>JADMNL010000023.1:162825000-163425000 GCA_016271365.2 Neoceratodus forsteri | reverse complement strand
GTCTGCTAGTTCCCATTCTAGTTTTGAACTGCTGAACTGGACCAATCAGTGTGGGTAAGCTAGCTCTAAAATGGTGCCTTGACGAATCAGAACTTGGACTCATAATCTGAGCCAGCCACAAGAGGATTGTAGGGCAGTGACTTGGGAGATGTAGTTTAGACTTCAGTGCCTTTTTGGACCAACAGCAGCAGTCTATTGTGAGTGACAGCCAATCCAGTCAAGAACTGGGAGGAACTCAAAGGAAGTGCCTGCTTTTTTCAGTTGGAGTGTCAGTTGAGCTTTGGCAGTGAAGAAGGAAGGAGCCCTGTGCTTTTTTAGTGTGCAGTTTTAGTCAAAACGTGTGTAAGGCCCAGAGTTCCGTCTGCAGCTTGTGTAACAGCTTGTTAGGACTGAACTGTCCTGTGAAAAGAATCAAAGGATCTCTGAAGAGTAGAAACCAGGCTCACCCTGTAGAAGACTGGAGGAATTGCTGAAAATTGCATTCGGTCTGTCAGGAACTGAATCTGCTTCGTGTTCTCTCGGTATTGTGCAGTAATTGCGATCGGGATACAGATGCAGCCTGCCTGGTATAGTGCTTTCTTTTATATGGATGTGAAGAGGTTTGTGTACCTCAAGTGAGCCCTGCTGACATTGAAGGACCCTATCTTATTTGGAGGTCGTGAGTACTAATTCAGGGTCGCTTCCTGTTGAATTGCCACATTAAATCCAAAATGGAATTACTGTACTGCTGACTGTTTAATTCTCCTTTTCTCTGTGTGAAAGGGCCCTACCAGCTGCCACGGTTTGACTAGCCACTAGGGCTTGGGTACCCAGGGACAGTAACTGATAGGGATAGGCCTGTGCACAGAGCCATAGGTAGATTATTAGAGTGATAAGCTAATTAACCTGATTTCCCTGTCCTTGTTATATTCCCCTAAATAAATCAGAGCTGCTTGTTTCAGCAAAGTTATACTGCCTGAGGTATTTGTCTATGTTAAAGTACTGTACTGTGATTGTTGCACTGTATCTCATTTCACAGGAGGTCCCAGTGCCGGAACCAGACCTGGGGTAAGTGTATACTGTGAAGGTAATTCTGATATATTGTGTGGGCCACTAGTGGAAGAAAGGGGGTTGCAGTGTCCCAGAGGGCTGTGACCAAGTTAGTTTAACTATTGCAAACCCTGACCTCTGGGTGGAGGCACCCGCCATTGGATCCAGGCCCCAACCTGTTAGTGGCAAATCAGGCAGGGTAGTAGCCCCTGGGATAGCGCCATCTAGGGGTTACATCTTGGAGGCTCACCGCTGGGATTGTGTGTCCTCTAGTGGCCATATTTACGAACCACTGTTAAGAAAAAATGGGTACCCTGACAGAAGTGGCTGTGCAACCGCTGGTGGAGTGGTGTACTGGGAGGAGATCGACCTCAAAATGCTATGCTTATCCTGGACATCCCTGGTATCAATACGACACTGTGCAGGGAGTACTTTCCAAGGTGGAAGGTTTACAAACCCTGTGGTGGTGGGTCGGCATGCTAATCTGCTCACCCACACTTTCCTGGCCCTAGTAGAGTTTAAGGATCCCATAGATAGCTCCAAAGTGCCACAGACCATTACCCCAGAGGGAGCCCTCACTGCTTGGAGAGTGATAACTAAGGACAGTAAAGCCTGGGGAATCAGCCCACCACTATCTGAAACTTTGAGGAGAAATTTGCTGAATGGTTGCTGGGAGAGGGAAAACTGTGGAGGACTTGAAGAAACTATTCTGCCACCTGGGGTGTTCCTCCCCCAACACCCTCTTCTGCTCCAGTGCCCGTAATGGTGGCTGAACCAATGCAGACTCCTATTTCTGCACCTGCCATTAGTCACGACTCTTACCAAGGTTGAGGATCTTCTCTGGCACCTCCCACCCCCAAGGGAGGATGACTGGGAGACCTGGATAGACTATGTTGCCCCCAAGTGCTAGAATGGCAATGCTCGAAGGCGAAAAGCTTAAAGAGGGTTAGTGAGAGCCCGAGGTCCTGCCCTGGCTACCATCTGCTAAACGGGCCAGTAACCCTGAAGCGACTGCACAGGCCATCTTGAGGCCTTGAGAATGTGTGTAGGGAGCCCAGATTCTGATGAGGACCTATGGTGGAGAGTAAGAGATGCACAACAGTACCAAGGGAGTTGTTGTCTGTGTATGTATCTCGCTGGAAAATTGTTGCAAGAATGCCTCAGAAAAGGTAGTTTGCCAGCGATTGAACTGGACCCGAACCAGGCTGGACAGGATCCTTAAGTCTGCCCCTTCTCAGAACTGCTGTTGCTTCAGTTACGCCTGGCAGATCGACTGGAATCCCACCCTCCTATGATGAGTTAATGAGAGAAATTCAGGAGTTGAGAAAAGACGACCTCGGGAGGGACCTGCACCAATAGCTGCGGCTACGACCGAGTGACTGAGGGTGACCCATCAAGTGAAGTTCAGGGCAGAGGTTGGCAGTCAATGAGTGCTCTGACAAGGAAAAGATATGCCACAATGGGCGAACTGTTGAGAGAGATCCGGAATTCAAAACAGTCCTTTATGAAGGCCACGCCTGCAAGTACGGGCCCTGACCTATATCCGACTGCATCTGCTATGGGGTGGGGTACCCACCCATGTATCTCCTGCTGATAACAGCTCCAAACTCAATTCCTTGACCACGGAAGTGGAGAAGCTGACGAGATGTCTCCAAATGCTTATCACCCAGCAGACAGAGATGGCACCCAGGTTTCCAGTACCTCCCGCCCTGGCTCCCAGTGTGGCGCTCGCCAGCTCAAACTCCAGAAAGTATGTTTTGCTATAATTGTGGGAAAGATGGGCACATGAAAAGGAATGCCAGTCCCAAAAGACACTGACAAAGTTGCATATAGGCTACAAGGAGAGCTTCGGAGAAGAAATCAGTGGTTAAGAGGTGCACGACATGATCCCAGTGAGGGCACCAAAATGCTAATTCACGCCCTTTGTGGCAAGGTCAGTTGCCCAGGCCCCCACTACCGCCTCTCCAGACTGGTCCAGAATAGTGGGTCCCTCCATGGAGACCACTGTAAAGGTGAATGGAGTGTCTACAAGAGCTGTATTAGACAGTGGCTCCCAAGTGACAATTATGTTCCAGGATTGGTATCAGAAGCATTTGTCAGGCGTACTCCTTACAACCATTAGAAGGACTGCATGTATGGGGGTTAAGTGAGAAGGCCTACCCTATTCCGGTATATCCGAATTTGGCTGTCTTTCCCCACCTCCGTGGCTGGAGTGGCCGAACAAGTAGAGACCCTAGCCTTAGTGTGTCCCCCACTGGACTGTATGATGGTGTCCCTTGTTGATTGGAACAAATGCTCATATGTTCGGAAGGCTGGCACAGTTGTGTTATGAAAACAGGGTCAAAGACTAGTAGAGCTTTAAGAGTTCCGGCTTTAATTAAGAAGGCCTATGAGGCACAGAGAAATGCTGAAAAACAGAACCAGAGGAACCGGTCGGAATTGTATGGAAGAAGGATCCTGAGTCTCTGATCCTGGCCAAATGCCCAGTGTACCTTACAGGAGAGGTCCGTATCAGAAAGGATGTTAAGAATAAAATATTAATGTTGGATGCACCAGGCGATGGAAAATTGCCAGAGGGACTGCTGGTCAAGCTTAGTATTTTGCCCGCTAGAGCCCATGCTTATGCCAGAAGGGTAATGGTCCAAGTTCATAATGTGTCTGAAAGAGACATTCGAGTAAACAGGTTGCATCCTGGCTAATGTGCATTGTGCAGACACTGCAGTGCTACCCAGCAGCAATAGTTCAGGAAGAATGACAGAGTAACGCCTGACTTGTTTGATTTCGCGACTCCCGCTGCCAGCTGAATGGAAAGTGAGGATCAGTGAGAAGCTTGCCCAGAGACCAGGTGTTTTCTTTAAAGGAATGGGATGTAGGATGCGTGCAAGGAGCTGAGCACAATATCCAGCTGCATGACGAAAGACCATTTCGTGAGAGGTCTCGACGCCTGGCACCTGCTGACATAGATGATGTGAGACGGCATCTGCAAGAGATGTTAGCTGCTGGTGTAATACAAGAATCCAGAAGCCCTTATGCTTCCCCCATTGTGGTAGTGAGGAAAAAGAATGGAACAGTAAGGATGTGTGTGGATTATCGCACCTTAAACCGGCGGACTATCCCTGATCAGTACACAATGCCCCGCATTCAGGATGCTTTGGACTGCCTAAACGGGAGCAAGTGGTTCTCTGTGCTGGATCTCCGCAGTGGGTACTACCAGATCCCGATGGCCCCAGAGGACCGTGAGAAGACAGCCTTTATCTGTCCGCTTGGCTTCTATGAATTCATGAGGATGCCTCAAGGGATTTCAGGTGCCCCAGCCACTTTTCAACGATTGATGGAGCGTGCAGTGGGGGACATGAACTTACTAGAGTGCCTGGTATACCTAGATGATGTTATTGTATTTGGCAGCTCACTGGAGGAACATGAGAGCAGATTATTTAAGGTATTGGACCGACTGGAGGACTTTTAAACTGTCCATTGATAAGTGTCAATTCTTTCAAACATCAGTAAAGTATGTGGGACACATATATCCACCGAGGAATAGAGACCACCCAAGTAAAGTTGAGGCCTTGACCACCTGGCCACAGCCCAAAAATCTAAAAAGAACTGCAAAGATTCCTGGATTCTGTGGTTATTATCGGCGCTCATCAAGGACTATTCAAGAGTGATCCGCCTTTACTTAACCTTACTCAAGGGTATCCCCAACCCACAAAAATACCAAAAGTCAGCGTCCTCAAGACTGAAAGAGTGTATTTTCATCCGAGTGAAGTATTTGGGGCCGCTGGACTCCTGATTGTGAGACTGCTTTTCATGAGATCATATATCAACTTACCCATGCTCCAGTGCTGGCCTATGCGATCCAAGAAAACCTTACGTCCTGCCACACTGATGCTAAGCTTGCAGAGGGTTGGGGCTGTGTTGTACCAAGAGCACGAGAATGGCCTGAGACCAGTGGCCTTTGCCAGTAGAAGCCTGACCCCATCCGAAAAGAACTATCCTGTACATAAGTTAGAGTTCCTAGCTTTGAAGTGGGCTATTGTTGACCAATTCCATGAGTACTTGTATGGGGCTAAAATACTAGTAAAAACCGACAATAATCCTTTGACCTATGTGCAGACCTCAGCTAAGTTGGATGCCACTGGCCATAGGTGGCTTTCTGCATTATCTACATATGACTATGTCTCGATACCGAGCAGGTCTGAACCACATAGATGCTGATGCTCTCTCCCGGAGGCCTGTTTCCCAGAATGATTGGGTCCGATTGCAGAACCTGACATTCGGGCACTCTGCCGGAAGTTTGACAGGGAGGAACAAATGTCCACGGACGCAGTGGACTGCATGGTGGATTGCTTGGGAGCCTCTGAGAATTGCATACCTGCTGCTTATTGCCACTTTTCTGCAATAGACATTGGTGCACTGCCTCAGCTGGACAATGACAGTATTCGGTGGCTCAATCCGCGATCCCATGATCAAAGCAGCTTAGAAGCCCTCTATGCAGGAAAAGATGTGTCCAAATTACGCTCCACTGATTTGAGAACTGCACTGTTATACAAAGAAGGTCCTAAGTTGAAACTGATCAATAAACTGTTATACAGAGAAACAGTAGACAGAGGGACAAGTAGACAAACAACAACTAGTGCTGCCCCTGCCTTTCGAGACTCAGTACTGAGGTCCTTGCACAACCACATGGGGCACCTTGGTATAGACAGAACACTTGACTTGGTGAGATCCAGATTCTATTGGCCTAAGATGGGGGCTGATGTGGAGCAACACATTGAACTTGTAGTCGCTAAGCTTACAGAGGAAAGTTTTGCCCCAGAGGGCTGCCCCCTTGTTAACATAACCACCAGTGCACCCATGGAGCTGGTCTGTATTGATTTTCTAAGTTTGGAGTCAGATCAAAGAAATATCAGTAATGTGCTGGTGGTCACTGACCATTTACCAGATATGCCCAAGCTTTCCCACCAAAGACCAGAAAGCATCCACTGTAGCCAAAGTACTTGTAGAAAACTTTTTGTTCACTATGGGGCTCCACAAAGAATCCATTCTGATCAAGGGAGAGACTTTGAAGTCGTCTTATCAAAGAGATGCTTTCTCTGTGGGAGTCAGAAAGTCCAGAACCACTCCTTACCACCCCAGGGGACCCACAGCCTGAACGTTTCAACCGCACTTTGCTAGATATGCTAGGCACCCTGCACCCAAAGGACAAGCCTAGATGGAGCCAACAAATTAGCACCCTGGTACATGCTTATAACTGCACCAAAGTGATGCCACTGGATTCTCCCCTACCGCCTGATGTTTGGAAGAGAAGCTCGACTACCAGTAGATGTGTGTTTGGGGTCTCTCTGATGGGGTTCAAGCTGACAACTATTTACAGTATGTGCAAAGTTAAAGGCCCAGCTAACTCATGCGCACTAACTGGCTCAAACCATGGCTGCCAAAAGAAATCTGGCCAACAAAGAAAGGTATGATAAAAGGTGAAAGCACAGGAACTCCAGGAGGGAGATCGGGTATTGCTAAGAAATCTGGGACTGCATGGCAAGCACAAGATTGCTGACAGATGGCACCATCTCCTCACATTGTAGTGGGCAAACTAGATGATCTGCCAGTGTACAAAGTAAGGCCTGAGAATAATTCAAAAGATGTAAAACAATGCATAGAAATCATTTACTGCCCATTGGACAAATCTTAATTGAGTCTGAGCCCCTAGAAGATGCCCCTCTGGACCAGTGACTAGAGCTGCTGCTAAGAAAAGATCAAGAAAGTCTGCACCTACAGAAGCAAAGTTAAAGTGTTCCCTCCACAAGTCCCAGTTGAGCATGACTGTCAGTCCATATCGGAAGAAAGTGAGAGTGACTTTGAATACTATCCTTCTTACGAACTGAGTCAATTGTTTGGGGCAATCCCTAGTCAATACTGGAGATGAAGCTGGGCCTTCTGACTGTCTAAGCCCCCAGCTTCATCCCTGGAGCCAATGCTCCCAGAAAGTGAAGTGCAAAGCATCAGATCAGATGAAATGGAATCATTGTGCATGGTTGAACTGTTTGAGCTTTCAGGGAGAAAATGATAGATTGGGCAGACTGGTGATACACGAACAAGAAGAGTATTTTGAGTGCCCTGACAGTCCACTGCCAGTGTCCGAAAGCTCCATGCGAGCCAAATGTTGTGGACTCAGAAACTGTAACTCCTGGAGCTGAAAGTGCCCCAAGTTCTAGCCTCTCTACCCCCATGGAGACTCCCCTGACAAGTGAGGACAATGCTGAAAATGAGGCTCAGAGTGCAGAGACTATAACAGTTCCCCCTAGAAAGACTGGTCGAGCTGTAAAGCCTGTGGTGCACCTCAGTTATGATTCACTTGGGAGGCCTGTGGACTTGCCTCTCAATGTTGTCCATAAAGGAGTGTGTGTGTCCCGAGCTCATTCCCAAACTGAGCATCAGTGCTAACTCAAGTTACTTGTGTTGCCCTCTAATATGGTGCCCTTGCCCCATCCAGCCCCAAGGTAACTGATAGGAAGGGCCTCTCAGGTTTCATGCAATAAGTAAAACTTGAGTTATGGTACAATGTGTATGTAATACTGTGTAAAGAGTGACGTACTGCAATGTTTCAGAAATGTGTTCTTGGTAAAATGATATATTGACTGATGATTACATATGCGAGCCTAATGCAAATGTATATAGGTTGCAGTTGAAACTTATGGGGGTACTTGCTTGACGCGGACGTCAAGCTTTCCCAGGCCAGGAAGGGTGTAACCCCCCTGCAAATGGGGGTTCCCAAAAGACTTCCAGGAGCTTGCTTGAATGCTCCAAGCCTGAATGGTGTTTGGCGTTTAAGCCATTTATCAGTGAGTGTTTTTAGAACCTCTGGCACTGTCTCTTTAAGAGCTGTCTGCTTGCAGACATAATTAGTTTGTATGGGGGGACTGTGTGCTTCTCTGTTTGAGTACCACTCGAACTGCTGCCAATTTACTTCATTTTTGCAGTCACTAGGAGTGCAAAGGGAACCTATCTGAAAGATGTAACTGTTTGCCAGAAATTATTTAGAGTAATAATGAAATTACAGTTTGTCTAACCTGCTTTCTTTGCAGTCAGAACTGTGTCTGCTAGTTCCCATTCTAGTTTTGAACTGCTGAACTGGACCAATCAGTGTGGGTAAGCTAGCTCTAAAATGGTGCCTTGGACGAATCAGAACTTGGACTCATAATCTGAGCCAGCCACAAGAGGATTGTATGGGCAGTGACTCTGGGAGATGTAGTTTAGACTTCAGTGCCTTTTTGGACCAACAGCAGCAGTCTATTGTGAGTGACAGCCAATCCAGTCAAGAACTGGGAGGAACTCAAAGGAAGTGCCGTTTTTTTCAGTTGGAGTGTCAGTTGAGCTTTGGCAGTGAAGAAGGAAGGAGCCCTGTGCTTTTTCAGTGTGCAGTTTTAGTCAAAAAACGTGTGTAAGGCCCAGAGTTCCGGTCTGCAGCTTGTGTAACAGCTTGTTAGGACTGAATCCGTCCTGTGAAAAGAATCAAAGGATCTCTGAAGAGTAGAAACCAGGCTCACCCTGTAAGACTGGAGGAATTGCTGAAAATTGCATTTGGTCTGTCAGGAACTGAATCTGCTTGGTGTTCTCCGGGTATTGTGCAGTAATTGCGATCGGGATACAGATGCAGCCTGCCTAGTATAGTGCTTTCTTATATGGATGTGTGAAGAGGTTTGTGTACCTCAAGTGAGCCCTGCTGACATTGAAGGACCCTATCTTATTTGGAGGTCGTGAGTACTAATTCAGGGTCGCTCCTGTTGAATTGCCACATTAAATCCAAATGGAATTACTGTACTGCTGACTGTTTAATTCTCCTTTTCTCTGTGTGAAAGGGCCCCTACCAGCTGCCACGGTTTGGACTAGCCACTAGGGCTTGGGTACCCAGGGACAGTAACTGATAGGGATAGGCCTGTGCACAGAGCCATAGGTAGATTATTAGAGTGATAAGCTAATTAACCTGATTTCCCCCCTGTCCTTGTTATATCCCCCTAAATAAATCAGAGCTGCTTGTTTCAGCAAAGTTATACTGCCTGAAGTATTTGTCTATGTTAAAGTACTGTACTGTGATTGTTGCACTGTATCTCATTTCACAGGAGGTCCCAGTGCCGGAACCAGACCTGGGGGTAAGTGTATACTGTGAAGGTAATTCTGATATATTGTGTGGGCCACTAGTGGAAAGAAAGGGGGGTTGCAGTGTCTCAGAGGGCTGTGACCAAGTTAGTTTAACTATTGCAAACCCTGACCTCTGGGTGGAGGCACCCGCCATTGGATCCAGGCCCCTCAACCTGTTAGTGGCAAATCAGGCAGGGGTAGTAGCCCCTGGGATAGCGCCATCTAGGGGTTACACAAGAACCAGTTTATGGGAAGGGGAATGTTGGCCAGGACACCAGGAATGTTCCCTACTCTTTGTGAAGAGTGCCCTGGGTTCTTTTTACTTCTACCTGGACACCCACCAGGATGGGCAGAAGGGACCTCAGTTTAACATCTCATCCGAAGGACAGCACACCCCAGCAGTACAGCAACCCCAATACTGCACTCAGATGCCAGCAATTTTTAGGTGCAAGTCCAATCCTAGTGTGGGACAAGAACCCACAACCTTCTGGTCCAGAGGCGGATGTGCTACCAACTGAGCCACGCTGACACCTTTAGGATAGGTATAATACCGTAGCATGTTATAATGGCGACTCAAATTGAGCGACTCAGTTTTGAGCAACTCAGTTTGAGCGCCTGTGATGCGAGCTACCCTGAAAGGGTAGTGAGGTGTGGTTATTGCAACAAGTTAGGGGAAAAATGGCAAGGTAGTAGGAGGGCAAAGGAACGGAAGAGGAGGGTT
Organism: Neoceratodus forsteri; assembly: GCA_016271365.2. NCBI lineage: Eukaryota > Metazoa > Chordata > Ceratodontiformes > Ceratodontidae > Neoceratodus > Neoceratodus forsteri. The sequence continues at coordinate 163,415,114 of JADMNL010000023.1, read as the reverse complement.
CAGGAAGGAGAAAGTACGTGGGCTGTAGTTTAGCAGTATGCTGCTGAGCTGGCATTCCAGTGTGGTGGCCAGGGTGACGGACTGCAGCGAGGGAGGTTCAGGGTTCGGGCCTGGGTAGAGAAACTATTTGTTTATTTTTTTCTTGTTCAGGACTTAATATTTTTTTGTTTCTGAGTTTCTCCCTCTCCCCGACATGCACCCCCCCTGGAGCTGACATTCTTAATTTGGGGGGGAGGGCACCCCCCATACAGATATATTGGTTGTTTTATTGTTGCTGTTGCCGGGTTTACTGGGGAGTATTCATCACTGTTTTGCTTTTCAATGATGTACACTCGCTGTAATGGTGATCGCTATTTAGCGATCGCTGTTATGACATGGAACCACATTATAAATATCCTTCATCCAGGTGACTTAATTTCAGGGGGGACTACAAATTCTGTTGACTATTTTTAAATAAAAGGAAATGTTCCCATGTGTGATGTTATCCCACTTCCAGGCACTGGAATTACAGGCTTCATATCTGACACAAAAACCAAAAAGTGACCAAACTGGGATATGAACACATGTCACATTGATTCTATTGAGCTAATCTTACTGGCAGAGATATAAGACCAACTAGTTAGCCTGAGGTCCTCGATTATCAGTAGAGATGCAGCAAAGTTAAATTCCACCTGTGAAGTGGACGCGAAGAAGCCCACTTCGTGTTGCCATCCTACAACACGAAGTGCCCATTAAAACCGTTATTTCACCACTTACATTAATTTTGACTTTTGCATTGCTCCTCCATTACTTCGCTTTAAGGTAGAGTGAGAATTCACAAGCAGCCCACACACATCACATGGCTTACACAGTGTAGGTCACATGCTTCAGAAAGGCAGGAAGTGAATCATGCTTGAAAGAGTTTCACTTTCGCCTTGTAGTAGGCGAAAGAGGTTGTGTTGCTTAGAGTCAGAGAGAAAAATCTATATAAAATAGTGTAAAACTACTATAAACCTTTTCATTTTTTTGCTAATTAGCTGATTATTTTTGACTATTTGTTGTCTGGATTTCTGTTTGTGCAGTATTTCAGTTTAGTATTTGTTAATTGTAAGTGTGTGTGTGTGTGTGTGTGTGTGTGTGAGAGAGAAAGCGAGAATGGAGGGGAGAGACTAGGTGGTTTTCGGACGCCTTGGCAGAGGAGATCATGGAAGTATGCGCTTTTACATGGTGGCAGGCTGTTGGACAGAGCACCATCTTGAGTGTTCCCCTGAAGCAAGAGCTAGTGGACTTGGTGCCATGGAAGCACCACCTCCTGTGGCACCCACCAGTGCCCCCTCGTGCCAACACCTGCTATTGCCCTGGTGCCAGTGGCTCAGCAGCTCAGGAAGTCAGGGAGGAGGAGCCACTGCAGTTGCAGCAGCAGGTTTCTGTACCCGCAGACCCAATTGTGCAGCAGTAGCCCCTGGCTCCAACAATACCTTGGCCCTCCTGCCTGTGCCTGGTCCTCCCCGTACCTCATTAGTGTGGGAGTTCTATACTACATTGCCTGGGGACAGCAGTGTAGTAAAATGTAATTTGTGTGGTGTGGAGGTGCGCCGTGGCCCCAAAGGAAGTCACCTTGGCATGGCGTCAGTGCACCCACCTGTACAATCACCATCATGTAGAGCGGCAGGCCAAGGTTGCAGAACAGGGCAGTAATGTACCTGCTGGCCCTGCTGGGGAAGAGGGGGCAGCATGGCGTCCATCTGCGTGTGGTGGTGATGTGAAGCGGGGGAGGGCCATGGATGAACCAGCTGATCCACCACCACAACCTGCAGCACTTCCAGGTGATGGTGGCAACCCTTTCCAACTGCCTGCCTCAGAGGCCGATTTGGGCCTGCTGTGGAGTGAGTTGGAGGCTGCTAACCATCAGCTGGACAATGTTGAGCAGCAGTTGCAGCGAATTGAGGGACACCAACTACAGATTATGGGGATGCTACAGTTGCTGCTGTACCATCACAATACTGATTATTAGTTTTAGTTTGTCCTTGCACCCACCACCCTCCATGTGAAAAAATAGTTCCTGATGTTGCCCCATATCCGTCCCCCTTCCATCATCAAATTTTGGTCCCTTCTTCATGCACATCTCTTTTTCTGGATGAGGCTGCCCTCTTGTACATTCCATTTCAATACTTGATAGTTTCTATCATGCTCCCCCTTCCTTGTGGTTATATGCAATGTCCTTTAGTGTCTCTTCGTCTGGCTTAATCCTGGTGCATACCCTTCAACATTTTAGTTCCCCTGCTTTGTACAGCCATTTTTTGACTTCATTTTAATGTGATGGCTCCCAATGCATCCCAGTATACCCTGGCCCCCAGCCCTCCTTACTTACTTCTGGCATTTCTTGCATACCTTTAGGCCATCTGATCTGACCCAGGTCACTATCCATTTTTGCTGTTGTTAGTCTCCCCCCGCATTGTGCACAATTATGTGTAAAATAATGTTAAGTGTGTGTTCTGTCTTTCTTTCGCATAACCTTGTTTTCTTCCCCAAAATGGTAAGAACCATGCTGAAAAACAGCTGAAATAAAATAATGTACAAAAGTGGTGTCCTTGCCCTCATTATATTCCTACTTAAAAAAAAACAGAAAGCCAGCACTCCAGATGAATACATGCCAATAAAAAATGTTCACTGCTAGTGCAAATGTATTTATGGCAAAACAAGGCACACAAATGACCCTTGTGCTTCGGAGGTTAGGCCTTCATTAGGGGCCCCCCTAATGAGAGGCCTTGCTCAATGCAGTGGTCATTTGTGTGTGACATGTTGCCATCAGTAAATTTGTACTAGCAGTGAACATTTTTTCTTGGCATGTATTCGTCTAGAGTGCTGATTTTTGGTTTTGTCTTGCACTTTTGGAGCTAGCTGCTCTCTGCTAGCACCCGTCCACAGTGTTAGTGCAGCGTGCTTCAGGTGATCCTGTTATATTCCTATTTAAGAATGTCTGTTTACCATGAAATATTTTTTTGTGGTTCAGTAATGTTTCCTTTCTATTGTGGTGGTTTGTTTGTTGAAATGCAGGAGTGAGCAGTGCAATAATCTGCTAAACAGCATGTGTGCACTGCACTGTGAGGTGCGCACTGCCAAGCCCCCAGAAAACATATATGATAGCTGACTTGTTCCACTGTTGATGGTATAAGGAATAAAGAGTATATAACATATATTTTATTTGTACCATCATCAAGAGCTGACTAACTCATATAATATGCTTTCATGGGGCTCAGTGGCAACCTGACAATGCACACATGCTGTTTAGCAGATTATTGTACTGCTCACTCCTGCTTTTCAACAAACAAACCATGACATAAATGAAATATTACTGAGGCATCAAAAATATTTCATGGTAAACAGACATTATTAAGTAGGAATATAACAGGTCCAGAAGCACACTGCGCTAACACTGGCACTGGGTGCTGGTGGAGAGCAGCTAGCTGCAAAGTGCAAGATGAAACCAGAAAGTCACCACTCCAGACGATTAAATGCCAAGGAAAAATGTTCACTGCTAGTGGAAATGTACTGATGGCAAAATAAGGCACACAAATGACCCTTGCGCTTCTGGGGTTAGGCCTTCATTAGGTGGCCGCCCCCTAATGAAGGCCTAACCACTGAAGCACAGGGGTCATTTGTGTGTGGCTTATTTTGCCATCAGTAAATTCACACTAGCAGTGAAAATGTTTTCATGCCATTTATTCATCTGGAGTGCTGGCTTTCTGGTTTTGTCTTTCACTTTTGTGGGGACAGTGGAGGGGGGCAGTGCACTGCAGTAGCAGTACACTACCAAGATACCACAAAGCAGTACAAAATGACGCAGGTGGATAGCAGGTTCGCAGTGCTGCAATTACTGTGTGTCATACTAAAATGTGTCTGATTTACATACTAAAATGCCAGCAGAGTAGGCCCCATGATCTATCGAGTCTGCTTGAGAGTCAGTACCCTTAATGGGCACCGCAACCATCCTGATTTCTGCCCCTAGCTTCCTTCCCCTGGCCAGGGTTCCCCTCTCCAGACAGGTAGCTCTCCTCTTCATCCCCCTCCTGTACCTGTCTTAGCCTCTCTTGAACCCTTCCACTGTAGACACCTCCACCAGTTCCTCAGGCAGTGCATTCCATGGTTCCACCACCCTCTCAGTGAAGTATCGCCTCCCCCTTATCCCCAAGTCTCCCTCCCACCAGCCTCCAACCATGACCCCTGGTGGCCCCTCCCACCTTCCTCTGAAAGACCCCATGTGGACATACCTTTTTTACCCCTTTAAGATACTTGAAGACCTCAATCATATCCCCCCTGTCTCTCCTCTCTTCCAGTGAGAACAAGTCGAGCTCCTCAAGTCTGATTTCATAAGTCCTATCCCCCAGACCGCAGATCATCCTGGTTGCCCTCCTCTGAACCCTCTCCAGGAGTTGAATATCCTTCCTGAGGTGCGGGTGCCAAAACGGTACGCAGTACTCAAGGTGCAGTCTGACAAGGCAATTGTACAGTGACATAATCACCTCTCCACTTCTTGAGGTGATCCCCCTGGCAGTACAGCCCAGCATTCTATTTGCCCTGGCTGCGGCCCTCCTACACTGTTCTGAGTTATTCATTTTGGCATCCACCAGCACCCCCAAGTCCTTCTCTCCACTTGAGTCCTGCAATATGTCCCCTCCTAGGGTGTACACCTGACCCCGGTTTCTTTGATTCAGGTGAAGCACCTTGCATTTTGTGGTGTTGAACCTTAGCTTCCAGGTACGTGACCATCTCCCTACAACATCCAGATCTCCCTGCAGGGCAACCCTACCCTTCTCCCCATCCACCACCACCCCCAGCTTAGAGTCGTCCACAAAGAGACTCATTTCACTCCTGATGCCCTCCCTGCTGTCGGAGATGTAGGTGTTAAACAGGAGCAGTCCCAGAACTGATCCCTGTGGGACCCCACTAATGACCCCCCCTGGGGATGAGACTACCCCTCCTACCACCACCCACTGGGTACGACCAGATAGCCAGCTTTCAATCTACCTGACCGTCCATGCCCCCACCCCCATCATTCCCAACTTATCCAGCAGACCAGTGTGGGGGATGAAGTCAAATGCCTTGCTGAAGTCTAGGTAAATAACATTGACTGGCCTACCCTGGTCAAGCGCTGCCATCACCCATTCATAGAACTCCACAAGGTTAGTTTGACATGATCTGCCCAGTATGAAGCTGTACTGGTGATCATCCAGGAATCCCTGTTCCTCCAAGAATACCCCCAGCCTCTCCTTTTCTATGGTCTCCATGAGCTTGCCCACCACTGATGTCAGTCTGACTGGCCTGTAGTTGCTCCACTCTTCCCTCGATCCTCCTTTATGGATGGACACAATATGCGCCTCCCTCCAATCCTTCGGTACCTTCCCTAACTGTAGAGAAGCATTAAAAAGTGCCGCCAGGCTCAGCCAGGTCATCAGCCAATTCCCACAGCACCTTTGGATGGATTCCATCAGGACCTGGAGACTTATCCTTTTTTAGGAACCAGAGGGGTTCCCACACCCTACCAACAGGAATTTCCTCATCCTTGCTTCCCACCCCAGCCGAACCTGTGTTCCCCCTCCTGTATGGATCAGTTCCGTCAGCCCCCACTGTAACAAGAGGTACCCTAACTTTTAAGGGGCCCTGCCTCATCCACCCCCTGCGTATCCTTTGCCTGTGGCTCCTCCTCCTTCTCCTGCCTAGTGAAAACTGATGCAAAGTATTCGTTGAGCACCTCCACTTGTTCCCCCACCTATTCTGCCCACCCCCTCCCCATCTTCAACCTACTGAACTGCCATTTTACTCTCCTCCTCCTCTCCCCAGTATACTTAAAGAACCCTTTATCCCCCTTCCTCATCCCCTGCTGCAGCTTCTGTTCCATCCTTGCCTTGGCCCCCCCCCACCACCACCCTGGTAACCTGCCTGGTCATGCGAAGACACGCATCCCTATCCAAGACCCCACATGATCACCTGCCCTCTTTTCCCTCACTGGCTCTTGGATCTCTCTGGTCCACCAGCATGGCCTCCTAGATCTACCACCCTTGCATCCCACCCTCACACAGGACCTGGTAGTCTCCTGTAGCCCTCTCCTGATGATTTCCCACCTACTCTCTACGTCCATGCCCTGCCTTATCCTATCCAAGTGGTCCCTAGGACGTGCCCCATGCGTCTGAAGTTTGCCCCTCTAAAATCAACAGTCCTAGTCCTTACGTGGTCCCTCCCACCCCTCACCCCCCAGGTCTAGTACAAACCAGACCCATGGTCACTTCCAGCTTGGGGGTCCCCAACCTGAAGTTCCCAAACTAGGTCACTGTTAGCCAGGACTACATCCAGGGTATGGCCCTTCCTTATTAGGTCAATGACCTGTTGAACTAGAAATGCATCCTGAAAGGCATCCAACAGCCTCTGTTCCCTGGCCAATGGGGACATCATTGTTCCCCAATTAGTTGCTGGCATGCTTAGTTCCCCTAATATCACCACCCCATCCTCTTCCTGACCACACTGGTACTTAAACTTAGCTAGCAGACAATCCTCCAGATCATCAGCCAGCATGTGGGGTTGGTAGACTACCCCCACCTTGACTGCCTTGCCACCTGAGGTCTGCATGGTGACCCACAAGGCCTTCATGCTGTCCTCTGATTCCACCACTTTGCATATTCGAATGAAATCCCAAACAAACAGTGCCACTCCCCCCCCACCCTCCACCCTATCCTTTCTGAGCATGGTGTACCCACTCAGGTTAAGGTCTCAATCATGTCTGGGGGTGGCCCATGTTTTGGTGACAGCTGCCACGTCCACATGCCCATCCACCAGCATTGTCTGAAACTCTGGCATCTTGTTGCCAAAGCTCCTGGCATTTATCAGGACCACTCTCTAAACCCCACCCCTGCCCCTGGTTTCCCCCCCGAGGTTACATGCCTCTGCTTACAGGATGCCCCAGGTGTGCATTCCATCACCCCATTTTGGGGCCTGCAAGGATCGGCCTCGCATCCCCCTTCCCCTTCACAAGTTTGAACCCCATCTAGCCTGTATGAATTTGGTCAGTTTCTGCTTTAGTACTTCCTTTCCCACTGGGTTGAGGTGAAGGGAGCCTATCTCTTGCGTACAGCCCCTTTTCCTCCCAGGTTACCCCCCCCCCAGTCTCCCACTATCCCATATCCCTGAGCTTCACCACACGCCTTGAGCCACTCGTTAACCTCCTGAATTTTCTGCTTGTTTTCCATGCTGGCCCTTGGTACTGGCAGGATCTCTGAGAAGGAGACCGAGCAGCTGATGGCATGGCAGACCCGGGCAAGTTCACGGAACCTAGTCTGAATCTCCAACACACTATTTCCTGCAATATCATTTGTGCCAAGGTGCACCAAGATATCAGGAGAGCCTCCACTCCCTGTGCCAGTGAATAAACAATGTGCTTTGCCTTTTGCACAGTCAAACCGGAGATGCTCTTGACCCAAACAGGACTGGGTTCTCCCTCTCCTTGCCCCTCCCACTGTGTAGCTGTAATCATGGAGTCCCGAGCAGGACCACCCTAATATCTCCGTTTCCCTTGAGGCCTCCTTCTTTGCAGGCCACCTCACCAATACCCACCCTGTCCCCTTCCCCAGCGCTGCCCATCAGCCGGGTGGCTGCTGGCTCTGCCATGTGTGAATCTCCTGCAGCTCTGCCCCTTCTTCCTCAACACCTTTTCCCATGTGCCCTAACCACCCCAGGTACTGTCATGCCCCCACTCCATCCCCTAGCCAACCCTCCTGTTCCAGGCTCCCCCCTACCCCTCAGCCCCTTCAGCATCAGTCCCCTGCTGTATTATTCTAGTTCTTTTCCAGGGCTTCCCCCCTGCCTTGCCCCTGGCTGCTTCACTGCCTGCTCTCATTGAACTTGCCATTCCTAGATTAGATGTGCACTGTGGTCCCCCAGCTGGAACTTTTCTCCTCAGCACTGGTTCTGCTTGCCTATGTTCTTCTGTGCACCACCCCGGTGCACTCCAATCCCTTCTTCTACCCTTTCTCCCTGTACGTTACTCTCCATCCCATTTACGTCCTTCAAGGGCCCCATCTCTAGCACATGTCTGTCCGACCATGGTCCCCTTGCTGCATCCTGCCCTGGGCCCTGTTTACCCTAGAATCTTATGCTGGTGTGCCCCCAGGGGTTCCTTCCCCAAACCAACCATCTTTCCTACCCCCATGAGACCATTTCCTAAGCCTCCTAACTCCCTCTCCCCTGCCTTCCCCTTTGGTTGCTCCTCACAGACATCCTCCTCTTGCACCTCCTCCACCAGTGGGTCAAGGGGCGCAAATCTGTTTGCTTGCTCAGTACCAGTGCTGCCCCAATTGCTGCTGATAGAGGTCTTGTTTGAAGTCTGAGCCAGAGTTTTAGGCATCCGCCTTCCTTTACCTGGGCCTACTGCCTTCCACTCTATCCCATCCACTGTTGACTCTCTGCCTCCTGTCTTTAGATATCTCTTTTCCCCTCTGAGTGTACCATTATCCCTATCCTATTGCATCCACTTGCCCCCTTCCCATCCTCCTCCCTCCTGCAAGGCCCAACACTCTCAAACCGCAGTCTCAAATCCTTTGTACATCCATCCTCCCTCCACTGCTGCTTGTGTCCCTGACCCTTTGCCACCCTCCTCCCCTACACTCCCACTTGCTCACCTCTCAACACAGCCACCTTATTTCCTCCTTCAGCTGTGTGAGTTGTTTACACACCAAGCACCCTCCCATCTTCCAGGCCCAATTCAGAACCATGGCTGCCCCACATGCACTACACCCAACCATCCTACCAAAGAGGCCATCCCTCTGGCCACCCCTCCAGCTGTGCTGCCTTTCCATAGCTAGGCCAATTTGCAAAATAATCTGTTGACAATAGTTGGTGTACAAACCCAATTTCCTCCACCTGGTCAGGCAGCTCCAAACCCCCACAGCAATGCAAAAAGATCCTGGGTAAGACTCGATACCTCAACTGAGCAGGTCGGTGTTTACAAATAATTTGTACTTCACCTGCCCAAGCACCAAACCCCTCCAACTAGACCCCCCCCCCATCTAAGCAGAATAACAATCCTCCCCACCAGGTATCAAGAACACCAGATCATAGTTACCATTTAAGTCCCTGTTACAGCTCTACCCAGAAGAAACCCAACAGTACTAGATCACAGTCACCATTTGAATCCCATGGGTCCAGAGTCTTGTTGTAGAGACCAATGCAATCTCACAATTTCAGCTCCTCCCAGGTATTTTCCTTTGACAGCTCAGGGTTCTGGAGAATCCTGAAGATGCAATCTGCTGCCCCAGATAACCTTCAGCAACCAGGTCCCCGATACACCAACAGACCATCAATTTAGAGGATCCTGTGGATGTGATCAGCTGCCCCAGCATCCAGCTTACCAGTTTCTCCAACAGCCCTTCAGTGCTCTGTTCCCCTGTATTGTGTCCTCTTGTGTTAACGTATCTGTCGTGGGACCTCTTAATGAGCATCTGCTCAATTTATTGGAGAGCTACACCTAAAATCCCGCCAGTACCAGAGATTTGATGGGGTTGCTGCATTGCCCTGGAATGCAGTTATCTTGTCATCAAGCTACAGACTTGTAAATGGAGAGTCTTCTGAAATGGCTGTAGCCCCCATGCATGTGCAAGACCAAGATGTAGCTCCTCCCTTTGCTGGATAAGAAGAAGAGTATTTAATAAGGTGGTGGGGCAGGGTGGGTGGCCGGGAGTATTACGGCAAGCAACTCCTCTCCATTCTCTCAGGGGGTCTTGTTTGGGATTTGAACCCAGGACCTCTCACGCCCAAAGCAAGACTCATACTCCTAGACCAATGAACCACCTGATGGAACACGTTTACACACACACACACACACACACACACACACACACACACACACACACACACACACACACACACACACACACACACACACACACTCTCTCTCTCTCTCTCTCTCTCTCTCTCTCACACCACACTCTCTCTCTCTCTCTCTCTCTCTCTCTCTCCAGGTAATGCACAGCAAATTGAAAACTTCAGTAATATCACCAAGTCTTCTAAACAAACTGAAATTATGTACTGCCTCACAACAATCAGCAACAAATGTCAAAAATTACTGAAAATATTACTGTATGTACATTAACACAGTTATACAAGAAAAATATAAACAAAAGAGAAAGACTGCCTTTCTCCCAGTCAGTTTATCTACCTCCACTATAGATACGCCCCTTCCCAAGTATATTTCAAGTGTCTGTCACTACACGGACTTAATGTTCCAAATTAACATTCAAAATCCACACAAAAACAATAAACACTCGATGATATGAGCACAGGAGGGTTTCCTACAATCAATGTATTAAATTTTGAGCAAACAAAATGGCTCCAAAAGGCTTTTTAAATGGGTTTTAGAGGGTTTGAATGTCAGAACTCTGAGAGTAAATTGTCTCCAGCTACCACTACACACACACTACACAGAGCTGAGGCTGTGCAGAACATTATCTAAAGTCCATGTAATCTGCAATCCCATGAATCACTGCAAAATTTACCTTGGAGCTCACCAGGGTGAAGTGATGCAAAGTACACTAATTTCAATGTACTTCACATTAAAATTGGTGCAGAAGTGGTTGGGTAAAGGTGGAGTAATGTGAAGTCATTGTTTCCAATGGACTTCACGATCATCATTATGACGCAAAATAGTCTGCTTCGTATGGCAGATTACTTCGCAGATTCCACCTTTATTCACAATTTGCTTCACGTAGCTGATTTTGGCCACTTCACCCACCACTAATTTCAGTTTTATCTTTCTCATCTGTGTACCAGGACAACCCAACTGAGAGGCAATATTTCAATTTCAGTGGATTCCTACTTTTCAACGTTCAGTCAAAGTTTCACAGTGATTCTGTGACTGTTGTGAGCTTCAAGCTTCTGATATCTGGTTTCACAGTTCAGTACTCGAATGATAAGAGCACCTTGACTTAAATATTATTGCTAGGCACTCTGGCTGGAGAAAATTTTGAACATACCTCAAAGATGGCCACTGCTAAGCTTCTGAATCATCCATCCCCCACTTGAAAATTAGTTTGCATGTTTTAAAATTGATAAATTAGTACTGAACCAATAATTGATGGTACTGATACTGTTTTTCCATGATCATGTTCATTAATAAAAAAATATCAAGAAGAGGTTTAGGAAAAAGAACCTTCTTCCTTTTTTAGGTTAGAGTTCCAACCTTTTTTTTTTTTTTCCAATTTAACTGTTTTGTCCCATTGCCTCCTCCTGCCAACTTGGCGTGAGGTATAAGGTGACTTTGTATTTTCTCCTTTGCACCCCTCAGTGGCCCCAGCACATGGCTGTACAAGTGTGTGCAGTCATGCATGCACCCCATGGTGCCAGTTCAGCCCCTTCCATCTCCCGCTAGCTTTTTGCCACCCCCCCCGCCTACACTACCCACCAGACCTCCACCTAGTGGGAGTGGAATTATGGGGGGTGCCAACCCACCCTCACTACCCTCAGGAGAGGAAAGCTGCCCATCGGCATGCTTGATCCTGCTCTGCCCTCCCCCCATGTTGGCACCCCGCTGACCTGAGGTCATTCCCAAAACCGGGTCACCGCTGTGGTGCGAGGTGTGGCATCCATGCCTCAACCTTCTGTGCCACCAGGCTGGCTGAGTTCCAATCTTTTTAAAGTTGAACAAAGAAGGTTCTCCTGTCTTAACTGGTACTTGAAAAGGGGTATGTCTTGTTGAATTCTGTATTATGTATGACATTATTTTTCTTATAGTTTGCAAACACAAGTGATGTTTCCCAACTGGTAGAGATTTTTTAACTTTGTAAGTGTTACAAAAAAAATGAAACTTTAAACACAGCCAAAACAATTTCAGGTATCACAATTTCCAAATTGCCTGCATAAGAAAATAGGAATGGATAAACAAAAAGGACCCTAGATATACAATGCTCATATCTTGCCACCTAGGTAGCTGTAGCAGTTAATGTCATGTAACATGCCTGTAGCTATAAGCCCAGTTTATGCTGCCCATTTCTACACTGGTATAGGTGGCTTGGAGAGTCACATCAGTGCACATTTGCGTGTGTAAACTGCACAGGCATCCAACCAGTGGGGCTCTTTTGTTCCTCTCCCAGACAGAGGCACTAAAGTGGTGTAGGTGGTTTCAAGTACTGTGCAAATGATGACCACTTTTCACTTCACTGCCTCAGGGTGATTTAGCATCACAGCACACCCCACAATGCAGTTCCCATGACACTGGTATGACACTGGTGTGGAAGCTGATGTCCTTAAGTGGAGTACACCACTGGCTTCATAAACGTTCAGGTGCAGGCTCACACTGATGAGAGCTACACCTGTGTGTAACAGGTTGGTCAGCGTAAATGAGGCTATAGTTAAATGGGAATTACAGCCAGTATATTTTATGGACAGTGGCACAATGGAGAGGACAATCACTAGTGGTTTAAACTGCTGGGAACCTGAGTCCAAGTAATTCACCATTTCCTCCTAGGTATACTGATGCTGCTATGAGGTATGCTCTTTATGACAGTCCCCTTCCTAGTGAATTCAGTGCTGTATCCGGTAATTTTATTCTGCTTCAGTCTCCCTTTACATGTAAAGTACTGTATGCACCCTGATTTTACCACCCCAAAGAAGCTAACAATGTTCCTCTGAGCCACCCTAACTTAATACCTTTAAAATTAAAAAAAAACTGAAATGAAATCACATCTTAGTGGGAACAGACCTAGCCTGCCAAGAAGTTCATGATATCTTAACCACTACACGCATTTGATTTATTATAGTTGCTATTGCTGCACTCTCTTGATTGCTGTAATGTCCTTTAGTATTGTGTTGACACAGTATAGCCTTCTAGTCTCCTGTAATGGGGCAGAAGCACATCACTCTCATGACAAGTTATGCCCCTCTTAAAGCAGCCAAACACTAGAGTTATGCACTGCATATGTACATTGCTGTGACAGTCCCAGCTTCCCATCAACGATGACACCTAAGTCTTGTTCATGGTCTGTTGCTGCTAGTTTATTTAATTCCTTCACACAGAATTCTTTAGTCAGTGCCTATTTTCTAAGGATTCAGAGTCACAGACAACACTTACAATGCAATGCCCACAATACATTCAGCTAAATGTACATAACAGGAGGGTGGACACACAGGCTGGAGATAATTCAATGTTACATTGTAGCAGTAATAGTGAGCAGTGAACAAAGGAATGTGTGCACAATAGGTGTAGGTATCCAGCATATCAGGAACTAAAAAACAAGTTTGCCTTGTCAGGAAATCACCAAAATTAATTTAAAGCATCTACAGAGTGCAAAGTCCTTTAGTGAGTTGAGCATCCTAGATTTAAATACACAGACAGAATTGCTTTCCCTAGTAACACTGTTCAGGCTATTCCACTGTTTGGTGAACCTGTATGTAAAAGAGTTCTGCCCTGTCATAGTTTTCCTTCTGGGGAGCAACAGTGTGCAACTTGCCACACCTGTGGTGTGTATTGGTTATCAGTGAGAGAGTATACAGTGTTCGCATACCTGGGGAGAGCATGCCATGAAGTGTTTGGAAGCCTACAAGAAGTGTGTTGTAGAGAAGTCTCAGATTTAAGATTAGGAGATTTCATCTGGAGTAGATGCTGCACATATGTGTGTCTAGTTTAGCATCGAGTGCAAAGCGACACACCCTGTTTAGAAGCCCCCTCACATGTTTTAGTGTCCCATCGTTCGCGAACCCATAGACCACAAGTTCATAGTCAATGATGCTAATTATGAGGCTTTAAACAAGCAATGTTTTAACCACGGGTAGCAGGCTGTTTCTGTGTCTGTAAAAAAATTCCTATTCTGGAAGTTACTGTTTTTACCAACTGGTCCACATGGTGACTGAAGGTCAAGGCACTATCAAGGGTCAGTCCGAGACACTAAAAAGGCTTGCACTTGTTCAATAGAGTCACCTGTTAGTGTATAGATATTGAGGCCAGTAGCAAGGTTACATTTACTGCATTAGTTGCTTACTATTTAAATAGTACCCAGACGAGAATTCTTCAGGAAAGCATTTAGTTCCCCAAAAGTACTACACAGTCGTGTTTGAGGCACGTTCAGATTTTCCAACAAGTCCTGCAAGCGCTGTTGTGCAGTTTTATCACTTTTGATTGACAAATGTGAATGGATTATTTTTTACCAATATGGCTAATTGTGGAAGAAGAGTCCATAAACAAGACAAACATGACATTTGCCACCCGTTTTGCCATAATTAAAAAGGCTCAGCATTCCTCCACAAACAATGCCTCTAATTAAATTGAATTTGCAGATTTTTGGAAAACCCTGACCCAGATCTCCCAGCAAATGCTTGTAGCTGCTTAGCTTTGGAGAAAGGTTATCTGCCCACTCTTACTGATCATCTTAAAATTATGCATCCTAGTTTTTACCTTGAAAAATTAATAATGGAATCAACACTTTTCAGTTATTTGCAATCCAGTGTAATAAGTAAATAAGTAAATACCTTTTTATTCTATTGGATTCATTTTATGATGCACAGAAAAGAAGGCTTCATCCGGAGTGCATGTATTAAATGTTATGTAAAATATCCAGTCAACCTTGAATGGAAAGAAGCAGGATTTGGGATGCACTCCCAACTCCAAAAGTGCTGCTCTGAAGAGTTGTTTGTAAAAAGCAACACGAGGAGCACACATACTAACCTGGATTAAACAAAATAATTTAATGAGACTTGAAAGAACACAGAGCAAACTCCCCTACATATTGCCTCCTCTGCATGGAGGCTTTTTGAGGGGGGCCATTGATGGAATTGGTGTGCATGCTTAACCTTCAGTTGGAGATGGCAGGATATGATTCTGACATCAGAGGATTAAGGGGCTGCAGGGGCAGGTCTTAGTGCATGTGTCTATCTTTAATTATTTTTTTTATTCGTTGGTAATCGGGTAAGGCCCACTAGGCACAAGTGCCTGCTTTATGAGATGAACAGGGAGCACTGGGAAGAATAAATGACTTACTCAGGGTCACTCAGTAGGCAAGTGGAGGTTATGAGAATCAAACCCAGGTCTGCTGGATGTACCAGGCTCTTTCACAGCTCATTACTCTAACCTCTAGGCTATACTGCCAGCCCCAATGTGCAAAAAAAGAAAAAAAAGAAAGAAAGAATATAAATATATATTTTTGAAAGTTCTTAAATGTTGACACACTAACCGGCTCCCTAATGCTAAGTAGAGGGAGACCACTCTGGCATGTTGGTAACCTAGATTTGCTCCCCAAGCTTGAGACATCAGTAGCAGGGACAGGCATGGAGTGCTACAGTGCTCCTTGGATAGTCTCCTTCCAGAAGGGTGGGTTGTTCTATGCAGCAGTTTATAGACTCCAAGTGGTGGCTTGGTGGTACATCTGTGGTGGCATGGGGGACCCTGCGCTACTGAACACTCCTCCCCCAAATGCTGCTGTGTAGATGATCCCAACGGGAGGTGGATGGGCCTCTGAGAATAGGAATAGTAGGTGTCTACCACCCTAGATGATGGTTATTGGGAGATCTTTCTTACAACACCCAACCCATAGTGGTCTTGACCTGCTTCCTCCTAGCCTTCTTTCCCACTGAGGAAGCAGGAAGATTCCCACCAGTGATATTCTTGATTGAACTGGACAATGGTGAAAAAAGAGGGAGACTATAGGTGGACCCAAGTAGAGGGATGGTGAGCTCAGTGGGCAGCAGGAATCTTGTCTGGGAAGGCCCAAAGGAGTGGAATGACAGAGGCATGATGGAGCATAAATTAACTGTACAAAAATACTGACACACTGAACTAAAAATAGCATAAAATGTAATATGAATATGCAAGTTTCAGGTTTATTTAGGGCAATATCATTGAGGCAAGGTGCATTTGCAATTATGCCTCTTCTTTCACACCACTGTTACATCATAAGATATTCAATACAGTACAAAAGCATGCATAAAAAAGTAGCAGCACATAAATATATGTAACCAATACTTTATAAATTAAAAATTATGTTTGTCAAAACATATATAATCGTAATTAATACTGCCAACAGTTAAACATGTACAAATGTGCATTAAAACAGTTTGGAGAAGTTTTCCACACCAAAATGGAATGAAATGATTATGATAGATCTTCCCTACATTTGTCACAGATTTAGGGTAGTGATGATATAAAACATGATGATCAAGGCCACTGTTTTTCCGTGCTTGGAAAAAGCAAATTCCGTTTTGACCATCCTGGATTCTAGGATTTTACCGGTGTTTGTGAATCCAGTTTCCGGGATTTTCCAGTAATACAAAACTTTATATTATTCACTCATTTTAAGTAATAAATTTGTCTATCAGTGTTTTATCATCATGGTTTTATGCAGATTTAAGTCACATCAGCAGAAAACAAGAACATTTAATCTCATATTCCCTGTTATATTAGCTATCCAAGTTTTGCATCTACCAACTATCAAGGCTAATAATGAGTTGACCGTGGAACTCCATTTGCCAAACTGGCATATATTGCCCTCAGATCAATGCAGCCGGTGAAAATAAATGGTCTCATGTAACAGTAACATTTTTCTCACAGGGAGGAACCAATTCTGAAGACTGTTCAATACTAAATAGACACCAAAAGCTAGTCTTTGTTTTAATGTTGACAATGTGTTCTGTGACATGTATAATAAAAACTTCTCAAAGCTAAAATGCAATTCATATGTTTTATTTTAAAAAGATTTTCAAAGATAAACATGTGCAAAAAACACAATTCAAGTATTGACTACTGAACATGGGTCGACAAATACACTACCCAGACAAATACGCTACCCAGACAAATATGCTACCCAGACAAATACGCTACCCAGACAACATGAATAAAGCATACTATAGGAAGGACAGTAGAATCTAACCCATAGCTACATATAATGCAGAGATACTACATATTGCACATCGACACTTATTGCACAGTGGAGCACCATTTTTTCCCTGTAATACTGCACCACAACATATCTTCGTCATTGCATAGTGAATCACCACTTTGTTTTTCACAACATTGTACTAGAACTGCATGTCTGCAACTTTATTGCACAGAGAAGCACCATTTTTCTGCAATAGACAGTGCATCAGAACTGCAATTACACAAATGAGTGGAGATTCTGGGTCTACTTATTGAATAGCAGCATTGAAAATAATTTTAAATAGTCCACAGTCAGGCTTCTCCGTTGGTCAGTCAAGGATTTGTCCATGTGCAGAAAATGCCGCTCCACTTCTGCACTAGAAACAGGGACCAGATGGCCTGAAGAGCTGCCTTTGCTAGAGTTGGTACCTGTGAGGACATAGAGATCCAGTACAGGTGAAGATCAAATGATTCGATCTCTGGTAGTTCCCGCACATCCTGCCGTCGTAGATCTCCCAGTCCTTATCAGTGCATTCTTATTGTGTAATGTGAACATTGGGATATAGGGCAAGTATGGCTGGAAGTCCTTATTGAGTTTGGGAAGGTTGAGTGGGTTTAGAATTCGACAGGCCATGAGAAACTGTACAGATGGGTTTGACTGCAGGTGTTTCATCAGTTTCTCCAAACTGACCTTGAAAGCATTTTTGAACAGTTTGATGTTCTCATCTCTTACTTTATTCCTCAGTTTAGAGAGGTAGCTCTGCTTTCTCACCAAAGCCATCATTTTAGTTGTGCCAGCCTCAAAGCGGCTCTTGATTGACATTAGCATGTCATCGTGGATGTCGCAAGAGGTTTCTCCTTTGACTGCAAAGTTCTATCGCTGCAATAATGTCACCTGAATTATCTGTAATGAATGCCAGTTGTGCTTGTAGCTCATCGTACCATTAGGTCCAGTAATGCCCGTGAGATTGTTTATTGAGTGGCATCGCTTGAATCCACCCTGAAAAAGTCCCTCAGGTATTGCAGGTGTGTTGAATGGTATGCCACAGCTGCAAACCATGTGTTCCATCTAGTTAAAACAGGAACCGGTGGCAAAGCAATCATTTCCCCCGGAGCTTCCAGATCCTCCAAAAATGTGATGAATTCTCGTTTGCGTTTTGGTGACTGCTGAAAGGCATATTTTACCAATGAAACCAGTTCATTAACTTTTTTGAAATGGTGTAGCCATGTATCCCCAACAAGGGACAAGACATGTGCCCAGCAACACACATGCACAACATGGTCCCCAAAAACCCCACAAAGTGCATCATTAAAACATTTGATCATATAACGAGCACTGTTGCTGACAAAGGAAACTACATTCATAAAGTCAATGTTACAACTCTGGAGAGTCTTCAAGACAGCTTGAGCCACTGTGGAATGGTTGACAGAGTCTAGTTCTATGCTGTTTCCAAGATATGTCTTGCCCCCTTCCAGCACAAAGACAACATTAAGAATGCAGCGTGACTGTGCATCTGTGCTCTCATCACATATCACAGACAATGATTTCCCAGTCACAGCTGCTTTAGGTCTTCATCAATTTGTTCTCTTACCTTGGGTAGATAGAGCTGCCTCAGGGTGTCTGCTTTGGCACCGCCCACTCCCTTCACATGCACATCCATTCCCTCAGCTGTGGATGGTCCAGCTTCTCAACGGGATATTTGCAGCCCCCATGCCTTAACTGTGTCCATGACCATCTCATTTCTTACTATGGATGATTCTGTTGCAGCTCTGAAACTGCTGGTCAGGGTCACCTGCCTTGCTGGTCTTCCTTCACTAGCAGCTCGTTCCTTATTCCTAGCATGTTTCTTGCTGAACAGATGATCTTTGACTGTGTCTTTTCTGGTATGATCCAGGACATGGTTGCAGTATGGACAGAAAAGTTTTCCTCCATCCTCATAGAGGCCTTCAGCTTTAAACTGAAGAGCTCGCTCCTTAGCCGAGGTGTAGCAGAGCTTGGCTTTCTTATTCATTGGTGTAGCAGACATCATGCAGGAAGTATGAATACTGAAATCACAACCAAAAAAAATATTAGTAGTGTGTTCCACTAATCTGCTTGATAAGATAAAAATTCAACAAAATGGGAGTCTCAGATCCCCTGGATAGGGCAGTCCATGACTTTTATCTTCTGGCTATTATGGCAGCAGCCACCGCATAAAGCACCCATCCTCAAGGTATGATGGCAGCAGCAGCCTATGACTCTCATCCTCCAGATACGATGGCAGCAGCAGCCTTACGACTGCCATCATCCGGGTGTGAAGGCAGCAGCAGCAATCTACGACTCCCATCCTCCGGGTGTGAAGGCAGCAGCAGCAGTCTATGACTCCCATCATCCAGATCGACAGCAGCAGCATTCATCAACTCCATCCTCCAGGTACGATGGCAGCAGCAGCCTCGACTCCCATCCTCCTGGGATGGCAGTAGTAGCCAGTGACCACCATTCACTAGGTGAGATGGCAGCAACCATCTACAACTCCCATCCTCCAGGTACAACAGCAGTAGCATTCTACGACTCCCATCCTCCGGGTGTGAAGGCAGCAGCAGAAATCTACGACTCCCATCCTCCGGGTGTGAAGGCAGCAGCAGCAGCAATCTACGACTCCCATCCTCTGGGTGTGAAGGCAGCAGCAGCAGCAGCAGCAATCTACAACTCCCATCCTCCGGGTGTGAAGGCAGCAGCAGCAGCAGCAATCTACGACTCCCATCCTCCAGGTACGATGGCAGCAGCAGCCTACAACTTCCATTCTCCTGGGATGGCAGTAGTGGCCAGTGACCACCATTCACTAGGTGAGATGGCAAGAACTGTCTACAACTCCCATCCTCCAGGTACAACAGCAGTAGCGTTCTACAACTCCCATCCTCCAGGTACGATGGCAGCAGCAGCCTACGACTCCCATTCTCAAGGTACGATGGCAACATCAGCCTATGGCTCCCATCCTCCTGGTGTGATGGCAGTGGGGGGAGCAGCATGTAGCCACCATTCTCCAGGCGCAGTGTAGAAAATCATGTAAAAGTGCAGAACTTTCAACATGCTTCACTTTTATATGATTTTCTGCAGTCTGAAAATGGGTTCGTGCTCAGATTACCTGGTTCTCTCAAAAGCGAGACACTGTGGGCAGGTATGCAAGGCATTGTTGCAGGGAAGTGGGGGGGTATTTCCATATATGTCCCTGGCGGGGATGGCTTGTGCCTGCATAGAGTGGTATGGAAAAACCACTGCACCTACTGTAGGTTTGTCTCAGAGGTGTGGCAGGCAGGTGTGGAGTGCAAGGTTACTGTGGGGATCCAGGGGGCTCTCCATCCCCCCTCCCCGAAAAAGGGAACACTGTCTCCACACCTGCCTGCTATGCTTCTGAGGTCAACCTAGGTGCACTTTGCTGTGGCAGGTGCAAGTTTTTTTCTGCTGGTGAGGGCTGGGACTCCCCCCCCAATCCCCAGGGCAACTCTGTCTTGCCATGTCAGTCTACTATGTTCCTTTTGAGAGATATCCTACAAGAGATATCCCGAAGATCTAGAAAACATTTATCCTCATACTTGCTCTGAGGACACAGCAACCAACACAGCCCTTCAGATATGCTCAGATCCAGCACTGCCAACTCTGACCCCAACACCACCACAGACACGGACCCCTTTTTTTTTTATTAAACACATCGACTTCTTGCACTTGAGGGCTTTGTATGTATGCCCACATAACAGAGCTGTACACCCTTTTCATAACTTGGGGAAATGTCACCACTTATTTGGTTTAAACTTCACAGCAGCATAGAAAACAGTACAATATTTTAGAAATCCCTCCGCAGAGCAAAGCATATAAACTGAGACACAAACAGGATATACCTGCACCTCTCTGAGGCACCTCACCCCTCCAAAACAAAGGAAGAGCACACTGGATCTAGGGTGCCTCGCAGGCTCTGCTCCCAGTTAGCCACAGCACTGGCCCATCGAATACGGTCCCCAGTGGGGGCTGGGGAACCCCCACTGGCCCCACCAGTGGGGACAAGCCCTGGAAGTTTGGGTCAGTGCTGGATGATGGACAGAGTTTGTTTAACCCCAACACCCCTCACTAAACTTGCTCTGGGCACACAGAAACCAACACTGCCCCACCAAGCGTGCCCATGTTAGCATGCTGCATCATTCCATCACCTCACGCCAGCAGCTCTGAGGCACACAGCAGGCAGACAAGGGCACTAAACCACTGTCCACACCTGTTCTGGGGTACACAGACCCTCTGATATTACAGATGCACCAACTCCAACCATGCCCACATTAGCATATATATCCATTCCCCTACTGTAGTGCACATAGCAAGCTAGAGGTTCTCCCCTCCCACAAACACATATGCTCTGGGGCACACAGTAGCTGCTTGAGAATCTTAAGACCCTCACCCCCAAAAGGTTAATATGCCCAAGTACCCGAAAAGGGTGTACAGCTCCCTGGTGCACTGCACTGAGGTACTTTACAATAGTTGTATACCCTTTCTTGGTACGGCACTTGATTTCTTCCTGTTAAAAAGCCCTCACTTCTACACTGGAACACTCTCACTCTAGCAATATGCAAAAATGGAAAGTGACCCACTCTCAGCACCCAGTAAAGCACATTATATAGGCAGTTCAGAATGGACTGGGAATTGATGACACCCACCCATAGGTAGCTGTAGGAGCTGTTGTATTACTTAAGAACAGGGAAGGGCTAGCCTTTACATTTCTGAGATCAAATACCTCAGCGGAATCAACAAAGTCCAAGAGGGTAGCATCGTTCGGAAAAGAAATGTGCAGAACAAGGTACACAATTTGAAGATAGAAGGGGACAGCTCAGGGGCAATGTGAGGAAGTATTTTTCACAGAGAGGGTGGTGGACACATGGAACAGACATTCTGAGGAGGTTGTGGGGTCTAAAACTGTGGGAATTCAAGAATGCATGGGACAGACATAAGGCAAATCTTGTAGGGGGGGTAGGAAGAAATAAGCCGTTGGTTAACTAGTAGGTGAAACAGGAACATCCCCAAGGAGCACATCAAATAAAAATAACTAAGTTCCCTGAAGAAGTCCTTATTATAGGGTGGAATGTTGGGATGCCTTGCATTAAAAATCCAGGCAAAGGTACTACCTTACGTACTACCAACCGTACTGCCCAACTGACTGTCTTGCCACTTCATGTACATCTGAAGCTCACACAACTCTGCTCCAGCTGTCTCCTCTCTCTCTCTTTACCAACTGGAGATAAATAAGCATGCAAACAGCTCAACTGCTCACAGTGTCTATATATTATTTCCTTCTCTGATATAATTAATTAGAGCAAAAATGTTGCAACCTCCTTTCTGCATAAACAGTCATTAAAACCCTCTTTCAAATAAGAACAACCATATTAATAGCAAAATCTGTCTTGGATTCCTTGATGGAACTCACAGAAAATACAGGGTGATTTATTGTTGAAACCAGTCTTTCCATCAAATATCTTTTTTAGGTTTCAGAATGAAACAATGTACTGTAGTTTATAAGGTCGAATGTCACTCATATTTCCCAATGTATACCTGAAGAGCCCATAAGTTAAACTTTTGATCTGATCTGTATGCATAGCATACAGTTCATCCTACTCCCATTTATGACAGACTCAGTCAACAGGAAAGCAAAAATACATACATTAAATAAGATCACCTTTTTCTTAAACAGTGTAGTAAGCCAGCAGAAGAGGTAAGCGTAGTCTAACAGCTTGAGCAAAATCCCAGCTTAGCCATTTTCCACTGTGTGACCCTAGGGCTTGATTCCTACCCAGCTATAAAGTACAGTAGGAAAAGTGACCCAGTTCCAAATAAGATGCGGTATTTAAGGTCTCCCCTGTGGATGCATTCAAATAACCAAATAAAAGTCCAATAAAAGTACTGGGGTCTTTTGGTTGGCTCTATGTGGAATCACCACTGCATTGGAGTAGTGTAAGCAACCCCGAGCAGCCAGGTTCAGGGCCAGGCACAATCTCAGCCAGTCAGCTCAGGGAAAAAATGAGATGAAAAAAATATCTCTTTAAAAGGCCCCCGAATTAGTAGCAAAAGAACATCTGGGCAAAATATAATAGTACCCGAAGGTTTATGTCTGATGTAATTCAGGAATAAGTGGTTCTTGAGCGAGGCGTCCTTCAGGGGTGGCTGAGGTGGTTATTCTTGTTGAGTGTGGCGCGATCCAAAAAGCAGCTAGAGTAGCGAGGTGGCGAGGTTCTCAGGCAACGCGTGGTTTTCAGCGTCTCTCTCCGACCTCCGACTGAAGCGCGTTCTCTCCTCCTGCTTCCGTTTTTTTCTGCACATGGGAAGAAGCTGCTCTAAGTGTCTGCTTTTAAAGGGACAAACTCCCGAAAGCTCACACTAGCAGCGCGAGTTCCATGAGTCACTGGCGGGAAATTTTAAATTCCGGCAGCCAATGGGAATTCCGTGATTCCGTCCGTGATCACGGAATTACAGTAAAACAGTGGCCTTGATGATGATATAAAACATACTTTCGTCTTGGAACCATGGCTTTTGTTCCCTGCAGTCTGAAAATTTCAGAGAGGGAATTTCATACTTGATGTACCCAAAAATGAAAGATATTCCTGGCTTTTACTGTGGCTGTGCATGAGGAAACCAATTCCAGAAGATTGGCATTTCTCAAAGATGCATATTTTTCCTTTTTTTCCAACCTCTCAGATAAGTACTCAAGAGCTTTGTTTTGAATATATTTTAGTGAAAATGTAATTTTATGCAGCCTGTGTTTCTATGTAAGGGATAGCCAGCCTAGTTTTTCGTACAGAGTGCAACTGAATATTATTTGAACTATTTGGGGCAATATGTGCCAATCTTTTGCATACTATATCTAGGTTATAGATGTTATCTTACGTACAAAATTCATGTACAGGGTTAGCATAGTTGAAAATGGGAAGTATCTGTATTTATGCTATTTGTAATCTTGCCTCTAAGTCCAAGCACCCCTTATTTTGGTATAGAGCCCCCAAGCATTGACGTATCCTACTTATATGTTTTGAAACATGTAAATTACCAGATCCTTGTGTATCTTTCCAAAACCTAGGCATTTATACCCTCTAATAGCGCAGTCCAACTTCCATCTTTAGAGTGGATAACCAGTGCACTGCTATCTGATGTATTAAGTTTTTGAGCTCTTCCAAGTAGCTTTACATTGGTTTTCTTCTCATTCGTTTTTAAAGAAATCAGATTAAATAATGACTGAAAATCTACAAATGCTGACTGCAGCTGCTTTTGCATTGCTTTTGCTGAGGCATCAGAGATGCAGACCACTGCATCATCTGCATACAGATGGTAGTCTACACCTCCAGTGCTTTCTCCCAGTCCCCTTAAATACAACGTAAATAGTAAATGGCCTAGAACTCACCCCTGGAGGACTCCTCTTTTTTGTAAACAGCTTGCCAGACTGCCTTCCATTCACCATAGCTTTCTGTGTCCTGTCAGTTAGATAACCACTAAACCAGGTCAGAACCATGTCACCCAGCCCAGCCTCCCTCAGCTTTTCTATTAATATCTTATGGTCCACTGTGTTAGAGGCCTTAGGGAGGTCAACAAATATAGCCCCAGCAACTTTTTCAAGCACTGAGGCCTTGTTGACATCATCCAAGACCTTTGACACATAGGTAATTGTAACATGGTTTCAACTGAACCAACTGGAATTTATCCTACATGTTGCCCTTTTGCAAGAAAAACTATATGTGTTTTGACACAAACATCTCCAATAACTTGATCACCACTGTTAGTAATGATATTGGCCTATAGTTTGACATTAGATCATGCTTGTTTCCTTTAAAAATAAGGACAACCCTAGCCTGCTTCCATCTTAACAG
This sequence comes from Neoceratodus forsteri, assembly GCA_016271365.2. Classification (NCBI taxonomy): domain Eukaryota; kingdom Metazoa; phylum Chordata; order Ceratodontiformes; family Ceratodontidae; genus Neoceratodus; species Neoceratodus forsteri. Next base: position 163,390,378 of record JADMNL010000023.1, on the reverse strand, counting down.
TAACTCCCCCGTGGTCAAGAACCAATTAAAAAGATATAGTAAGCATCCCAAAATATGAAGTGCTGCATATTTCAAAAATCCTGGGGTGAGGTTATCAGGCTCACAACTTTAATCACTTTTTAGGTGTAACAATTGTTCATGAACCTCCTGTTCTGTTATATCTTCAAAAACAAATGATCTACCAGCCTTATGAGCACCATGCTTACTTTACCTCTTCACTTCCACACATTCAGAAGTTTCAACATGGATGAAAAATGAATTAAGCCTGTCTGGAAGATCCTTCTTGTTTACAAAATTATCATTATTATCCAGATTTCTCCATTTATTTTATATTTCCCATTTAGGACTTTAATTATGTCCCAAAGTTTTTGGGAGGTCACCTGCCAGCTCTCTTGTCCTTAAAATATTTTTCTTTTTCAGCCCTAACTTCCTTCATGCATACATTTCTTGCAGTTCTATAGTTAATCCAGTTTTCTTGACTACTCTCTCTTCTAGCCAGTTCCCGTAAGTTTTTTTAACTGTATCAATAGACTATTATACCATACAGCTGATGTGATATATGGTCAGTAATCTGACCATATAAAAGATGTGAGGGCATCCTTAACAACTGATGCCAGTAGGAGTGTTTCAGAATATGATGCTGATAAATCGTTTCCTGGTGTATGCAGCAATGCTCTCATTTATGTTGACACAGGTAGCATTGTTTGATCAAGATGTTTCTAAGAAAGAGATAAACTTGAGCAAACAACTGTATTACCACCATAAATGTATAAATCCAACGTGCAATATTAAGGAACACAATGCTGTGAGGTGAGTAAATCTGATAAGTCCTCTTCTGTAGAACAAGGTCTTTACTACAGTGCTGGCAATTATATAATTTAATGATATCACTATAAAATGATAAAGGTCACACAACTGATTAAGGTCCCAATTCTATGTGTGTTTAGTGTCATTTTGTCAGTACTGATTGTATATAAAAGTTCACATTAACATTCATGTTGTATAAAACCTGAATAACTTCTGTGAAATGTCAAAGAGAGGAGTCTTGATCAGTAAAGCAATAAACTGTGGTGGATGTGACCTTCTCACATGTGGCACAGTGAGTGGTCACAACAGACATTAGTCTTGGCATGTCTAATTATAAAATACAGCTTTGATCTCCCAGGTCTTCTCCTAGGTTAGGGTTGGGAAAAGGCCAGGAAAGGTTGTTAAAATCCCCATCACTTTCGATATTCCTAGCACCTTGGCAGTACGGATTAGCTAAGCACTGTGATTACTGGAAGATCTTTCCTTGTTGAAGAACACTCTTCATTAGGCATAGTTACATGGGCAATCAAAATCATCTTACTACCTCAGCAGGGTGCCCATCTAAAACAGCCTGCTAATCCCAATCCTTTATCCTGCACATAATTCATCTAGTACAATAAACTCTTTAATGAATTTCACACATGGGTATACATTTTCAGTGGATTATTAAATCGGTAGGATGCATGTAATTGGAACCTAGGAATATAGACTCTAAATTTTGAAGTGCCATTTATAAGTTCTCTGGCACAATAACTTTTTACTGCATTTTTTTCCTAAATTTTCAATCTGAAATAGTTTAAATGTATTGTTAAATGTTTGCTAACCATTATGTAGTTGAACTTGTCGCAATAAGATAGAACATTGTAAGTGATGTGTTATGTTTACTGTAACCCCCCTACAAATGGGGGTTCCTGAAAGTCTTCCGTGGGTACCTAATTGCCCATTGCCTGGCCGGTATCCTGTGTCATACCATTTTAAAACTGTTTGTATGAGAGTGCCTTTATGCCTCTGTGCTCTATCTCTTTAAGAGCTGCCTATAATGTTGTGATTATTTAATCTGGGAGGGGGCAGAGTGTTTCTATGCTCGAGTCCCAACCGGGCTGCCAGATAATTACTCTATTCTGCCATCACTATTTGAGCAGAGGGAGCTCTGTTAGAAGATGCACTTAGTTGCTGATTATCTACTAGAATAGTAATGATACTATAGTTTGTCTAACCTGCCTTTTTTGCAGCATGAACAGTCTTGGTCCTGGACTGCTAGAATGGGCCAATCAGTACATTTGGGGACCCTAAAATGGAGTCTGTCCCCCGGGGTCTTGTGGGAGTTAATTTCTGTAGGAATTGTAGTTTTGAGACTTTGGCACCTAAATGCACCTGGAGGGGGAGCCCTTGCTTTGACAGACAGATGGATCAGCCAACCAGAACCTTTTGGACTGAAGAGAAATTCCCAAGCTACCTGCTGCAGTGAGTCAGTCTGGAGGTAGTTTGGAGAGTGAACAGCTTGAGTGATTCAAGCAGCTGCTTCTGCATAGTTCACGCAGGAGATTGGTGGGAAGACTGAGTTTGGCCTGTCTGCCTCCTGTTCCTCGAGAGGGAATCCTTTGAAAAGGCTCAGTAATCAGACTGAATCCGAATCGGAGTGTGACAAAGTCACTGAAGAGTGACCAGATTTAAACCTGAAGAAGACTGAAGATTTGCTGTACGTAATTGGCTGTCAGGAGATCCATTCACCATAAAACTCCCGGTTCTGCTCAGATACACTGATATTGCTGCAGGACTGCTATCCGCATTGTGGTATGGTGATTGCTTTACTATAAATGTGCTGTTTGCTATTTGTGGGTTGCGATTAGGTTCCCCACTGTTTAATTGTGCCACGCTTGCTGGAGGCTGCATCTAGCCTTCCTGGACTGATATCTGAACTGTCTTACTTGGCCTGGGCCCTGCCACGCTGGCTCGGCCAACTACTTCAGGCACAGAGAACACCATTGACGAGAGACCTGCCTAGACATCAGCCCCCTGCTCAACATCACAAACAGGAATGACACCACAGTGAATTGTGTGGGCCCTGCTTCTCCTGGCAAACCAGCAAGGCATCTTACAGTCTCCATTTTGTCCATCCTGTGTCCTCTACTGGGTCACGTGTGTAAACACAAGGGTACCTCCCTGCAACAACAGCTCAAAGTGTGTCATCTGATTGAATTATTTTGTCTAATCATCACAAACTGAGTCTCCTGGCTCCAAATTACAAATTATGTGTGTTTGTGCATGCCTTTTATTTTCATCATAGGGCCCCAACCAGCTGTGACGCCGGCCTACCCCAGGCAACACATCAGGCTAGCCTATCTCACCAACTGGGTGTGTGACTGTGTTGAAGGACTAAAAAGTGCATGCACAATTGCCTAACTGGATCAGTTATAGAATCAATCAACCTGATTATGCCTCTCCCTTGTTCAAGTCCCCTAAATAAATCAGATCCAACTCTTTTTGCATCTAACTTGACTGTGGTTCTAGTTTGTACCAAAAGCACCGTACTGTTGTAATTTGCTGTGCCTAACCTTGTTTTACAGGGGGTCTCCAGTGTTCAACTGTTGGGGCCAGCCCTGATGGTAAGTGCAAACAGTGTGGGGATTTGTATGCTGAATAGGGCCAATTGTGAAAGTGTTTGTTGCATATTATCTAGGCTACTAGAGGGGAAGGGGGGGTTACATTGTCCCGGAGGGCTGTACCCAGGTTAGCCTTGCTATTAACAACCCTGTCCTCTGGGTAGAGGCACCCGTTTCAGTACCCAGGCCCCTTAACCAGCTACTAGCCAAGCAGGCAGGGGTAGTAGTCCTTGGGATAGTGCTACCTAGGGGTTACATTACTATTTATCATTTTTTTATATATACTGTTTTAAGTAATCTGGAACGCTACTGGGAAAGAGACTGTGCTCAATGGTTAATATCTCCAAAAAACATAAACTTGAAATGTATGGTGCTTTTTCTATACCATTTTTATTATTCTGATATTAGTAATACAGTATATGGTTTAATTTGTTTTTGTTTAGCTCTTTGTGTACATATCAACATCATTCTCTTTAATAGCCACTTTTTGTTATGCTTTATAGTATTATTGTTTCACATACATCCAATAAAACATAGAACAAGCATTGCCTCAAGAAAAATGTCGCTTGATCAGACTGTTGCACAGTTATAACTATGGATATAACCTCGCTGTATTTATTTAGAAGTGCTGTGGTGGAATTCTGTGAAACATACAAACAGTACATTGCTAAAGCCTGTAGCCATTTAATTATGTAAAAGCTGTTAGTAATTTAAAATGAAACACATTGGCATCTAGTGATTTATATGTTATTTATTATTATAATGTCTGACAGCATTTCTGCTCTGAAGTGAAAATTGTGCTGTTTAACAGTTGTCATTTTAATAAATAAGTGTTATCTTGACTTCATTTTCATTTTTTTATGTTGGCTGTGTGCCCCCTGTCTAGCATTGTACAGGAAGACTATTTTCAGTGGGATCATTCCTGTTACAGAGTGATTGAACTGTGATTTACACATCAATTACCTACACTGATGGAGATTTTCATGCTCCCTTTGCTGACATAAATGAAGCATGGCTGTGTAAAACACTATTTCATACAGATTTGTTTGATAACAGAGTGATAGCCAATCATAGCAAACAACACTTGTCTATAATACTGAAAAGGATGAATGCCTCCCACAAATCTCCATTGGCAATATATTGCTGTTTCAATGGTCTCGCAGTAAAATTGTCTTAGAAGGCCACATTCCCCAACTTTCACCCAGACTGAGACATACACAATGCTTTGGAGAAAATGGCCATGGCAATGTGTTTGTTGACACATAGTTGTAACCCAGTTTATATCGGTAGCGTGTCATGCACAGCAAGCAGGTTGCAGCAAGGCTTTGGATGGTCAGACTTCACTTTGTCCATCCCCTTAATCCAAAGGGGATCCAACAAAGGGTACAGTCTCCAGAGGAACGTTGACTTTCAAGACATAAGTAATGGCACCCGAGCCATGTGATGTGCACCTCTTTCTTGTTGGATGGTGCTACACATGCAGGCCATACCTGATGAGGCCATCTCCAATTGCCTCCCTCAGGGGGTACTCCAGCCATCTGGGCCCCCACCTCTTGCTAGCCTCAGGGAGAACCATCTGCAGGAGACACGAGTTTCCCTGTTCCCCCTTTGTACATTCCTTGTGAGACAACCATGCCATCACAGGATGAGCACTGCTTCCAGTACTCAACCCCCCAGGCACTTCATGCTAGAAATTTCTCCAAAGTACTTTGTAGGTCAGCTAAAAACCTATCACAAACTATATCTTACAAGTGCACACCATCACAATCATAGACCTGGGTTACAGTAATGAATATATTATCATGCCTTAGGGCAGTCTCACTAATAGAGTTCATAAAACTCAACCTGGCCATGTTGGTCAACTTGCAGGCTTTCTCTGTTGTAGTGGGTTCTCTCACATGTCACAGCTACCGCAGTTGGATAAATGTGTGACCAGATTATGTGTATCCCAGGTCAGACTTCCTGAAGCAAAATCAGGTCCTCCTTCATCTGGCACAACAGTTCTAGCGACTTCACCAGTTCCAAATCACATCCTCCCAGATGTACTACCAAAATGCTGGTAGAACCCAGTAGCTGAGCTTCATCTGTGACCCATGGAAGTAAGTCATCGCATCTCATCCCTCAACGTCTCACCCAATGTATTTATAGTTGCCAAGGCTCCAAGAAAAAGTTCTCACTCTTGGAGAGTTGCCTCACATGAAGAGCTGTCCAGTGGATGAAGGAGTAACAGTATAACCACACTTGCCTGATATGGGAAATGCCACCAGCTGGAATGACAAGATGGTTAAAGTAAATGTGGTTGCACATACCCTTCAAAAGCCTGCAATCTTCATTGGCCAAGCACCTGGATCTGACCATCTGTTATCTGTCAAACACTTAGTCCTAGCATTTGTAGCAGCCCCAATGCAGAAAGAATGAGTGCTGAACTTCACTAAGTCCACACCCAACCCCCTCATGGCCTTTTCTAGAATGTGAAGAAACTGGAACACTATCAGTGGGGTCCCATCTTTATGTCACAAGAATGTGACACCTCTGTTGGCCCATATGGCAATGTGTTCTTGTACCTAGGTGCATACATCCCACTTCACCCCTGTGGGAGGCTTCAGGCTGCACCAGCAACCCCAAGCCATCCTGTATGTCTTACTTCTTTGGACCTGGATAAACAACCCTTCTTGGGTCACCACCATGTCATCATCTCCCAAAACTACTGCAAGCCCTGATTTCTTACTCAGTTGGACCAATTCAGATACCCAAAAGGCTCCACAGGAGGCCACCAAGAATGCTGTGTGCTACAACAAAGCCTTTGATAGCATGGATCACCACTTTGGCAGTTCACATCACACCTCTTTCTTCAGGACAAGACTAATTGGCTGACGTCTGTCTGGACACTTTGGAGTGCCATGGGACCATCTCTCTAACATTCTGTGGAGTTGAAATGCCCACGTATTGTTCTCCAGACCAGTGACCTTGGAGAACTGTAAAGTGCATGCAAAATCCTGGTCCACTGCCTCTGGCTTCAAACTTTCTGATTTCATCTGCACTAAATAGAGGCATAGCTGGTCCATCAGGATGAGCCATTCGGTCTGCCACCCCAGGCCTGCTGCACATGCATGAAGTTCTCAACACCTCTCTGGTAGTCTGCTCACATGTTGGGCACTAACAAACTCCTGAGAAACTCCCAACTCCAGAGGTAAGCTGGGACATCCCTGAGATGCACCTCCACATCTGAAGACAGCTTCTAGAACCTCTGCCACTGTAAATGAGAAGGAGCATCAGCAATATTGTTATGCACGTCTGGCACACACAGCTTTAAACTGGATATTAAGCACCAAGCATTTTAACAGAAAAACCTGCATGAGGTGACTCAGAGGGTCCTTGGCCCTTAGCTGCCCATTAATGAACTACCCAGTGTTTTCTACTGTAATGATTATCTTCTTTTCTGAATAGTGCTCACCCTAGACTACCAGTGTGCCTACGACTGGGAAAATGTTCCAGCAATGTAATCTGCTTGGTCTGGCCATCTTCCAGTCAGGATAGAGGCTACTGCCCCTCACACCATTTCCTTTGAAAGTAAGCTCCATACCCAAAGCCCCCAGATGCCTCTGTGAACAGTTCAAGTTCTTGTTTGGTGATTACTTCTGGCAAGATTAACACCCCATTAAAACCATTCTGAAAAGCCATTCACACCCCCAGGTCTTCTCTCATACTCTCAGTCACCTGCAGTTGGAGATGGATAAAGTTTGCCCTGTGAATTAATCCATGAATTTAGCACAATTTGCAAAGTATGTATTGATCTGTGAAATGTGTAATTTCACCACGAAGTGGAGAATTCTGCCTATGATGTATGGAATTTCATCTGCAAATGGCAGAAGTTCACCCACAAATGGTAGAATTTCACCATTCATGGGTAAAATTCTGCCATTTTTGGTCAGAATTCTGCTATTCACATGGAAAACTTCATGATTTAAGGAAAAGTCAGAGTTGCTGAGAGTAGGAAAAACTTCACGAAACTCCGCAGATGTGAATTTGGGCCACTTTGTGGAACTTTGCCAGTGTAGTAAAACTTTGTTGAAACTCTACATGTCATGAGGCTTTTGACATCCCATGCCAGCCTTCCCCAAATGATGCAGGGAAGTTCTGCCAATAGTAATTACTTTGCAAGGAAGGTTCAGGTGGCACAGCAGCTGCTGTAGTTTATGCAAGGTAATCTTGCATGCTTCTTTTTCACCCTGGCTGACAATTCCCCTAACTTCACCATCTTATCATGTGGTAGGCCAAACTCAGTGTTCTCTCTGTCAATATTGATGCTCAAGAATGCCAGAGTGGTGCATAGTTCCTACATCTTTTCCTGGGCTATGGGTACCCCAGGTCAGTGCCCACAACTTGGAAGGACCCAAGTTAGTGCCCACAGTCTCTGGTTCCTGGCCTGCCCATGAAAAGGAAATAATTCAGGTAGTGGACCTCCATAGGATCATCCTTATATCTGGCTGTCCAGTGTAGAAATGTGCTAAAGTGTTCAAACACAGGGCACGCAATGGCACACTCCATCAACATGAAGTTGTAAACATAGTACTGACAATCAGACTTCATACCCAACAAATCCCTGTCCTCAGGGTGAGATGGCAAAAGATTGAATGCAGTCTTGATGTCTGCCTAATGTAATAAGGTGCCACTACCCAGAACACCTCTACTGCCCTATTGACCAGCACATAAGGCACTGCAATATATTTTGGATCAATGTAGTGACTGACTGAGTCCCTTCCCACCAGGTAAGAAAAATGATTAATCAACAACCTGAACTCATCCAGCACTTTCTTGGAGACTAGGCCAATGGGTGGCACCCTGAGGTGTAGAAGAGGTGGTGTAGTGAATGACTCACTAATCCTCCATGCTACAAACTGGCATGGGGTCATTATGTTGCAAGACATAATGCCACATGGCACTATCACACTGCGTGATTAATGCCATGAGGCATCATGTCTTTGTTCTGTGGGGGGCTCTGCCCCCCCACACCTCTCATTATGGGGGAATGTGCCCCCAGACCCCCCACTAAAGATTCTCAACTCTGGGGGGGTCCAACTCGGGGAGCGCACAGGTCTGGGTTTCACCATAATGTTGTACACTATTAAGCATGCAACATTATGACCCAGTATGCTACAATCTCCTTTGCCAGCTTGGCCAGTACCACCTCTGTCATTACCTGGTGAACTTCAGGTTCTCACCTCATATATCTTTCAGGGACCATCATACAATATTTTAAAACTGTCACAATCTCATTCAGCCGGTCAACCCTCTACTCCCAAAGTGCCAACCTATGAGCGTATGATTTGTGTACAGTGAACAGGACAAGGTAACCCTCTTGTCTGTTTTGTGGGTTCAAGTCACCTTAGTCTCAAGCTCTGGAGGGATTCAAACTGGTAGCCTCTTGTTAGCATACCCAATTATCAGGCTCAGATAATTCTGTCTTCGGGAGGCCAGATATCTTTGCCTAAGGGCACCCAACCAGGTCTTTCAAATGAACCCTTAGAACTCTATGCAAGACTTTAGAGAACTCTATCCATTTCCCAGTTTGGTATACAATAAGCTCATACACAGTGTTACTGATAACCTTTAAAAGCTCCACTTAAAATAAATAGAAATGTCAAGGCACTCCAGGCAGTTTTCATTGTAAAATATATCTTTACTTTAAAATATCAGGACAGAACAATAATTACAGAACAAATATATCCTAACACATACAGCCTTAAAACAAATAGGTTTAAGGTGCAAGTTTCTACAGTACATACATTCAGACTGGTCTAATCTTATTCTCTTTCAGTGCTGTGCTGATTCTCCCTCAGTCGGATAATATGAAAAAGTCTCTTGTGTGTCTCTGTCAAGGTTCTCACAGCAATTAAACACAGTTCTGAGCTGGCCTTCTCTGAGGTCACATAACTCTGCCTTGGTGTAACAACATCTATATTTTATCTCACAGGATGTCCAAATAAAATATTTAAAAAAACATAATCGGTGACCTCACTGCTTTTCCTCCCTCAGGTTAACCAGACTAAACCGGTTTGTGCTCTGCTGTACATACATCTCAAAAGTTTCTTTCATCTAAGTCACGGTATTCAAAGCAAAAGTGTATTTGCCTCTTTAATTTCATCTGGACCTTGGAATCTACACCTCAAACGTCTCTCTGATGTAATTCAAGGGTTCCCCAGGAATGTATACTGGACCTTCCAAATTCGTCTGGGTCCTCCCTGGCCCAGACATCAACCTCTCTTCAATGTCCATTCTGGCTTCTCTCTGACACCCCTCCCTCTCAAGTTCTTCCTGATAACTATTGCAAGTCTAAGGATTTTCCCTGAGGGAATTATGAATGGCTACTCTTATTTCCTGGAATGTAAGCAAACTGACAAGGTAATTGCACCCCAGATATCTGCAGTTTAGCTATGTCCTGTCATTTGAACTTATCCCTTGGGGGTCTTGATGTGTCAGTTCCAGTAAGACAGTAGTTTCCTCAAACTGACCTTCCCATCACATATTTTATATGTAATAAAAAAATTGTTAAAGCACTCAGAGCTGGCTGTCTATGTCACACTCACCTCATACGTCTTTCAGGGGCCATCATACAGTATTCTAAAACCTTCCCTGAAGCCATCTGCCAGGGGATGAGTGATTGCCTGATCCGGGTAAACACTGGGAGGCCTGTTGGACCACTTCCAAAAGGGCCGTGGCATGGAATTACCTAGTTTGCACTGGTTGAATGTGTGCACTCAACCACAAGCTGTGCATGCATGCTTGTACTTATATTGGTCTACCCTACATGTCCCTTGATTTAAATTATAACAGCACCCCATTCTTCTGCCCCCTGCCCACTAGTGCCTTGTCCCCTCTTTCTTGATGACAGTGGTCATCTGACTGAAAAGCCACTGTCAGTGTGCTGCAGCACCCCCACCAAGATTGATGGGCCACAACAATGGAAGGTCCAACATATCCCAGGTACTAGCTGGGTCAGTTTGCTTTCTGTGATCACATTCTTTGCCATACTCTAACCAACCATCCCCACTTTGCTGGCATGTATGGCCATCAATCATCAATTCATAAGTTGGCTGCCTTAACTGGGATCTCTTTTACAGTGAAGTCCTGCTTCTATAGCTGGGAAGACAAGCACAAAGAAGACAGATTACTTGCTCAGAGTCACAAGGTCAACTTGAAAAACTTAATAAACCTTAATACCTCATATAATCCTCATTTCTTGTATTTACAGTTTTCTACTATGATATTCTTATACTGTAGTTAATACAGTTTAAAATAACTTTTCATTGCAAGTTTTGTTTTCTTTGCTATAGTAACACAGTCATGTAAGGTCAAAAAGAACATTAGGTGCTTCATGCCTCCCTCCCTCCTTCCCACCCCTGCTTTATCAACAGGGATAAAAAATTGTTTTTTTTGCAAACACACTAATTTACAGGGATTCCTAGCTTACTCTGTTATGAAGGGTACCTGTTTATTCCCTTGGTATAGTAAGCATACATTTGTCCAGGCTTATCTTGATAGCATGTACTTTCTTCCTACATGCTGTCTCCACCGGTAGGCTTTTCCAAAGGTTCAACTCCCTCTGGGAGAAATGTTACTTTCTAATGTTACCCTTGATTTTACCACCTCTGAACTTGAAGGTGCATACTTGCAGGTCCACACATTCTATTGGAAGGCACCAGATCAAACACCTGACTGTTCAATCTTGTTAGTTCCCTTGACTGTGCAGAAGATTGAGATAATGCCCCTTCTCAACTTTTGTTTCTCCATGTTGAACATGCTAAGGTCCTACAGCACCTCCTCATAGCTTTTGTTCCCCATACCCTAATCATTTTGGTGGCCTAATGTTGCATTCTAGCAACTGCTTCAATGTCCTTTTTGTATTGAGAAGCCCAGAACTTCATGCAGTAGTCTCAGTGGAGCATGACGAGGGCCTTGTAAAGTATCAGTATTGCTTCCCTTGCACTGCCGGTCACCCCACATTTGATACACCACAGCATTCTGACATCCTTCTTCTTGACAGCAGCCACAAGCTACTTGTAATACTTCAGCTCATTGTCTATGGTGACGTCAGGTCATTTTCCCCTTCTACTGCAGCAAGAGGAGCCCACTTGGTGGCACAACTGGTAGTGCAGCCAGAATGGTATTCCGGGTAACCTGGGTTCAAGTCCCAGCTAAGGCACTTCTTTCTGTCTTCTGTTTGTGTGTGTTCCATAAACATGCACACTGCACCTTTCTGATAGAAAATGTAATTATCTGTGCAGCACCAAGTTATGCATTGGAGAAAGAGTAATGTGCTGTGGGATGGCCCAGTTTCTAGTTGCCTTTATGGTGCAGCTGGTAGTGTAACTGGAACGGTATTCCAGGCAGCCTTGGTTCAAGTCCCAGCTGAGGCACTTACTTCTTTCTCTCTTCTGTTTATATGTGTTTCATAAGGTATCCAGTGATGATAGTGATAATAAATCGGTAACTGTAAAAAGAGTGACTCATTTATAGTGCTGTCATCATCAGCTACCCTGCAAAGGTAGCAATGGAATAGCGAGGAAAGTGACCGAAAGGGGAAGGATACAAAGGTGGAGAGGAGGGATAGTATAGATGGGAAGGAGAGCCTGCTGCAGCCAAGTCAGCCCTGTGGTGTGGTGGGGAGAGTGGCTGGCTATGTTGCTGTAGGCACTGGGTTCGAGATGGACCACGGGACACCCCCCGTGAGGGGGGACACGGGAAGCACAGCCCCCCCCACACAAAAACATTAAATGGTACCGGAAGTAGGGTCAACAAGAATTGTATTGCCTAAATGCTTTTTGGCAATATTTATTTATTTAACCAGGTATAGCATACTAAGCTGAAAGCTTTTTTACAGGAGCGACCTGGGAGCACAAGGAGGTTAAGTGACTTGCTCAGGGTCACACAATATGCAAGTGGAAGTTGTGGGATTCAAACCCAGGTCTGGTCTGGTGGATGTCACCAGATTTGCAGCGCAGAGCCTTAGACCACTGCGCTATACTGCCTCCTTAAATTTTATTTTAATATTAAATATTACATATGCTGTAATAGTGATCATTGTTTTGCGATCACTATTATGTCATGGAACCATTCCATAAACATGCACATCACACTTCTTGTGACTGAAAATCTAATTATCTGTGCAGCGCCAGGTTGTGCATTGGAGAAAGAGTATTGTGCTCCAGGATGACCCAGTTTCCAGTTGCTGTGGTGGTGCAGCTAGCAGTGCAACCAGAACGGTATTTCGGGTGGCCTGTGTTCAAATCCCAGCTGAGGCATTAACTTCTTTCTGTCTTCTGTTTATATGTGTTTAAGTAACATACACACTGTGCTCTTGTGACTTGAAAAAGCTCCACACAGTTTGTAGATCATATGGCTGTTTTTCCTCTACTGGTGTAGCACCTTACATTTGACTACACTAAAATGGAGGCTCCAGGAGTCAAACCTGTCACCCCTTAACAGTGGCTTTCAGGATCTTGCCCAGCTGTGATGTCTGGCTGACTGGCTTATGGTTTCTCAGGTCAACATTTCCCATTCTGGAGATTGGGGACTACACTGGATACTTTCCAGTACTCAGACACCACACCTGTCTGGATGAACTGCTGAAAGATTACTGCAAGTGACCTATTCAATTGAACTTTAGCTCCACAATCATCCTGGAGTTTATCTCACCTGCCCCTTGTAGCTTTCTGTGTATGCACCAGTAATAAAGGTACCACCCAGTACATTCTAAATTTTTCCCTCTATAAAATCCCTCAGTCTTTAATGACCCAAATGTGGGCATGACACTAATAATGTGGGGGAAGTGTCTAAAGGTAGGACACATAATCCAGTCTCTGAAACGTCAGCTTGGATCACTATAGATAGGGATGCTTTCTTATCCACAGTGTTTGCTGTTCATTGAGTAACATGACTTGTATAAAATATGACCTTAAAATCTTACTATAGTATGGTGAACAACTCATTCTTTATGCACAACGTTTTTTTTTTGTTTATTTCAGTCTTGGAATTAATACCTTTTGAGCCAAAGGTTCTTTTACATTGGCTCCATGTCATATCAAAGAACAGAACAAACAGTATAGTGAGAAAATACATAGCGATCCTAGGAGTAAAGGTAAACATATGGCTTCTAAGTGGTATAATTAAGCAATTTATCCCTCCAGGGTGTGGGTACACTGGAAGATTTACCACGGCTGGTGTGATTCGGTCACACGGCGCAGCCGAATGACCGAACCACACCAGTCGTATTAAGTCCTCCCGTGTACCCACACCCTGGAGGGATAAATTTGTATTATACAATGGCAAATGTTGTTGCGTTAATGTTTTTTAACTATTTTCTAACTCACTGAGGTCCCTACACTTCGAAAGAGGATGTCATTTTGTAAACAATTTACTGCGGTGTTTCAGTGAAGAGCGACAGGACACATCGCGGCAGTTTCATTTGAAATGAAAGTGACCGGATTAGCATGATATAAGATTGGCTGGCACTTCTTCCAGTGGGTACACTGGAGGATTTATCATGGTGGTAATTATGCCAGCCAACCAATCAGAATGCAGGATTTGGAATATTGGATTTAGCACATTGTATAAAGAGGGACTGTCCCTTGTAATGGGGGTAGTTGAGATTTATGTTTTCCATGCTGCCTTCTAACCCTGTAGTGTCACCATCCTCTTCACCGAGTGATTTAACCTGCTTTCTTCCCTTACTCTGTGAATGAGCATGTGGTCATGTGTGAGTAGCAGTAGCTAGTGACATCCCATGTTTGCACCAGCACAAGTGGCTTAGAAATTTGAAGCAGCATAGCAGGTAGACCTGACAGAGGAGAAAGGAGATCACAAGAAATTGAAAGAAATTACCCATCCTAAGGATGACATCTGCTTGGTCAGACTGTCAATCTGACCCCCCCCCACCCAACATGACAGCTGCAGTGGCACAGACAGGGAGGCCCTATGGTGAGCTGGCAAAGGATTATTTTATTCCTGTGCTCTGTCCCTGAGATCTTTCACTTATTGTTCACATCATAGTCTCACCCTGTACTAGTTCAGAACCTACAATCTGAAGTCCTCCACTAAACTTGGCTCTCCTCATTGGCAGTGCAGAGCATTTCTTTGGGGCCTCTCAGCTGCCCAGGATAGATTATGTTTTTTGATATTGAAGAAAGTTCAGCACATGTTGAGGGGAACCTTGAGGTGATGCCAGTGCACTGTCTTCAATCAATGTATAGTGTTGCTTATCAGAGGCAGGAATCTGCCACAGCACAAGTAAGGTGAAGAAGGCAAAAGCGCAAATGTGTAAATGAAAAGAAAAGTTGAAGGAATCTTGAAAATCTCTGAGGGATATGAACTCCTAGACCCTAGGTAGAAATCATCAAGTCCTATTTAGGGTTACTTTTATTTTCTGGAGAAGAAAGTCCCAATAATTCAAAAACTCCAACAGCTACATAACAGTTAGGTAAATGCATCTGTGGTTTTAATTATCACATGCTTCAGATTTGTAATTGTTGCTATAATCAGATATTGGCCACTGTAATATGGCAATGTGTTAAATTCTTATTACTCAAAGTTTCACTCCTCATTATAGCTCATGATGTGAGGTGTTCCATTTAGTACGGTGCAATGCAGAACTGAAAAAAAGGGGTGTACTTATTTGGTTATTGTCAAAATGCAGTGGACCTATGCTAAGATTAAAATTTTTCTGACTATGGATATAGAAATTAGTCATTATATTGCAAAAGAAAAAATATCAATGGACAGTTTTTCTCGTTGTAGATAACATCACTGCACGCACCCAGTCTGTTACTCAGTTTGTCATATGAAATTTGCTACCTAATTAACTGATACAAAATGCAATGAATAGCCTCACAACTAATCAAATGTAGGGCTGAATGTATGGAAATGTCCCTTGAAAGGTTGTCAATTAAAGTTGAACCATGCATCCTTTTTTCTTCAGGGTTTTAATTATCTCTTTCCCTTAGAGAAGGAGGTACTGTACTTCGCAATGCCGAGGGACCAAAGTGTTTGTGTGCTCTTTGTGACAGACCAAAATGTGATCTATCAGCTTGTCATGCTGGCCTGTCAGGCACACAGAGTGAGCTGACACGGAGATAACTGACATCTTGCTATCATTACTCAGAAGTCTGCCCTGTCTTTTCTGTTGGGAGAACTGCCTACTACAAAACTGACCTTCCCTCATGGTGCTTTTTTAATGTGCAATTGCAGTAGCGTGGACTTTCATTTTTCAAAAGCTTCTTTAGATAAAAAAAATGGTGTGTGTGTGTGTGTGTGTGTGTGTGGTGTAGTGTAGTGTACCTGAAGTAGCAGACAGAATACAGAACACAGTTGTGGTACCTGAGTATAGCTGATTCCCTTTGGCAGTAATTTTTAGCAATATACTATTGTTTATGTCTGCGTACTGTGGCTTAAACAAATAATTTAACATGATGATTTAGCACCAGCAGTAAGATTAAAGTTTCCTTTATGCTGCCATAACAGTGCTCAGCTTAAATAGCTGCACTAAACTAGAAAAGACAAATAAAGGTGCCTCCACCACAAATAATGACATGGTTATCTTTCCTTTGAAGGCTGGATACAAGCATATGGTATTAGTTGCACACAGCCTGTGCAATGGACCAATGCACAGCTGTCTAAAATATGGTTTAGCGGTGCTGATGCACTGAAGGTTCCCCTGCTTATAAAGTACCAGCGCAGCTTTATCCATAGAAATATAAATAGTAGCAGCCGGTTTTATACTGTAGAGCAGCTAGGATATTTAAAACAACCTGTACTGAGAGACATTCATCTTCCTGATGTGCAGCTAATCCAGAATTTCCAGTGCCATGTCACAAAATCGAGAATCGCTACATTTTTTCTTAATATTTTATTTTAAGGGAAACAGTTACAGTGTACACTTTTGATAAATTGTAGTTATACATCAGTTGAGCAAACTGTGTGTAATTGCATAAATTGTATTGTTACAGTGTATCAACATATAAAAACACATATTCATCTACTTGTAACTACATATGTATTGACTGATAATGACAGCTGCTGAGGTTTACTTTAAAATGACAGAACATTTAATTTGCAAATACAGAGGAATAACTGAGCAACAAATAATGTATAATTAATATTACAAAGTGTAACCCATGTTTTTTAGTCACTGATATCACTCACAGCCAAAATCTTAATTCAATTCCCACACAAGGTGCTCTTTGTCGTTAAACTATTTATCAAGTCTTTATCCATATTACTTAGTACAGTACATGGTACATAAAACAAGTTGAAATGCACATTATATAGTATGTAATGCAAGTAATAGTATGTTTGACATATTATTGTGACAATTAACATTATGGTAATTGTATAACTTGCAGCAAGGTGCTCTTTTATGTGATGAATGATCACTGCTGCTTCCATATGGGTGGAGGTGGTAGACCAAGTGCAGTATAATATGTTGGTTAAAACTGGGTATTACTGAATATTTCAGTAATGACTATATTTAAATATTGGGCAGCTGCCCTCTATCTACTAAATTATTTAAAAATAATTGAGCCGGATTCACGAAGGGTGATGCAGGGCTTGCTTCCAGCCCTGCATCGAACCCGATGGTCGGAGCAGCTGCAACAAAACGTTTGTCACAGACTGCACCCAATTCAAGGAGATGGAGTGCATTTATGACAATTTTCCCCAATTTACAGCAGCTTGTGTCAAATATTTGGAAGCCCTATAAAATGGATACCTCAGATTGCCACAAGTGAGACCAGAAAAAGCTGGTCTAACTTGCGGCAATCAGCACATGAGATTGAGAATCCCGATTGCTGGCTGGGGAATGCCACAAGCCCTCTGCATCATATGTTTAGCACACCCAGAGCTTGTGACATTCTCTGGACTTTTGGAATCAGGCCCATTATGTTAAGATAACATTAGGGTAGCGGAAAACCCAGCAAATGCAGAGGTAATGTCAAATAAAGACCCTAACACTGAACATTATGTGTAAGCAAAATGGTAGGATTTTATGTTTCTGATATCTGGATCAAAGACACCTGCATTCTATGCAACACCCAAATAACAGCACTGTGGGACCATACTACCTTGCTTACTAAGACTGCAAAGTGTGCCATTTGTATAAAGTTTTTTTTTTAAGTACAAACCATATTACTTATGCTATGTTATTATGACAGACATTTTGTACAGTTCACTGAGGCTGCAAAAGTGAATGTTTAGTACAGAAATTTAATTTCTGTTATGAACACAACTAACAACATGTTCGACATTTAAGCAATACCATATTATAGCATAACATGAAATGACATGACGTGACATAGCATAGCATAGCATAGCATAACATAGTGCAGCATAGTGTAACATAACATAACATAACATAACATAACATAACATAACATAACATAACATAACATAACATAACATAACATAACATAACATAACATAACATAACATAACACAGCATCAGCCAGGTTTGGCTTTATTGTGGAATAATTGCATATCTCTGGAAGGGGAAACAGAAGCAGCAGCAGCCAGGTGCCTTACTCAGCTGAGGTGTGCCATTATCTGACAGTTAAACACTTTGTGTATAATACCTTATTTCATATATAAAAGGATTCACCAATTTTTTAATTTTCAAACCAAATGAGGAAGTTTACAAAAGTGAGCATTTCTGCCCTTTGCTGTACTGGGATAATGCATGTCAAAGTGATACATCTGACCAATTTTGCTTGCTTGATTTCTGATAGCCATTTAAAAAAATACTTGAAATTTCTTACTGTTCTCATTATGAATATTTTTAAGCATTAAGACATGACTAGGAATTTGGTTACTGTCTGTTTTTCTAATTTAGATTTTTGTTGTCCAGGCAAGGACGGCTGGACAGTACTGATTGTTTTCAGCCACATCCATTGGAAATAGATGTAGACCAACAAAGCTGAATCAGATTAAACTTGTTAGTGATATTTTAGTGAATCTAACCCTGGAGTAGTCCTGAGAAATGAGCAGGTCTGATGATCAATCACAACCATAATTGTATTACAAAATACACACTTTACACTATTTTCCACAAGAAAAAAAAAACAGTTTCTTGCAATTTAATGGATTTTTGACTGCCATCATGTACAAATATTGAAATTTTCAAGGAGAGATACTCAGACATGCTGACAATTTGGCATACAGCTGGTGTTTGGCCCAAACAATCCAATGTGAATCCAGAAGTGGTTTTGTGTCACTCTGTTTTCTTCTGATTCACTTTCCTGGTTTGTTTTCTCAAAATCATCTGGCTATGCATAGACCACATTGAAACATGTAACATATCAGAAGGCTTTTTGCTGCCAAAGAAATGGAAATAATAGGTGGTAGTAAAGTTGAAATAGTCCCATTCACGTAAATGGAGCATTAAATAAATGGAAAATACAATGTTTTTTTTGAGTGGTAGGGTAGGTGTTTCCTTTGTAGGAATGCTTTAATTTTGAATGGGTCTTTATTCAAACATATGATGATTTTAGATGGCCCTGCTGATAATAATCTTAATTATGAAATGGATAATAAGAATGCTGAAAACTAGTTGGCTGAAAGTTACCATTATTCTAGCATAACAACCTAGCTGAAAGTAACTACAGGCACGCAGGATTCCCCACTCACCTGCAGAGCCACCTGCTTCAGTCTTGGGCTATTTTGTGCACACCAAACATGGCTGTCCTGACATCTTCAGTGGCTATTCCCTGAACTCTTAGTTGGTCTGTTGTTGAAAGCTGCAAATAGCATCTGATTCATGAGTCATGAATTGGCTGTTGAGAAGCAGTGTCTGTTTCTCAAAGGATGAATCTGATAAATGAAGCTCACTTACAGCACAGTGGCTCTCTCTCCTCATGCTCACCTTCCTCATTCTGACTGCCACTTACTCCCTCGCTGTGCTACTGGTGCTGACTGCCACTCTGGTACTTGCAAACTATATCTGCCAGTCTTGTGCTTCTGCTGACTACTTTTACTACTGTGCGACACATTAAAACTCCCTAGGGATCTTTAATCTCCCCTATCTACAGTAACTGTCAGCAATTGTAATGTCCCAGCTCCACCCCTCAACCTAAACAGAAACTAGTCAACCAGACCTCGGAAGCTAATGCCCTTAGCATTTTCTTTATGTGCTTGATAAATTCATCAGTGTTGGTGACACCTTCTGTCCAGATAGCAACACTGCATCAGCTGTATGGACTACTTTTTATACAGTTTTTGTTTTACTATTTTTTCTTTATTTATTTAAAAAATTCTTAAAATACAAGTTATTCATAAACTAATGTAATGGACTAATGGAGTCATATCATAATTGTAGTAAGACACTCTATGGGGCATGTTATGGTAAGATAACATCCCTTCTCAGGAGGTGGAAGCACTTAGCTTCACCTTGTACTTCAACTCACACCAGGTAGGCTGCCATTACACCACAATGCACACCCTTCCATGCCTTATTGCTTAAGTGTGCTTCTCAAGGAGTTAATGACAGTGATTCCTTACTTGATAATCTACAACCAACATGCTTAAATGCAAAAACTGAGGAAAAAAAACTTGACTAACATTTTTTGAAACATGCTGATAAAACAAATGAAGTGTCTATGACAGTTGCAGTACCTTCAAATAAAACAGTACCTTCGAATAAACAGAATCAATGCAGCCACAGCAAAACAATTGTGCTGTGCATTACAGACTATTGTATGGTGTAGTGAAAAGCTATTAGTATGCTTGTATTGTGTGATTTTAGAAATTGTGGTACCAGCAGTGCAAATTAAGAACAGCAATAATTTTACCAAAGAAGTCATTTGTTTTTTATTAATTAGGTACCCCAGTTATCTGTTTAATTTTCTTGCACCAAAGTAGGTGGACAATAGGGTGAGCACTGTAAGTAGTTGTTGAATAGGCTTGCTATTTTACATCTAGAAACTGAAAAATATATTGCTTCTGATTTTCTTTTTAATACTGACTGACAATGAATTTTTAAACAAAATCTAGTTGGCACTGTTTGACATAGATGTTTTTAGATGTTGGAAGAATGATTCTTATCGATGAATTTACTATTCATTTCAAGAACACAAACTTTTCTTCATGATTATTTCTTTGTTTAAAACTGGTAACTGGGAAAGGCACACTAAGCCAGTGCTTATTTCCAGGTACAACCCGGGGAGAGGGAAGGGCAGAGTGCGGAATACAAAAATACATAAGCAATACCAAATACAAAAATACACCAAACAAAAACAAAAGTGGTTGCAGAGATACATTATGAGGTACAAATACAGAATAGTGATCCAGCAGGTGTACAATGCACAACAAATGGACCATAGAAATTAGCTCAGTGGGCAGCTCGCACAGAAGATAATAACGAGGTTAAGTGCATGGTGCTTGTAAAAAGTGCAAGAGCAATGACAGTGCAGACCAGTCAAATAGACAGTTAAAGTTTGCAAATAGGAGCTTCAAATCACATCGATGTTGGGGGGACTGGCAGAAGTGGAGGTCAGGAGAAAAGAGGCGGTCAAGTGGGGGTTGGTAGGAGCAGGGGGGAGGAGAAGGGAGAAACCTTAGCTGGTGTCTAAGGGTACTAAATGAGGGGGATAGGCAGATGGGTGAGGGGAGCTGGTTCCAGAGGGAGAGGAGTTGATAGGACAAGGCTCACTTCTTAGCAGATGAGTGAGGGTGGGGAAGGGAGAAGGTGCAGTGGTTCCTGGATAGAAGGGAGGAGGGGGTGGGAAAGAGGAGTGAGGATAGGTAAGAGGGGAAGGAACAAAACCAGTATTTATAGGTCAGAGATGTACAGTGGAACTGGCAATGTGAGGAGAGAGGAAGGATTGAATGGGAGGAGTACAGAGAACTGTGATGAGTACTGGAGGGAGAGTTTATAGCAAAATGACAGAAATCTTTGCAGAGGATATCTAGTCTGGTGAGGGAAAAGATCATATACAAGTGGCAGTATATTGATCCAACAACTTTTGCTGATCAATACATGAAAACAATAAAGGATGTATTGGGAAACACTAGAGATGAATGGGGAACCCCTGTGATCTCCCTGCATTTTTTGCCCCAAAATTTGCATTTTCCAATGACTCTAGACATGAGGTATAGCAAAGTGTCTTAGGCATCTAGGGTTGGAATAACAAAGGTAACCCAATCCCTGTGGTACCCTAATTCTATCATTATTCAAATGTATACTTAGTCTGTATAAGCAGGGTGGCAGGGTTTCATAATATTGTTAGTTGAGTTCACTGACCCAGATACCAGAAATATAAAATCCTACCATCCTTATTACACTGAACAGTCTGAAAACTTAGGCAACATAATTTTCACTGTTGTGTCCCTCTTCTTTTCCTCTCTGCCTGTTCACCCTCCACCCCCACACCCCCATTGTCCTAGACATCACTTCCCTCCTCTCTGGACAGTTGATGTCACAAAATACAAACAGATTTTAGGACTTGGAGTTCATTTAAAAAGAGATTTCTGAAAGTGACAGAAAGTGCAAAGTATGTAGCAGCCCCCTGCAGTATTTGCACTGCAGGGGCTGCTGCATACAGTACATTGCATTGTCTTACATTTCATTTTCTGGGATCTGTTTTATACAAATTGTGAATAATAAACTCTATTTGTACTTGGTGACATCAAGTGTCATAAGATATTTTTGAGCAATGGAGCATCTGTGGGTGGTGCTTGGTCATTTGGCTTTGACTTATACATACTCGCTCACTCACTGATGTTTGGAGTAAAGCCCTCTTTCTCCCCTCTCTAATAGGGCTGCACCTCTCTAGTACATCACAAATTGTCAGCATTAAGTCGGAGTCCTTGTTCTTATTGTGGCTCTTGAACTAACACATTTTTGGCACTAAGGTGGCAGAACTACCAGAAGACCAACACTGACTCAATGAAGCACTGTAGGTCTGAAATGGGGCTCCAGTTACCAGGCCTTGTGAACAAAGTAAACATTAGTGTCTGGGTCACGGGGATGGTGGCAAAGAAACTTCTTATATTAGTTACATTTAAAACATATTCTTAAACATTTTTTAAACCTACATTATAATGGCATCCTAAAATGGTACAGGCATTTAAGGAATCTTAAAAGGCATATTGGAAACCAGAAAACCCAGGTTCAAATCCCACCAGAGTCATTTGCCCACTTTGTGGCCTTAAGCAAGTCAGCTGACATCCCTGTTCTTCCACCTTCCCAGCAATGATAGTGAGAAAAAGCAGAACTTCACTGATAATAAGATACTGCATCTCAGGTTGGTTCATCCTGGATAAATAAATTGTAAAATAAATAAATAAAATTATTTATTGTTCTGTTGTATCCAAATTGAAGATGCTAACAGAGATACAGAAGTTGGAGCATTCTAACTTTAATTAAAGGGGCAGTTATGAACATTTGTTGTCATTGTTTGAAAGTCTATGCAAAGGGCATTTTAATGAGGAATTGGGCGTACCTGTAGTCAGCAGCATTCTACAGATATAGATGATGAAGTCTGCCCTGTATTTATACTACACCGGTGCCATTTCTAGGGCCTTCTGATGCCGCTGATGGTGAAGCTGTGCCTAACTTCACTGTAGTTGAGCACAGCTTCACTGTGTGTGACATTACTAGGTTCTAACAATAGTGGCAAAGTAGCACCGATGTAGCACAGATTTAGTCATCAGGCTCTCGCAACTGCTTTCAAACAGTGAGAACCACTATGCATCAGTGTTCTCCATTAAGTCAGTGAATACTCGGGGATGTGGTCTCAACCTGACTCTGTGACCAGCTGATATGACAATAGACCTTTTATTAAAATGTGGCCAAATTGTACTTAAAGAGACACTGTCAACCCCCTTAGGCCTCAAAGTGTCCATTGTTTAAAAAAAAACATTTTATGATTGCTAACATCCTGTAAAGACTGCTGATATAGCTAGTAGTTTGATTCTGATTCTTTTTTTTCTTTTAAAAAGTGAAAAACATGCTGCCCACCCCCACCTTACTGGTGTTGCCAGACAACAGGGAGGCAGTATAGTACAGTGGTTTAAGGCTCTGAGCTGCAAATCTGGTGACATCCAGCAGACCAGACCTGGGTTTGAATCCCACAACTTCCACTTGCATACTGTGTGACCCTGAGCAGGTCACTTAACTTCCCTGTGCTCCCGGGTCGCTCCTGTAAAAAAGCTTTCAGCTTAGTGTGCTACTCCTGGTTAAACAACTAAATTAACAACAGGTTTGTTTACATTCCTTGATCAACTCCCACTGAATCTTTCCTGGACTTAGAAATGCAAAAACACAGTCTAGCCACTCATGATGCAGTGGGAGTTTACGTGGCTACTGCTCCATGAGTGACTGCACTGTTTGGGGGTGCTTCTAATGTTTAGGATGTATTCAAGAAGAATAGATTCAGGATTTGAAACAAAACAAAGTTATTTATAAATATACATTATCATGCATTTCAGTTCTACTAAACAAGGAGACAAAACAAACAGCGACATTAATGAATTTTAGAGAAGGTAAGCAATGTGGATTTTTAACTAGAAATAATGTGATACAGAACAGGTTGATAGTATCACTGTAAAGATGCAAAGAATATTTTCCACACTGGGGCTGTATCACTGCATACAGCATCCTAAATAGCTACATATTAGGTTTTAAAGTTCTGTACATAATTACATACACCTGGTCTGGGAACACAACTGGGAGTATAGTGCAATTATAATATAAACACACTTTATCCAGCAAAATTATTTGAAGTCTTACCATGCTTGGCCTCTGAGCACAGGTAATTAACCCTCACTTAGATATATGTTTTAACCATACTTAATGCAGTGATGTTTGTTCATGTGGATGACAAAGAAATTTCATTTTTTATAGATCCATTCATACACACTGTATCTGAAGGCACTTTATAAGTCATGATCAGTTACAGCAGCTATCTGGCACACACACGAATACTGGAAGGAGTTAAAAGGAATGCTCAGAACGTTACTGCATAAAAGACAGACAGCCAGTGAAGAAGTTGACAACAAAAGGGAAGACTTTTAAAGGGCATGGTGCAGACACAACTCTTAACTTTGAGTTAGTTGCGAACACATATACTGAAGTGTATCAAAATGGGTGTTTGTTGTTTTCACGTTATCACACGTCACAGCTGTTTCATCACTTTGTGGCAGCTTACATCAAAAAGGTGATGCCTGGCTCTCTGAAGCAGGTGGGACCTAAAATGCCATGCAACATAGCGCCATGAAGACTTGACAGTATTAAACACTAAGCCTGATCCACCAGTGCCATGCATGACCAAAACATTATCTAGAGTGGTGCCCAGCATCAGGTTACCTCATGTCTGTTTGTATCAGTCAGTATCTTGAGTGAAGAACCATTAAGAATAGTCAACAGTGTCAGTTTAAACATGCCTACCTTCTTGCAGTTTGTCAGCCGACCACTAAAGCCCACAGGCTAAAGGGTTTATGAAGGCATGTACAAAAAGTACTGTGTCTGCACACACAGTACCACCTGCAGACTCTTTCATAACAGAAGCACAGTATCACTGCACTGGCTACCAGCACTGGGTTCCTTATGTTTTTTTTAGAAGCTTTAACAACCCTACAGATGTTGAGTTTTATTTATAACATCTAAAACCAGTAGCAACAAGTCACATCAAGCATACAATTAGTTGTGACTGAGGGCACTGTGACAATAGCATTATGATATCTTTAGTCATGATGAAGCTTTACACTGGGTATGAATATAAAGGGACTATTTGTAATGGAAGCCACTGTGACAAATGGAGAAAGCACCTATATGTCAAGGTGACCCAAGCAAGAGTTCTCAAATTATTCCTCACTTTGCAGAATTTTCATTCAATTTCATAGCCTCCCACAATGCCTAATTTGCTTATTTTGGAGTATGGAGTACCACTAATTGAAAGTATTATCTCTAATGATTAATGTGATGTATGTTTTTATTAAAACTCACACTAATGAGGTGTGGTGGATGCTGGAATAGAGAATGTGCAGCTGTCCCAATTCCATCTGTTTTTTTTATGATTTATTTATCAGGGTCGGCCCAGCTAAGGTGTACAATCTAATTTTCAGTGGGGTCCTGTTTCTACCTATTTCTGCAGCAGATGGACTGAAGCGGTGGGTGGTTAAGTGACATACCAAAGTTCATACAGTATTTGGCTCTTGGAATATTTGAGCCTGTGAGCTCCCGGTTCTTAAGCTAGTGCTCGGACCACTAGACCCCACTATCTTATTACATGCTACTGAAGACTACTTTCAGTTCACAAACATTTTAAAATTAAATGTGTTTCTTTTTCAATATTTTTAATTGACTAGCCCATTGGTGCAGCAGTAGCACTACCACTAGTTGCGTCAGTGTCTAAGGTTTAGGAAAGAGCTTGTGCCGCTCGTGGCCAGCCAGGAAGAGGAAGACTGAGCAGCCCCGAAGGGCATTGTATTCCTCAAGAAAGGGAGGGCAGCCGTCGTGAGACTGCCACCTGGGTGATCACAGGTAGCAGTGTAATCAGGTAGAGGCTGGTTGAAGAGGGACATCAGCCATGGCCTGTGGAGTCACATGCAGCATGCACACACTAAGGTCTCATAGCATGCTGATATCCCATGGGCAGGGCTTACAAGGGAGAAAATGCCATATGCACCATAATTCCCTGGTGCGCTTGTGCCCTGACCCCAGCCAGTGTCCTTCACAGGGACACCCAGGGAACCTATGCCTTCATGACAGTGGAGGAGGGGAAGGGTTGGTACCAACACAACTGGTCCACCCACCATGAAGGGACAAGCTTATGGGATTGAAAGCCCCCTTAGAGATAAGTGGCAGGGATGCTGTGGAAAGGGGATGGGTCAGCTGGGGGGGGGTTCAGGCCGAGCCAGAAGAAATATTAACTGTAAACATAAACAAAGTTTTAATTTTGATTAGATTTCAGACAGTTTATCTATGAAGTAGCATATTTTCCTCCACATTACCTTTAATTGTATACCTGTAATTGCATTATGAACACATCTACAACCCCCCATCTGTCTTGCTTTTGCATACTTCATCAGCTTTGGAAGATTATACATTTTATAAATTCAGAGAATTACCTTTGAGTACAAGATCTCATTTACAAAGGTTTCACATCAAATATATAGTCCCCCCCCAAAAAAAAACAATACAAGTACAAAAAGCAGTTTCAGAGGAAATGCAGTCAAGTCAGGCTTAAGGCACTTAAGGCATTACAGTTACATACACTTTTGAACAAACAACAAGAACAAAAAGGTCCATACAATCCTACAGTATTAATTGTTTCCATGAGTTACTATATGTTGATATATTACTATATATGTTGGCAGTATAACCTAGAGGTTAGAGTAATGAGTTGTCAATGAGCTTGGTACAACCTCCATTTGCATACTGTGTGACCCCGAGCAAGTCAGTTAACCTCAGTAGTGCTCCCAGGTCGCCCTTGAAAACAGAGATTGGGTCGTGTGGACCTTACCCAATTACCAAACAATAAAACAAAAACATTGTGTTTATATTTCTGAAGTTCAGTAATATTGATATTTTATTGTTTTGCTTATCATCCTGAATCAATGTTCTGTTTTATTAATCGACATATGTGTCTGGGTTTTCAAAGGGCCTTAGACTAATGCAAGGTGCATCAAACAACCATCTTGTATCCAGTCCAGGCACACCAAGTACTGTGTGCCATATTTTGCAAAGAAAAACATTCACTGTGACAAAGTCCCTAAAATGATGCAAGAAGACTGCTGCATCAAAAATATGATGTATTGGGTGAGAATGAGGCAAGCTGAGAGTGATGCAAGTTGTGTGAAAAATACAATGCATGGAGTGAGATGATGCATGCTGAGTCAAAAATGCTCTGCATGAGTCAGATGGAGCCAACAAATTGAGTCAAAAATACAGTGTATGAGTGAGATGGAGCAAAAATGGTACAGGTTGGTCAAAATATGATGTATGAGTGAGATGGATCAAAAATGGCGCAAGTAGAGTCAAAATACAATGTATGGATGAGAGGAAGCAAAAATGGTGCACGTTGAGTCAAAAATACGATGCATGAGTGAGGTGGAACAACAACTGGTGCAAGCTGAATCAAAAATACAGTACATGGAGTGAAAACAAAATGATGCAAGTCAAAAATCATGGCTGATGAAATGGTATCTGGAAGCAGGCGTTACAATGTCTACAATGCAGGACTCTTGCAGGAGAATGCCATGCATTGTACCATAGTCAGGTCTGCCCGCCTGCTGTGGGCCACTTTATATGCTCTAGTGTCAGTTTGACCAGCTCTAGCTAGTCTAACAGCGACATGCATCTTTGACGCAGTGCCACCAGCTTTCACCTTAGAAAATCCCCCCAAAAGGGGATGGTGTATCATTTTTTGATGCAAGCCCCATTGCGACATGGCGCACCCATTTTTTTGATGCAAATCTGATGCAAATCATTTATTGCAGGCTGTTCTGATTTTGACACAAGCAGTGTTAGAAAATTGGAACTCATTTACTTGTTTACTCGTCTTTTTAGACACAAGAAGGCGGAGCCCATCAAGCGTGTCTCCCACTCCTAGTGGGTATTTTAGTTGCTATGAGCTCCTGCCCAATTTGGATGGTTATCTAATTGATTTTTGAAGTCTATGAATGTTTTAGAGTCGACTACCTCCTGCGGTAATACATTCCATGCCTTGGCAGCCCTGATAGTAAAGAAGCAGCCTCTTTTATTGGTATTTACTCTTTGAATATGAAGCTGTTTATTGTGACTTCTGAGATTAACGTTCCTAAATGCCTATTTATATATACATTGTGCTGCTAGTTTGTTATCATTTAGTATTTTGAATAATTGCAGCTGGTCCCCTCTTTCCCTTCTGTCCTCAAGCATTACTGAGCCCATCCTTTGGAGTCTTGATT
This sequence comes from Neoceratodus forsteri, assembly GCA_016271365.2. Lineage (NCBI taxonomy): Eukaryota > Metazoa > Chordata > Ceratodontiformes > Ceratodontidae > Neoceratodus > Neoceratodus forsteri. The sequence goes on along the minus strand of JADMNL010000023.1, from coordinate 163,362,035 downwards.
CGTAGGGCAGGTTTTTTAAGGATGGTATTAGCTTAGTGACTCTACATTGAATTGACTCCAACAGCTTTATGCCCCTGATATGATGGAAGCTCCAAAATAGGGAGTTTGTGTCTAGATAAGGTCTAATATATGATCTGTATAAAGGAATGATGAATGATTGGCTCCTGTTTATGAATGTCTGTTTGACTCTGTTTAACAACTTTGCAGTCTGTGCTATTTTTTTCACAATGCTCCCCAGATAATAAATTGTTATTGACTAATATTCCTAAGTCTTGTTTCTTTATAGATGGTTGAGCATTTGGTTATTTAAGCAGTACACATAATTTGGATTTTTTTTGTTCCAAAATGAAGTACAACACATTTATCATGATTTAGTGTCATTTTGTTAGTGGTACACCAGAGTTAATTTTTTTCCAGGTCACTACAGATTCATAGATGTGTTTTTGAAAGAGTCTACTTCACCCCCCAGTTTGGTGTTATCTGTGAGTTTTGCAATAGTTATTTATATGTTCATTAATGTCCTTTATGAAAATGTTAAAGAGTGTTAGTCCCAATATAGATCTCTAGGACCCCACTTGTAATTTCCTCCATACTAGACAGAAAGCTTCTGATCCTGACCCTCTGGGTCCTATAGGCAAGCCAGTTCTTAACCCATTCAACTATCTTGGGGTTCTAACCTGGTTTGAATAATTTCATGATCAGTTCTCTGGCACTTTATCGAAGGCCTTCCCAAAGTCAAGTAATATGGCATCCACTGGTTTGTTGTTGTTGTCAATACTTATACTTACAGAGCTGTAGAATTTAATAAGGTTGGTTGAAGAGGAGTGATTTGTAGGGAACCCATATTAGTACTTGTCCACTATATCTAAATGTTGTATTTCCGCTTCCATGTTACCTTTGATAAGTCTCTCAAATATCTTACCACAGACGAAGGTTAGACTGATTGGTCTATAATTACTGACCATGTTTTGGACCCTTTTATGTTTGGGAATGACTGTAGATATTTTCCTATCATTTTGGGAGTTGACCTGTTTCTAAGGACATGTTGAAAATTATGGTCAGGGGTAGAGAAAGTATATCAGCAGTTTCCAGCAACAGCCTGGGACTGATGTTATCAGGTCCTGGGGATGATTTAGATTCAAGATGCTTTATGGCAGCCATAATTTCATCTGTATTGAAGGTAATATGATTGGTAGTTTCTATTACTGTTTCTGGTAGGTCTAGTACGTCTTTTGGGTTATAAACAGAGCAAAAATAATCATTGAAAATGTCCACTAGTTCTGTGTCATTAGTAATTATAGTGCTATTGTGTTGTGTAGTTTTTGATGCAACTTGCTCCTTGTGTCATTCTTTTCTGGTGCAAGAACCTTGTGTCATTCTCTGACCTTTGAAAATTGAGCCCATGGTGTTATCATAGCTTCATAATTCTTTCAGGACACCCTCTGGAGACTTAAGTGTTGTCCCGTTTCTACTTGCCTCTCTAGATTGAGGGCAGAGGTTGCTGGACTGTAGCCCAATTTATAAAATATAAGATGGTTTTAGAATTACATTTTATAGAAATACAATTTTAAACTTATTTTGCATTTTGGTTGTGCTTCAGACTATTTTATGAGGAACTATGCCATTTTTAACCTTCATCTTATAATGTTAGTCTCATCACAAATAGTTCACCCTCCCCTCCCTTCTAGAAACCCTTATTCTTCCTTGCTTTTGCAAGCCTCAGAAGATAATGCAAATCTGCCTGGGAAATAGATATTGTACTTGTACCCATAAATTGAGTGAGACCCATTAAATAGCACTTTCCCTGGCTATGCACACCTACAGATTTCTACTCCAGCTTTTTTCTTGTCTTGTTTCAGTCTATAAAAGTAGTTACTTAAAGTGGCAGTGTGTAAGCTGTTGGTGGAGGAAGGAGATTTTAAGTTAGTGTCTGGGGCACATTGAGAGTTTTTGTTTAAATTTGTAACAGGTAGTGTGGAGAACCTAGCTCAGGAAAATGATCTTGGGGTAAATAGATTAAGAAAGCCCTGTGAATCAGTTTTGTAATGGGGGGTAGAGCTGCCAAACACTTTGTGAGAATAGGCAATAGGGGACCCCAGGATGCAGGAAGGGGAGATACAAGGTGCGTCATGTAGCATGCTCCATTACATGAGTGGAACAGCGTAAGGAGTGGAACATCTGCCTTAGGAGCATCTGTAGACATTCTGCAGTCTGCAGGAGACTGTGCAAGAGGGATGCCACTCCAAGGTAAGGAGGTAACACATTGCTGTTTAAAGTGTAGAACCTGCAATAGGGAAGGTAGGTACTGGTTATAGACATACCACAAATGTAGAAGTAGCAGTAGACACCCAGGATAATGTAGGGACAGTTGCAGCCAAAGACTTGGTCAGCTTGGTTGAGATATTTCCTCCCTCTGCCTCTCCCCATCGCCTGGCTTCCTCAGGCACCAGTTGAAACTTCAACCCCTCCCTACCTGTTCCTATTGCCCTTCCTTCTGATACCACCAGGAGCAAGCCTTAACCATACTGGTAAGCAGCTGGCTGGGTCCCCACTCCACTACAGTTTTCACTTGCCATTACAAGGTTGGGCAGTATCTCACTCATCAGGTTGATTACCTGTTGTTAATATTGTTCTTGTTTGGAAAGTATTGCTGCAACTTCTGAATATGCACTTGCTAGGCATTCTTATTGACCTGCACTACACTTTATTCTCTGCACACACAATTGTTTAATATTTATTATAATGTTATGTCCATTTTTATTTATGTACCGAATATTGTTCAAATGTTTTGCTACCATGTATCATGCTGCTGTTCTTCCACTGTTCCCCTCCCCCGGGGTCACACCTGGACATGAAGCATGTCTCAGTGTGCCTCTCCCAGTTATCAATTTTCAAATAAATAAGTAAGCAAGCAAGTAAGTAAATACTTATTCCAGTATTTCTAAAGAGATTCTCTCTGGTGGCCTACAGTGATAATGCAGACATGCAGAGAATTTATCTAGTGATATCATTGAAATTTCAGGAAACTCCTGACCATGTCTTTGGCTGCAGCTGTATAGGTTGGAGGGTTAGAAAATGGAAAATAAGAGACAACCTATCTAGGGTAGGGCAGAATAACAAATAGGATTCAGGCCAGTTAAAGTATAGGGGAACAAATAAAGTTCAAGCAAGAGGGTAAACAGTAGCAGACACCAGTGCAAGTTAGGTGGAATTAGGTGGGTTAGAAAAGGGAAAACAAGTGACACCTCATCTTGGGTAGGGTAACAAATAAGGTTCAGGAAAGCAAAAGGGAGGGATAGGAATACAACAGCTGTAGAATGGAGGCAGTAGGGCACAGAGATGTTTCAATGGACACTAAGTGATGGAAGGAAAGATCCTGTAAATTGTGCAGTGCAATGGGTGTGGGGCTGAATTCTTTCAGGACACCCTCTGGAGACTTAAGTGTTGCCCTGTTTCTAATTACCTCTGTAGATTGAGGGCAGAGGTTGCTGGACTGTAGCCCAAACTGGAAAGAGTACACAGGACCTTCTATCCCCAGGGCCACCAAGTCTGCTGCCACTGCCCAAGAGGATGCCTAGTCAGAGGTGGAGCAGTTGGACCTTGGTGGGCTCTGGGAGGGTGGAAGTGGCTGGATGGGTGCATGCTTCTCAGCCTGTACCACTGAAGAATTCCTTCATTGTATTGGTGGAATGGGGCAGCCAAGAGGAGTCACCTACAGCAGGTAAGTGGTGGTGGTCCTCAGAAGGGGTGGCCCCAAGGAGGGGGGAAAAGGCCCCTAGCTGAGGAGGAAGCAGCTGTAGATGGTAGACTCTACTGTGAGTGGTAAAGACTTGTGAACTGGAGGAGGAGGAAGAGAGGGGAGGTGAAGTGCAAGAAAGGTGCTTCAGCTTGGAGAGCATATCCAGAGGATTGCTAGGACAGGAGGAGCTGGGAAGGAGCTAGGCACCCTTATCCATCATTATCCATCTGGGGACAAATGACCTGATAAGGATAGTAGTGCAGGATAATTTCAGGGAACTGGGGAGGGGACTCAAGCAGTTGGCATGCACATTGGCTTTGGCCAAGGTGTTCCCTTCTCTCCTGTAGGTGTACATATCAAGATCCCCCAGTCTCTCTTTGTAGGGCTTTCGATGTAGCCCTTGCACCATTTTAATTGCCCTCCTCTGGACTGCCTTCTCCCTGTCTATGACTTTTACACAGTACTCCAGGTGGGGCCTCACCAGCAAACAATACAGTGGTAACACCACCTCCCTCCTTCTGCTGGTGATACCTCTCCTTATGCACGCCAGCATCCCACCAGACTTGCCCACTGTTTTATCACACTGACCTGCCACTTTGAGGTCACTACATATGATAACTCCAAGGTCTCTTTTTTGCTTAGTGACTGTTAGTACCTCCCCAATTTATACTTGGCTCCTAGTTTTCTGTGTCCTAGGTGCATGATTTTGCACTTTCTGGCATTGAATCCCATCTGCCATATCCTTGACCACTCGTTGAGTTTTCACAGATCTCTACACATTCTCTCCACCCCCTCCTAAATATCCACCCTACTGCAGACTTTGTTATCACCACCACCTCTTCTGCAGTGTCACTTATGAAGACATTAAAGAGGACCAGTCCTAGTGTGGAGCCCTGCAGCACTCTGCTGATCACTCTTCCCTCATTAGTGAGTGCTGTTTACCATCACCTTCTGTCATCTATCCATTAACTAGTTGCATTCCCAGTTTAGCACCTCTGATCCCACACCTAGATTGCCCAGTTTCATTATCAGTCTCCTATGTGGCACCGTGCCAAAGGCTGTACTGAATTCTAAGTTGTTCACATCCACTGCCCTTCCTTAATCTATTTCCCTGATCACTCAGTCAAAGAAATCAATCATATATGTCTGGCATGCCCTCCTTCCCCAAGGATCCATGTTACCTTGGGTCTTGCAACCTGCTGGATTCAAGATGCTTCACTAGCCTTTCCATTAAATGGGGTTTCCATTAGTTTTCCCACCAATGATATGAGACTGGCCAGCCTATAGTTGCTAGCCTCCTCCCTGCTGCCACTCTTGTGGAGCGGGACTATACCTGCTCTCCTCTAATTCTCTGGAACCCCTCTTGTTTCCAGTGAATTATTGAATAAGGCTATCAGTGGTATATCAAGCACCTCTCTGAGTTCCCTTAGCACCCTTGGCGGTATCCCATCCAGTCCCATGTCCTTGTCCACTTTCAGATTTGGAAATCCCTTCTAGACTTTTCTTCCACAAATGGACTTTTGTCCAACCCCCCAACCCCACAGTGCACCTACTGCTTTTTGGTGGTTCATCCTCCTCTCCTTCCACTGAAAGGACTGAGCAGAAGTGCCTGTTGAGGATGTCTACTTTTTCCAGATCGTCTTCTGTGCAGTCTCCCTCTGTTGTCCTTCTTATTGTCGCTATTTCTCCCCGTGCCTTCCTCTTTTGGCTTATTTACCTGAAGAAAGTCTTGTCCTTTTTAACTAGCTAAAGAAGGTATTTTCCCCTTAAGCTTTTAGATTTTCTCTGTGCAATCTCACTCTGCTGTCCTTCTTATTCTCACTATCCCTTCCCTTGCCTTCTTGTTTTCACTTATGTACCTGAAGAAAGTCTTGTCCCCATTAGCAACCAAAAAGAAGCTCCTATCTTGAACAGGTACTTCTGCTCAGTCTTCCCAGTAGAGGGAGGGAGGAAGATCACCAGGAAGTAGCAGGAATAAAGATGGGGCAAGGTGAATAGAAGTCCATTTTTCAGGGGGAAAGAGTCCTTAAGGGACTTGTGTCTCTCAAGGTGGACAAAGCTATAGGGTTGGACAGGATACATTTAAGGGTACTAAAGGAACTCAGAGAAGTACTAGCTGCCCCACTGATGGCCTTAGTCAACAGCCCACTGGAAGCTGGCATGGTTGTGGAGCGCTGGAGAAAAGCAAACATGGTCCATCTACATAAGAGCAGTTTCAGGGAGGAGGCTAGCAAATATAGGCTGATCAGTGTCACTTCAGTGGTGGGGAAATTAATGGAAACCCTTTTTAAGGAAAGGCTGGTAGAGTATCTTGAATCTTTTGAGCTTTAAGACCATAGGCAGTATAGATTCATGGTGGGGAGGGGGGCATGCCAAGCAAATCTGACTGACTTCTTTGATTGGGTGACTGGGGAAATAAATCGGGAGAGGGCAGTCGATGTGGGCTCTTTGGACTTTAGCAAGGCCTTCAATACTGTGCCACACTGGAGACTGATAAATAAATTGAGCAGCCTTGGGGTGGGCCCAAAGTAGTAAATTGGGTTAGAAACTGCTTAACAGATAGACAAAATAGGCCTATGGTTAATGACATGCACTCTAATGATGGGAGAGTGACCAGTGTTGTGTCACAGGGCTCAGTACTAGGGCCAGTCCTCTTCAATGTTTTCAAAAGTGACATTACAGAAGAACTGGGAGGAAAGGTATGCCATTTTACAGATGATATCAAAATATGTAACAGGGTAAACACTCAGGTGAGGGTAGAGAAAATGTGCAGGTATCTTGTGAAACTTGAGGAGTGGTCAAGAGCATGGCAACTGGGGTTCAATGCCAACAAATGTAAAATCATGCTCCTAGGGCATAGGAACAATTGAACATAATATAGGATGGGGGAGACACTTACAGTCACTATGCAGGAAAGGGACCATGGGGTTATCATAACTGATGACCCCAAAGTGGCAGGAAAGTGTGACAAGGCAATGGGTAAGGCTTGTGGGATGCTGGGTGCATAGGGAGGGGTATCTCAAGCAGAAGGATGGAGGTGAATTTGCCACTGTATTTCTCACTTATGAGACCCCATCTGGAGTACTGTGTCTAATTTTGGAGGTCACACCTTAGGTAGAACACAGATAAGCTGGAGGAAGTCCAGAGGAGGGCAACTAAAATGGTGCTGGGGTTGCATGTGAAGCCCTATGAGGAGAGACTGAGAAATCTCAACATGTACACTCTAGAAGATAGGAGCATTAGAGGGGACACGATAGAGACCTACAGGCACCTTCCAAGGATTAAAAGGGTGCATGAGGAGAGTCTCTTTCAAATGAGAGAAAGCAACAGGACCAGAAGACATGCAGTGAAGCTGGATGGGGAAAGTTTTAGAGGGATGTGAGTAAGCACTACTTCACTTAAAGGGTGGTAGATGCTTGGAACAGACTGCCAGCATATGCTGTGGAGGTGAAAACAGTGGGGGCTTCAGGCATTCATGGGATATACATAGGGGAGTATTAGTACATTGGCAGGGAAGGGGAGGGTTTCCAGAGACCAGTTAGGGTCTCTGGAGACAGATTAAGCAGGGAGTATCTGGGCAGACTGCGTGGGGCAAGCAGCCCCTTTCTTCTGACAAATTCTATGTGTTTGCTATGGTTCTGTTTAGAATATAGAAGTCTTCCCATGAATTCTGCTGGGTGTACCAGACTGATTGCTACACATTAGCTGCCATTTTTATTAGGTGACATTAGCTAATGAATCTGGTACTGAGAAGCTACTTCGCCTGTTAGGAAATAACTACTATTATATTGTTCTAAAATGTGCAGAATATACTGGGCAATCATCCAGAACAAATCAATCCAATAGTAGTGAAAGGTTAAATGAAAATACACTTCCTTTTTATCATTATCTTTCAAAGAATGCCCTAAAAGTCAAGAAAATATTAGGGAGTTAAAACAATGACCAAACATTAACCTTTCCAGTGACCGAATATAACAGTTAATGGTCCAAGTGTAGAAATGTTACTTCCCTGTTGCCCAGCTGCCACAGTTATATCAAGTGTATTAGAGCAGGTTAATAACTTGCCTTTCTGATGTGTTTCTTACAGTCACTATGAACAAGATCGGAATGCGCTGAAAAGGAAAGAATGGGAAAGGCGAAACCAAGAAGTTCAACAAGATGAAGACTTGTTTGCCTCAAGTTTTAATCTTTTTGGTGAACCTTACAAGGTAGATTTTCCAAAATACCTGAAGTAAATGCATACAGTGTTCATTTTATGTCCAAACAGTATATTGTCCCCCGAAACACATGAAATACAACTGAAATAAGTATTTATTTCTGGAAAGATAACTCATATCTCCAAATATAATTTCCTTTGCCCTCAGCAACATGGTTTCCAGAAGGGGCACAGCACTACCACGGCCCTTGCGTTCTTCAATGACCATGTGCTGAGGAAGATGTAGGGAACCTGACTGGTGCAGTGTTTGTAGATCTGTTCAAGGCCTTTGACCTTGTAAATTACAACATCCTGATAGCAAAACTCAATACTCTTTGTTTTCCACCTGCCTACACTGCCTAGCTCACCAACTACCTCTCTGGTAGAACATTGATGGTCTGCCTTGGTGATGCCACCTCCCCTCTCTTGTCTGTCTCTGTGGGTGTCCCCCAAGGATCTGTCCTTGGCTCCCTTCTCTTTTCCCCCTTCATTAACTTTCTCCTGTCGGAGGGTCTATCCTGTAAATCACGCCCCTATGCCGATGACTTAATACTATACCAAAGTGACCCCTCCTCACTGTCAACCATTCCTACTGATGATTTCTGTAAGGCACATTGTTCTCCACTAACAAACTGCTGGTCAATGCTGCCAAAACAAAGGCCATGTTTTTCAGTTCCAAACCAAAACTCTCTGTCCTTACCCACAATGGCAGCCTTCTGGTTTTCAAATCTCCAGATGGATCTCCCCTTGACACTGTTCCCACCTTCAGGTATCTAAGGGTAATCCGGGACCCATCCCTAACCTACACTGTCCACATTGCCTCAATGATCAGGCACATCAACTAGAAAATAGGGCTTTGCTATCATCTGATCGACCACCTCATGCTGGAAGCCTACCTTGCTTTGCCCATGGCAACCTCCTCTCCCCCTTTTTGATTATGGCTGCCCAGTGTATTCCCTCACCTCCATTACCAACCTGAACCACCTGAATGCTACCTACAATTGTATATGCCACCTTGCCCTCTGCACCCCTCTGTTCACTCACCACTGCTGTCTTTACCAGGCCCTTTACTGGCTCCCTCTGCAAGTGTGGCACTCCTACCTGCTAGCCCGGATCATTGCTAATACCTTGCACAATCCCTCCTACCCCTTCTAATCCAGCCCAGAACCTACTGCCACAATCTAGGTCAGTCTTCCCGCCTCCAACTAGAACGTCCTAACATAACTACGAGGATGGGCCCAAGAGCCTTCTCTGCAGCCAGACCCTCACTATGGAATGACCTCCCCTCCTCCCTACATTCCTCCAACCTGCCTCTAAATCTAAATTCCCTATTAAGAAAGCACTTTCTGTCCTCTGTGACCTGCATCTTTCCACAGGCTGCTTGCATGGCTGCACCTCCCTTGCAGCCCACCCTTACCCCATCCCCTCTAGTGCTCCCTTCTCCTCTCCCACCCTGAATACTATTGTTATTCCTATTGTTGAATGATGGAGCAACCTCACCTTGTTTACCTAAATGTTATATACCATAGTACTCTCAATTGTTGATGTATCTGTACTGTTTACCTTATATTTTCTCTGTTATCTTGACCTACACTGGATTCTCTGTTATGTCCCTGTATGATCCACACTGTTCTCTCCCTGTATTTGACACTGCTTGTGCCAGTTTCTGGCCCAGGCCATGCCTGAAAAAGGTCTTTGGATCAGTGCATCAATCCAGTTACCAAATGAATAAATAAATAGACATCCCACACAGTAAATAAATCAGTGTTTGCCTAATTTTTGTCAGAAGGCAATTTTAGGGTGGAGGGTCCCTCTGAAAAGGTAAACATAGCATGTTTTGTTTTGTAATCTCACCCAAATTGTGCCATTAGAGTCTTTGTACATTTGGTCTGTCTCTTATTTTTGTAATATATTTCCTATTTTTTTCCTTTTTAAAGTCCCCATCTTTGTCCAAGTTCTTTCTTCTGCATTTCTTTTTGGCCTTTGTCAGAATTCTTACTCTCTTTTTGATTTTCAAACAAGCTAATTGTCTTTTGTTTGCTATTGTTCTACCAATTTTATATTTAATCCCCATCTCCCTTTTAAGTCACTTTGACCCAGAGAGGGTCTTCTGTGAGTAGATCTTCCAAATGCAGGCCAGAATGTGGCAGATCATCAGAGTTTTAGAACTGGCTATCTAAAAGATCTCAAACTGCTGAAAGTTGCAGACTATAACATAAACATGAAAATATTGTAGTACTATAATTTGTTGTTTGTTTTATCCTGTATATTACTAGAAAATCCCATTAAAAACTCTCTTTTGTGAGGGGGCTATAGCTAAGAGGCAATGCATTATATTACTTAGTCAAATTACAGCAGCACAAGAACATACAGTGATCATATCATATGCAAAATACAATCAGTTTGTACTCAAACTGTATAATGAAGCTGATATTAGAAGTATAGCCCTTTGCTTGGTCTGATGGCACTGGATATAGCACATTTTTGGAAACTTTAAAACATCACCTTCTTATCATGCCCTTTTATGAAAGGATTTGGAGGGAGTATTTCAGTCCAGTCTTGTCCAGGGTTAATATAGATCCAGGTTCAATTATTTCTTTGTTACTAAATCTGGAAGAATCGCATATGTAACATGAACTTGCAACTTTTCTTATTAACTAGAACAAATTCAGTTAAAGGGGGATTTTCAAAAGAGGTGTCTGTGGACACAAATTCATGCTGTGTCTGTGTCTATGCCTGCATCCATTTCCTTGCATCAAAGCAACCCTGCTACTACAGTATTTTCAAAATTTGCATCTGTTTACAACAAAAACTCACAGTTTGCAGCATAAAAACAGATGCAATAGTGCCCAATCTGGACACAAGTGAAATTGCGTCCATTTTTGGGTATAGACGGTGGACACTGAGGGCTGGATTTTTGAAGACGAGGATATAGCACTTGCATCCCTATTTCAGTAACATGCTGCATCCACACAGATGCATCCAACTGTCTGTGCCTTATTCACAGACATTTGGACATATTTGTGATAATTTCCACACCCGTACAGTAATTATATGGAATGTTTTCATGCTACACACACAAAACTACTCAAGTGATATGCATGCTGCAAGTATGATTTAAATGTTAAATTAGAACTGATTGCATGCATATGGCACGTGTGCAGCAAGCAAGTGTGGAAACCATGATTTTTATGTTAAATTGGGAAAGACTGCATGCATGTGGCGTGCATGAAAAAAAGCAAGTGGTCACTGATAACTGCACGCATAAAAGCAAAGTGACTTGCTCAGGATCACACATCATACCATACACAAGTGGGGGTTGATGAGATTCAAACCCAGGTCTTCATGTCTCCAAGTCTCCTGACTTGCAGTGCAGTGCCTTTAACCACTAAGCAAAACTGTCTGCACACATATGACTTGCTTGTACTTCAATATATACTATATCTGAATACATCTGCACACAAGCAGCATGCATGTAGCCACTGTTATGCTTTTCAGTTTTCTTCTCTCCTCTCCCTCATCTCAGTTTCACAGTTGAACTGTAGCACACATACCATTGAAAACACATGTGGTTTGTCCCACCCCAATACACAATCATACCCACAAAACCACTTAATTACTTCTGTCTGGCCTGTACCCCTACTACTTTCTCTCCATAGTTTTGAATGCTTCCACGCAAACAGACTTCAAGGTGCAAACAAAAAAGTAGCAATAACTTGGAACACACATCCACATGGCCAATCCCCCCTCCCATGCACACACACTTTAGTGGGTATAGCCATGCTGCTACAAACAACTCACCAATAGTTATAAGTAAAAAGTCTCTTAATTGAGTACTAGGGAGCCAGAGGCAGGAGTCTTTAAGAGATGATGTCCATGGGTCACAGTGCTGGGTGCACCTCCTTGAAATGAAGGGAGTTATTTTTGTATTACTTTTTTACATGTTATGATGGTAAGTAGGAGAATAATGAAGGGCACTATCCTACTAACAAGGCCCTTGTTAGTCGAGTGGTGGTCTTCATTAATTTCTAACTCTCTATCAATAATGCATAAACTAGTAATAAAAAATAACCCCATTAATTTCAATGGTGCACACCCCTGCAGTCTCCTTTGCCCTTTGTCATAATGTGTCTGAGTGTGGGGATGTGGAGGTCAGTTTCACTGGGGGGACATAAGCCTGACTTTAGTGGGGCTCCAATAATCTGTGCATACCATACCGCTTAACTGTCCATGAATGCAAGGGGCAGCTCCAGAATATCTGTAACATCTCTAAAAGATACAACGAGTTTGTTTTGACTGAAGAGTGATATGCAAATTAAGAAACATTCAAATGTATAAGATTCATCTGTATATACCTCTGAACAGTGCATCAGATTTTGGCTTAAACCCACCCAGTTACTAACCAGTTTTGTTTCCTGGCTGAAGTTCTGCCCTCCCCCAAAGAACTTTGTCCTGATTTGTTTCCCTGACTCCATTCCATTCAATACCCATCCCCTACATGAAAAACAAATCAATATTTCAGTCCTTCCTCCTTCCCCAATCCCCCTGTAAAAACAATTATTTACTTTTACTTACCTGGCCATATGGTTAGAACCTGCAGGCTGGCATAGTGAGCCACCAGTCCAGTTTTCAGTCTGCTCCCCCTCTATCCTTCCTCTGGAAACTGGATGCTAGAAACCACCATCACAGGTCCCCAATGTGGTCCACGACCAAGTCACTTCATCAGCTGAATCCACCTAACCTGGGTTGCTTGGTTGCTGCTGTGGTTGCTGCCACACTGCACTGATCAAGGCCTATAAAGGCCACCCACACTGCTATCACCACTACTGCTAAGCCTAGCTTGCTCCTGTGGGGGTCTGTGCTGTTTTCTTTTCCCAAGGTGAGACTAGTAGAGTAGGTAGCTTAGTCCTGAGTTAGATTCTAGCTCACCCTCTGCCCCTTCAGCCACCAGGGGAGACTGAGACTCACTAAGAGTAGACCAGCAAAAATATGCTGCCACAACACCGCTATTTAGAGTTCAATGCTCACTGACTCGTTAAAGCTGTAGTGTGCAGTCTGTCTACTCTGGGGTGGGAAAGACAGTGTCACACTTGCAAGACTCGTGTTCTTTCTTGGCTGGAGCTCATCCACATCACATGTGATTGTGCTGCCACCAATATGTGGAGAGAGTGGACATCACAAAACAGACACAGGTGAGTCTGGAGAGTACCTGCAATGTGAAGACACACAGGCCAGGTGGGCAGTTATTGTGCAGAAGATTAAATCCAAATTTAAAGTCATTATTCCCACACCATAAGAACAACCTAGTCACAAATATGGGGGGGGGGCAACTGCCCCCCCTCTGCCCTACCTAAATGGCACCACTGCTTAATGGTAGAAATTCATTCTCCGGTGCTAATGCAATGGTTCCCACTGTGTTCTGAGGTACTGTATCTCCATGTTTCATGATGTGTCCTGATCATCATGTGAGTTAGTGTCCCTCATTGTCCCTCATTTTGAGTGTCCATGTCCCTCATTTCAGTGAGAAGATGTGAGGTATGGTGCATGCTTCCAAGACCTAACACAAAGAGTGCTGAGCATGACCACGGTATATATGCTCAATACAGAATGACAAAGTGAAAGTACATGAGATCAAACAGTCATGGAGAAACACATTTGTAGTACTAAATATGCATAAGGGATTTGCATTGTCCAAAACAAAAAATATAGGCTTCGCAACACAGAGGCCCATCTTCATACATCTGGAATGGGGGATGTTGTCTGGCTATATCCTAAGCATTTAATGCAGTAAGCAAACAATACTTTACAAATTAATTGTGATTCAGTGACAAAAATCAAAAGCCATTAAACAACTTGAATACCAAAGTCCTCTCTTGCATACTATGTGACCCTGAGCAAGTCACTTAACATCCTTGTACTCCCAGATCGCACCTATAAACATGCTTCAGCTTAGTGTGGCTCTTCTGGTTAAAAAAACAAACAAACTTGCAAAAAGATCAGAATTAATGAGTTTACCTCATTTTTATGGGAATTCAAATAAAAATGTTTTTTAATGACTCTGATTGCTAGCAGTAGTATACAGTATGAAATAAAAACTGATGTGTTTTTAGGTGAGATTTGCACCAGCTTAGCTGCTGCACACATGGCAAGCATGCAGCATGTGAACCTGATGTGATGTTTAAATGATGTTCACGCCAGCTTAACTGCTGCATTCATGTCAAGCGTGCAACATGCGAACCTGATGTAATTTTTAGAAAACATTCACACCAGCTTACCTGCTGTGTACATGTCAAGCTTGCAGCATGTGAACCTGATTTGCTTTTTACACCTGGTTCACTTAGGATCACTTTGTGTATGTGAACTGCATACACACATTGCACACGTAAGCATGTGGCATGCATTCTGCATGTACACAGCACACCTATATTTCTGTAAGGGCAGTTTACACAAATTTCTGCAGCAACTGCGGGAATCATGTCTATTTTTCAGATGCAACTGCAGAATTCTGTCCTGGGAGTTAGACCAACTTCTCATCGTCTAACTCCTAGGATGGATTTCAACCACCGTGTCTGAAAAAAAGAATGCAGCTCTTTAAAAATTCCACCAAGTTAGGCCATCTAATACGTGGTCTAACCAGTTCGGATGCACTTCTGCTTTGAAAGTAGCAGCAGACGCATCTTGGACAGATCCTTTAGAAAATCCAGCCGTAATCTCTGTTTTATTTACCTAATTGATGCAGGGGTCAGTGAGGTTCAGGGGAGACAATTTTGGTAAGCCTTTTTTAGCTTCTTTGAGCTATTTAAGCTTTATTAATTTATAGGCCTCGGGGCAGTGGGGGTCACAACAGGTGATACAGTTTTAAGTAGCCAGACCTAAACCTCTGCTGTGTCTCCCCAGGCTGGTTTATATGACATCAGCATCTCCTAATGTCTTCTAATGTCAACACTCAGAGCAGAGGAAACAAAAGCAATCCAGTTCTAGTCTATGCTGCAGAAGCATGGGATTGTAAAGAGAATAAAGAATATGAAACTCCTTTAAATATTGTTTTAAAGAGTGTAACAACTTGCTGTTTAAGTGTGTACTCTTTTATTTAACACTGTCTGCATTGTTAACATCTAATTATTGTTAGAATCTAATCAGCTGAGGGGACAGAGATGGGCCTGAGAAGTGAGATTAACAGTGTTGCCATAGGCAGAACAACTGTCCTTAGAAGGTAATTATAATCTCTTTGTCCTATGATGGGACCTACTGGTCAGTTAACGTGGGTGCTTCAAAGAACTCAAGGTCTTTCATGTCAGGAAACTATCCTGGCTGTGCAGCTACCCCCTGCAGAGGCAGACACGGCTCAGAACAAAAGAAGGGGTCTTTGATTACACAAAATCCAAGGTTGTGGTTAAGACCAGCTTTCCAGAAGTATGGTACTCCCAGGTGAGAAATAAAGTGTTGAATCCATGATATCAGAGTGACATATTTAATAATGCAGCATGGGGGACAGACAGTTGAAGGCTTTTGAGGCCTTTGTTAGGCCCAAGCAACTCAGTCTTTATTAGGACTTCATATCTGCCCCATCTAGAAGTTGGAGTCTGCCATAGCTCACTAAGGTATCCGGTGTGGTAAGAATATTTCTACTTCGCTAAGAGTTAAGTAGCTTTATGGAAAATTTTCTCTGTGTTTGTTCCGCTGTGTGCAAATCATTTATTGTAATTTCTGTAGTAACCCTGTAATTTGATAATCATGTGTATGTGTGTTATCCTGTAGAATTAGTATAATGTATAACTTCATGCCTTTGTGGCTGAATTTTTTTGGGGAATAGATAATGGCTGGTACTAAGAAATCTACGATCCATCTCTGAGAGAGAGAAGATGTTTATCTTACTGTTGGAATTAAAGTAGTTTCTCAGGAGTGAGTGACAGAGGAAGGACAATTGTCCTTCACCAAAGGAGCACTATACTGTGTGGGCAGACACTCTGGTGGGATTCAGACCAAGGAAGACCCCAGGTAAAAGAATTACTGTTGAGCTGTAGCAGTTACTGAGATACCTTTACAGGTGTTGAGAGTTGGGAAACTTGGCAACCTGTTGCAGACTGAGTTCTGGGTGAGGACAGGTTGTGACAAACTGGTGCCAGATGTGTGGATTTGGAAATGATTGTCAATAACCTAGTTAACTACCCAGTCACAGACTATGATATTACATTAGGGTACACAGTATACACTAATATTGTTATTTTTGTTTTAAACAAGAGTACTTAGGGAGAAGATATTATATCTGGACCTATGGAAAGTACACTTTTCTAAACTTACTAGAGTTGTACAAAATGATTATGAGAAAAGCCAATCAAGGACAGAGCTAATAAAGATCCTTGTGGAAAGTGACAAGTGAAGAGGAGTAAAAGTGTTCACTGCTAGCCAGAGTCATGAGACAGAAGCTGGAGAGCATGAAAATGAGCCAGAGATTGGAACTAGGGCAGCTGTGCAGGTACAGAGGTTGGAGCTGAAACTTGCCCTGGTTATGACAAAGGCTGCAGCAGAGCTGTGGAAGATGCAGCTATAAGTATAGGAGCAAGAGAAAGAGCACCAGCATGAGATCCAGTTGAAAGAGGAGTGAGAGATGGAGAAACAAAAGGCTGATGGGGAGAAGAGAAAGGCACTGGTAGATAGCTGTGCTGAAATGCATATGCAGTAATTTTAATGTTTGCTTGCACGCATGTGCAAGAACCATAGTGCCACCTTATGAGTTTTCATAGGTGTGGCACCCCCGCATCCATTGCCCTGATCTATTTTGCAGGCGTGGTTGCATCACACAAGTTAATGTCCGCGCTGTCTATGACAGCATTTCAGATGCAGTGGCGTACAGTTGAAAGAGAAAGACTGCTACAATCAGCGGTGGTAACATGTAGGCAATTTGCATACTGCCATGCGTCAGCAGAATGCAAATTGCTTACTGTTACCACCGCTGATTGTAGGTGTCAAACTGTACACTACTGGATCTCCTGCCGGCATGATGCAGCCCCCCCCATCTGTTGTGTGCTGAGGGGGTGCCCAATCCCCCGCCTCCATGCACACACCCCCTGCCACACTGTATGTCCGATGGGGTGCCCAATTCCATCGGGCTCCAGTGCCCCCCAAACAACTCCAGGTGCCACACTGGGAGCCCACCCCAATGTGGCAAAAGTCCAGTGTCCTCATGTATCCCCCCGGATGGCCAATGGGGTGCCCAATCCCCATTGGCTCCAGTGTCCCCCACAAACAAACTTCCAGGTGCCATGCTGGGAGCCCACCCTAGCGTGGTAAAAGTCCCATGTCCTCATGTGCTCCTCCCCCCCTCACTGTATGGCCAGTGGGGGTGCACAATCCCCTGTTGGCTCCACTGCCCCTCCCAGACAAACTCCAGGTGCCACACTGGGAGCCCACTCCAGCATGGCAAAAGTCTTGCATCATCTTTGTTAAAAAAAACCCTGTAACAAAAGAAAATGGTCTTGCCTCGTACCCATCCCATGAGCACCCTCTGCATACCCCACCTCCCCACACTCCCCTCACCCCATACTTACCTCTGAAGGCTGGCGCAATGATCTTCGGTGGACTGGGAACACATCTGCACTCTTCAAAGCTGACCGCGAACTGAAGAAATGCCAGTAAGCTGTATAATGACATAAACAGGGTTTTGTCAACTTTGGTGCATATCTCAGTAATTTTTAAAAATTTTTGCACCACATTTTCAGCATGGGGTTCTTGGGACCCCATCTTATGAATTCAGTGACTGTCATCTGGTTATTTGGTCCTGAAAGGTGATTTCACGGTCACTGCACGGAATCACCTTTTGGGATAGATTAATGAAATGACAGTGACACAGTTCATGAGATAGGCCCCCAAAAACCCTATGTTGAAAATTTGGTGAAAAAATTCCCAAAAATGACTGTTTTACGAGAGTGCATTATGCAGTTCCTACGCATGCTTATATCTTTGAAAACTGTTAATATTTTCACTCCAGGTTTTCAACATTGGCATTTTTTCACATCTCCTTATGAACAGTGCCACTGTAATTTTTCACATCCTGGCTGAAATGTGTTTTTGCACTTCCAGCGCAGAATAGCGCGGTCGCTGTGGGAAATCAGTGTTCAGGACAGATTAAGAAAATCACAGTAACACTGTTCATGAGCAGAGGTCCCAAAATGTCTATATTGAAAATCTGGTGAAAAAAATTCCCCAAATAATTGCGTTACTGGTGTGTATTGCACAGTGTCTACGCACGCTTGTGACTTCAGATTTTTTATATTTTCACTCCAGATTTTCAACATTACCATTTTATACTCCTCCTCATGAATAGTACAGTTGCCATTTTCACATTGTGTTCAAAATATGTTTTCGCACCTGTGGCACCAAATGGCGCAGTCACTGTGCAAAATCACCTTTCGGTTAACAAACTGATAGTGTCACTGTTAATGCAGTGGGATCACAAAAAGCCCATGTTGATAACTTGGAGTAAAAATACCAAGAAATGCCCAGGGCATTAGGGTTTCTGACCATTACACCCTACCCAGTAGGGACTGACAGACATCAGGGGTGTGACTTGGGATTGTCGACAGTAGTGCTCATGCCATTCCACCCCCAACCTGCAGCCAGTGACAGGCATTGAGGTGCACCTTGGACTCTTTGGCCCCAGAATTCATCCCATTCTTCTATACTGCACCCATTTCAGTGTATTTCCTTATGGAATGAGGTGAGTGTAAAGCCTGAACACCCCAAGGCACACCTCAACACTTGTCAGTGTCTGCAGGGTAGGGAGAGCTGAAATGTCATGACTGTTATGGGTGATGATACAAAGGTACACCCCAATGCCTGTCCATCTCTGTAGGGTGGGGGTGGAGTTGGTGTCAGTTCAATACATCACTGCCACTTCTATACTGCTTCTAACTCCTGCACTTCCACTGCTAATGCCAGCAAGCGAATATTCAGCATTGACAAATGTGTGTTTAGAACAGTGCGAAGAGGGTGAAAAAGCTTGCACTGTAGTGGAACTTAAAGATTTATTTCTTATGGAATTGTTCCTAAAAACTGAACCCGAGGAACTGAGAATGTGATTATTGACTAGAACTCCAAGCTCCATGAGGGAGGCAGTCGAGTGGGCTGATTGGTTCATATCCAGCTGACCATATCCATATCACAAAGGTGATGGGGATGAACATCAGGTGGCATTAAGGGAACCCTGGAGGACAACCTTAAGGAAGCCAGCCTATGCCCAACCCAAAAGAGAAGCCAAGAGGTTTCACAGGTAAAGAATCAGGGAAACACAGGTGTTATATCTGTCAGAAACCTGGGGCATTTGTCATACGATTGTCCAAGAAATGTAACAAAAGGGGCTAGTGCAGTGGGAGAGGGCAGCTTGGGAAGCTCCCAGCAGATAGTGTCCTGTACACAGAGTGCAGTGTCCTCTGACTCCACTGCACATGTGTACCCATTGGTGGTGGATTGGTAACCCTGGGATTGAGAGATACCTGGCCTCTATTTTTATGGTGAAGTAGGATTTAATTTCTGAGTAACATATCCTGTCTGCCCATTTTCTCAGATTAGTGGGGTGAGGCTTAGAAGTCTCAGTGCCAATCGTCCAGATCTTCCTAAGCTGGGTAGGTGGTCAAGGCATATGGGAGGTGGGTGTTGCACCAGATCTGACCTTGGATGTGATTATGGTGAATGACTTTGATAGTATAACAAGGTGAGGGAAGAACTTCTTGTGGATGCAGACGGAAAAGTGTAAGAGGAATTAACCCCTACCTCAGCAGCATGGGGAGTTGTAGCAGAAGGACATGCTGGGAGCAGTAGTTCTGAGTCAAAACTAAAGACAGAGGAGAGTCCATCCATGGACAGCTCTCCCACTGTATTGTGTTTTTGGGGGAAGGTCAGGCATACAGAGCTGAGAAGAGCTCAGCAAGCTGATCATCCTTTCAGAGATTAAGGAACCAGTCACCAATGTGGAAGTTGACTCTCTGAGTTCAGAAAAAATGGAGGTGCATTAGGAGAATGGGCTTCTGCTATGTGAGTGGATTCCTAAGGGAGGAAGGAGAACCCCTGCAGATAGCGATTCCTAGGGAATAGGAATCAGCTTCTGGACTTATCTCATGATATACCCTTTTCTGGACACTTAGGGGGCTGCCATTAAAAAAGACAGCCTACTAGCAGTTTTTTACCGGCTCAGCATTTTTAAAGAAGTGGCAAACTACTACTGGATTTGTCAGCAGTGACAGAGGGTGGGAAAGGTTGAGGAGAACGCTAAGGTGGCTTTGATTCCCCTGCCTGTTACTGAAGAGCCATTTAAGTGAGTTGTCATGGACATTGTGGGGCAACTTATTGTGGGGCCATTTGGCACCCTGAGTCACACTGGCAAGTGGCACAACTTGTTGGTTATGGAATATGCCACAAGGTACACAGAGGCAGTGCCCTTGTCCTCCGTTGAGGCTGAGAAAGTGGTTAGTGAACTGCTGGGGATATTTAGCTGGGTCACTTTTCCCCAGGAGATTCTGTTGGATCAGGGAACCAACTTCATGTCTGATTTGATGACTAGTCTTTGAGAGAAGTGTGGAGTGAGGCAGCTTCATGCCTCCCCATACCATTCCCAGACTAATGTTCTAGTAAAGCAGTTTGATGCATATCTTAAAGAGCTCCAGACACAGTTGAGACAACTTGAAAAATGTAGCATTAAAGCATACATGTAGCTTATATTGTGTATTTTATTCTGTAATTCTTGCCCTTATTTCCTTATTACTAAAGGTATTTGCATGAATACAGTATCTCTGCTTTTTTAGCTCTGGCTGCCTGCCTACACCTGACATAATTGTGTGTATGACATAAAACTATGTTGCTGTGGAGCTAATTATGATGTCATAAACAGGGGATTGTGATGTCATGTATAGAGAAGCAGCCTGAGTAGATACAGTCTAGGGGACTGAGATCTTGTTTCTGTGCAACTGTTTTCAGCAATAAATAAAATGAGAAATTCATTACTGAAAATATATGAAGTAGTAAAGAAAAGGAGATGGAGCTGAATATAAATCTTTCCTTTTTTCAAAGTTTTGCTATTGCTGTCAGGGGCTCCTTGAGGCTGTGTTGCAAGCATGTGCTAACCAGCATACAACAGAGTGGGACAATTACTCACCCATCTCTTATTTGCATACAGAGAAGTCCCCCAGCAGCCCACAGGGTTCTAGCTCTTCAAACTGCTATTTGGTCATAGGGTGAGGAGCCCTCTTGATATAACAAGGGATGACTGGGAGAGTGAGCTTGTTCCCAAAGGGGAATCTGTTGTGGAGTATATCCTGAATTTCAGGTCTAGGCTCAAGGAGTTCATGGAGTTGGCCCAGGAGCACCAAGCCTCTGCACAACAGAGACAGAACACATGGTATGATCATGGGATCAGAACCTGAAAGTACAAAGTCAGATTATGGGTGATGGTGCTAATCCCTGACCAGTGGAATAAATTGCAGGAGGCTTGGGAGGTTCATACTTAGTGGTCAGCAGGGTGAATATTGTTAACTATGTGGTGAAGCAGCCTGACAGAAGGCATGAGGAGTGGATTTACCACATGAAAATGTTGATGCCCTACCATGGCTGAGACAAGATGGTCCTGGCTGTGTGCAGTTACCTAGAGGATGAGACAGGGTGAACCTGCTAGTGGATCTCTTGGGAGAGGTTAAAGGAGAATCTTTAGTGGATGTTGTCACCTCCCTGAGAGGCTTATGCCAGCCCAGGCTACTGAAATGTGTAGGGTGCTACAAACATTCGTAGGGGTGTTCTCAGGGTTGCTGGGGCACAACACCCTGGAAGAGCACCACTAAGATACAGAGGGCAGGGCCCCCTGAGACAGCCACCCTACTGACTCTCTGAAGATGTAAAACACGCCATGGAGGAGGAGATCAAGGAGATGCTGGCTCCTAGGGTGATCTAGGAGTCGAGTAGTCCCTGGGCCTCTCCAGTGTTGCTGATCCCCCCAAAATGATGACACTACATGGTTCTGCATGGACTACCACAAGCTTAGTAGCTGTACAGAGTTTGATGCATACCACATGGCCAGGACAGACAAGGTCTTAGATAGTGACCACAAGACCTGACGAAGGACTATTAGCAAGTACCCCTGACCACTGAAAAGAGAGAGACATTGACCTTTGTTACCCAGTGTGGGTTATTCAAGTTCAGAGTAATGCCATTCTGGAGGAAGAATGTGCCGGCCACCTTTCAAAAGCTCATGGATGACATTCTGAATGAGACTTGAACATTTGCATTAGTGTACATTGATGACATCGCCATCCATATCCAGACCTGGGAGGATCAGGTCAAGCACAAGAATGAGGCATTCTGCCCAGTGCAAGCCACTGGGCTGAAAGCCAAGGCGGAGAAGTGCAAGATAATGACAGAAGTGTTATACTTTGGACATAGAGTGGTAAGTGAGTACATCTGGCCTGAGCCAGTAAAAACTGAGGCCATACAGGGAGGGTCACATCCATGACTAAGAGAAAGTATAGGCCTTTCTAGGGATGTCAGAGTACTACTGCACATTTTGTGCCAAATTTCAGCAGCATGACCAAACACCTGCCTGATCTCACCATGAAGAAAATGTGGGGCATGCTTCAGTGGATGGAAACCTGTGATACCGTGTTCTGCCAGCTGAAGAAGGCATTGTGTTGGGAACCTGTACTCACCAGCCTGGACCATTCTCTAAAGTTCATTATGCGCATAGCTGCAGCAGATTATGGGTTAGGTGCATTCCTGAGTAGGTTATGCACATGGGAAAGGAAGACCCAGTCATGTACCCTGAGCAGAAATCTGTTCACTCAAGAGAAGGCCTACAATACCATCAAAAAGAAGTGTCTAGGTATTGTTTGGGCTTTGCAGAAACTGCAACCTTATCTGTATGGAACATAATTTACTCTGGTCACTAACCATAGCCCCCTCACATGGCTGCATTGGACCAGCTGGCAAAACCCCAAATTGCTAGGGTGGAGCCTGGTGCTGCAGTGTTATAATTTGAACATTAGCCACCACAGCGGGGTGCAGCACAGAAACATTGATGGTTTGTCTACACAATAGCTTGGAACAAGATGGCGAAAAAAAGGGGAGAGGGACTGTGAGGAACTAGTATGAGGTAAACACCGAGAGTGACCTGAGGGCATAGCAAGTGGAGCCAACTGGCTTACATGAAAAAATAAATATCCTTTAGGGGTGCTAAAGGAATGTGTTTTTCATTTCTTGGGGAGGGGGCAGCTATTTAATTTTGTATTTTTTATTTATTTAACTCTATCTGCGTTGATAACAGAAGAACTTAACCAACTGAGGGGGAGAGAGATGGACTGAGGAAATTAGATAAAATTGTACTAGAGGCAGAACAGCTGTTGCTGGAAGGTAATTTAATTCCCTTTGTTCTGCGATGATGGAACATCCTCGTCAGATAATGAGGGAACATCAAAGAGCCCAATATCTTTCATGTCACAAAACTGTTCTGGCCATGCGGCCACCTCTTGCAAAGGTAAACATGTCTCAGAAAAAAAGACAGAGGGCCTGATTCACAAAGCAGGCTTAGATTGGTGCAAACTGCGGCAAATAGCAGCTTGTGCCAAAGCCCAGTGCTCTAGGGACACTGCACCAGATTTTGCTACAGAAGAGGTTCCGGTGCCTACGTCCTCACACTTGCAGCAAACCTTCCCATGTGGAAAACACATGGTGCTTGGGAAGGGTCTGCCACAGGCTCCTTGCCAAAAATGCAAGTGGTTCCCTCATCCCAAGTCCTGATCACCCATTTTATTAATATAACAATCCCTTGTAGTCTAGTGACCCCCAAACCCCAATCTCCTCTCATATTAATATAAACATCCTGGATAGTCTAGTGCCACCCCCCCTCCAAGCCCCAATCCTCCATTATATTGATATGAAACTCCCTGGTAGTCTAGTGGCCCCCCAAACTCCAGTTTCCTGTAATATAACATAATACCCCTGTTGGTCTAGTAGACTGCTCCAGCCCTGATCCCCCATTTTTTGACAACTCAACATACCTAGTGGTCTAGTGGACCCCCACCCCGCAATGCCCTACCACCCTGCTCCCCCATCCCACAACCAGTCCAGAGACTGCACACAGCCCACCATCCTCACCACCACATCCAGCCACTGAATGAGTGCGTACTGTATACAGTATGTGCTCAGTGATTGACAGGAGCTGTCATTCACTGAGCGCATACTATATACAGTACACGTACATGTAGTGCTCGTTTGGTGGCTGGCTGTGGTGGTGAGCGGTGGGCAGTGCCAATTGCCAGATTGGTTAGGGGTTGGGGAGAGCAGGGTGGTAGGGCACTGTAGGATGGAGGGTATACTAGACCACCAGGTGTGTTGGGTTGTCAAAAAACAGGGGATCAGGGCTGGAACAGTTCACTAGACCACCAGAGATATTATTTTATATTACATGCAATCGGGGTTTGGGGGGGTCTTAGACTACCAGGGAGTTTTGTATTAATATAATGGGCAATCAGGGCTTGGGGGGCACTAGACTACCAGGAATGTTTATGTTAATATAATGGGTGATCGGGGTGTGGGGGAGCACTAGACTACCAGGGATGTTTATATTACTATAACTGGAAATCAGGGTTTGGGGGGCACTAAACTACCAGGGATGTTTATATTCATATAATGATTCTTCAGGACATGGGGTGGCACAAGAATATCAGGGATTTATTATATAATATAAGGGGTGAACTGGGCTGGGGCGGGGAACAGAGGTACATTATTGCAAAAGTGTTCAACTCACCCAGAAGGTGAGTTTACATGTGTCCTTAGACCAGCCCTGACTGATCTAACGGTATTTAGAAATACACCCTCTGGGTGTGTTATGTGAATCCCGATCATAGAGCTTTGGCAGTCTATATCTGCCACATGCCCCTAGTGCCTTGCTGTAGCCCATTTTGTGGTGCACAGGTGGTACAAGCCCAGTCTGGGGCAGGCAGGCTGTGGTTGATGAAGGCTGCCTTAGTGATTTGCTCCTGGTGCATCTTTTGGCACAAGGAACACTTTGCACCATTCTCTGTGGTGCACACCCCTTGTGCTATGCTGGGAGCTTTGAGAAATGGGCCCAGACTCTGTGAGTCAAAAAAAAAAGTTCAAATTTTTGCCAGCTTTCCAGAGGGGTGGTACCCTCAGGAGACAAAGAAAGTATCAAATCCATCATGTCAGAGTGCTATGTTTGATGATGCAGCATGAGGGGCTGGTAGCTGAAGACTTTTGAGGTCTTTACTAGACCCTAGCAACTCAGTCTGTGTTGGGAATTCATACTTCAGTGTGTGGTACATAGCGTAGTGCTTGTGTATACTTATGAACTTGAATGTGATGGACTTGAGATTATGAACTTAGAATTTGGGTGTCTCTATTCCCACCCTTCGGTAGGAATGATAGGTAGGTGTAGGAATAGAGGCCCAGTGTTGAGGGTAAGATAAGAGTGCCAGAGGAAGAGGAGGCTTGGGAGGATGTGAGCATTTTCAAAACGCTTAAAGCTGAGCAGCAGAAGTGCTGAGGTTTAAGTAGGGGATGTGTGAAAGAGCTATTTTCCCCCACTGAACCTCAGACTTTTAACCCTCCCATTCATTGTGTAGTATATAGCATAAAGCTTGTGTATATTTATGAACTTGAATGTTATGGACTTGAGATTATGAACATAGAATTTGGCTTTTCTCTATTCCTGCCCTTGGTAGGAATGATGGGTTGGTGTAGGAATAGAGGCCCAAAAAGATTGTTAACGTCTGATTGTCTCCTCCAGCCCCAGAGAGTATGACCAGTAGCACGCAGGTGAGGAAAAACCTCCATGGGGGAAACCTCTGAGGACTCATGGTTACTGACCTACCCATCCTCTGGGCAAACTATGTGGTGATAATCCTAAAATTTGGACTGAGGTTTGGTTCTAGTTTTGTCCAACAGTTTTATCCTTCTAGTCTTGCTGGTCAATGAGTCACATCCTCTGAATCCTGACTGTGAGAAGGATGACCAATTCTGAAAGATAGAGGATTCTGGAAGATGAAGGAGAGTCTGATTTGGATGGCTGTCCAGATGAAAGAAGATGGTAAACAATATCCAGGATTTCTGTTGTGGTATTCAAAAACTGGAAGCTTGGCATTAGGATGGATCCAGGGAGCAAAGAGAAAGGATGGTTGAGCACTAGAAGGTCCTAAGAGGTATACAGAAGGAAGCAGTTCAGGAGCTAATTCAGAGCCAGGCTGAAGGCGAGGAAACTAAGCTGAGCAAGAAGAGGGGCCAGCACAAAGGGGATCTAAGCAAATAGTTGAAGGACAAAAGGAAGGGACTGATACAAAGAACAGACTCCCATCACTAGCTGGCGGAAGGCCGGCCTCTGCACAATGCCACCTAGGCAGAGCTAGAGATGGAGTTGCTAGTGGAGCAGAACAAATTGAAATGAGTAAAAAACAAAGTAAGAGACAGAGACTGCCATCCCCGGTGGCAAGGAAAGCACATCTTCGCTCGATACCCCAGAGGCAAACCTAGGGCAGAGATTGTCCGGTCAGCATGAGTGTGCAAAAAGACCACAATGTAGGTCAGCCAGAAGGGTCTCTCATGGAGGACCTGAGATGGTGTTGACCGAGACCTCCACATAGGTCAAGGTAGAGATGCATATCAGGAGGCCAGGGCAGTCAATGTAGAAGGACAGGAACAGAAGGCAGAGGAGCAGGAACATCTGATGAAGCCACCTCAGAGTCAGAGGAATAGTCACATGATGCTGTAGGTGCTATAGCTTGGTAGAATGGGATAGAACAGGAGCCCATCAAAGGCAGTCTGACAAGATAAGCAGCAGCAATGTAAAAATCCAGTGAATGGGGTGACACGATGCAACAGAAAAGGAACCCCAAGCAGGCAGAGTGAGGAAGCACGCGTGAGGTGACCTCCATGTACCTCATTGCAAAAGGTCCGTCCCAGAGGACCTGAGATGGAATGGAACAACACCTTTATATAGATCTTAGATAGGCCCAGATAGTGAAGACTGTACATAGCCATGGAGGCGGCAGCGAGGGACAGACCCCCAAGTAGGTCATCCGAAGGCAAGCCAACCTCTGGATAGGCGTAATGAAGGCTGAGTGGGCATCATAGAATGATAAAGCATGTGTGAGGAGAGTCAGCAGTGAGGTTCAGACTAGAAGGACCCAGAAGAAATGCAATGACCCATTCATCTGAGTTCCTTGAAACAGAGGCGTGTAGCCACAGTACAGTATGACAGTGCAGTACAGGTCCTTCATCCAAAAGAGAATCTCAAACTAAGGGAGACTGAGATTCTGGAGTGTTCATGCGGCAAATCCAGTCCTCCATGAGGGCCGAATCAGAAATGGCGGACCCCCAAGCAGGTCCGCCGTAGGAAAGAATCCGGAAGAGTCATGATGAGAGTCTAGGCCCCCACATAGGCCAAGCTGGAAACAGTGAGACCCCATGCAAATCTGCCATTGGAAAGAATCAGGAATGTTTGTGCCAGGAAGCTGGGCCCCACACAGACCAAGCTGGACCAGCGGGACCCCCCCCACCTAGGTCAACCAGAGGAAAGAAGTCGAAATAATAGAGTCATGATCTAGGCCCCAACATGGGCTAGCTGGAAATGGTGAGACCCTCCCACCAAGGTCTGCCACAGGTAAGAATCCAGGTTGTGCTTGCCATGAAGCAAGGCCCCCACGTGGGCCAAGCTGCAACCGGTAGGAAACCCATGTACGTCCAGCAGGTGATGCAGTGAAAGTAGGATAAAGAAGCCCAAAAGTATGAGCAATCCATGGGGAATACACAAAGCCAGCTGGTGATGGGACCATATAAACATCATAACCCGGCTGTATGGTGACACAATTTTAGACAATATAAATGCATTTGTGTCCAGGAAATCATATAATTTTCACTGCAGAGGCAATATATAAAAAGTACCCAATAAACTTTTAAGAAGGTTTGAAATTCCAGAGTCCAGCCCAAAACACCACAGTGCCTAGCACTTGGAAACAGCTCCTTCCAAAATACAATTGCACTAGAACAAGCATTAGAAACCTCTTTAAGCAGCTGGACATGAATATAGGTCCCAGGAGGAAGAAATGTACTGAAAGGAGTAACTGGTTCATTGATGGGGGTCATGGAATGAGGATGGCAGGGCAGTGTCATGTTGTTGCTGCCTGAAATAAAATTAGAAGAGCAAGAATAAATGATATAAATGGCAGGCACCCACATCCAGGTCTGTGGTCAGAGCTGCAAGTCCCAGCTGCTCTGCTTAGCACTCAGAATGACCCTTGAAAGCTGGGCTAGACAGGAACTAAAGTAGGGAACCAAATCAGTAGCAGACAAAAGAGCAGCAGACAGCCGGTTGATCACAGTCGGAAGCTCTGGAGCTGGAGAGCAGATGATCCTCACTGGAAAATGGAGTCCTGCCATGTGATAATGGGGCAGCGGTCCAGGTCGCTGGTCAAGGTTGATGTACTAGTGAGCCAATGGGTCTGCCATAGTAAGGCTGAAATGCAACACTTACAGGAGCAAAATCTCTTCTTCACCAGGGTGATGGGTGACAGACAGCAAGCCAAACTAAACAGCAATGGGACTATCAGGTGAAGAACAAGGCAGATGACAGAAGTCACCAGAGTACCAGGGAGGAGCGAGATGCACACCCCAGAAGTACTGGCACAGAACTGCATGGTGGCTGGTAGTGGAAAGATGAAAGTGCCCAAAAGAAGGAGACCAGAGAACCAAAGGACAATGGAGGAACAAGGTACAGGAGCTAGAAAGGCAAAAGAAAGGAGCGGAGAGAAAAATGGATAGAGAAGGAAGCACAACAGGGAGAAGGAGGGGGGACAACTGGGATAGGAGGACAAAACAAAATGAGCAAACAAGGCAGCACACAAAAAAAGGGAGGGGGAGACATAGGGAGGAGAAACAGAGACAAGAAGAGGCAACAAAGTGGTGGAGGAAGGAAGCATCCAGCACAACCAGCCAAGCAGCTGAGCAGTCGGATTTCAAAATTCTAGAAGCTGAGCAGCGCAAGTGCTGAGGTTTATGTAGGGGATGTGGGAGGAGCAATTTTCCTCCAATGAACCTCAGACATTTAGCCCTCCCATTATACCATCTAAGAGTTGGAGTCTGCCATAGCTCCTTAAGGTGTCCTGCATAGTAAGAATCTTTCTACTTTGCTAAGAGTTGAGAAGCTATGTGTTTCTTCTGCTCTGTGCAAACAAGTTTTTCTAATTTATGTAGAAACTCTGTAATTCCTATAGTCTTGTGTATGTGTGATATCCTGTAGAATGTGTAAATAGCATGAAGTGGTAATAGTTTTTTATACTCTTCATGCCTCTGTGACTAAATCTTTTGGTGGAGTATGTAACTGTTTGTATTGACAAATCCATGAAACATCTCTGAGAGAGAGAGAGAGACAGTGAGAGAGAGAGAGAGAAGATGGCTACAGTTACCATATTCTAAGAAGTAAAGTGTTTTCTTAGACATGAGTGACAGGGGAAGCCATTTTCCTTATCCAAAAAGCACTGTACTGTGTGAGCAGTGGCTCTGGTGGGATTTGGACTAAGAAAGTCCCCAGGTAAGAAAATCACTTTTGAGTGGTGGCAGCTACCGAGGTACCCTAACAGGTGTTGAGGGCTGAGAAACTTGGCAACCTGTTGCAGACCGAGTCCTGGGGTAGGGCAGGTTGTGGCACAGAGTTTTATTGAAATTTCCCCAGTCAATACCAGCATCTCATGTAAGATCAGAATTAGGAAAATAAGTATTGTCACTCATGTAAAGTTAAGATTATTATCACATTGATTAAAGTTGATAAAAAAATGAGAACAATCCCTGGCCCTTTGCTTAAGAGAAAAGAGAGGATTCATAAATGCTATCAGAGAAAAGGAGAGCACTCCACATAATAACCTCACTGGTGGTACTCTAAGTAAACTTCATGAACATAATAGAACAGATAGGAAACACCCAACTCTGACTGCCAAAATGAAATGAAGCATTTCTTACACACTGTTAGTACCGTGCGTGCTTATAATAAAAATAAATAAATAAATAAGCATGCGAGATATCAACAACATGCAAGAGATGCTTTATTTCATTTTGACAGCCCAAAGTAGGGGCTTCTTTTTGTATTCTATGTTCAGGATATATATAAATATGAATAGAGCCTTGGACTGGTTATCATCACTATATTATGTCTGTGCATTTCTGCATATTGTAACCAATGTCCTGTGCTCTCCCGGGTCGTGCCTGAAAATAGGCAGGTCTGTTGCCTAGCACACTTACCCGGTTACCAAAAGCTAATAAATAAATATATAAATAAATAAAAACATACCTTCAGGAGACTGAATCTGTAACATCTTTGGTATGATTTTATGAAAAGATATGAATGTTTCCACCACCTATAAGACTGTTATTAAAATAAAATTATTTGACTGAGCTCAACAGTATGATATGGCCTTTATTAAGCAGTCCAGAATTGCTAAATGGTATGGTATAAATAAAATTTTTCAAAGTCTTTAAGACTATCTGATCTTACCACTGTCTCTTGATAACAGAACAGTGATTATCCACACAAAATGTAATCTTCTTCTCACAAAAAAGCTTAATGATACATTATGATAAATTCAAGTCAGAAACTGGTGATACTAGGTGCCCATGCAGAAAGGCTTCTAGTAAAGTTCATTTCATATAATTATAAAATGCCCTTTGTACCAAAAATGGAGAGAGATGGATCTTCGAAACAAACTGAAGGTTTAGTCAGTGCATCTGTATGATTTAATATGTATTTTGTTATATACCTAATGAATATTGGATACTTTATTTCAATTGCATTTTATTTAAATGCATGCACCTACCAGAGAAGGCAAACTATCGGTGTGTGGAGGAGAACAATACATTTTAGGCTATTCAAAGACCATGCTTATATAAAAATTATTGATATTATTAATATGTGCCCTGGTTATGGACCCAGGTACCAGGGCAGTAATATCAATTTACATGCTCAGTTAGGGGCATTTATTAATGATCCTTCTCCTCTGTACCTCAAACTATGTAAGGATCCTATACTATCAAATCCTTTAGAGGCAACTGTACAAATACAAGCAGTAATATATCATGTACAGATAATATTTTTATATGCATGGATTTTTAGTATTCACTGCTGCTTGCCATTTGTAAGATATTTTATTAACTGTGAGAGTAATGACTGCTTTTAAACCACCAAATGTTAAAACAGTACTACTAAGCAGCAGACTTGTCAGACAGGTGTGCAAGTTGCAATAGCAGTGGACCGGATAGTCCAGTGTTTCCTCATCCCTGATACCCATCCCATGCTTATGTAAATATACAGCCATATCCCTGATAGTCTACTGGTCAACCAGCTGCCACTTGATGTGGCCATCACTTGTAATAATATACCTGGCTGTGTAGTGGACCCCTTGCCCCCTGGTCACTGTACCCATCCCTTGAATTACTCTTGTTAGCAGTCTAGTGGTCCTCCCTCCCTGATCACTTTAACCCTCCCTTGTAGTAATATCTGAGGCAGAGAAGGGAGACATGATAAAACATATAAGTATCTACATTGGATTAATGGGCTAAATTGTAATGAATTGTTCACTTTAAAAGTAAACATGAACACAAAGGGAAATCCTTAGAGGTTGTCTGAAGGGAAATTCAAGTGGGATGTCTGAAAATATGTTTTCACTGATAGAGTGGAGAACAGATGGAACAAATTACCAAAAGAGGTAGTATGCGCGTAAACAGTGGAGAAATTCAAATTGGGGTGGGGCAGGCATAGTAATTTGATAAGATCAGTAAATTATAAGAATGCTATTTGAATATTGATGGATGGTCAATAGGGCCATCAGTCAAGTAGTAGGTAAGGCTGGGCAGACTAGATAGAGTGAATGGACTTTTTCTGCCAACACATTCAATGTTTCTACATAAGTAACCCTCAATATTCCTTGCTTTCTATGGCTTTGCCTATGAAAGCATTGGAAGATAATGTAGTACTTTAGGAAGGTTTGATTTGGAAAAAGATTTACATTTTCATTGAGTTGAAGTCACACAATGATGAATACTTTCAAGGAGATAGGAAATGTTTTGCATGCTATTAATTGCTCTCCTGTTATACTTTCTATGTCAGTCATCTATTTTGATAAGCATTGACCATTTTTAATGAATTAACTTATAGTAACATAAGAACATAGAAAGTTAAGGTTAGCAGGTACACTATGTCTGTCATATTCCCCCTCCCCCATTTCATTAGCGGGGTGAAAAAAAGTATTCTGTGCAAACACGTACTAATCCATGGATATTCCCAGTCCTAACAAACTTTACTGTGCAAGGTACCCTTTGATTCCCCATGGTAAGCAGAAATTTGTACAGGCTAACCTTGAAGGCCTGAACTTTCTTCATAACCAACTGTATAATTTTGTAGTGCCCTGAAACCCTTATGGAGCTTCCTTCTCCTCAGCAGCTACTCCTTTTTCTGTTATTTCCAACATGTGCCATAACATCAGTAACACCATTCCATGCTCTTCATCTCAATGTCCCAGAATAGTGTAATTGATGTCATGGAATGGTCAGATTGTATGAAAAGAGAGAGTAGCAGCTGTTGATGATTATAGGGTTCAAGGTTGTCACAAAGGCAATAAAAACCTAATCATTCATGGAATAAATATGGGATTGAAACTTAAAGGAAAACAGAAGGAGTATCTAAATGTATAAAAATGTTTTCCTATATCCTTTGGATTGAGTCACTAGCTTATTGGAGTTTTTTGCTGAATTGACTAATTTCCTTCCATACCTTCTGGCTTATTTTCTCATTAATAACTTTCTGTGGTCCCATTTCTTAACAAAGACATTTTTGCTGAGGCATAATATGCCATAGCCACCTCTGCTTAAATCTTAGCAGTGAAAATGCAGTGATAAATGGAGACAGCGTTTGGAGCATAGGGTCACAGAAACCTAGGTATCAAAGGAACATTCATCTAGTAATAATGATAGCTTGCTATTGGGACTGCCTCTGCCTTCCAATGGGAAGGAATGGCACTTAATGTCCCATTCAAAGGATCAGAATGTCCTAACACCCAGCTAACATGTTTGTATATGAGCTTCTCAATTATCAGTTCAATTCAATACAGATAAGAATGGGGAATGGTAGCATTAACACATGGTTACAATATGTGTATGAGCATAGGCATACTGTAGATTGTATTGACAGTATGGCCAGCACATAGCTTAAAGAAGAATTGGTGAAAATAATGACCGAGACATAGAATGGGCATCATTAAGCAATTGCTGTAGTACAGCCTCTCCAGATAAGCACCCTCAGTCATTTAGAAATTATCCAAAAAATCACAAAGGGTGGGTGTGGGGACATATGTGAGGCATGAAATGTGTTAGCTGCAGAGTTCTGCAGAGTACCTAGAGTCATTATTTGGTACAGTAATTGAGCTGAGAAGAGGTTTGAAAACAAAAAGTTCCTACTGTTAGTAATAATGTATCTAACGTATGTATTTTGGTGGTCAATATGAAGGGAATCACAGTCCCTATAAATACCCCTCTGTAAAGCAACATATACTGTATACAGACATACTTTAGATATACGAACGTGCATGTGCTACATACAGTAAGAAAAAGAGAGACAGAGAGAGGTTCTTTCATTTACCTTTTTATTTCATTCACGGATCTACACTGATAGGAATGGTACCTGAATCCTTTTACATTTTAACAGTGTTATCACTTAGCCTGTTCATGAACCTGTACTGATGTTATTGCCATAGATGGCAACATTTCAGGTGCTGCTTTCCAAGTTTCATACATATCAATATAGTTATAAATAGAAAAACAATGAAATATGCTTAAGGAAATAATATATTTGTTTATTTATTTAAAGGTTTTACCAGGAGGGCATGCTGAGCAGATAACTGCTTGATTTCAGATGCGACCTGGGGGCATGGGGAAAAGGAGAACATGCATAGTGACAATTGATGGTTCTATGTCATAATAGCAATTGCTGAAAGATGACCATCATTATGGTGAGGGTACATCGCTGAAAATCAATTTTGGTAAAGTACATCCCCGGCACACAGGAAAACAGCACTGTGAACTTAGAATTTCAATGTTAATGTGGGGGGCTGCACCCTCATGGGGGCTTTACCACCACACACCCCTACTAAAAGATTCTTAACTCCAAGGGTATGCATGTTGGAGGGGTGCAAATTCTGGGGAAAACAACATTTCAGGCTGGGCGCACAAAAATGTAGGAGCGCCTGGACCTGAACCCGGAACTCTCAAAGTTTTAGGCTGCTACCCACCCACCATGCTATGGTGCCAGCTTAGCAGCCCCACACCAACCACGCTGGGCTAACCCTCCCTCCCTTCCATCATACTCGCTCCCCCATGCATATATGCATATAGCGATGTCCTGTCACTATATGCGCAATCCTCCCCCATCCTGTCACCTTCCTCACACTGTCTCCCTGTCCTTCCTGTGCCGCAAGTGGGTCACTGTTTTGGTAGGCACCCACTTGCAGCTAGCCCACATCACAGGATACCACAATGGGCCATGAGTTAAAAGCAAAGTCATAATCATACAAGGATTAAGAACATTACAATGCATAGTTGTGTATTGTCCATACTTACAAACAACATCAAGAGCAAACATGGATTAAGTGCAGCCCCCCAGTAGTGGTACGAGGCAAAATGCCAATGGAAGAGGTGCAGACACCTGATCACATGCAATGGTTTACATAGAGGCCTGGTGGCAGTCAGCATCTAGAGCTGACATGGGGACATGTACAGATGGGGAGATGTGAGCTTGGAGAAGTGACTTGAGGTTATGCCTGAGGTGGTCTGTCAAATAACCAACGGGAGTGAGTTCTAAAGTTTGGGCACGTAATATGTGAAGGCTGACTGGCCTGCAGAAGTGGCCATGAGTGGGACATACAGGAGATGTGAGTCATTGTTTCTGATCTCATACCCGGAGGGGTTAGAGGGTGAGAGAATTGAGGTGAGATAAGAGGGGAGGGACTGTGCCCACAATTTGGCCGTGAAGGCAGCACAGTGTGTGAGGTGCCTACCCTGAAGCAAGAGGAGATTGAGGGACTGATAGAGGACTCAGTGGTGAGTGGTATGGGGACAGTCAAGGGTAAAGTGGCAGGAAGAATGGAAGAGGGGGTCCAGTCTGGTTAGGGGGGACTTAGGGGCGGTACTGTAGACTATGACTCTGTAGTCAAAAATCGGGAGGATCATCTTCTGCACAATCTCTTGGCGAGCTGGCAGTGGGATGCAGCCATGATTGAGGTATAAAGCTCCCAACTTGGGGTGAAGCTTTTTATTAATGGCATCAATATGTGCAGAAAAATCCATATTCTGGTCAAGCCAGAACCCAAGGTATCTGTATGTATTGCAAGTCTGAAGGGTAGTCCTGTCCAAAGTGTGAAAGGAGGGGGTGGAGGGGAGCCTTGAAACTCTCTGCCTTGTGGTGAAGGTCATGGAGACAGTTTTCTTGGTATTAAGAAAGAGCTGATTTGAGCAGAACCAGAGTTGCACTTCATTGAAGTCCTGCTGGAGTCTGGTCACCACATTAGAGGTAGAGGGGCCGGATGTGTACAGTACTGTGTCATCTGCATGCATGTGAATGGATGTATGTGTGTGGGCAGACAGAGGGCAGGTCATTTAAGAAGATGGAGAAGAGGACCAGGGTGAGGACTGAGCCTTGGGGTACACCAGAGGTAACAAAGAGGAGAGCAGAGGTGGTGCTACAAATTCAGACAGACTGGGATCTGCCTATCAAATAGGAATGAAACCAGTTGGTGGTCATTCTTGAGAGCCCTGCAAGAGAGAGCTTGGATAGAGTGAGTTATCTATTTCTAGACTTGGTCTCAGTATAGCACTAGGATCAGTAAATTGTAAACCGAAGCTATTAATACACTATCTCCGTCTATAGGGATATACAGTACATTCTCTCACAGCTGCTCCCCAGTTCTGATGTCAGCCATGGGACAGCCACAGGAGATTGTGGGATACGCTCCTAGAGGCGCTTGTTCAGAATGTCAGCAGGAGGGACAGCAGGATCTATCAGATAAACTCTAAATATCACACTAGCCAGTAAGTTCAAATTTTACTCTTTGCAAAAATACTAATGGTGGGATTCCCCTCACTGAGGTGCATGGCTTGTTGATGTGGACATTTTCCTTTACGGAAAAATGGAATTATGGAAGCCAAGTAGGGCCTGGACACTAGAATCGAATGATAGCAGTAGTAGCTGAAAATAAACAAAAGCCTTCTTTCAGTGCAAGAATGAAAAGAGAAATGTGAGTAAGGGTGCCGGACACATACAAGCAAGGGAAGGGAACCTGTCTATGAGTCAGAGGCAATGGATGAAACACTGAATGAATTAATTGCTTCGGTGTTGATAAACAGGCTCCAATGGGGAAGGGGGAGTGTGCTTATTGAGAGGGCCCATGGCATCCAAGCTACCCATGATGGAGTCTGTAGATATCACATCCACCCTAGTTTTTGACTACCTGGCAATGATCAAACCAGATACATACCAAGGGGTATTGGGATACACCACAGGATCATAGTAGAGCTAAAGGAACAATTGGTGGGGCTTCTTACAGTAACCATTCGTGACTCTGTGCAGGTTTGGTGCCAGAAGACCAGAAAGTGCCCAAAGTGGCCCCCATTTTTGTGAAGGGGAAAGGCTGTGCCCAGGCAATTCTTGGCTAGTCAGACTGACATTGGTGTGGGGCAAGGTACCAGAATCCATTATCAATTTGTAAAATAATGAATCACTTGAATGAGGCCAAGGTTCTTCCCCCTTTCAGCATGACTTTATGATGAATACATCATGGTTAGCCAACCTGATCACATTCTTTGAGGGATGTGACCAGGCAGGTAAACAGAGGCAGGGTCATAGACACACAGTAGTCTGGACTAGAGATGGGTGAAGTGGCCCCAATTCGCTCTGCAAAGTAATTTGCAGAGTGAAGGTGAATTTGCAGAGTGCCTAGCAATGCGAAGTGGAATACTTCGTGTTATAATGGGTAATGCGAAGTCCATTGAGAACAATGACTTTGCGTTACTTTGCCTCCCCAAACCACTACTCCACCAATTCTTAAGGTGAAGTACATTGAAAGCAATGAAGGTGAAGTACATTGAAAGCAATGTACTTCACCTCACTTCACCTTGTTTTTTAAGCTCCAAAGGCAAAGTTTGTAGTGATTTATGGGATTTCAGGTCACATGGGCTCTAGATTGTTCTGCACAGCCTCAGTTTGGGGTAGTGTATTTAGGAAGCTGTAGGAGACAATCTGCTCTGAGAGTTCTCTGCAATTCAAACCTTCTAAAAGCTATTAAAAAAGCCTTTTTGAGTCTTTTTTTGCTGAAACTTTAATTCATCGATTGTAGGAAACCCTTCTGTGCTCATATCATCGAGCGTTTATAGTTTGTGTGGGAATTTTGAATGTTATGTACAACATTCAGTCTGTGTGTACTGAGAGACAGTGGAAGTGTGCTTTGGAGA
Source organism: Neoceratodus forsteri (assembly GCA_016271365.2). NCBI lineage: Eukaryota > Metazoa > Chordata > Ceratodontiformes > Ceratodontidae > Neoceratodus > Neoceratodus forsteri. The sequence continues at coordinate 163,324,566 of JADMNL010000023.1, read as the reverse complement.
GGGACATATCTGTGGTGTAGGTAGATTAACTTGGAGAAAAAGACAGTTATTTCTGTTTTGGTGATGTTTTTCTTACAAATGTGTTAATGTACACACAGTAATATTTTCAATAATTCTTGCCTTTTTTTGCTGATTGTTGTGGTGCATCAGTGCATAATTTTAGTTTGTTTAAAATATGTGGTTATATTACTGAAGTTTTCCATTTGGTATGCATTACTTAGTGTGTGTGCAAGCATGTGTGTGATGCGTGTCATCAAATCAGACACCTTTTATTATGCCACATAGTAATTTCAGCAATGTGAACCTGCTATCCACTGTAGCTGTGTGATTTTTGTATTTCTTTGTGGTATCTTTACTGGTACTAGTAATAGTGACTGTTACTTCAGCAGTGCAGTTTGCAGTACACTGCCCCCCCCCCCACAGCCTGCCCCAAACGGCAAAGGGATTCTTTTCCAGATTTCAATTTCTGATGGTGAGCACTGGTTAGGTGTTGTGCCTTTGTATTGTAAGCCTGTTTTGTAGTATCTATCCAGGTTTCACCACCCTGTCATTGTACTCATTGATACGTGTTTTTAAGTCAGGGAGTTTTTTTTTAAGATACAGCTCATCAGGGAAGTACAGCCGTAGGCATTCGCGTTCCCAATACAGTTTCATATTGGCTAACTCACACCATTGAAACGGAATCACTTTCTTCATTATTACGGTCACAAATGCAGTCACAAATCACGATTCATGATCACATCATGAATCACAACATTCATTTTTTTTTTAGTTACCTGGATGTATTGTAAGCCTGTTTTGTAGTATCTCTCCAGGCTTTACCACACCACCATTGTACTCATTAATACGTGTTTTTAAGTTGGGGAGTTTTGTGCTGCAGCTCATTGGGGAAGTATAGCCATAGGCATTCACATTCCTTCCTGTACAGCATGTGAGTTACAGTACTATAAATAGTGGTGGGCGAAGAGGCCCCAATTCACTCCATGAAGTGATTCACAGAGTAACGTGGAACCCGCGGAGTACTCCAGAATGTGAAGCGGAGTACTTCGCTTCATAATGAGGAACGTGAAGTCCATTGAAATAAATGACTTTGCATTATTCTGCCTTCCCCAATCCACTTCTCCATCAATTTTAAGGTGAAGTACATTTGAAATCAATGTAATTCGCCTCACTTCGCCTTGTAATTGAGCTCCAAATGAAATTCTGCAGTGATTCATGCTGTTGCAGGTCACATGGGCTCTAGATTGTTCTGTACAGCCTCCGTTCTGGCCTGCGTAGTGTGTGTGTAGTAGTAGCTGGAGACAGTTTGCTCTCAGAGCTCTACGATGCAAAACCTCTAAAAGCTGTTTAAAATGCCTTTTTGAGTAATTTATTTTGCTCAGAATTTACTAGGAAACCCTTCTGTGCTCATATCATCAAGTGATTATTGTTGTGTGTGGATTTTGAATGTTAATTTAGAACAGTCAGTCTGTGTACTGTGAAGTGTGCTTTGGGGGATGGGTGTATTTGAGGTGTAGGTACATTAACTAGGAGAAAAAAGCAGTCTTTCTGTTTTGGTTATATTTTTCTTGTATAACTGTGTTAATGTGCACACGGTAATATTTTCAGTAATTCTTGACATTTGTTTGCTGATTGTTGTGGTGCAGCAGTGTATAGTTTGTCTGTTTAAAACAGTTGGTTATATTACTAAAGTTTTTCAATTTGCTACGCATTACTTATAGTGTGTGTGTGTGTGTGTGTGTGTGTGTGTGTGTGTGTGTGTGTGTGTGTGTGTGTGCGATGTGTGCCATTAAATCAGACATCTTTTATTGTGCCATAGAGTAACTGCAGCAGTGTGAACCTGCTATCCACTGCACCTGCATTAATTTTTTATACTGCGTTGTGGTATCTTTACTGGTAGTGGATTGTTACTGCCGTGCACTATTCCCCCCAACTGGCAAAATGTATTCCTTTCCAGATTTGGATTTGTGGCTTGTGTGCACTAGTTAGGTATTGCTTTGCCTTTTCACATGCATCCCTTGAGTGTGCATCACAATCTTAATTTGTCTGTGCATTTGCAGTGCACCATTAATCATGGGGGACTGCATTTCTTGTCACACTCTCATTTCACTTTGTCAGCACTGGGGAGTTTTCTGGACCCAAGACAGTAGCACTTTGGAGATGCACATTAATTCTGGTGACTGTGTGGGTGGGGTGCTGCCAGTATTGTTGTCACTTCATCTTACTTCACGTTTAAAGCGGAATGACAATGTGAAGTAATAATAAATACAAGGCGAAGTGAGCATTTCCTGGTGAGGCACTCCATCGTAATTCAGCACCAATGTGAAGTGGCCACTTCGCGTGCACTTTACAGGTGGATTTTAAATTCTCTGCATCATTAATTTGGACTATAACAAGACATTTGTAATTGTGGCAAATGATAAACGCCTGGTCAAAATAGACCAGTGCTTTATAGGATGCAAACACAAGGAAGACTGATAACTGGCTTTATGACGTGGAACCTATGTTAAAGAGCCTTTGACTCAAAGGTATTAATTCCAAGACTGAAATAAATTAAATTAAATTAAACTGGGGCAAGAAGCAGATGGTTGTAGTTGACAGGCATTACTTTGGAAAAGGGTCACTCAGTGGTGTCCCTCGGGGATCCATGCTGGGACTGATATGTTTCTAATTTTCTTCAGCAATCTGAAAACTGGAGTTGCCAGTAGACTGCTTAAGTTTGTGGATTGCACTAAACTGGGCAGAGTGTTGGACTTTCCTGAGAACAGGGAAAAAGTTTATGATGACCTCAACAAGCTTGCAGCTGGTCAGACTTCTGGAATCATAGATTTAATCCAGCCAAATGCAAGGTGCTAAACATTTTTTTTTTATATTTACTTAAAATGTGACTGAGAAAGGCACACTGATCCATTGTTCATTTCCAGATGTGACCTGCAGGAAAGATACACGAGGTGACTATATCCTAAAGTTAAAAAAAAATAACAGTAAAAATATAATGCCCAACAATATGAGTTAACATGAGTGGAAAAAACAAACAAACCAAAAAAAACAATATGGACCTAAATGATGAACAAGAACAATAAAACCATGGATGGCACATAATGATAACATAGATGATAAAAGAAGCATAAAAAAAACCTAGGGTGATATTGGGTGGTCAGAGAGGGGGACACAACCCAGCAGCCCCTAAAAAGAGTGCAGGATGGCCAGAGAGGAGCAAAGACCAGGAATAGAACACTTATGACACTTAGAATTGAAGGAGAACAAAAAGACCAAAGATCATGGCAGTCTCCTAATTATGAAAATGTATAATATTCCAAATCTCCATTATTTGCAGTGTATTTATCTAATCTATGTTTACATATGTTCTTGTCCTCACTGATTATAATATTTATTGGCAATCTATTCCACATATTTGCCATGCTTTAAGTATAGAAATACTGCCTTTTTTATGCTAAATGTTTTTGGTTTTAACTTGGAGTGGGTGACCACGCGTCACTGAGTCTATATCCTTATATTCAATTTTTAGTTCTGTCATTAGGATTGGTTCATTCATAATATCATAGTAGAACAGCATGTCACCCCTTTTTCTCCTTGTTTCTAGGCTCTGTACATACAAGTTTGCCAGCATCGATGCATATGAGTAATGTTTCTGGCTCCTGATTGATTTTGTAAATCTTTGCTGTATTCTCTCTATTCTACCTATATCACCCTTGTTATATGGGCTCCATATTTGTGATCCATAGTCAAGCAATGGCCTAACATATGACAGTTATAAGGGCATCATTATCTCCTTACTTCTACACCTAATATTTCTTATTGACCATAATGCTTTATTTGTTCGAGCTACTACAGTGGTACATTGTTCTTTAAATGTAAATTTACTATCTATCAATAGACCCAGATCTCTTCCTATAGTGTCGGATTGTATTGCTATCCCATTTATTGTATATTGTTTTTGCTGATTTTGTGGACCCATATGTAACACACAACACATCCATATTTAGAGACAGTCCCCATTTATCTGCCCATTCAGCTATAACATCCAGATCTAATTGTATAGTTTTTATTTGTTTAATTGTCTAGCAAGGGCTGCCCAATGTCGCATCATCTGCATATTTTGTAATATATATTTTGAAATTTTCATCTAAATCTGCCATAAATATTTGAAAAAAAAGAAGTCCCTAGCACTGAACCCTGCTGCACCCCACTGGACATGTCCCCAGTAGATGAGAGACACCCTGTTATTGATACCCTCTGTTTTCTGAGCTGGAGCCACTCATTTATCCAGGCGATAATGTATTGGTCTATTCCATAATTTCTTAATTTGATATTTACTGCCAAATGTGGTACATAATCAAAGGCCCTCTTGAAATCCAACAACAAAACATCCACAGGGTGCCCCTTATCCAGGTGATCAGTTATATGCTCATAAAAATACAGTAGGTCAGTAGTGCATGATTTCTGTTGCTTAAAGCCATGTTGATTTATATCAAAAGCTAGAATGTTTTCTAAATACCCTGTGATCTTTTGCTTTATAATTTGTACCAAGATCTTACATGGAACTGATGTTAGGCTTATTGGCCTATAATTGCTCACATTCATTTTGCAGCCTTTCTTATAGATAGGTGATACTTTTGCCATTTTCCAGTCATTTGGGATTTTTCCCATATTCGAAGATTTTTCAAACAATATCTTGAATGGCATACATATGCTGTGTTTCATTAATTTCAGCATTGATGGTGTGATATCATCTTCCCCTGGTGTGCTATGTGATTTCAATTTATCTATATGTCTTGTAATTTCTTCAGTATGTATAACGTGATGACCATTATCAATGGGAAGTGTTTCCAGTCTTGGATTTTCTACCGAGGGGTTGTAAATAGAACAGAAGTGCTTATTGAAAATCTCTGCCATTTCACAATGGTCAATTATTAAGTGATCATCATCCATTATAGCCATTAATTCCTGATTCTTCTTCTTCATGAATTGATGTATTCATAAAACTGTTTAGTATTAGTTTTATTTGCATTTTTTTTGCCAATTTTTCCTCAGATGTTCTTTTGGATTTGTTTATCCTAAGTTTGCATGTCTTTTGTGTAGTTTTGAATATTAACCAGCTCTCCTCAGTGCCATACTTTTATATATACGGTATGCCCTATTTTTTTTTTATTTTAAAATTCATTTTTTCAGTCATCTAGGCCTTTTTCCTTTGCTATTGTATTTATTTCTACATCTTATGTAGTTTTTATGACTGAATGCATTGTTTCTCAAATGAATTTCCAACCCTCATCTACTGTTTTATCTAATGATATGGTTTTCCAATCAATATTATTTAATTCTTCATTAATGCCTTCAATGTTGATGGTCTTATAAAAATAAATTTGTGTACAGCCTTTTTGTTTATTTATTATATGTTCGGTCAAAAAAGTCACACAATCATGGTCACTTTTTCCAAGTGGGGCAGTAATTTTGCAATTATTTATGAAATTTTAGAGCTTATGACCAAATCTAAAGCATTATACAGTCTTGTAGCTATATTGACATATTGTATTAGATTGTTCTCTAAACACGTTTCTAAGAAAGCCTTGCTTTGTTTTGACACAGCCTGCTTTTTTTCACCAATTAATGTCTGGATAATTGAAATCTCTGACTAGCAGAATATTTCCTAAGTCTGTTGCTTGCCTTATTTCCTCAAGTATTTCTTGGTTAATGTTTTCAGCCATATCTGGTGGTCTCTAAAATGAAATCTAAAATGAAATCTCCAGCATAGGATTTTGATATCTTTAACCAAATCATTTCTGTTGTATGAGGCTGTCTTCTTATTTTATTTGAGATATCGGTGGTATTTAATTCTTCTGAAACATAGATTACAATAAAGTGAGCTGCTAAGGGCTGTTTGAGTGAGTGGTAAGAGAAGGAGCAGTGGAACTGGAAGGCTATAGTAATCCAGTGTGGAAGGAAGGCTAAAGGAGAAGGCAGTTTGCCCTACTGCTGTTTTGCAACAAGGAGGAGTAACATGTTTAGAGCTAGCAGATCGGAGTTGGTAGGTGGATGGGAGAGAGGGAGAAAGAAGGGAGAGAGAAGGACTGATAGATAAAAATGGAGGGGGGAGGAGAACCAGAATTTGGAGAGAAAAAAGAGCAATGAAAGGTACCTCAACATACATGGAGGGGGACAGAGAGGATACTGTAGAGTGAACAGTGGTGGGTGATAGGAGGAGAGTTATTGACAAAATGATAGAAAACATGGAAAAGAGAGTACAGCCTAACAGGGAGGAATTGGAGGCTGCCACATAGACCACATCAGTGTCATTAAACACTGGAAGAATGATCTTAAGTAGACTATTACTGATGGACAGTGAGGGGTAGGCAAGACTTGCCGCAATAAAGGATGCCATGTTTGTGGCATAGCCTTTTATGGTTGGCATCAGTGTGGATACAGAAGACTAATAGTATTGATGCAGCCATATATTGGTGTACTTGAAAATAAACCTTACAAAGTGGAGTACCAGCCAGGGATTTTTCAATTTGGAATCTTCTGAGAAATTAAAACGTTTCTAAACTTTCCATCAATGTTATATGTACTTTTTGGAAATTGTATTTATGTAATTATTATAAGCATTTCTTTTTTCTTTGTCATAGGAATCAATGTTAGAGACTGTTCTGCATGAAGGTCTCATAGCCCAGTATCACATACTAATAAGTAACTTAACCTGAGGCATATAGCGAAGGCATTTGACTGACTAGACTGGAACATTGGGTAAGTGGAGAGGTTGTTAGCTGTAGGGATTGCAGGGTACTTGTCTTAAGGTAATACTTTGGAGAAGGGGACACTCCCCTATTTGCAGGGCCTTCAGGGAGCTTCATGCTCATTTGGCAGCAGTTAGGGAGGAAAAGTTCCATCTGTGACTCCAACTAAGCTTGTTCCCACCCTCTGCACCCCTGTTCTTTAGTTGATGACTAGCCAAGGGGGTGGTGGGTGGTGGGTGGTGGGGAGGCTGAGATTAGGTGGCAGGGACAGTCACACAACAGTCAGCTCTTCCCATGAGGTACCAGTGGAAAACTGCTTTGCTCCCCTGGAAGAGGCACAGGTGCTTAACTCAGGCAGGGGTGACCTTTGGTCAGTTGGTGCTGATGAGAAGGAAGACATGGTGACAACTGGGGCCATGGAGGAAGCAGAAATTGAGAAGGAGGATTCTAGTGATAGGAAACTCTATTATTAAAGGAGTGGAGAGGGTGGTATGTAATGGAAGTAAGGGGATGGGGTGGTTAGATGCATGCCTGGAGCATCAGTAATCCAAGATTGGGATAGGATAGGGAGGATAGTGGAGAAATACGGAGCAGGGAATGCTGGTACATATTGGTACCAATGATCTTGTGAACATGCCTGTGGAGACAGTGATGAAGGACTTCCAGAAACTGGGGGACAGATGGAAGAAGCACTTGGTTTCTTAAACCTTTTCTGATGTCCTTCCTGTCTGGGATGGTAAGTAAGGGAGGTAGAGATTGAGGAGTTCAAAGGGCAGTTGAAGGGGTAGTGATATGAACAGTAGCACCACTTTATAGGGTATGGGGGACTTCCGGGACACTAGGCTCTTCAAAGGCAATGGCCTTCACCTGATAAGAGAGGTGATTAATGCATTAGGGCAGAGGTTTGATATCTACATTGGCAAATGGTTAAACTTGCTGTGGGGGAGGCCAGGGCTGGGGATTCCACTGTGGAGAGAGGAACAGTGGGGAACCTAGATAGGACTTTCCAGGAGATCGAGGTAATGTGTTCAGTGAATAGTAAATGGGAAGAACAAGTCCAGGGGACAGGGCAGGGTAGACACAATAGACATGAAAGGAAGGGGAAACACAATACTCCAAGGTTATTAGAGAAGAGTGATTGGGAAAGTCATGTTAGAATCAATAGAGGCATGTTGGAGGGTGGTACACCTCAGTGTCAGGAGTCTGCATAATACGATTCGTGAGCTTCAGGCTTTGGTGGCAGATTCTAGGCTGGATATAGTGGCCATTACAGAAACTTGGGCCAGTGTGAATAATGACTGGGACATAGCATTCCTAGATTACCCTTTATATGGGCATGACAGAGGGATGGGTAGAGGTGGAGGAGCGGACATATTCATCAAAGAAAGATTGAGGCAGTAGATGATGCTATCATTTGGAAAGGGAGGTGAAAACACTGTGGTTTCAGCTCATTGAGATGTGAGGTAGGATGACTGGCCCACAGGAGTGGTTTTCAGACCATCACAGCAGGAAGAAGAGAGACATAAGGAACTGGGTGCTGAAGTGGGTGGGGGGGTGGCAAAGGGGGAGGTTGTAATAATGGGACATCTAAACTGGCCAAACATTAACTGGGACATCCCAGTGGCCTGGTACACTGAAAGACAGACCCTACTTGATGTCTTGCGGTACTGCATGTTGGTACAACCAGTCAGGGATCCCACTAGATGGTCAGCCATTTTAGTTGTGGTACTCACCAACTCAGAAAGAGTAGGCAGAGTATGCACTGGGGAACCACTGAGGTCCAGTGTCCAATATTATGGTAAGAGGTGGCCCTGGGCACCTGTAAGCCTCATGTAAGGTTGACGTGCTTGAATTTAGGAGGGTAGAGTTCATCTCTATGAGAGAATTTATGCTGGACAGGTTAGCTGGGGTAGACAGCATCAGGGGAGTGGAGAAAAGATGTGGGGTTATAAACGGTTATAAATGGGGCCATTCTCGAGGCAATAAAAACATGCATGAGAACAGTTATCAAGAGAAAGAAGTATAAGAGACTGTTTTGGTTCTCTTAAAGGGTCAGGGAGGCAGTAAGGGCAAAACAACTGATGGAGACACTAGTTAAAGATCTAGTGGAATACTGGAGAAAAACATACTTCAGGATAGTGAGCAGCATGGATCTGTGACAGGGAGGTCTTCTCAGATGGATCTGATAGTATTCTTTGATTATAAACCAAAGTAGTTGGTAAGGACCATCCTGTAGAGTTACAGTACATTGACTTCATTGAGGCATTCAATACAGTACCACATTAAAGGCTGCTGAAGAAGATGAGGGATCTAAGAAAATAATAAGGAGTGTAGGGAGCTGTTTGGAGGGTTGGCAGCAGAGAGTTGTGGTGAATGGGTCAGATCAGAGAAAAGAGAGGTCACTAGTGGAGTCCCACAGAGATCTGTTCCAGGCCTTGCCTTCTTTAATATGTTCTTCAGTAACATGGTAGAGGGGATCCAGGGCAGGATGTGTCTATTCACAGCTGACACTAAACTTTGTGGTTGGGTTGACAATATGGAGGGGATAAGAGAGTTGTTGCTAGAACTGCAAAGACTGGAAAATTGGTTCAAAGTCTGACAGCTGCAATTCAGTGCCAGAAAGTGCAAAGCTATGTACTTATGGAACAAAACATCCAGAACAGGGTATTGGATGGGAGGGAGGGATTAAACTAGGCATAACAGAGGAGACAGACCCAGGAGTCATCATTAGTGACTTCCTTATACAAACCAACCAATGTAACAAGGCCTTCAGCAATGCTAGCAGAATGCTGGGGTGCATCAGGAGATGGTTCAACAGTTACGGCATAAGGTGACGTTACTGTTTTTTAGGGCTCTGGTGAGGCCACATCTGGAGTACTGAGCCCAGTTCTGGAGTCCCCATCTAAAAGAGCAGATCATATGAATATTGGCTAAAGGCACTGAACATGTATTTACTCAAAACCAGAAGAGAAAGGGAGAATATGGTAAAGACCTTCAAGCTCCTGAAAGAAATTAACAAGATGAACTATGAGGAGCTATTTATTAGAAACAGAGAAGATGGGACAAGGGGTCAGGAGTGGCACTGAAGGGGGGGTAAAAAGGATGTGAGGAAGTATTATTTTACAGGAAGAGTGGCTGAGCCATGGAATGGTCTACTGGCAGAGGTGGTGGGTGCCAAAACCATAAATGACCTCAAACATTGCTGAGATAGATTTGATACTCAGCAAGAAGTTTGATGAGACACGGATATTAAAAGGGGGAATAGTGAAAGTGAAGATCCCTCAGAAACAATAGATCCTGCAGTATGATAGGGTAATATGGGCAGACTGGATGGGCAATCAGTCTTTTTCTACCATCATTGTCTATGTTTCTGTTTTAAAAATTAGTGAGGAACTGAACCTTGCAAGCTTTTGACTAGTACCTAGGGCACTGGAAACTGTCTTTCTGGCATTTACCTTAAGCTGGTGTGACTGAAACCTGTGTTTGCCAAGCTGTAGTGAAGATTCCAGATCACAGACTGAGGCAGCAGTGGCAAAGAGTATGGTGTCATTAGCATGCATGTGAATGTTCATTTTGACACTAACAATGGGCCAGTTATTTAGGAAGACAGGGAACAGGATAAAGCCTTGGAGAACCCTAGAGAGAGTGTGGAAGGGGGACAAAGTATGGCCTATATGGGGTTCTCCAAGGCTCTGTTGTGGAAAACCCCAGGTTGGCAACACCTAGTCCCCCTTGAGAATCCCAGAGGGGGTGGAGAAGGAGGACAAGGCATTGCCTACATGGATCAACTATAGCCTTCTGTAGGGGAAGGAGTGGAACCAGTCTACTGATGAACTAAAGAGTCCTGTACCCCTCAACATGTCAAGGAGAAGTGGTCAGGCTTCCATGTCCTTTGCCAGGGCAATGCAAATGCCAGCAGTAACGTGACCCTGGTACATCCTATTAAAAAAGAGTCAGTGACTCAGGAGGGAGGAAACTGTGGAATGTGATTTCTGGAACCCAGACTGGAAACAACTTCCTCCGTGACTTAACTACTCACTTTTGCAGTTACTGTGGATCCTAGGCTAACCCCACTGCTCCTCCCTTCATACTACTTCTTCCTTCTACTACCTTGGTTTATTGGTCCACTTCACCCTCTGACTAGTCCCCACATTGTACTCATAGTCTCCCTTCCCTCCCTCATTGAGTTGCCAGTTGCACATTGCTGAATTGCTGCTATTGACATACTGTGTTTTGTACTGCTTACCTTGTGCTTCCTCTCAATTGCCTACTGCATAATTTTTACTTTTTATAATGATTGTTTTTATATTCATAATGTTACTGATGTAACTTATTACTGCACTTTACACATCCCCTTCCCCCAAAGACACATCTGGAAATGAGCTATTAGCTCAGTATATTTTCCTGGTGAAACTATTGAAATAAATAAATAACTCAATGAAAGGGAGAAGAAAGTTAGAGATATTGTAGAAAGCTGTGAGCTGAGTTAAAAAAAAATATTGGTTTAGCCAGGGCAGAAAGCAAGGAAATAGGGTACAAGTTACCAGGGGTAGAAGAGTCTCAGCCCTTTTCAAAATGGAAACACTTTGGCCAGTTTCCACACCTGAAGGACAGCTCTTAGACCAAGAGAAAGGTTGAGAAGAGAAGAAAGAGGGACACATATCACAAGAGCACAGGGTTTCTGGAGTTTAGGGTCCAGTCTCTCAGGGCTATGACCTCTGGAGGGTTTTAAGGAGAAGGGTGCATGAAGAATGACATGGGGTGATGGGTAAAAAAGAGAAAAGGGAGGAGACAGAGACGGCAGGAGGCAGAGAAATTAAAAGAGGAAGAGTGGGGTAATTTAGGAGAAGTGAAAGGGTGGAGGTGGTGAGAAATGTGTTGAAACAGGAGGGAACTTGGGAGTGGTGAGCAGTGAGGGTGCTTCCATTAAGGAGGGCTGATATAGTCAATGGGTAGGGGGTTAAATGTGAATGAATCACCTCCTAAAACATTTCAGGAGCATTAAAGTTATTCCAGAGGTTTCTTGCAAAATAGTTTGACTTGGCTTCCCTGTTGGCATTTGTGCAAGAATTTATTAGTCACTTGTAGCTCAACAAATCATCCAGGGAGCCCAGTGCTTTGTAGAGGCAGCAAGCCAAGTAGCAGGTTTTACAAAGATCAATGCACTCTGCAGAGACCCATGGAAGTGGTCTTCTACGACATGGGTCCTCCTAAAAGGAACATTTATATCCCAGATAGAGATTAATTTTTACTGGACAAAGGAATGGGCCTCATTGATGTCAGTGGTGATCAAGAGATGAGACCAGGCATTGTTACAGAGGTCATCAGGGAGGGAATTAAGGTTATGAGATGCAAATTGCTTTGGTAAGATATATTTAGGTGGGGATGAGGTACATAGGGAGAAGAAAAAGAGATTAAACTTGTACGTTGTGTGGGGCACGTCTTACTGCTGTGGAGAAGGAAAAGGACTCAGTGTCATAATAAACAAGGGGTAAAAGAATGACAAGCAGTGTACAGCTGCTGCCAAGAAGGCTAGAAGAATACTGGGGTATATTAAAAGGGGAGGGGGCAGAAGAGCAGGGGAAGTTATACTACCACTTCATAAGGCCCTGTTATTCTACACATGGAGTAGTGTGCTCAGTTCTGAGATCCCCAATACAAAATAGACATTGAGGCAGTAGGGAGAGTGTAATGGACGGCCACGAAAAATGGTCAAGAGGCTGGTCTTGTGGCACTGAGGGTTGAGGTGTTGGATGCCACACTTTGTGCCACACCAGCGACCCAGGTTCAGGAACAGACCCGGATCATTTGGGGGTCGGCCAGGGGAGGAAAGGATTGAGCATCTGGTGGACTGCTCTCCTTCCTCGAGGGGGGGGGAATAGTGCTATGCGCTGTCAACTGACACCCAGCAACAGCTGGGTGTCAGTGCAGACACAAGCCACAGGGTTGGTCCATGTCCAGGGTGACCTGCTGCCTCCATGGAGGTGAAGACAGCCACCCCACCCATTGCACAGGTGTGGGCGTGGGAGAAAATGGAAGAGGAAAACCCGGGACCGGACAGGAGCCATGATGGACCCAGTTGCTTTTATCCAGGCCGCCCCCAATTCTGGACTACTGTTCTCTGAGGGAGGACAGCATTCCTCACCCTGGCCCTGCTGCAGGGGGAGGAGCTCCGGGGGAACCTGGTATGGCTGGCCAAGAGCGATCAGTGGGGCCGAATGATATACCCCTCCGAAGGAGGGGTTGTAGCCCCTGGCTGGTCTGCGGAAGGTGTGGAAAAAGGTCCTATAAAAAAGAAAAATGATCAGGAGTATGGAAGACAAAAGCTCCTCCCAGTGCTGATTGGAGACTTGAGGCCTTTAACACATTTACCCTGAAGTAAAGGCTAAGAGGGTCATGAACTCAGACTTCTGCATTTAGAAGGGTATCAACAAAGTTGATCAGATAGAACTCTATGATGTGCTACAGCAAGATGCAGGGATGCGCCCTGAAGCTCAAAAGTGGTAAATTCAGGGGTGACATTAGGAGGCAGTTCTCTCAGAGGGGGATACAAAAATGGAACACTCTACCAGCAGAGGCAGTGGATATGAAGACAATACTGGTCTTCAAGATTATCCTGGACAAATTTCTGTCATCAAGGAAATCAGAGGGGACCCAGGATAGTAGGGCGGGTGGAGAATATGCATAAATTATTACATCTTTGCACAGCATACAATACATTTCAGACCCTGCTTACAAAGCAAGGCAAGGGGTTGTTCTTGATGCATCTATTATCACTTCTGTCTTTAAATTACCATGTTATATACTGCAGAAACCATAAAATGAAATCTGAATTCTAGTGAAAGAAAAACGTGGACTGTATGTGCAGGACATTTTTAAAATTCCTGCTGTGAAATAGATGATCCTTTTTTATTTTAAACAAAAGTAGAGACATGCCCTAACTTACATATGAACTTTTTGGTTATTTAGGACAGGGAACTGTAAATCAAGGGCAAAACTGGCAACAACATGTTGAGCTTCCATTGGGATTTTTGAAGTATGAGCATATTGTGGTAGGCTAACAGCCAGAGCATCTGCACATTGTAATGTTTTAAAGTTTTATAGCAAAACATAAAAATGTTACTCATTAAAAAAACATTTTCTCTACTTTAGCTATGTTAGAGCACCAGAGGTAATCTGACAAAGACAAGATTTATGTAAATATCAATCTTCTTATAGTATAGACAGAAACAATGTCTTCAGAGATATAGCTATTAAGATAAAACCATTCACAGAGAATTACCTGTACCTATATATCAACAGGCACTAACTGTAAGATAACAATGGGTATAGCTGTCAACTTTTAATTTAAGAAGAATACTGTATGTTATTGAAAAGATTTTTGCAAGAAATGTAAAGTAGTTTGAATTTCTGTCTGAACAATAAGAATACTTTAGCATGGCAGCATCTAAAAGAGTATTGGCTTGAATCTCCTCATCTGCAGTCTGAGCCTATGATTACATTTTTCCTGTGTTTATGTATTTAATGGTCATAAGAGCCAAGCCTGAAAGCAGGTTTGGTTCCCAGTGGATTTACAGAGTTACCAACCAAAAGCTAACTAACTAAATAAATAAAATATCTCAAACCAGTCACATTCACACTATGGCTAGGAGGACTCGGTGAAGTTCTGACCCTTATTAAATAAGAACTGGTACACGGTGAAGTTCTGATTAGTTCTGATTTATTGACAAATATTTGAAAAAATGCAAAAAAAATAAAAAATGCATACAAGTGGCCAAAGTCAGTCACATTTGACACAGAGGCCCAAAGGAAATTATTTATTTATTTATTTAGTTTTTGTTGACTGGGTAAGTGCACTAGACAAATTCTGCCTATTTTCAGGCACGACCCAGGGAGGGGGATACAGATGAATGCCACTGACCTTGAACCAGATTAAGCTGTTGGATTAATTAATTAATTTAATGGATTATTTGTATAAAAATTAATGTAAAACTGCTAAATAAAAAAACATTCACTCACTACTAGCCCCTTCATGTATGACCTGTAATGGTAGCATATCCTGCTCGGGTCTGTGACATGAGTGTGCTGGGAGAGAGAGAGAGAGAGAGAGAGAGAGAGAGAGAGACAGATAGACGCAAATACCTATATCATTAGTATTCTGACCTGTAAAAAAACAAATATCCCTCTAACATGATGTCCTTCTGATGACTTCCACCCAGACTCACAGGCCAGGGACAAATTTACTGTCATGATTCATGATTGTACACAGCATATCGACAGCACAGCAGTACACCATCACTTCCTTCAAAGATTACCAGATTGACTCCTATGATACAGTTAGTTGCTGTTAAGTGACTCAATTCAGCAACTGTGTAAGTGTACCTCAGAATTTGAATTGGAGATTCAGACACATCTGGTGAATAGCTGCATGCAGCACAGTCCTACAATGGGGGTTGGTTAATGCTTAATACATAATGCAACATGATATACTATGAAACTAATGATAGTAAGGAGGAATAATGGGGAATGAGTGCTGCTGCTGATGACACTTGTGTGTACAGTACTTGTACTTTACTTGCGTTGTACTGTAAACAGCCTGCTACAAGTCACAAAGTCAGATTATCCACTGGGCCACCCATAGCCAGCAGTATAGGTGCATCAACTTGTATGTTGTTTGTCTGAACAGTATTTTTTTAATACATGAAATCGTGAATGAACGTTAACAAGTGATCATGATTCATGATTGGATTACATATGTCAAAGATTTACTTTACCACCCAGCTGCCCTTGCCCTGTACACACAGCTACACTGAAGCCGGGGGAAAAAATGTATTGGGGATTTCTGGGACTATTACATTTATCGTGGGCCACCCTGCAGTCTCTCTCTCTCCCTCTGGATGTCACAAGTCAAATATTTATTTTGCCACCCTGATGCACTTGCCCTGACACACAGCCACATTGAAGCCAGGAAAATAAATTTTATTTGGGATTTCTGGGACTGTTACATTCATCATGGGCCCCCTGCAGTCTGTCTCTCTTCCCTCTGGATGTCACAAATCATAGATTTATTTTGCCACCCTGCTGCCCTTACTCTGTACACATAGGCACATTGAAGTCAGGAAAATACATTTTATTTGGGATTTCTGGGACTGTTACATTTATCTTGGTCCCCCATGCAGTCTCTCTCTCCCCTCTGGATGAGATTGTGAATGAATGTTAACAAATGATTGTGATTCATGATTGGATGGCACAAGTCAGAGATTTATTTTGCCACCCTGCTTCCCTTGCCCTGCACACACAGCCACACTGAAGCCAGGAAAAAACAATTTGGGATTTTATGTAACTGTAAAATTTCTCTTGGACCCCCAGTAGTCTCTCCCTCTCTCCTCTGGATCAGGAATGGCACAAGTCAAAGATTTTGCCAGCCTGCCCTTTCTCATATACATAGTCAGCTACACTGTTTCAGGCCAAGAAAAGAAACAAACTTTCATTTGGGATTTTCTGTAACTGTAAAATCTCTGTTGGGCCCCCAGTAGTCTCCCCTCTCTCTCTCTCTCTCTCTCGCCTCTGGATCTGGAATGGCATAAGTTAAAGATTTTGCCAGCCTGTCCTTTCTCATGTACGCACAGTTACACTGTGTGAGGCCAAGAAAAGAAAAAAAAAAACTTTCATTCGGGATTTTCTGTAACTGTAAAATCTCTCTTGGGCCCCCACAGTAGTCTCTCCCTTTCTACTCTGGATCTGGAATGGCACAAGTCAATGATTGTGCCAGCCTGCCCTTTCTCATGTACACACAGCTACACTGCCTGAGGCCAAGAAAAGAAAAAAACTTTAATTTGGGGTTTTCTGTAACTGTAAAATCTCTCTTGGGCCCCCACAGTAGTCTCTTCCACTCTCCTCTGGATTTGGAATGGCACAGGTCAAAGATTTTGCCAGCCAGCCCTAGTTCAGGTATACAGCTACACTGTCTGAGGCCAAGAAAAGAAAAAAAACTTTAATTTAGGAGTTTCTCTAACTGTAAAATTTCTCTTGAGCCTCCAGTAGTCTCTCCCTCTCTCCTCTGGATCTTCTGCAATGGCACAAGCCAAGGATTTTGCCAGCCTGCCCTTGCTGATATACATACAGTCACACTGCCATACTGCTTGCATTTTGCATTTCCCACCAGCAACCACCACCCAGGCCACTACTATCTCCCCAGTCCCTCTTCACTCCTCCTTTCTCCAGTTCCATCAAGTCCTGATTTCTGACCCACCGTCACCCTCCCCAATGATCAGTTTCTCTCCCCCCTTGCTCCAGTTAGTCTCCTTTCTCTGACTCTCCTTAGCTTCTCTTCCCTCCCTTCATATATATTTTTTCTATATTTGTGGGGTTTTTTTTGGTTTTGTTTGGCAACTTTTTCTGGTGACATCTCTGCCAAGGTGCTCCTGCTCCTCTGACCGTCCTCCTCTCTAGTCTGGGCTGTGTTGCGAACACAGCATGGTTATATACCGTGAGTGCATCACATGACTGTCTGTTCCCTGATTGGATACCACTGGCCACCTGTACATGAAGCGAGTATGCCGACAGCATCCCCATGGTAACAGAAAACAAAATGGCAGAAATGGCATTTCAATGGACCCAGAACTGGACTTTAGCGGCGAAGTCTGTATTTATCCGGGTCTGTGGATTGTGGGTTCGATCCGGGGGTCCGGATCTCCCACAGAACAATCCACCCAGCCCTAATTCACACATGATTTGTAGTGCATGTCTACTGAGTGCAGGTTATACTGTAGGTGGTCAGGGTACAGAATAAAATGAAAAGTTGGAGATTCACCAGGTTGACAAAACACAATGGGTGTAGGGTTGGCAAACATCAAGGCTTTGGAACTGAGATTCGCACCTTTCAAATCTTAATCTTACAGCACATACACACCTTACAGGCTTCCTAAATAAATAATTTCTGGGTTTTAGGCAGCATAGCTTTACAGTGAGCCATTCTGTGTCACGATGTATGCTGCAGTGTTTGTGCCACGACACAAAGTATTGTACATGATAATGCTGAACAACAAGCAATACATGTCCAACCATGTTTTATCCTCTGGCAGGGAGGACTGGAGTAAGCCAGGCACTTTAGTTTGGAAGTGGGTAGTCCGAATGAAACCTGAATGATTCATGCAGCTTAAAGTGTGTCAACCTTGTGAAAACATTAGCTATCTACTAAAGTTGGGTGTGAGCACTTCATAAAAGGAAACTGAAGCTAATTTAAACTAGAAATACTCCTTGCTTTTCTGTTTTACTTTGATATCCATATTTAAAAAGCAGTATATATTAGTGGACAAAAATGTCATCGCATAGTTTTTTTAGCAATAATGTATTTCAGTTCAGTTTTCATCTCATTGGCCAGACTGCCCTAGACTTAGTGATGTTATCTGACAATAACATCGCTATATCTAGGGCAGCCACAGAAAAGATGGCATGACCACATCAGGAATCATTCCATTCTTAATGTCCACACAGAAGCCAAACGTTACTGGACCCTTAAACCATCACAGCTTAACCCCCTCCTAACAAATAAACACCAGTTCTGGCTCTTGGTGTGCCAGTCACAGCAAATATCGTATTTCAACATAGAACATTTAATTTTCATGCCAGGTTTTATCCCCCGATCCGAGCAGCTTCAGTGAACTGCAGAGACTGTAAATGCCAGTTGCATAGTTCACTGAATCTGCACAGTTTGTGGAGAAATGCTGGCATGAAAAATAAATTTACTTTCTATGATGAAATTAACCACTGCCCCAGATCCTCAATCCCCATCCTGCTCCTCTTATACTCACCAGCAAAACTGTAACTGAAAACAAACCAAAGCCATGACACCAGATGTTTCTTCTATCTCCTCCTCTGCTCCAAAATCATGTTATCGTACTTGTGCTGTACGGTCACTGAGCATGTCCATCACCACAAAAAGAAACACTGATAATTTAAGCAATAAAAAAAAGAAAGAAACTTGAAATGCAGCCCTTTTTAATGGGCCAGTGAAGAGGCATTGGGAGGGTGATGTCAGAGATCATAGCAGAAGTACACAGCAGTGAAATAATGAAAAACCTTGGGAGACTGGACAGGCAGGATGATTCAGGTAGCAGCTCCATCTAGTGGTAGAAAAATATACTGGACTTTTTTTAAACATATTCTTCCACACATACAAATCAAATAAAAAATGCATCAACAATATTTTTTTCTTTCTTCATTTTTATTAACAAATGAGCCATTGAATAAAAGCAATAAGGCACTCTAGGGTGTGTGTTATTGTGTAATGATGTCCCCTCTTGGGTGTTGAATGCACTCACCTTGAGGCCCTATACTTCAGCCGCACAAAGCATGATGTTATTACACAATAACATGCACACTGTCATGCCTTATTGCTTAACTAACAAACCACTATACAGATAGCTTTAAAATAGTAATGCAAAAATGTATTATTTTATAATTTTAAAATAATAATACAAAAATGTATTATCATATCAATTCTTAATAGAGAAATTAAAATCAGGTAATAAGAACATCAGCTGCAGTACAGCAAGGGTTCAATTTAAGACTAGACTGAATAAAGCAAAGTTTCAAATTAGAAATGAAGTTTTTGGCTAAACCCAGTTCATGCATGGAAGAAGTTCCTTGTCTGGGGCCCAGACTGCCCAAACATCCCTGTGCTGCATTGTTAATTTATTATAATTCTGCCAAATATATTTTTAACCACTTTCATTACTAGTTTTGGAATTAATGAGTCAAGTCAATAAATATGGCCATAACTAGCAATCTTTAAAAGTTTCTTCCATTTGGGTTTACTTTCTGACTGTGCAAGCATGGTGCATACTTGTAGATTTAATGGATAGTGCTAGCAGGTAATTGTGAAGATAAACAGTACAGCACCACACTAACATGGTGAATATAGCAGTACAGGCTGGCTGGTAAAGGCGATGGTCAGGCACTACTCTCCCACCAAGCTCTGCAAACTCCGTCCCTTTGGTGATCCCCTGTTGACATCAGAGGTATATTGCAGAATATTAGGGATAGTTAGAAGAAGGAGGAAATGGCAGTTTGCACAGCTTGCTGAGCTGGAGAGGGGCAGATAGGGGTGGTGGGATCAAGAAGATGTCCTGGGGCAAAATGGGTCCAGGAGATGGGTTCTCCCTATTTGGTTCCCATACCCAAGGGTTCTGTAAATTGTGGGCAGGCTGCTGAATCTACCACATCTGTCTATCCTTCTTGGGCAGTGTTGTGCAATGCCAGATCAATTAAAAACAAGATAGCAATTATTGCTGATCTTGTGGCAACAACTGATCTGGCATGCATCACTGAGACCTGGCTGGACAAGAATGCTGGCCCAGTTTTAGAGGCAGCTGTTCCAGTCGGGTACTCAGTGGTACACTGCGCAAGAAAGCACTGTGGGGCAGGGGAGTAGTCACGTGTTTTAAATGAGATCTGGGCCTCACAGCCATCCCAGTGGGAATGACTGGATCCTTTGAGTGTATGACAGTTGCAGGTGCAGGTTGCAGGATTCCCTCATCTACCATCCACCCAGAGATGGGATAGAATTCCTGCAGGAAATCGTGGACTTTGTTGTCAACACGGTGTTGGAATCCCCCAGATGGATTATTCTGGTGGATTCCAATGCCTGGGTCAATGATGAACTCTTGCAATTTGGTCAGGATTTCCTCCAAATAATGAATTCGTTGGGCCTAGCACAGGTTATTACCTCTGCAACTCACATTCACGGTCATTCACTGGATCTGGTCTTCTTACTAGGGATGGAAATCAATGACCTGGTGGTGGAGCCGTGAGTTGGTCCAACCACTATACTGTCAGGTTCAGGTTTGAGGCACCCCCTAATAGACCTGCCCCTACAGAGATGGTCCGATACCACCCGTTAAGGGAATTGTCCCCAGATGATCTAATGGAGGTATTGGACCTACCAGACATAATGAATGAATGTGAGGAGCTGAGGGAGCTAGTGATGGCCTATAACAGGGCTATTGCCAGAGCCCTAGACTCTGTAGCACCTGTCTGTGTTTGCCCCCTCACATCCTGTCAGAGATCTCCTTGGTTTGATGAGACTCTGAAGGAGATGGGGAGGAGGGGTTGAAGGTAGGAGTGATGCTGGAGGAAATCTGGTCTGACAGAGGACAAGCTTAGATTGTTAGTCCATTATAAAGAGTATCAATCAGCAATATCCTATAAGAAGGCAGAGTTCCTGTCAAAGGAGATTGCTGCGGCAACTAACAGACCAGCTCAACTCTTCTGTACTGTTGATAGGCTGTGCAATCCAATCTGTCTTCAGTCTCGGGGAGCCTTTTCACAATCTGGATGTGATGAATTTGCCCAGTTCTTTGCTGATAAGATTGTAACTATCAGACTGGAGATCCAGCCAGCATCCTCTAATGGGCCATGCAGTGATGGACTTGAGGTCACAAGTACTCGGGCTGTTTGGTCTGACTCTGGCCAGTTGGATGTCAAGGATGTTGTGCAGATCATCCACGACTTGCATCCAATCTACTGTAGTTTAGACCCATGGCCAATGTGCCTCTTGTTGCAGTGTATGGAAGTCATCGGCGCAGTCTTTGCTAGGATAGTCCATTGTTCCTTAGCAACAGAGTTTTTTCCTGAACCCCTGAAGGAAAGCGGTTGTGAAACCACTCCTGAAAAAACCTTTACTAGATCCAGACATCCTGGCAAACTACAAAACTGTCTCTAACCTGCTCTTTGTGGGTAAGGTTATTGAGAAGGCGGTGGCTACTCAACTGGATGATCATTTAAAAACCCATAACTTCTATGACTCTCCGATCTGGTTTCAGAAAGAGGCATAGTTCTGAGACTGTCCTTGTCCGGGTGCTGAATGATCTCCAGATGGCGAGGGATCATGGGAACCATTCCATCTTAGTGCTCGTCGATCTCTTGGTGGCATTTGACACTGTGAACCATGGGGCGTTGTTGGAGCACCTGTGGGTATGCTGTGGACTGGCTGGTACAGTCCTCATCTGGTTTAAATATTTTCTTATAGGCAGGATGCAAAGAGTGGTAGCGGGAATTTTTTTCCTCTGCCTCACTGCCCCTGTCAAGTGGGGTCCTGCAGGACTTGGTTCTATTCTCCATATTGTTCACAGTCTATATTCTGCTGTTAAGGCACATCATTAGACTGTATGAGCCGAGTTTTCACTACTACGTTGATGATACTCAGCTCTACATGTTATTTGCACCTGGGCAGGAGGAGACGGTCTCAGTTTCAACAACTGCCTTGCTGAGATTCAAGATTGGATGAGGGCCAATGGGTTGAAGTTAAATCTGGACAAGACTGAAGTGTTGGTGTTAGAGCCCGGTCACGGGGGGGGGAGGGTACAGGTTGGTGAGACATCAGGAGTCTAGCTTGGAGACTCTCAGCTGCTCACCTTGATCCGGGTGAAAAATTTAGATATTGTGCTTGATGGCAGTCTGACACTGAAATCATAGGTGTTGGCTGTGGTCAGGGCCTCATTTTACCATCTGAGAAACATCACCCGGATTAAACACCTGATCTCCCCTGGTGACATGCCAACTCTGGTTCACACCTTTGTGACCTCTCATCTGGATTACTGCAGCACCCTACAGCTAGGGCTACCAGTGGTAGATCTTCACCCTGTTGGTAGTAGGAGCTGTCTGGAGACAATATGTGGCTCTCACATATCATAGTGTCACCTTTCTGCATTGCACAAGGGACTCTCATTATGTTGAGCAGTGCATGAAGAGTGGATTCCATATTGTTGAACAGTTGTTATCTGGTGGGTATAAATGAGCCCTGCTGAGCAGAGCTGAGTCCACCACAGAAGCATAATGGGATCTCACAGAGTTGAGTGTGAGGGTATTCCACAGAAGTAATCAAAGAACCATGAGATAACTATTTAGTGCTAAGCAGTGTGTACATGGGGCTCCCGTGGACCAGTGGAGTGGGAAGAGCACTAATATTCATTCAGTTAAACTTACCATAGCAAGTGCATTCACAGCAGGCAGTATCACCCCCACTCCCTTTAACTACATAAAGAAATGGATGGATCTGGTTGGAAACATTGATTTATAGCA
Source organism: Neoceratodus forsteri (assembly GCA_016271365.2). Lineage (NCBI taxonomy): Eukaryota > Metazoa > Chordata > Ceratodontiformes > Ceratodontidae > Neoceratodus > Neoceratodus forsteri. The sequence continues at coordinate 163,301,731 of JADMNL010000023.1, read as the reverse complement.
CTGATCACCAATAAAAAACAAAATTCTTACATAGTTTTCCTCTCTTTGTTCTGCATAAACATAAAAATAACCCTTCCCCCATGTCATCCCTATGGACACTACCCACTCCTATGTTAGATTACAAGTGTAGCTGGCATTTGTGGCAGCCTAAGTGTTGAGTGACTGATTATTCTTCTACACAGTGGGATATGTCAGAATGCAAACTTTGCTTGGCAGAGTGTGTTATGCTGCTATGCTCATGTCTGCTTCTATAACATCAGTAGTATCTCCTGGATACAACGGATGGCCTTGATATCACATGTAACCACATGGTATTGCCCCCACCCAGTAGGTGATCCAACTGCATCATGGGAGGTCAGAAGGATGAAAAGGGAGGAAAAACATTTTCCATGACACCAAATAATGTCTGGCCCCATCCCCAACACTTTATTTCACCCCACTTGCTCCCTGACACTGAATGTATGTCCCTCCCAGGTCTTACTGTGGGTGGATGGGGTATTACCATGGGGTAGGTTGGTCTGGTCAGGTAATGAGGAGGCATTGATCCTGAAGTCTGATGGGCAATGGACAGAGTAGGAGCAGCCAGTCAGAGACAGAAATGTATTGTGATCAATCTATATGTGTGTGGGTTGGGGGGGGTTAAAATAGAATTTAAAAAATTCAGCTCTTGCCATTACTGAATTATGTCACACCAGGCACAGGAACTGCTTGTCTTCACCCTTCATCCCCTACCAAGAAGGGGAGATAAAAGTATTGTTAGAAACAATCATGAGGAGAATAGGACAGGTAGACAGGGTAGAAGAAAAATGAGAAAGATTTAAAGAAGCACTGCTAGAGGTGGCAGAATGTTCAGTTGGGAGGGTATCAAAGACAGAATAGGCAAGTGGCCCAATGTGGCTTACAACTGAAGTAAAGATGGTAGTAACAGCCAAATGGAGAGCATTCTTAAAGTATAAAGGAGGCAAAACAGGGTGAAAATAGGGAAAAGTATCTGGACACAACAATGGTAGCCAGCAGAAGGTAAAGGAGGCAAAGGAGAAGGGACAACTCTGACTTGCAGTGGGAGTGAAGTGATGGGAGTGAAGTGATGGGAAAAAGACATTCTTCAGGTAAACCAGGAGAAGGGCAAGGTTAATAAGGTTATAATGAGGCTTAAGAGACAGCAAGGCTGGAAGGAGAGGGGCAAAGAGAAAGAAGAGATACTGAACAAATACTTTGTTCAGTATTTGCAGGGAGAAGGATGGACCACTACCAGTATGTGAGGGAAAGAGGAGAAGGGCGGCAAGTGCTCAAGCAGCATGGGCTAAACGATGGGCACATGGGTGCTAGAAAAGCTTCAAGGGCTGAAAGTAAATAAATCTACTTGACCTGATGGCTGACACCTGAGGATACTTAGGGAGGGAGCAGAGGTGATAGCATTACTTGCAGACATATTCAGCTGCTCATTGGCCATGGGGGGGGGCATCTCTAGAGACTGGAGGACAGCAGGCATGGTCCCTTTACACAAGAGTGGAAGGATGAATGAGCCTGGGAAATATAGACCAGTCAGCCTGATGTCTATAGTCAGAAACATTCTGAAGTCTTCTATACTGAGGGTGGAACTAGTAGACTTCCTGGAAGGAAATGGGCTACTATATCCTAGACAACATGGGTTCATGAGGGGAAGGTCTTGGCAAATGAATCTGACAACTGGGCTTTAATGCTGAAAATTGTTAAGTGATGCACATTAGGAAAAGAAATCCAAGAATGCAGTGTGAAATGGGGGGTGTTGGAAAGCATCATGGAGGAAAGGGACCTAAGGGTCATGTCATCAGAGAGCCTAAAAACAACAGTACTCTGTAACAGAACTGTGGGTGTGCAACCAGGGTGCTGGAATGCATAAGGGAGGGAATAAGCAGGGGAAGCAATGAGGTGATACCGCTGTTGTACAGGACACTGGTGTAACCACACCAGAAATATTGCGAGGTACTGGAGTCCACACCTGAGGAGAGACTTCAACAAAATAGAGGCAGTGCAGCACAGGCCAATTAATATGGTCCAGGGACTAGGTGGCAAGACATACAAGGAGAGGCTGCAGGACTTGAACATATTTCACCCCTCAAGAAAAGGAAAGAAAGGGATGATATAATCCAAATATACATGTACCTATACAGGATAAATAGGGTGACATCAAGCAACTTTCCTTCTTGATCACAAAAAACTGGGGCAAGTGGGAACTCACTTAAATTTCAGGGGGGATTCAAGAGGAATGTTTGCAAAACAGTTTTTCATGGAAAGAGTGGTGAGCAAGTGGAAGAAGTTGCCAGAGGAAATGATACAGGCCAAATTAGTAATCAGCAAGAAGCAGGGATGGGACAGGCATATAGGGTTATTGAGAAAAGGGGTCGCAGAAATAATGGGATGGGATGGCCACCTGGGCCAGTGCAGAGTAATTAGGTAGGATGGATGGACTGGATTGGCCATGGACCTTTTACTGCTGTCAGTGTCTATGTGCATCATTTGTGTACCTAGATGGGTACTGGGTAATTATGAGTGATTCAACATAACAGCACTGCTAGATCTAGGCCAGCATAGGAATATTATGGTTGTGAGAAAAGCTAGTAGCAAAACCACAGTCTTACCACCACCATCAGAATGCATTGCCGTACGTGGATGATAGACATCAGAACCTACAATAGTTAGTCATTAAATAGAAAGCAAAAACGAGGATAGCAGAAGAAAAGGTGTCAGTGTTGTTTATAGTGCCTGGATTGTACAGTATCTCTCTTAACTGAAGTCATTTGTTTCAGATTCTTCTTAGCGAGGGAGTTTACAAGACTATTCAGATTGTCTAGATTAGAAAGTAAAAACAGTTTTGAAACATTACTTCAGAAGCTTCCAGCTATTACATTCCTTGTCTTCCTGGATTGTTGGTTTATTTTGTTAAAGCATTAATTTACACCCTGTAGCAATCTTTGGAAACTAGGTTTGCTGGCAAAGACACCTAGCGTCACCTGAACTCTTTTCTTCTAGGTTTGCTTGTAAGGACAGAGCAAGGAACAACATTATCAGAGCAAGGAAAAAGATTAAGGCTTCTTTTGGCTAGGCACATTTACTGTGTGTTACTATTTTCTTTTGTGCTCACAGGTTTTGTTACTGTTTTTTGCTTACTTTTTATACTTTCTGCTGCATTCTTACAGGGTGTGCCTACAGGTTAGTTATTGTTTCGTGCTTACAGATTACTGCTGCAATCTTCTCTTATTCAAATAGTTTTTTGCATGGTATATCCTCTGTTACTGCTTTATTTTTCTTTGTAGCAAAGTGTTTTTTGCAGGGTATATCTTATGTGAAATTGTTACAGGTGGTGCTTATAGGTTTACAGTTTTATCTATCAATAAGCTAAGCTTTCAGGGCTACTGCATTTGTTGTTGGTTGATTGTTTCTGCTCTTACCTCCTTGTTTCTTTCATCCGTGGTTCTTCTTTTTCAGCAGGGGAAGGGCCCAATCACCTATCCCATCCACAACCACCCCATGCTACACTCCTTTTATAGAGTAGTACTTTTATAAAATAATACAGATCACTAAAGCAGTAGGTAGGGTTAGAGGGATATTGGGGTGTATTAGTAGGGGTATCACAAGTCGTAAGAGGGAGGAAATAATCCCTCTTTACAAGACCCTGGTTAGGCCCTATCTGGAGTACTGTGTGCAGTACTGGGGGCCACACCCGCACAAGGACATTAACAAAATGGAGGCAGTCCAGAGAAGGACAACCAAAATGGTGCAGGAACTGCATCAGAAAACATATGAGGACAGATTAACGGAGCTCAGTATGTATAGCCTAGAGCAAAGGAGGGATACAGGTGATATGACGTTCAAACATCTTAAGGGCATTAACAAGGTGAACGAGTCTAACAAGTTTCAGTATAAGAAAAATATCAGAACAAGAGGACACAGCATGAGATTAGAGGGAGGCCGATTAAGGGATAATGTGAGGAAGTTCAGTTTCACAGAAAGAGTGATGGATGCATGGAATGGCCTACCTCAGGTAGTAGTGGATATGAATACAGTACAGAGCTTCAAAGGCATGGGATAGGCATAAGGGAGCAATACAGATGAGTATGAATAGATAGGCCATTGACAGAGTAAAGGCCTATGGCACATTCATAAGGTAGAAAAAATGACCAGACTGGATGGGCCTTGCAGTCCTTATCTGCCATCAACTTCTATGTTTCTATATTAGGACTCCACAATAATTCAATAATCTGGAAAGCTTCCTTAACTCATTTTTTGTTAAAGGCTAATGTTCTCCACCAAATAGAAGTTCAGTCTTATTTACACCATTTTTTAGGGATTATGGTGATACATTGTGACAACTGATTAAAACAAAACAGATTAGCCAGAAGGAGGTTGTATACGCATCACAATGTTATTGCTGCACTGCTAAGACAATGACTCTGCTTTGGTCGAGTCCTCAGGGTTTTACTGTAAAGCCTGCTTTTTTGGCAGCTGCCCAGAAGGTTCACTGTGTGACTGCTCGCGCAGACAGCTCATGTACAAAGATTTCTCTATTGGCTTAGCCAAGATATCATTTCCTTCAGTAAAACTGACAGAACTGGGAAGGTTTAGTGAATAAATGGTACTTGTTGCCCCTAGAACCACAGCTACTAAGAGTAAGAAATCTGAAATGCAGATGTGACAATCAGAAATGAATAAAATAAGCAGGACACAGTAATGTTAGGGAACTGCATCTGAAGGGTTGTAGTGTTGTGTTAGATTGTCTTATCCTATACTTGCAAAATGCTTTCAGCAGTTTTCATCAGTATCCAGTAATCTCTAGTCACCTTTAAGAAAAATAGCCCCAACTGCATTTATTCAAAAGGATGTATATATTATTTACACCACACTTACAAGTGTATTTTATGAAAATAAAAACTTGGAAGTGTGAAAATAATATAAGAAGTGTGGAAATAATATATTTCCACACAGCTTCTTATCTCCACATCTCCTATGTCATTTGTGTAACTATGATTGCATTGGTTTTGTTTTCAGGTCTACTGGGTCTCCAGGGTTACAGCTGTATGATCCAGTCAGTAGGCTGTACTGCCACCCCAAAAATAACTAAAATGCTTTTAAGTGAGATATGAATCAAATACATAATGGCTTGCTAGTACATGCAGTACATGATTTACTTTCATTAAATAAACCGATTTGATTAGGTCTTGGCAAACTTGTGAAAATAAATTGTGTTCATGCTGACAAGATATGATTTAATCCATAAATCCACTCTATCTATCTATCTATCTATCTATCTATCTATCTATCTATCTGTCTATCAGTCTATACTTTACATAGGGTTTTTTGCTCTCGCTCACAGCCTAGGTGGTATAGAATTTTTTCATGAGACTTTCAGGGTAGAAATCATCAATGCTGAGGTAATGCTTTGGAAGGTTTTATGAAAACATATCAAATGGCTCCAGAGTTATGAGGCTTTAATGTCTGGTTTTTGAATAACCCTCTGATACAAATGGTAAAAAATCACCAATTGTCAAGGCTTATTTTCCATGAATTTACTTGTTATGAGAAATTACCTATTATGTGTTTTTTTTTCTCTCTTGTGTCTAGTGTGGTACCTGCTTCTCTCTATTTGTTGTACTTTACAGTTTTATTCCATGTAACTACTGAGATTTGTACATAGGACTGTCTTGAGAACAGTATTGTAAAAAATCCTAATGACATGTACTATCCTGTATAAAAATAAAGTTTTACCTACCTATCTACCTACCTGTGAGAAACAAATACCTATTGTGACAGCATCATCTTGTTTTCTTAACTAAAAATATTGAAAATACATAAAAACCATGTATTTTGCAAAAACAAACACCTGAACTGAGGTAACCGAGGACTGTACAGCTAGATTCTGGTGGCAGTTTTTTGAAAATATGCATAGAAATATTGTTTCTGGACACCCAAAAATCTTGTGTGCCCGGCTTAGCAAGATGAGCCATTCACTCATGGTCTCAGTATGAGAACAGAGGGATTTTCTGACATCTGCAGCCACAGATGGAGGTGTGCTACTGGCTTGTATGCCTGCAGTGAACCAACAATCTATCTCTCTGTTTGTCTTGATCTATCAATCAATAAATCAATCTATCTATCTATCTATCTATCTATCTATCTATCTATCTATCTATCTATATTTGTCTCTGTTGCTAGCTATCTATCTGTCTGTCTTTCTATAATTATTTATTCCCTCCTCCTCCTCCCAGCTCAGCCAGCCTTCCTTCATTCTTCCCCAATGTATTTTGTGTCTTCCAAGCAAACCAGGGTGTCCATCCCAGGTACTGCTTGCTCACCCCCTCCCCTCCAGCTGGTCTGCCCACCTTTTCAATGTTTGATTTTTAAAATCATATAGATTAAGTGGACTGGTGTGCCTACCCTGGTACCACTTTCTGTAACCCCCTGTTCCCTCCAGGTCACCTCCCCCCTAAAAATATAGGTGATGACACTGGAGAGTCCTCCTCCAGTGCTGCTGAACAGGATCCCAACACTGGGGTGCCCAGTCCTCAGTGTCAGCAATGTACTCTTGCTAAATAAGACAACAGTCCCTCATTTATCTTTTTTTAAGTTAAACTTGAAAAGCAGAAAATGATCCTTTGCTGATCTAACCCCTCCAAGCCCCCAACCACCCGACCCCCCACTCAGCACCCACCAATTTACACCCCTCACACCCCCACTCACTCAAACTGTCCCACATTGTAGATCCACTGTCTTATTGAAAAGATGTCTTTGCTGCTGGAACCAGTAACTGAGATATGAGAAAGAAGTCCAGTTTAATGCATTTCAATGTGTTCTGAGCTTTTATTCATGAGTTTGTCATTTTGTAATATTTTTCCAACAGATTTTCAACATAGCCTTTTTGGGACTTCACCTCATGAAAAAGCAATGTGATATTTAAAATCTGGCCCAAAATGTGATTTCATAGTTGCTGTACAAAATCACGTTTTAGGCAGAAGTTGACATTTTTCACCTATCAGGTTCATGAGATGGGGTGATAAGAAGGTTGTATTAAAAATCTGATGTACAAATATAATAAAATGACCAAGTTATGAGTGAACTTTGAAATAATTCAACATTCATTCATAACTTCACAAATGTTCAATAGTTTTCCACCAAACTTTCAGCATGGCTTTTTTGTGACTCTGCCTCATGAAGAAGGCTGTTGACAAATATGTGCCAAAAGGTGATTTCACAGTTGCTATGAGAAATCATGTTTTAGGTGGGATTTGAAAATTTTCACCTACTGGATTCATGAAGTGGTGTCATAAGATGGCTATGTTGAAACTTTTAGTGCAGCACTACCAGTGGAATAATCATAAAAAAGCATATTCTGAAGCATAATTTTAAAAATCTGAAGCCAGGATCATGTTCCTAGGACACTAATTAGGCACACACAACTGTTGGTGTTTACCAAGGGGCATTATTATTTGAATTACAATGTTTTTTCTCTGTTGCTAACTGAAAACTAGATGGCAGCTGCACAACACTACTAAACCCTCTTGCAGCACTAAATGGTGCTTTTGCAAAAGCAAAATGTGCTTTCACATAGCAATGGGGTGTCCAATATACTTTTTTTCCCATAGGTGATAAAGGGAAATTTAAATCTTTATTAACTTTTGAATGGATTAATATTTTTTTCACCCAACCTTAAAAAGGCACATCAGTGATGCAGACTACAAAACCCCTGCCAATTTCAGACCAGACCCCAAAACCATTTTGGCCATAGCTCCAAGCAAAGAATTTGCACAAAAATGGTAAATTTCACTTTTTTGGGCACTTTGCAGCTCCACAACCACATAACCTACCAGAACGAAACCCAGAGATCTATTGTACCAGAGAGCACATGCAAAATTCCAGACAGACCAATCAAACAGTTGCAAAGTTATTAAAGTGCAAAATTTGGGGTTTAACATGGAAGTGGCCAGGCAACCCTAACTATAGTGGCACTACCATGCCACTAATATACATATATACTGTATATATATATATATATATATATATATTAGAGGCAAAAAAATCCATTTAATGCATCAGTTAGGGTTGTTCCACAGTGACAAAAGTGAGGAAATTCAATGTTAGGGTTGAAACCCCTTTACCCCTCAGACCACCCCAACTGGAATCGGGGTGCGCATTGGGGTCATCGAGCCTAACTGTCACCCCATCACATGTGGAAAGAAGCTGAGGAACAGGAGAATGGGGTGATAGTTAGGATCAATGACCCCAATGTGCACCCTGATTCCAGTTGGGGGGGTGGGCTGGGGGTGCAAAGGGGGTTTCAACCCTAACATCGAATTTCCTTGCTTTTGTTGCTGTGGAACAACCCTAACTGATACATTAAATGGAGTTTTTTGCCTTTAATTTTCCTTCCTTTTGAGAATGATAATGAGAAATAGTGAATGTAATGTGGCAGCTGGAGTGCGGGGCCCTTTGGGCCCCGCGCTTCTGCCACGTGATGTCTTGTCTCATAGTAACATTGTGCCTGCAAACGCAAATTGTAATGTGCATGGTGACACAAAGAGAAACAGTACTGTAGACAGAAATGTTAAAAACAATGGAAACGCAACCGCAAATGAAAATGCAAAGGGTAACGCACATGGTGGCGTAAACGTGAACGGTAGGTGAAACGGGTACAGAACCACAAGCAGAAATGGTAATGGTAACAGTAATGTAAATGCACAGGCTGGTTTTCCCCAAAAGCTGTATAGAGAAAGACAGTAGAAAGAATGTATGCAAAATAATGACTCTCGGAACACAAAAATCAGGAGTTGGAATAGTAAATTGCTTATATCTCAGTAACCGTACGACATAGAAAAAAAATTGAAAAGTCATAAGTATTATCACTTTCCTGGCTAGTTTTGTACTTAGCCCCCATGATGGGGCTAAGGAATTTTTGACAAAAACTCCATATCTCGCACCGTTTTCGAGATACGGGCCCTCAAAGGCGCAGCGAATGCCGTAATGCTATCCTATGGGAAAAAAACAGAAGTTCAGAGTGCCATAACTTTGCCTCCCTGTAATATTTTTTCACCAAACTACTGAAAGGCACATTTGTGGGATGTTGGCTATATCCCCTGCAAATCTCAGCCCAAAAGACCAAACCGTTATTTTGCAGCAGGGCGCCAAACGATTGCTGCAATGCGTCAGCTGCAGTAATGTTATCCTATGGGAAACAGCATCAACTTTGGAGTGCTGTAACTTTGCCGCCATGTAATATTTTTTAAACAGAGCACTGAAAGGCACATCTGTGAGATGTCAGCTGCATTCTCTCCAAATTTCAGCCCAAAACCCCAAACCGTTCTTTTGCAGCGGGGTGCCAAAGAATTGCTGTCATTTCCCCACAGCCTAGAAAAGTACTGTCGCAATTTGTGAAAGCTTTCGCAAAAATTTGCGACACTTTTTGAGCACGAAAGTACTTTGTGAAAGTACTTTTTCCAGAAATTTGAAAAACATATTTCTGGGGTGTTTTACCCCAAAATAAAGACATGGCTAGCATCCTCAGGCTCCAACTAGATGAATACAAAAAGAATTAGGTTGCTAGAGGGTCTCAATTTTAAATGCCAAGCATTTTTCTGATCACTAACTGAAAAAAAATGGCAGATTTGTGAAAGTAAGAGGGCCATTTGCGAAAGTAAAAATGCATTTGCGACACTGTCAAACTTTTTGTTAACTTTTCCCATTGACTTATAATGGGAAAATGTTTTTTGAATAACTTTTGAACCGTTTAATATTTTTCACAAAATCTTCAAAAGGCATCAGGGACCCGGCTGCATGTTCCCTGAAGATTTTGGGCTGGTCGCAAGAAACTATGTGACCTAGCAGTACCAATCGTAGAATTCCAGAAAAAGTATAAACGCACACGCAGATCATGCTTAATAACTCCGCAGCCGTGTATCTGACTGGTACAAAACTTGGCAGATCCCAAGGCATATGGGTCTTGATCATGTATTCCAAATTTCAGGCAAATCTGTCAAATGGTTGCAAAGTTATTAAGGTGCAAAATTTTGGGTTTAACATGTAAATGGCTCCTCAACCCTAACTATGGTAGCACTACCGTGCTACCATAATATATATATATATTGCATGGTTGGGCCCTTGTTCCCACAGAAAAAGTCATCGTATATTTACCCATATATGATGGTAGCCAATTAGCATATTATGATGCCTGTTAGTTAGTTACACTGTATTAATGTGTTAGTAACACCTTTCTAACACATTACTACCTAACAAGCACTATATAATACATATTACTACTATATTAATGCGTTATTAACCCCATAATAGCACATTACTATGCAGAACACTATAAACCACACCAGTAAGACAAGTAACAAGCCCTTTAATGACACATGTAACAAATCCCATAATAACACATGTAACATCTACCCTGCAACTCCACCCAACACTATGGTCAAACAAAGACACAGTTAAAAGTGTCCAACCTAATACATTATACTGTACAGTATAAAATAAAAGATGGCAAAGTTCAGCATATTCATGAAATAACACCATCTCAGGGTTGCACATGCTCATAAAGGCCACTCGCCCTTCAGGCTTGTGGTTTTATGACTTGTTCAACCCCATGATGGTATTATTTCCTTGTATACCACACTTTTCCATTATGTATTCTCTCTCTATATACATATATTTATATGTTAGAGTTGAGCAGGGCTTTCTATGTTAGGATTTGCCTGAAATTTTGTATGCACAGTCTTGTGGTGTAGATCTCTTAACATGCCAATTTTTTTGTGCTTGGATGTGCAGATTCCGAGATCCAGATAGAGCAAAAACCTTAAAACTGCCATTTTTTGCTGTTTCTTTTGTTATTGCCGTGTGCCTAGACAGTTTGGAATTTTTCTCTGAAATGTTCAGTGTAGAAAGGGTCTGGATCAAAGAAGTGCCTTTCGCTTGTTTGGAAAATAATATTAATCTGTTCAAATGTTATTAAATTTTAAAATTCCCATTATTTTCAATGGGATTTTTACTCTTCTGGATATAGGAATGGAACAAAAAAAGATATTTGTCAAATGAAACAGGGTTCTTTTTTGTTAGGGGACAATCATTTTTCATGAGGAAAAATTCTTTTTTTCATTTACCACCATCTTATTTTCATGTTTTTCCAAACAAAAAAAAAATTGACAATTGACAAAAATGAGGTGGTGTATACACACCAACACAAGCATCTTGCTCGTGGGGACTCCATTAGGTGGATTCTGCAGTTGACTAGTGGCAAAACTGACCCTGGAGTTTTTTTTAACATTTTGAATCCTTTTTCATCACTCGCTAAGATCCTTTTTCGTGAATCCTTCTTCATTCAAATGTAAAAGTATCATGAGTCACAAAAAAGGATTATGGACCTAGTTTTTTTCCTTTTTTTTTTTCATAACTCCTTTTTTATTCGAACAATAAAAGGATCACTTGGAACAAAAAAGAATCCCTTGTCATGAAAAAGAATTTCGGGCTTAATCATTTGTCTGATTCCTTATTCATGACAAGGGATCCTTTTTCGTTTGGTACTTTCGTTCAAATGGAAAAGGATCTCGTCAAGAAAAATGATTTTAGACTTTGTTTTTTTTGCAGATTCCTTTTGATTATTCCATTCAGATGAAAAAGATCTACTAATATGGAAAAGAATGTCAGACTTAATTTTTAGCCGATTATTTTTTGATTTGAAGGAATCCCATTCTGTACCCATGTTTCATTGGAAAAGAAAATGATTTTTCAGACCAAAAAAGCCTTTTCCATGTGCTCCCCCTAGTTTTCCTGTCTTTTTTTTAATTCATGTCCATATTTAAGTGGTTTTCATTTATTATTTTATTCCCTGGTGTTGCAGTGGTACCCCTCCCTCTGATTCCTGCCTGTCATTTATATATATATATATATTTTTTTTTTCTGTTTCTTTTCTGTATTTTAAATATTTTATTTATAGTTTTGCTATTTTTCCCTTGTGTCCAGTTGGACCCCCCACCTTCCAGTTCCCCTCCTTGTAAATATTTCAAGCAATCCCTGGTGTCTAGTAGCACCCTCACCCTCCAATTCCTGACTCTCTCTAAAATCCACATTTATTCCTGGTGTCTAGTGGCACCCCCCACCCTGATGGCTTTCTCTGTTGATGATGTTCGTTGTCCTGGAGTCTAGTGGCACCCCCTTGCCATGTCCTTCCATCTCTGAAATGAAGAAATCTGTCCATAAATGTCTTCTTTTGTTTTACATGTAAAAACAAAAGGCCATCATTGATGCAAACCCCCACCCTGTCCTCCCACTGAGCACCCACCACTGTGCACACCCTGGACCCCCACACACACACCCTCACTCATCTGAACAGGTCTCACTGTGAAGATCCACTCTCTGATCAAAAACACCTCTTGCTGCTGGAGCCGGTGACGGTGATATGAGAAATGAGTTATGTGCAGTTGAAAACCACACTGGGGGGCATGGTGCTATGGAGCAGCAACATGGCATATGCAAATTCTTAAGCTCTGTAAGCTACCTACATTTATAATACATTTTAACTGTTCAGGGGTCAGTAATTTGAAATATTTGCCACCTGGATATCAAGTCTGTTGCCTTCCGGTGACAATAGGTCTGAAAAAAGACCATAAACACTTGCAACAATCTCAAAATTTGGATGCAAACCTGCAGCAAACATTGGGAGCAGAAGGAGCTCTGCAAAGACCATCGACTTCAGCCAACTCCAGAGCTGCAGATTTGCTGACTGCACAAATTTTAGCGATGCTACAAAAATTGCAGGAGACAGGCGATGAAATAATTGCAGGCTGGCAACTGTGAAAGCCAAATTAGGGGAGATTAATATCTGTGTTCAAGCTAATACTCTCTCCATCAGTGAGCTGACTCAGGAATCCACTAGACAACAGGAGTGGAATGTGCACTTTGTGAAGGATGTTACTTTTCTATGGGCTAAAGTTTAGGCCCTGGAGAACACCCAATTGCAGGCGAACATACGAATTGTGGGCTTTCCTCATCGCTTGGCATGGAAATTGGAATTGTTACCTGCGCTCCAAAGATTGATTTTCACTGACCTGAATCTACTGCTGGAGGACTCTGGTGTTGCCATCATTAAAGCTTTTGCTATCCCAATGCAGGCCCATTTACAAGGGCCGGACCGTCAGCTATAGTGACACTCTCTTCATTGGATGCTCATATTTCCCTGTTACAAGCAGATCAAGCACTGGGTGAAATTGTCTGGAAGGGAATTTTTTTTTTGTAATTGATTAACCAGGAGTGGCACACTAATGTTTACAGGTGCGACCTGGGAGCACAGGGAAGTTTAGTGACTTGCTCAGGGTCACACAGTGTGCAGGTGGGGGCTGTGGGATTCAAACTCAGGTCTTCAGATTTGCAGCTCAGAGCCTTAAACCACTGTACTAAACTTGCCTTCTTTCCAGATATCTCTTCGTAAACCCAGACTAGAAAGAAGGTTCTGCAGATGACCAAGAAGGGCTACTTGAGCATTGGGTGCAGCTCATTTACTTTTTCCAGCAAGGACTGCAGGTGCGCTACAGAAATAAAACTCATATTTTCACTGATCCAGAGTCTGCTGCATCATTTGCAGCTAAGCAATAGCAGAATTTGTTCCTGAAACTGAAACTGTAGATGAAGATGTGGATGATACTGGCTGATTATTTTTTGTGGAATATTCTAGTTTTTCCTTCTCATATCAATACGTTGGAGTGATGGGTGCTATACCTTTGTGACTGGTATGCTGACTATTGAGTTTAAAAATTTACTAAACATTCTATGTTGCATTTTGCTCCTAACTAAATCTGTTAATTGCCCTTTGTTGTTTCAACAGGAGTGTGGCCACTTCTTAGTTAGGAGTGCAGGTTCACTCCGCTCGTGAACTATATATTTTATTTATTTAGCTTTTGTTGACCGGGTAAGTGCACTAGACAAATCCTGCATATTTTCAGGCACCACTCGGGGGAAGGGGATACAGGTGAATGCCAACTGACCTTGAACCAGATTAAGCTGTTGGTGGTATTTTTTTTAGTGAATGAGGGAAATTTGGCCAAGACACCGGGGAAATTCCCCATCTCTTTTCGATAAGTGCCATGGGATCTTTAACATCCACCTGAACTACCACCAATCCAGGCAGATGGGACCTCGGTTTAACATCTCATCAGAAGTGCAGCACCCCTCTCATGCTGCACTACAGTGTCAGTACTGGGATATTAACCCAAGTGCCAGATGTGGGAACTGAACCCACAGCCCTCTGATCTCCCGGCCTCAGAGGCGAGTGTGCTTCCTACTGAGCCACTGACACTGATATAATAGCCCATTCAACTTTTTGTTTCCCTACATGGTTTCTTAGTGAGCCTAGGGTTGTAGGTGTGCAACACAACTTAATTGAGCACAGAACCTCTACTGTATTTTCTTATGGGCCACTGCCTGCTGTTAACTATCACTCCCCAGTGTTTGTTAATCCTGCAAGGGGTGGGGAATATTGGTCAGTTGTTCCATAAGTGTAATTTCTAGGTGACAGCAGACTGTCCTACAATGTTATCCTGTTGGACTTTATTTCCTTTCTACAAACTGGTGGTTCTCAACTGTTAAATGGACATCTTAATTGTGGAGATATCTCCAAATCTGGTTCTGCACATTTCCAGCTGGGTCTGTGTGCCCTTTTCTGTTGGTTTTATGGTATGTCTTGCATATTGCATAAAAATTGATAAAAAGTAAAAAAAAAAAAAAAAAAAGAAAACATTTAAATACACTGAATTGCACTTACCTTGTTTCTCACATAGCAGTCACCAATTACAGCAGCAAGACGTGTCTTTGATTGGAGAGTGGATCGTCACAGTGGGATCTGTTCAGGTGATTGATGGTGTGTGCAGGGGTGTGGGGTGGTGGGTGCTCAGTGGGTGGTCAGGATGGGAGGGTCACATCAATAATGAACTTTTTTTTCACAAAAAAAAGCAAGGTAATTCAAACTTTTAAAACAACTAAACATTGACTTGATGCACATTAGAGAGTAAAATTTTACAAAAGAACTTTTTAATATCCAGAGTACACATACAAGCATAATTTTTTAAGCATCCACTATTTCCTCAACCACTCCTTCTGCGTTCTCTGGACAGAGTCTTTACAGATGGTTTCAAGCTCATGGCCCACCTCAGCTAGGTCACCATAAATAACAGCTTTACCTGTATAGGTGACTTTAAGGGGGGGGGGTTGCAAGGCATGGGAGTTGTCCAGCTCTTTTAATTCCACTCACACTACATCAAATTCCCGTTGCCTTTGGCAGATAGTATAGCTGAGGTCAGTAAAACAGTGAGTGGCAGTGCTGTCAGTAATGTGAAATTCCCCAACATTTTTAGCTTTCTGAAATATAACGTCCCTGGTGTGAACACACGTACACTAATCAACATAGTTCTATTGAGATCTGGATTATTGGGATGGCACCTTGGTATAATTCAATACACCCAGGTAATAAGTTGTTCCACATTGATGTTCAACTGCTATTTTTGATATTATTTTGCTATATCCAATAGGATCTGAACCCTCTGGTCTCACCGCAATCCCCAAGAGTCAGGTTTGAAGCTGGAGCTCTATTTTCCAGGTACTCCAGCAGCACTCATAGCAGCTTGTTTTGCTTCACCACTCCCGAAACTACAGTCTGTGACTTACTAAATGATGCTGCTAATGTTTTTTCTTCTGACTCAGTACTCTCCATTTTTGTTTCAAACACTGAGACCAACTTGTTAAACCCCTTCACCTTATTATCCAGTTGCTGAACTACAGCTAGTACAGCCTTTACTGTTGCCATCAGGTTGCTGCAATTTCCACTGGTTGTCTGGCTATCTGTACTTGAGGTTTACCCTTCCTGACATCTTTCTGCTGTTCTATTTCAAGTCTTCCTATCCTTGCAGTGTCACCAAACTCTGTAAGTAGATTCATTACTGGTGTCAACTATTTATATGGTATAACTCTGTAACTGATATAGCCATTGCAAAATGCAAAATAGTAAGTTTAATGAGAGTTTGGTCTGAAGTCGTTCAGTAAGCATCCTTTCTTAAGACCTGATCATATGTGCCCAACATAAAAATGTTTTATAAATCAATTGTGTATTTTACAACATTTTTCCTTTTGTATAAAGAAAATGGCAGCGACTGCATGGCACTGAATGGAACAAGATGTTTCCATTTCTTACTGCAGGATCGCCGAACAGTGTGGCACTAGAGAGTCCCATTCTTGCCATACAGCTCACAGATGATCATGAGTTCCTGTTCGAAGGGGCATATATCCTTTTCCTGAAAGGTTTTAATGGGAGCATTCTTTATTAAATTGTTGGATTGAAAAGAGGAAGTTCAGCAGGCAGCAGTCTGGTGTGTGTGTAGTCTCGTCAATCTCATATTATGCTTACAGATTAAATATATTGTTACATGCTAATTACTTTTCAGGTTGCATAATGTTGATGAGCTGTTAGATCATTATTTGTAATGCTTTTAAAGCCTTGAATTGTTCTTAAAAAGTTTGTGGTTGTTTAACATTGCAGTAATCTACTGGGGGGGGGGGTGTTATGTTTAGTGCTCGTCCTGATCCGGTGAAAAGGATTTTTTTCTCTTAAACTGTATTTGCAGGTTTTATGGACTTAAGAGGCCTTTTAGAGGCCAGTTTTTTTTTCCATCAAGGGGGGTTATCTAGTGGAATTTGTGGACTAACTATTTCAGACAGTTGTCCATGGTCATATTGCATATGTCCAGTCTTATACTAAAATGGACCACCAAACTTCAATTTTGGATGTCCACTTATGTTGCAACAAGAGCATGAAGAGATGAGTATTCCTATTGTAAAATTGCTTCATGCTACCTAAACTCAGAATAAAGAAAATGTACTTTGCTCATTAACTAAAATGAATAAACAAAGTTAAAACATAAGAAAAAAACATTGATGGACAATTTCCGTCATTGCAGAGTGTGAAGGACATAGTGTGGGGGGGGGGGGGCACTAGACACCAGAGCAACAAAGAACGTCAACGGGGCCAGCCATCAAAGGGTGGGGGAACCACTAGACAGCAGGGATATTTCATGATCTGATGATACACACTGGGTAAATTAATGGTACACATGATTTGAAGTTGTGACAACATATTTCATTGCAATTAATATTTTAAGGGACAGCTCTTCTTAAACTCATGCAGCATCTTGTGTTAACATAATACAATTATTTCTCAGTACAGATGGATGTGGTACATACAAGAAATGGGTTAGCAGCCTTTTCCGACCTGATGTCACCAATAAATGACCAGTAAATTTCAACATCTTTACCATTGCTCTGGTGGTCCAATTGGAGTATTCACAGAAGTTGTACTTTAAAAAAAAGCAATGCATGCTCTCAAGATCTAACTTAACCACAACTTTCAACTCAGCTTGAGCCCTTCCATTGAGATGAATTGCAAGTTGAGTTTTTATTTGTAGGGAAAATCAGTGATTTATTTTATTCTGCTACATAACACATGTTGGTTTAAGCTGCTCCTTCCCCAAGCTATTACAGCTCTGCTCCCATTTAACTTGTTGAGGCTGAATTCACACACTTTCTTCTGCACCCATCTTTGGTGGTAAGGATGTGGTATGGTTGGGAAGTGGTGCAAGTTACTGTTTAGCCTGTGCTAATATGCCACGTGGGAGGACCTTAATGACAGCCACTGCCTCTGCTGTGCACTTTTTTGAAAGGAAGAGCTTGTAAGTAGCTTACCCTATTGCAAGAGGTAAATGGTATGTAATTTATGGAGTGCAAAATTTGAACTTAAATACATAATATAATAGTAAAATGTCTACACACAATGCTAAATAATCATTTTAACAAAAAACCAAAAAGATCAACAAACATGGCAACAGGAAGAAGCAAGATCAGCCTTGTTGGAAAAAGCAAAACTTTGTCAAATGTTGAGAGACATTTAAGAACCCTGTTAATACAGGGGCCCTGTGCTCCCATAGCCAAATAAGGATATGATTATACTACTGTATCGCAAAAAGTAAGCAAATTCAGCACAGCACATGTGGGGTGTGGCTTCGGGTGTTTCTTCTGGCTTAAGAAGGAGTGCAGCAGTCTGTGGCTTGTTTGTATGTTTGGGCTTGTTGCCCTGTTCTGCACCCACTAGGATTGAGTGTTCACAGCCCTTTCATTGGATTTGCACTTATTGGGAAACAAGGAGGGGTACTGGTGGTGGGACTGGGCACCTGTCATCAGTATTTTATATATACTGGTAAGGAGGGAATAGGAGGAGACTGGACACCTTGTGTTGGTGCTTTCACTAGTTACAGGTGGAGTGGGAAGTCTTTTCTGTGCAGCTGTTTTGAAGTGGGCATAAGAAAACATGTAATGTTTTGTATTGTTTTCTTTCGTTTCATGACTAACTACAGGCATGATTCTTGAAAGAAAGCATTTTTATGATTTTTCATCTATTTTTGGGGCTTACTCACATGTGCTCTATGTTATAGCTTTTTCACTTTATAATTCAAAATGTACAGATTGGTTCATCTCAAAACCCCAATAGGATTGTATTGTGGGAAAAAGTATAAGTTTTACAATGTAAATCAGTGTAGATTTCACCCTAGCTATACAGAAAAGTAGTCTTAATTTGGAGATTTTTATGTTTATTTTACTAATTACTTCTGAACCACCAAACCAATCTGCACAAACGTGTGAAAAAATTAGCCCTGTGACTGGGATGCTGCATGCCAAAATTTGCATTCCTTGGGGCTAAGGTCAACAGGATATAAGCTATCAGAAATCCCTTTTATGACACAAACAGTAACTCACACCTAATAGGAAGATGCTACTGCACCTCTATAATATCTATATCTATATCTATATCTATATCAATATCTTTATCTACTTTATATCTATGTCTATCTAGATCTAGATCTATCTATCTATCTCTCTCTCTGTCTCTCTAGCCTGCAAAAATCTACATTAATGCATACATTTGAGTTTCTCTTTAAAGTGACAAAAGTCATGAAAAATGATGTTAGAGTTTTCTGAAACCTAACCTACCTACTCCTTGCACCACCTCTGTAAACTCCACTGCATTGAATGCCAAAGCACAATCCAGGTTTTAAATATATGTTTCAGCATCTAAATAAATACTGTGATACAAGCAGTACAGTTGAACCCCATGAAGAACATTGCAGTTGTGTAGCAGAGCACCTACTGTGCATCATTACACATTGTCCCAGATCTGTAGCAGTCTTTGTGAGTGGCCCTGCAGGGCACTCATTAAGCAGCTGCTTAGTCACACAAACTGCACCACACATCTAGCACACATTGAGCCACTTATTCAGGAGCTGCATGGTCACACAACCTGTGCTAAACCTGTAGCAAATGTTACAAGTTTTCCAGTGAGCTTTTCATGAAGCAGCATCAACAAGTGCAGCCTTCATCATGGAGTGTAACTATATTCCTTGTACTACTACATGTTATTTATGATTTTAAAACATATTTTTGAAATCTGGATTGTGCTTTGGCATTCAGGTCAGTGGGATTCATGGGGTGGTGCAGGATGGTGGGTGGAGTTAGGGGCCCAAAAAACCCTTATTTAGCTTTTACATATTTTAATTATACACTGGCAAGGAAATGTCCTGCCCTCTGATTGGTCAGTGTGTGCCTGGAACAGTGATGTTATTGCACAATAACATCACTGTATGAAGTCCAGGCACAGACATGAACACATGACAGTCAGAAATCATGCCTTCCTTCCAGAAGTAACTGCTGCTCTGAGCCACCGCTGTGAGACGTCATCCCACCCCTGAGAATGTCACTGATAACTCAGCCACTCACATCAACTAGAATACAGCAGTATATACAATAAATATAATTTCCATGCCCGATTTCTTCACGGAAGCAAGCAACTTCACTGAACCGCACAGACCGTGACTGCCAGTCACATGGTTCACTGAAGTCACTCAGTTCAAACAGCCATACTTCATTGTCCGCTTCTCTATCAGTGCCATAATGGAGCATGTCCCTGCTCCTTGCTGCCACAACATTTCTTCATAAAGCCACATACAATGGCTCTTTCGCAGTTTCAGCCCCTCAGCCCTGCCAACATCCTCTGCAGTCAACTTATTGATTGGCAGTTGTGACCAAAAAAGCATAAGTCTCCACTCGGCTTCCTTCAGTCAAAGAGTTGTTTTGTCAGTTTTCAGTTTCACAGCAGACAACGGGTCCACATTAGTTAAAGTCAAGAAGACTAACAAAAAAAATGCAGTAAGTTACCTGTGTGTGTGTGTGTGTGTGTGTGTGTGTAGGAGGCAGGGAGACTACAAACCCACACAGTAACAAAGCAATCATCTGACAGCTGTGCAGACTGAGATGTCAGGCAGCATATAGAAGCAACACCACCTAGTGGAGAAATCAGAAACTGTGCACTTTTTTAAAAGTATACTTCCACATCAGAAATTAACTAAAAATGTATTTAAAACATTGTTTTTACATCTCTTTTTAAATAAATGAGCCACTGTATAATAATAATAATAAGGCACTCCAGGGATGTGTGTTATTGTATAATAACATCACTTCTTCTGCAGCCTCATGCTTCAACCACCCAAGGCATGATGTTATTTCACAATGACACACACCCTGTCATGCCTTATTGCTTAAGTAGGAACCCTAACTTGTTCATTAATGTAGCTTTTTTGTAATTAATTTCCTTTCTTTTTGGCATAGCCACAGCAGCTTATTTACATATCACCCTGGTATACACAAAGCAGCTATATTTTTATTTTATGATTTTTGGCCAGGAAAGATGCACTAAGCCAAGACTTGTTTCCAGATATAAGTGGTTGCAGTGGGATTCAAATCCATTTCTCTAAGTTTGCAGCTCAGTGCCCTTAACTACTGCACTATACTGCCTCTCTAATATTGTATCATCATACACATTGTGCTGGAGTTGTAGCACATTTGTGAGTTGTCAAATTGCCTCAACATTGCCAGTGTTAAACATTTTAAGCCCAATACATGGGGCATTGCTTAGGTAGTCACTCTCCTCATAATCACATAAGTAAAGTTAAATCCTCAGAAAGTTTTCTGGAGGTCAGCCCAGTGGCACTGAGGGTTGAGGTGCTGGACGCCACACCTCACACCATGCCAGCGACCCAGGTTTGGGAATAAGCCTCAGTCATTGGGGGTCATTGGGGGGAGGTCCAGAGATGGATTAAGTGGCTGCTGAGTTGCTCTCCCCTCCTGGGCTGGGACCAGTCATGACCACTGCAAGACTGCCCCTGAGTGGAAGCCCAAGGGTAGTGCAGATGGGAGTGGCTCAAATAGGGAGGGTGTCATGGATCACTACATGCACATGGCCCCACACATGCTTGGGTGGTCACGGCAATGGGAGGGGAGAAAAAGTGGAAACTTGGAGCTTGCAGACTGTATGATGGCCCTGTAGCTCTCAAATCACCCCCCAGAGTCTAGATGTTGGTCTCTTGGGCAGAGGGAAAGTTGACACCCTTCCCCCTCAGCCCTGCCACAGGGGAGTGGCAACCCTGGGGGACTGACCAGGTGGGTTGGTGGTGAGAATCAGGGACTGGAGACTGAGCCCCTCAGCCCCACCAGGACAGAGGAAAAATGTAGACTAAAAAAAAAAAAGAAAGTTTTCAGGAGAACAGCCCCCCCCACACACACATATACACATTTATTCTGTCTAATTTATGTGCCACCACTTATGTGGTCCTGAGTATGGGGCTTGTCTAAGCAACCATCCAAGTTTAGGCGTAAAATATAAAAAACTGGCCAGGTTATGGCCTTGAAACATTTAAGTTTGAAAAAGTAAGTCCCCTGTATGGGCAGTGCACAGTTTCTGGAACTTTGCAGCCTTAAAATGTTTAGATGTCAAAAACCTGGCCAGTTCTAAACATTGTAAGCTCAAATTTGTGGAGTAGCTTATGAATCATCCTCATCATGATCAAATAACACATTTATAAGTTTCACCACTTATGTAGTAATGGGGGGATATGTAGGCATTACCCAAGTGTAAGCCCTAAGTTGTTAAAATTAGCCAATGTATGGCCATGTACATTTTCTGAGCCAGAAAAAAAAATGACATCAACACACATGCACAGTTTTTCTGTTTAGAGTTAGTATTTTTTTTCGCATTTCTTTACCACAGTCATTCAGATCATGGTGACTGGCTGAGGTGGAGTGGTGTCCCTGCTAGTCATCCTCCACTGGAACTTAGGTTTAGGTATGTCTTGCACTGGGGTTGGGATCCTGTAGTTGAAAGACAGATGAGTTTGGGAGGGTTTGTGTGATGGCTACCCGAGATGGGCTCCTAGAAGCTGGGTTTTTTTTTTAATTTTCATTGCTATCCAACACCAGGGTTGTGGTCCTTGTTTTAGAAGGGCACTTACCAAGCCATTGAGGTTGGGCACCTGAGCAGGGGATGCATATGTATTATAAGGATGGCTGCGTAGGGAGTTGGGTGGTAATCATGGCCATGGGCTGGTACTCATGGCCAGTTGAGATTGTCCATATACGTTCTATTTAATTAATGTCCAGTACTGGGGTTGGGGTCTTGGTGTCAGAAAGAGGGTGGACACTTAATGAGCCACTGGGGTTTGGCACCCAGTGGCCCCATAGCTAGTATACAGGAGGGTGAGGAGGGAGTTGAATATTCCTTTCTCAATGTATGCACAGTTTGCTAGTTCTTGGTCTTATTTTCTTTCACATCTTTTGAAAAGCATAGAAAAAAAACTAAGTCTGAGAAACAGTGCACTGTGCATGCACAGAATGTAGATTTTGTTTTGTTTTGTTTTAACATAGGGATTTAAAAATGGCCCTAACTTGACCAAATGTGCAGATTTTTGCACCAAGATTGGGGTCTTGCCTTAGGAGACTGCCTCCCAGGAGCCACATAAGTAGCCACCCTCTGGTCTCCCAAATGAGAACGTTGGAGTCTACCAATTTGTTGACCACTATGAGTCATAAAAATGCTAGCAATCCTAACAAAAATGGCATAAGTTACCCATGAAACTGGCAGAAGACACTTATCTTATTTTCACAAAAAAAGGCTAAGAAAATTTGTATAAAAATTAAATGTGCATCTACATGTACAAAAACTGGACTTTCTTTAAAATAATTAGCATCCGTATATTTTTTTATCAATGTCATCAAGCAAAGAGTCCTCCTAGGGTGAAACTCAAATAAACCTGAATGTTTCAGGTTTCAACTCTCAGCAAAAATTTTTTGCACTATCATTATAATTAAGCATAGGTAGTTTAAGGGATATGCTCAAAGTCCCACAGTATGCGAGTAACTATTTTATGATTCAAACGCAGATCTGCTCAGTTTCCATGTTCATAGTTCTATTTTCTGATCGACAGACTATGTGCCTCTTTCTCCCTCTCTGTTAAAACATAAACATAGATTCTATCTATCTATCTATCTATCTATCTGTCTGTCTATCTGTCTGTTTGCCTGTCTATGTTTGTGTTGTTTCTGAGCATTCGGTGATACAGTGCAGATAACAAATTCTCCATAGTTAGTCTACCTGAAGTGCACTTTCAGAGCTGTTTACTGACAAAATACCATTTGAAGCTTTTCTATATAGCATCATTTCAGTTGTATTTTAAACATCGTATGACTGAGTAAAATATCTTGCACCTTAATATCCTTTTATGTATGCTGGAAATACTTGTGAATAATAAAGGCTCTTTAAATTTAGTACCCTTCAATGCCTAAATGCTCATTCAAAATCTGAAAAAGAGAAATAGAAAAAGAGATTGCTCTAAAATTAAAGTATTGATTATCCTTTAAAACAAGATTTTATAAATTCTGTTTTTTTTTATTATTTAGACAAACAAGGGGGATGCTCTTGCCAACCGTGTCCAGAACACCTTAGGAAACTATGATGAAATGAAGGATCTGCTGACAAACAATTCAAACCAGAGTCACCTTGTAGGAATCCCCAAGAATTCAGTGCCACAAACTCCAGTTGAGAAAACAGACCAGAACTTCTTTTCAGAGCAGAGGAACAGAATAGTCCAATCTCACCAGAACAGTGGAAACTCTTCCTCTGCAATGCCACCCCCAACTTCATTGAGCTCTAATGCTTCATCATTACATGGCCACCAGAGCAACAAGAAATCCAGAACTGATTGGCCACGGAATAGCCTCAGTTCTAATAGTGTACAGTCTAGTCAGTCAAGCAGTCAACAGAGCAGGGCAAAACATGGTAATTCACATGATCAGCACCAGGGCAGATTTGATGACTTATATAGTGGTCAGAATGAACAGCATAAAAATGTTCATCAAGGAGTTTGGAGGATTCAAGTCCTGCTTCATCATCTTCTCGATCTAGAAGACATAGTCACTCCAAGTCCTCCAATGGAGACCCTACTTATAAAGAAAGTGGGTATACAAAGTCGCCAATAGACACTGAATTTGTTTCACATGGTTCTGGATCACCTATCCCATCCACATCATTATTACCTGGTCTTTCAACACAAAATTTCCCTCCTGTCCTTCACTCCAAACCAAGCATGATGCAACAGAAGCCTACAGCCTATGTAAGACCAATGGATGGCCAGGATCAAGTCCCAAATGATTCTCCTGTACTAAAGCCACCAGTTGAAATTGAGGATGCATATGGTAACCAGACATTTGGAACTTTGATAGATGGGAAAGCTAATACAACCAATGCTAAAAACAAACTACCAAAGCTGACCATCCCTCAAGCTGGCGAGGTGAGTACACCATGTGTATGAAAAAGATATGAAATCATTATCTCAAATAATAGCTGTACTGGAAAAATGCAAACAAGAAAACCTTTAGACTCATGTTTAAGACTTAGGCTACTAAAAACACCAATAGGTGCTAATACTGTATGGTTCCAGTGACTTGTTTAAAAAAACAAAATTGGTGATCTTGAGTTATAAGTCAAAATCTGCATTAAAATAAAGCAAGTTAAAACTGGCAAAGTGTGAAAGCACTGCTTTTCGGACAGCAGACTAGTATGCTAATATACATATCTGAAGCATAAGTAGATCTTGCATTACTCTCACTCTCCTTCTTTAGACCGTAGTACCTTTATCCAAGAATAGCCAATGATATATTTAGCAACAGTATCTTGAGTTCTACTACCTAATTTAAATGGAATACTAACAAGTGTGTACTGCCTTCAAAATATGGAGCACTTAAAAGTTACATGACATTAATTTACTTAATGAATAAATGATTTGTGTTATCCATAAGTCAGGTCAAAAACATGTTCAAATACTGAAAGATTAGTAATGCCATGATAATAGTGCATTTTAAGCATAGCACTCAGTTTTGGGGATGCATTTTTTTACGGGAGAAGTATCAAGTCTATTACATAACTAGAGTTGTATGGGGTACCGATGTACTGAATTTATCTATTATTATTCTGAAATTGGAACAGTATGAGTATGAAGAGAATGTTTACGTTTCATAGGTAGCAATGCCACATACTGTAATGGAATGTATGTTTGGTGGTGATTTAGAAGAAGAATTCAATAGATCCAGAAAATAACTGAAGAAGAGAGGCAATTTACTATAATAATACTTTATTAGCTAAACAACTTTGTGTTTATATTGCTGCAAGTGCAATGCAATAATAGCCCTTTCTATACAACTGTTATTAAGTTAAGCCAAAACATGGTTGGAATTCTGTTATTCATGAAAGGCAGTCCAACAGATAGAACTAAGAGTTTGAAAATGTGAGTTTCAGTATTTTATTACACGATATCACATCATTTATGGAGAATGTATTGTAACTTTTTAAAGTAAGTCTTAACTCATTTAAATAAATCCATTTAAATAAAAAACAAAAATGTTTATCTTGTTTAGTGATG
Organism: Neoceratodus forsteri; assembly: GCA_016271365.2. Classification (NCBI taxonomy): domain Eukaryota; kingdom Metazoa; phylum Chordata; order Ceratodontiformes; family Ceratodontidae; genus Neoceratodus; species Neoceratodus forsteri. The sequence goes on along the minus strand of JADMNL010000023.1, from coordinate 163,275,869 downwards.
TGCATATTAATTCCCCCTGATAATTTGGGGTTAAGGAATTATTGTTTTCCTTTTTAGATAGCGAATTGGTTGTCTCAAGGAGCCCTTGAACTCACAACTGTTTTTAATGAACTGGGTGTCATTGCAATTCCAAAACATCACAATGATGCCAGTTTTTGTTTTGTATTTTGTCACTATTTAGGGAGGCAATAACTCTGACTAACCTTGCCAAAATAATGCTCAGTTTTGTTAATAGGGCCCTCACTTTGTTGGTTTAACTCATTTCTTGAGCACATACTATGTATGAGTCAAAATGTGTTATGCTTAACTTTATTCAATATGGCTGCATCAAGCTGAAAGAGTAAAAACAAAAACTATGCATTTCTTGACTGTTGCATGAAACTGAGTGCATCTGATACATTTGTTTAAAAAACTGCTAGAAAAATATTTTTTTCATTTTGTTCCCTGAGATATTTCATGTGCTGATCTTTATTGGGTGTGATTCCATTATAAAATATAGACTTTGATGATAATAAGGGACATTTCATCTTGAGGCATTGCTTTGCTTGTTTGCCGATTGTTTCTCTTGTTTTTAGATTAGTCAATGTATATAAACCATTGGTTAGGGCATTCCACAACTTTATATGATATATTAATGTTCCAAGCAATAACACAGACTGATGTGTTTCACAGCAGCTCTTGGAATATTTTGTGTGAGCTGCATGTGACAACCAGTAAAATGCCCTTCAATACTGATTGGGAGCTGTGCGTTGCTTGCAGAGGGTGTTCTTTCAGAAAACATATTCATTATGAAACGCAGCTTTTCAAACATTTCTGTTAAAGATATCACTGTTTATTTTTACCTTACAACAAAAATCTGCTAGTGTGTATTGCTTCACATAAAAGTATAATTTGTTAACATTAGTGTGTGGAAAGTAAATAATTGTAGGCAAATTGAAGAGTCTAAGATAATTGCAGATATATAAATGCAATACTTATGTCTATTATAATAATAAAGGTTAGATCCCAAAACTTATCTTTTACCACTGGAGAAAACAGTTAGCTGGAAATAATGTTGCATTTTGCCATTTAAACGGTAGGATGTTGGAATCAATTCTGACTAAGCCCCTACGTATGTGTACAGACTAGTTTGAAGTTATGTCACTGCTTTAAATGATAGGATATGTGGCGTGTCTGTACCTAGTTACAGTTGTTTCATGCCCAGCCAGTTAAAGGAGATTACCTCAGACTTACATTTCAGATACAGGTGCTGTTTGACTGGCTTACGTTTAATGAAGGTATCATAAAATGCCTTCCTCAAAGCCCTAAGCTGTTTCCACCAGATGGAAAGTTAGTTTATGTCTACAAAAAAGTTGCTACAACAGCTATAATGCTTTTAAAACCTTTTGCAGGGTATGCTATATTATTTGCATTAAGATCCATGCCTGGAGATTGGACTCACATTTATTTCAAGTAGTAATAAAACTGACCAAATGCCTGCAAATTAGGTGCAGATTCATGGTCTGTTAAATCTAATCTAAGTAAGTTAGGTTAACTGTTTTCTTTGCAAACCTAATGAGATATTCAGAAGTACATAATTCCAGTAACTAAAGGTTTAGTCAAAATGATTTAAAATATTTGATTTTGTTTGGTGAAATAACCTAACCTATTTACAAAACATAAATGTAAGCAATTCTAAAACAAATACAATGCATTCCACTTGTATGCACATCAGACTTATGCACAAAAATGAAATGTTCCATTCCCAGTCCTATGTACTTAATAATAAAACATTTGCTTGTATGCACACCAACTGTTGGTTGTATGCACACTTTTTCCTCCAGACAGGGGCTCCTTCAAACACTAATACTCTCAATTACACCTGTTAAACAGGTGCCAACTTTTCTCCAGTAGTTAAATACATGTGGGTTTTAGTCAGTTTCAATCTGTTTGTCACAGTAAGCAGCCATGGAAAAAACAAATAGCTTAAGTATCTCAGAGTGTGCCACGTTTGATGAATTGTTATTTTTGTAGTTGGTCTGATGACATTCAGTAAAGGTAAGAGTGAGCAGTATGTGAAAAAGAGTGGTTTACTGAGCAGCTCTTTTGATTTCAATACAGTGTCAGATGTATGTCATTTCAGATGTGTGCACAAAAATGGGATGTCCCAAGCATGTACGTACATCAAGAACTGACTGTAATGTGATTTAGGGGCTGTCATCTTTTGCAGCTTTCCCTTTTTATAGGAAGCTAAGTACTGTACTAGAAATACTAATGTTCAGTCTTTGTGTTCTACATTGCTTGGAAATTCACAACATTAAAAACACAAGGCACAAAATATGCTGTTGTGCTGAAAGTATTTCACCTAGGGCACAGTTCACATAAATCACAAGTGCTCTATGGACCATTGAGTGGTATGTTTTTCCTATTTATACATCATGCTTAAGAAAACACATTTCCATTATCATAAATTTATAAATATATTTTCACAATACATTATAATGCAGCCTTTGTGGGTAGACAGATGAATATATCACTCTCTGTTATTAAGAATAATATTAGCAAGTGTAATATCTTAATGGCACTTTATGATTAAATCAAGCACAAGGTATACAGTATATAAAATACTTATACATTCTCTATATATCTATATAACACTCTATGCATTATCATAAATGATGTACAGGGGTAGACTGTTGCTAAGTTTTAATAGCATTCTGTTTACTACTGTATTGCATCTGAAACCATGCAATAAAGTAGTAATCAATATGTATCTTTGTGTTTTTCCACTTATGGTATTGGTTTGAGACATTACATATGACTGGGCAGGGTGTAGAACCCTTGCTTCAGATATTTCAGTACATCAAGATGGGAAAAGTGAAATCCTATTTTGATACTATTCCCAGGACATTCTTTCAAGAAAGCAATACTTATTATACAATAATGAATAGGTAAGTTTCTAGAAAGTGTAAATCAGGGAAAATTCCAGAGCCTGGATGGTATCCACCTGTGGGTCATATTGGAGTTAAGTGGAGTTCTGGTTGGGTCCCTCACTGAAATCATTAAAGACTCCTTACAGACAGTGCTAAGGGATTGGACAATGGCCAATGTTATCCTCCAAACCCATATTCAGGAAGGGGTGAAGTGATTTAGGGGACAAAATCTAAAAGGAGAGATTGGACATATTCTGTGTATTGTTTTCAGCTTAGAGACGAGGATGCTGGAAGTGGATATGGTCAAGGTGTTCTGAAGGGAGAAGCATGGTGATATATGCACAGGTGTTTGAGCTGGTGAGTTTGATGAGAACTAGATGACATGCTCTTAAACAGGATTAGGGCAAGATATTGGGAAATTTTGGAAAGCATTATTTCCCATGGAGGGTGGTTGACCTAAGCAGTAATACACAACACATTTATTGGATTCTATTCATGAATTGCATATCCAGTTACATTGTGAGATATGAAATGCTTGCACCGACTGCCTTCCATCACCTGGAAGTGCAGTTTACAAATAAAAAACCAACACCCTGGAGTGTCTTATTGCAGTTCTAAAATAAGCACTGAGTAACTCAATAAAAATAATGTGAAACATAAATTTCAAAATGAAACTCCCCAAAAATTAGATTTAAGGGGCATGATTTTCCAAATGATCCATCCAGTATGTGTCCACCAGTATCTTGAAAAGGAAAAATGTGTCCAGACTTGCTACACCTTCTATTAGGTGGCCTAACAACATCTAAAATTTGCAAGCAAAAACACACCCAAATACATTCAAACTGGATGCATTTCACAACTGCATCCTTTTTACCACAAACTGTGATATTTTGTGGTAAACAGATGTAACTTCCAAAAATAGCAGCAAAGCTGCCTGTAGACAAGTGGATGGACACAGATGCAAGCACACAGCACACATGCATTTATGTCTGTGTCAAACCCTTTTGAAAATATCCAAAATATTTTTTACTTTGTTGAAAGAAACAAGTAATAACAAGTAAACATCAGTCACTATTTGACCTGAGAAGGTGAAGATGGCATTTTATATAGATGGCTGTAGGAGCCCATCTGATCTAAAATAAACTGACATTTTGCTGTTTTTTTCTGTTTTGCAGGGTTTGTATGATTGTAGGGCCATTATTACTGCAGTCTTTTAAAAATACATCAATTTTCCTCCCAGTTTAGTAGATTTACTCACTAGCAATGAAGCCTCGATGTAATATCATGTGTCCAACATACTTGGCACACACAGTTGTCACGAGTTGTCATGTACTGTTTTTGGAAGTGAGAATATTTAGCGTTACTGCATGCTGGTGTTGTAGGCACAGACATTCAAAATGTTACAAATGTAGGCTGAGTATACAGTGTTGTTGTGTATCAGAAGTTGGAGATTATGAGAGGTGTGCTGATATGCCTAGAAGTGGGCGTTGTGTTGGTTGCTACAGTATAGAATGAAAACCAGTATTGTCAGAGTGAGGATTAAGCAGTAGTTTCTTTGTTGTCTATTTAAGTGAAAATGTTTAAAAAGGGGCTCATCACTGAGGTGTATGTATATGTGTGCTTCTTTGCCTTAAAAATATAGGATTACCAAAAAATCCAGACATTAGTATGTGGTCACGAAAAGCAATTTGGATAATGGCTGGTAGGATGGAGGAACTGGATGAGATCAATGCTGCTACTTAGGAGATGTGTAAAGAGGCAAAAAAAAGTTAGAGAGCAGTTTTACATATATTTATTTTATGGTGGTGAAGTAGGTGTATGTGGAGTGGGGACAGGCAGTGAGGAGATTACTATGGTGCTGCAAATTGCTGTTTTTTTAAGCACTGACAAGTGAAAGGGTATAGGTTTGTTCTTATTCCAAGATGGCTGGCAAAACCATTTTCAAAAATATTAAAGGTAGGCATTGATACCTGAGAATGCCGCATCTTACTTACCTAAAGAAGTGCAACATCATGTTTTTTTGTACTCAAAAGCAACATGGCTTTGGAATATTCTTGACTAAGCAGGTCACAGAAATTTCCTAGTCCATTTTATAAATGTGAGCTAGCCTGTCTGGTGTGGTTATGGAAGCAGGGGTTTTGGAAGCAGGGACTACATTGGGCAGGAGCTTACACAAATGCAATTATACCACCTCTTAAAAAATGGTATGGCAGTTTCACCACTGTTGTCTTTTTCTATTGACTATTATAGGAGAGTTACACCACCTAAAAATGACAGTTCCACCACCCAGAAACCTAGGTATGGCAGTTCCCCCACCTAAGTTTTTCCAATTTAACCCATGTGGAAACTATCACTTTTCAGAAATTCAGTGCAAGAATAGTTAAATTCATGGAGGACAATTGGACTGATGATAGCATAGCATAAACATGGTTGGTGTCTGTCCATACTCTTTACTTAAATTTGGCATAGTTGCTGCCATGCAGCAAGAAAGGCAGACAACAGTGACCCTAAGTTCATTCTGTCATAACGCTATGTTACTACATCTATGATATAGCAAACGTTGTGGCATATTTGCTCCTGGTATAGACATAACATATCAATTCAGATGCTGTTCTACTTAATTCAGATAGGCTAGACACTATTATCTATGATCACAAGTACACAATCCTCTAACATGACACTCCAGTGCCATCAACAATCATGGTATTCTCCTTCTTCCTCCCAAACAATAGTCACATCTAACTAAACAAAAAAAAAAACCTATCAAAATGGAGAAATTAAGTTTAATTGGCCTAACGTGTACTGTTAATAGAAGCAAGGCAAGGGGATACATTTCCAGCTATAATTAAATGTAAGATGTAAAACAACCATTAAAAAATAAATAAAAAGCAGTTATCTTCAGAGGCTGGTCTAATTATAATTTATAACTTCTCTTTAACAATGAAAGAACTGCTGACACATTGAACAGCACAGTGTATCGTTTTGGTAAGTCAACTAATGTTACTGGGCTTTATTTGGCAGGAGCCTTTTATTACTAACAGACTTGGATCTTTGAAACAGTGCAGTAATTGCCACTAAACACAGCATGGAGATACGGAATGTGCTGTACTGAGGTGCACTTCACAGCAGTGGGTAACGTCAGGAAGTGGACACAAGACTTGAATTGTTAAAGAAAGCAGGCATTGTATAAATCTAAAGGTCACATGTCCTATCAAGAATCTGTTTTTTCTTTTGAAAATTTCACTTAGTTCAAAATATTTTTAGGGCCAAATATATTATAAAAGCAATGTTTTTTGGACTGTGTCCAGAGAAGACTTAATTTTTCTTTACAGATAGTTCTGTGATTCAGAGCTGGGTCTAAATCCATCTGTTTTCCAACAAGCTTGTGAATCTTACACTAGGCTTGTGAATTCTCATTTTTAGCTCTCACATTCTAGTTATATATAAGGCATTGACAAACTTAGCTTTGAAGGGGTGCCATGGTACAAGTTTTGAAATGTCAAACTAGTTTATCCTTAAGGGATCAAGCTAACATGGAAATGAATGAGATACAAAGTACTGCTACTACCTAAAGGCTTTCAAGTTGTTTCCTTATAATACATTGTATAGCAGTGTCAGTGGCTCAGTAGGTAGCACACTCTCCTCTGAGGCCGGGAGATCAGAGGGCTGTGGGTTCAGTTCCCACATCTGGCACTTGGGTTAATATCCCAGTACTGACACTGTAGTGCAGCATGAGAGGGGTGCTGCACTTCTGAGGTGCTATCTTTCAGATGAGATGTTAAACCAAGGTCCCATCTGCCTGGATTGGTGGTAGTTCAGGTGGATGTTAAAGATCCCATGGCACTTATCGAAAAGAGCAGGGGAATTTCCCCGGTGTCCTGGCCAAATTTCCCTCATTCACTTAAAATACCACCAACAGCTTAATCTGGTTCAAGGTCAGTTGGCATTCATATGTATCCCCCTCCCCCGGGTCGTGCCTGAAAATAGGCAGGATTTGTCTAGTGCACTTACCCGGTCAACAAAAACTAAATAAATAAATATAATTGCGCTGGCTATGTTATTTGCCAGCCAATGATTTTATGATTTTATGATTTTGTCAGTCACTGGCTCTGGCTCATCAACCACAGCTGTTCAGGTCCCACTACACCATGACTTCCATGATGTGCTGCGCTAGTTCCAAGCCAATCAACTGAGGGTAAACACCAAAAAGACAGTGACCATGACCTTTGGCTCCAGCTGGAAACTAGCAAGATTATCACCTTCCCCTGTCTTCACTACCCAGGATGTCATCCGACTTGAGTGTGTCCTTGCCTTTAAGTACGTGGGGGTTTGGCTAGACAGTAGGCTTGACTTTTCTGTCCATATTGATGCCATCCACACCAAACTATGCCCCAAACTCAATGTCTTATACTGAAACATCCTTATACTTCTGCTCCAGGTCTGACAGGAGCTGGTATTCAAAATGATCCTCCTGGTTTTTGACTATGTGGACATGGTCTATGGCACTGCTCCCTCCTCTTCACTTGCCAGACTGGGCATCCTCTTCAGTGCCTTTTGTCATTTCACTATGAACTCTCCTCTCCACATGCATCATGGCTGTCTCCATTCCTCCCTGTCCATCCTTTCCCTACGTTGCCAGTCCCACTGTGTCTCCATCATTGCTACATACTGGTTTAACTCCCTTTCCTCATACTTCTCCTCTCTCCTCTCCCCCACTATCTCCTCTTCTTACTCCCTGCACTGCAGGGATCCCCACATTTTTGCCATTCCCCATCCCCGCTCGTGTGCTGGGAAAGCTGCCTTCTATCACCTACCCTCCCTCTGAAACCTGCTCCCCTCTTCCCTTCATCTCTCTCTCTCTCTCTTTTCTCCCCCTCTCGCCAAGCCTTTAGATGTCAGCTAAAACTTTCTCCTACCCCCCCGTACTTGCCTCTCCCATTTCTGACCCTCTTTGCTCTGCTTCTCCCTCCTCTCTTGTCTCCCTCTCCCACCACTTTTTCCATACCTGGGCCACCTGTGTCACTTGCCCACACTCTGTGCCCTGATGCATTAGGTGCTAATCTTTAATCCTCTAACATTTTAAACTTTGGCAGCAATGTAATAGTACCCTCAGGCTGCCATTTCCCCTAGTTGACACTGTGTTGTGCTTGGTCAAGAGGGATATCCCTCCTACTGCTACCTGGGTCTATCTGTATTATATTTGGTATTTGTCTTTTTGTATTCACTTCTGATGTTTTATTTGCTTTTCATATCAGTACTCCCTCTCCCTCTGCCCCCAGGTCACACCTGGAAATTAGCCCCAGCTCAGTGTGACTTTTCTGGTTAGCAAATTCTAAATCAATCAATCAATCAATAAATAAAAAAAAATTGAAATAGATCTCTGTTAAATGCTTTTAAACTTAGTTATTAATTTAGTCTTAAATTAACTGCTTTTCCTACCATTTGTAAAAGTGTCTGGATAAAATGTCATAATACCTCTGAATTACTTCTTAATATTCTGTCAGGTATGGCTAAGGTCTTCTATCAATGCCATATGTTGATGAAATGATTTATGTCATTTTTTTTCCAGTTAGCCTCCATAGGTAGTACTGTTTTTAGCTATTCATTTATTATTTTCAAGCAATTCAATATACTGTACAAGGAAGGTCAATTAAGAAATGTTGGCAGTTGTTACACAGCAATTAAACTAATATCCACACACAGCTCCAAAAATGCCTTCTTAGACAGATATAAACAGTCCCTAATTCAGATAGCAGAGGTTTTCACCTTAATAGCAGACTCAGACAAATACTTTTTTTATTTATTATTGCCTAATGTTACCACTGAGTAGCTAATTTTAAGAATATAAGCATTCCCTTAGTATTATTTCATGGTCATTTCTGCTGCTGTCCCTGGGACTCTCATGGAAGTAGGATGCTACATACCATGGGGTTATCCTGGTTGGAATTAGTATAACTTTACTATTCAAATCCAGTGACCACTAAAAATCATGGCAGTTCACAGATTACTGCTTAGCCATGAGCAATGGTCCTTGATCCTGTAATATTTTATTAGTCTTCAAAAATAAAAAAAGTTATCATCATCATCACTGCCAAAGGGATTATAAAAGTTTCTTCTTTCTTTAATGTGCCATATTATCATTGGATGCTAGGTTCAATAACTTGACTTTGCAATGGAATCTAACATCCAGTGATACAATGGCATATTAAAGAAGCAGCAGTCTGCGAAATGTCGAGATTTGAAGTGGCCAGTTGATTTGAATATTAAAGTTACATATATTCCGTGATGAGACAGAGTCTCATATTTCTGCCTTGGATTAAATTGATTAGGATTGAAGACTCTCTTAAGAAAAATATTGACTTGTTATTGCTGTAGGTCTTCCTGGAATTTTTTTTGGAGATTGTCCTGGATGGAGACATTTCAAATAAATAAATTAAAGATAAACAGAAAGGTGAAGGAATGAATAAAGTGTTCAACTTAAAATAATTTCAAGTACATACTGTATGTACTGGATACAGTGAGTGTAATCTTGGGCCACTCAGTGTCAGACACTAATGACCCATTACAGGAGTCTAAGCTCTGATTATATAACGTCTACATATCTTTTTTAGCTGAGTTATCCTATTCAGATAAAGTAGGAGAAGCAAACAAAAGTTTGTTGGTGCTCTTTGGAGATATTGTATTAATTATTTTCACTACTTCAACTCCACAGTGTTAACCTCAAGTGCCACTGCCAAGGATTATTTATTTATTTATTTATTGTAAATATCAGAAAACATACCTTTGAGTCATAGACTCCTTTACAAAGGTTCCATGTCAATGAGAACAGAGACATCAAGGACAATAGCAACAATTATACACAATTATACACAACAGTTACAGAAATGATTACAAAATGGTTGCAGATAACACAGTGAAGCAGATGGTGATAGAGCAATAAACATTGGTACATAGTACAGATGGTAGCAGGTAACAAAAAAAGATACTGCAGGGCAATGGTGCCAGCCATGCCCTGGTGGTTATTTGCAGGTATAGGCAGGACTGAGGTGTCCATTGTCATATATAGGCACACCCCGGGGTGGCTGGATCAGCATTTAGTTATGGGAAGAGGGTAGGACTAAAGGGCAGGGACAGTCACAGACTGAGTCATGAGAGATCAGATCTCTTAGCTGGGACTTGAACTGGCCAAGTTTGGATTCTGTGAGGAGGGCATTTGGTAGTGAGTTAAGCCAGGTGGGGGCAAGGTACCTAAAGGTTCTTTGACCTGAGGTGGTCTTGCTGTGAGGTACCCTGAAGTGGGTTGTCACTGATTGTTGAGTGGGGTGGGTGGACAATCATGCCTGGAGCAGGGGGGTGAGATCAGGTGGGAGTAGCTCTGATGTTACTTTTTTTGGCAAAGAGGCAGGTCTGATATTTGTGCCTCCCATCAACGTTTAGCCAGTTGGTTGAGGTGTAAAGGGTGCAGGTATGTGTGAGTCTGGCACAGCCAGTAGCTAGTCTACAGGCCTTATTAAGAGTCATCCTAATTTTGTTTAGGTGTGTGTTGTCGGCTGCCCCATAAATAATGATTCCATAGTGTATGAGTGACAGTATTGATGCCAAGACAGCTAGGTGGAGAGCTTCAGGTGGGAGGCAGTGCTTGTAGCAGTGAAGCAGGCCAATACGCATATTGACAGCAGTGCTCAGTTTTTGGATGTGGTCATAGTAGGTGAGTCCAGAGTCTAGGGCGATACCTAGGTATTTGAATGAGGTAACCTGCTCAAGGGGGTCATTTAAAGAGTTCAACATGAGCCGGGGTTGTCCTATGTTCTTGTTTTGAAGGTGTGCAAACACCATGGATGTTTTTTTTTTTTTGTAATTTAGGACTAGCCTATGTTGAACGAATCAGAATTCAGCTTCTGAGAAAGATTTTTGGAGTGCAGAATGGAGGGCTGTGGGATCGGTGTGGGAGCTGTAGAGGACGGCATCATCCGCATACAAGGGTAGCTTCCCAGAGCAATCCTTGGGCAGGGAGTTGAGAAACAGGGAAAAAAGTTGGCCAAGAATAGAGCCATGTGGGACACCAGACCTGACTTGAAGGGGGAGGACAGGGTTTGGGCAAGCCTGACTGTTTGGGTTCTCTCAGACAGATAGCTGGCAAACCAGCCGGTGGTCTCTGGAGATAGGCCTAATTGTGCGAGGGAATCCAGGAGTAGTGTATGGTGCACCATATCAAATGCCTTGGAAAGGTCTATAAAGACAGCACCAGCAGTGTGGCCAGTGTCAAGAGATGTGTGGAGGACATTTGTAAACTCCAAAAGGGCTGTGGTGGTTCTGTGGTTATGGCGGAAGCCATGTTGCTCTGGACACAGGAGGCTATATTTGGTAAGGTAGTCCATAAACTGGGTGGCCACAATCTTCTCCAAGGTTTTGGAGAGGGGAGGCAGGATTGAGATGGGGTGGTAGTTTCCAGGCAGAGTGCGGTCACCACTTTAAAGGATTGGTATGATGAGGGAAGATTTCCATTTAGAGGGAGGAAGCTGACACAGTCAGAGGGAGCAGTTTGGAAGCATGGTGAGAGGGGGGAGAACTTCATTAAAGGTGAGCCTAAGCAGTTTAAGGTCGAGTGTGTCACTGCTAAGGCATGATTTGCTGAGGGCCTTGAGTAGAAGGGGGGCTGCTTCATGCTGAGATATTGCTTTAAAGTAGAACAGGGGCATGGAGAGGGAGCAAGGTGGTGCTGGGGTGGGGGAGAAGAAATTGGAGGGGAGAACACTATTAAGGTCAGAGAAGGAGGCATTAAATGTATTTTCAATCAGGGCAAGGTCTGTGGTGATAGATCCATTGGCCATTAGTAGGGAGGAAGGGAGGTGCAGTGGAGGCTTTGCCACTGAGTTCTTTGAGGGAGTCCCAGAACTTGCTTCCCGAGCCCCATGTGGCAGTGAGCAAGGTCCGGTAGTACTCAACTTTTGCCTTATGAATGTTCTAAGGACATTTATTACATGCTTCTTGATAGCGCTGCCTATCAGCTGGTTTACCAGTATCCAGAGCAATGTGCCATAGATTGTCATGTCTGAGCATCTGGTCCAGAAGGACTTGTGACATCCAGTATGTGTCAGCCCCTTTAACTATCTTTTTGCTTAGGGGTGCATGCTGGTCGCAGGCAGCGTTGAAGGTATCGATGAAATGGTTAAGGGCAGAGTCAATGCTCACTGTGGTTCAGATGAGAGACCAGTCACTAGCTAAGAGACACTGTTTGAGGAATTGAAGTTTGCCAGGTTTGAGGCGGTATTGCAGGATAGTTTTGGGAGGGCTTTCTAACAATATATGACCAGTGACAAAGCACCAGGGAGTGGTCACTGAGAGCACTGGGTAGTACTCTGACCTCGGTTACTTTGTGGGGTGCATTGGTGAGTACAAGATCAAGGGGGGTGGCAGTACCAGTCTTCTGGCTGATTCTAGTGGCAGTGGTCACAAGCTGGGACAAGTTTTGAGAGGCTGCAGCATCCCTAATGGAAGCCAATGCATCAGCTAGCCAGTATATATTAAAATCCCCAAGGTCAATGATTTCAGCCCTGTTGAGGAGTGTATGGAGGTGGGTGAGTACAGAGTGCAAGGCACTCTTCTGATTTCAGGGAAGAATGTATATGGAGGAGAGGAACAGGGGGCTCTGTTAGGTGCAAGAGTGATTTTCAGACTCAGAGCCTTGGCCCCATGTTTGAGGGTTGGGGATGGGAGGGCGAGACACTGTAATAAGTCCTGGACATACAGTGCACATCCACCCCCCCTTTTATCTGTTCTGTCAGCACGATATAGTGTAAAACTGGGGAGTGACACTGCGGAGTCTGGGGTGCAGTCGTTGAGCCAAGTTTCAACTACCTATATGACATTAGGGTGATTCTGGGCAACCCAGCCCTAAAATGAGTCAAATTTGTAGGGGAGGCTACAAATATTAAGGGAGGCAACTATTAGATCCTTAGAAGCAGTAACCTGGGGGGGTTGGGCAGGTCCTGGGTTGGGGTGGACATCTCCTGAGAGGAGGAGCAGGAGCAGGAGGATGTGCAAGGATGCCAGTTTGAATCACTGCTGTTCCAGCTTAGGCACCGGTACTGAGGGGGAAGAGCAGCAAATGGAGATGGGAAAGGATAGGTCCCATAGAGAGGGAGAGGCAAGGCAGAGTAGTGTCCACTGCTGTTCTATGGCAGCACCCTTAGGGGGAGATTTGGGTGAGGGGAGCATGGTCTGTAGATAGAGTGAGTGTGGTAGTACACTGGTAGATGTGGGGGGGGGCTAAGGTGAGAAGCCTGATAAGAGGTGGTTCTGGCTCACAATGTAGAGAGATATGTAGAGTATCCCCTAGTAAAAAGATTGGGGCTACTGTTAGCAGTGCAAGCCTCATGGTAGAGCAGATAGTAGTAAGCAGGGTCATAATGAGCACAAGGTAGATTTGGGAGGGGGAGGTCAAAGGGTTTAAGATTGTTGGAAAACTTAAAGAAATTAGCCTGACCAGTTGGCTTAGTGGTAGGGCTGCCGACTTTGGTGCCAAAAGTACAGGGTTCTAGATTTAATGGTGGACAGTAGCAAGAATGAGGAAAAAGGGCTAAAATAGGGGTATGATAGTAAGAAAGTGAGGAGGAGGAGTGGAGATTAGGAGGATAAACAGAGTGGTGTGAGGAAGGCAAACTGGGCTAGGAATGGGACTGCAGGGACTCCTAGTGGTCAGAAAATGTAAGCTGCAAATGGGAAAGTGGACACTTAGAATTTAGAGGGTGTGGTCATGTGACATGTTACGTGATCAATATGCAGCCATAAATGTAGAGCTGAGCTTGGGTGGGTGGGGCAGTCGGCGTACAGCGCTGATGGGGCTAACATCCCTTCAGGAAGTAAGCTGGAAGGAGAGAGGCTTTACCTCCTACAGCCCCCTGTGATTCCTGGAGTCCCCTGGTGTGAGCTTTTCAGCCTGGCAATGATTCTGACATGCATTGGAATGTGCATACCAACTGGTACACACCTTGTTTTTGTGCAGCACTCTGTTAAAAAAATACAGACAACCCTTAATTTGCCTTAATAGTTACTTTCTTTGCTCATTTCAGACAAACATTTACATACACTGTACTACAGTACTGAAAGTGTCTATTCGTGATTTAAAATTCACTGCAAGCACAATCTATGGCTTTACTTTACCAGACCTGGCACTCCGTTCTTCATTATTATTCTTTGCCTAATTGCCTAAATCGTGTGTGGAACAACATTTAGTGTTACCTTCTGGTACATTTGTTCACTGGTGCCATACGTCTGATGTTTCCGACGTTATGATGGGAAGACGTTTTAGCGTCACAAACGTCAGCTATCATCATGGTCTAACCACGTAGGTAATGTACAGAATGTCTGCCAAAATGGTGACTGAAAGTAAAGAAAAGGAAAACTAAGCAAGACAGCAGTATCCCCTAGGACCAGACATATGGCACCAATGAACAAATGTACCAGACGGTAACTCTAAGTGTTGTTCCACATAAGATATAGGCAATTGAGCCAAAAAGAGTAATGAGGAATGGAGTGCCAGGACTGGTAAAGTAAAGCCATAGACTATGCTTGCAGTGAATTTAAAATCACGAATAGATACTTTCAGTACTATAGCACTGTGTATATAAATGTTTGTCCGAAACAAGCACAGAAAGTAAATATTAAGGCAAATTAAGGGTTGTCTGTATTTCTTTTGAACAAAGTGCTGCAGTGTCAGTGGCTCAGTAGGTAGCATACTCACCTCTGAGGCCAGGAGATCAGAGGGCCGTGGGTTCAGTTCCCACATCTGGCACTTGGGTTAATATCCCAGTATTGACACTGTAGTGCAGCATGAGAGGGGTGCTGCACTTCTGAGGTGCCATCTTTCGGATGAGAAATTAAAACCGAGGTCCCATCTGCCTGGATTGGTGGTAGTTCAGGTGGATGTTAAACATCCCATGGCACTTATCAAAAAAGAGTAGGGGAATTTCCCCGGTGTCCTGGCCAAATTTCCCTCATTCACTAAAAAAAAATACCACCAACAGCTTAATCTGGTTCAAGGTCAGTTGGCATTCATCTGTATCCCCCTTCCCTGGGTCGTGCCTGAAAATAGGCAAGATTTGTCTAGTGCACTTACCCGGTCAACAAAAACTAAATAAAAATAAATAAAAAACAAGGTGTGTACCAGCTGGTCTGCACATTCCAATGCGTGAAAGTAGGAGAAGCCTCTATAATCACTTTTTTCTGCATTAACTATCTGCACTGGCAGAGGTCATCAATAAAGATGAACTAAAGATCCTGCTAAAGTATTTTACATTTGTGAAGGCATTGCAGTATGTGTTCAGTATCTGTTTCTGTAACCTCAGCCCAAAATAACAGTAACATTCACCTTCCTTCTAGGGTTGAATGATACGGAAAAATAAGGATTTCTTTTATTTTTGCCTTAGGAGGCCTTTGGCCTTCAAAATCTTCAAACTTCTGATTAAATTGAAACATAAACTTTGCAAGGACACTATCTTTTTCTTGGTGCTTGAACACCCCTTCAGTAGCAATCTGTTACTTCTGACTTAGGTAGTACCGTTTGAGCATCTCAGAAATACCTAGTCAAGTCCTATTATGTGCTTTTAGTTGTGACTTCCTCTTTCAGCTATGTATTTTGTATCCTCAACCCTACTTAACTGCTAACTGGCTTATTTAAATTAGGTGCCAGGGATACTTAAAAATGAATCTGTATGTATTGATTAATAGACTGCGAGTCTTCTAGCCACATATCCCACACATCAGCTAGTGTAAAGGTCATTGAATCTAGGAACAACATTTAAGTCCTTTGAAAATGGTGATACAGGCTTAATGAAATTGGTATTGCATATTTTTGTAACTTGCAAAACTGTGCAAACTATTACTATAGTGGCTGGCCAAGAGTTTAGGAATGATAATATGACTGCTTCTAATGTCAAGTATGCTGAATGTAAAACCATTATTATATATGACTGTGGATGATATTCGTATGGCAGGTGATTAGTAGGAACTGACCTTTTTAATACCTACATGTTGGTAAAATATTGTATTGTCCCCTGAATCCCCTCAGGAATGATGGATGCTACAACAGTGTAACTTGCTGGTTGCTCATTGGCAAATTTATTTAAGGCACAAGGAATATATTTACACCCATAGCTTTTTATACCTTCACAATTCAATTCCATACAAAGTTTCTTTAAAAGCTTCCTGGTTCCGGCCTCCATCCGTCTTTTGGTCATTCTTCCAATCTTGCCTTTCAGGGGCCAGACACTGTGAATCCAGGCCCCCTTCTCCACACCAGAACCAGGCCAGTTCCACCTACCCGGGCTTTCGTCCTCCAGGCCTGGACACTTCTGAATCCAGCACCTGGACCTATCCCCCTCCCCACTTTATCACCATGTCTGGGTTCCTTGCCCCCAACCTGTGTATCTCACCTTCCTCCCTCATTCCTTTCCCCCACTCCCCCTTTTTCTTTCTTCCCACTCCCCATGGTCATCTTTGCCCCTCCCTACCAGGGGACTCTGACCTAGCCCCCTGATCCAATGCTGCCTCTCTGCAGCGGAACACCAGCCCTATGCCCAGGGCTCCTAGGGCACACACTCTGCCCTCCACTCTTTCCTCTTTGTGCCAACCATGACCCTCAGAGCCTTCCTTAATAAGGGTGGCAGGGTGGGAAAAAATTCCCAGCAAAAGAGGGTGTCCTTCCTGAGTCCTGGCCTAATATACCCCTACAGGCCCTGGTCAGGACCCCCTTTGGACTCTGCCCCCCAGTCAATCCCTGGGCTCTGGTGTGCCCATGTCATATTACACTCTCCCTGCCCTGGTAATGTCACCAGCTCTGCCCATTCTATTCCCTCTGCTCCCACCCCCTTCCCTTTCTAGGCCTCTTCCTGTCTGGGATCATTGGACAACCTGGCTTGCCTTTTAGTGGCAACCCCCATTTTTTTAAGTAGCCCACTTTACTGTATATGGCTCAGAACCACAAGATAATGTGTGCTTCACTGAGAAATTCTCTCTTTGTATCAGAGGTCCTCCAATTTGATCACAAAGCCAAATGTTTGACATAAACTAAAGCTCCCAAAATGCATTGTATTAGATTTTTTGTCTGTGTTCATCTAGCCATTTAGCTGATAGAACTAAGACTGCTAGCTGTATTTTCTGATTAGGACATGTAATCAGAAGAATGTGCCCATGGGCAAAGACAATCTTCATTTGCTACAAATTCTGTTATTGCTTAGGATTTAAGAATATTCCAAAGCAAGGCAATTTTAGCTTGATGTGGCATATTTTAGGCAATCTACGCTTCATGAAATCAAACAAGTTTCTCACCCTTTCCATCACAAAGATAGCTTCTTCCTTGCAAATTAGTAAACTGCTGCTATGCAAAGTCAGGCTTGGCAAAAAATGTCTGCTGTGACAAAGACTATGGCAACTGGCAGCAGCAGATAAAGGTTTGTTTTACTTGTTTACTTTAGATACAACATTTGTTTACCTGTTTACTTCGATGGTGCACTGAATTCAAAACTTCCTTGTGAATGCAAGGACTGGTTTATTTCTTGAACACAGCTTTGTTAGTATCTTTTCTTACTTTCTCAAATACTCGTACAGTGGTAGTCCTGAAAAAGTTGACTTCTGATGCAGTACAGTATACCTTAAGGTATCGTGAGGTAATTGGATCAGTTTATCATTGAAAACAATAGATGCATTTACGCTACTGGATCTGCACAATTTATTTTATTTATTTAGTTTTTGTTAACCGGGTAGGTGCACTAGCCAACAGGTGACTATTTTCAGGCATGACCTGGGAGACACAATTACGTACAAAATAGGTCAGTTTAGTTAACAAAATACAGGCAAAGGTACAGTGGTACAAGTACAGACATATGATTTTCAAAGGCAGGCATACGGTTTCAAATAGGCAGAGGGTACTGGCGGGAGACCACATTTAGGAGGAGAGAGAGAGGAAAGGGAAGGTAAGGGGGATTTTAGGACAACAAGGGAGGGTGTGAAACTGATGAGAGGTGGAGGTAATGAGCGAAAGGACAGAAGATAGCAGCTACGGCCTTGCGGTGCCGGGCAAGGGACGGCAGAGCAGGGGGAGGGATGAACGCAAGTAGGAGGGGAAGAGTGTTGCAGAAAGCAAGAGGATGAAACCAGAGGGTTAGGGGCAAGGAGGAGTCGAGGGACACAGTTTCAAAGTGCAGCATTTAGTGGGAAGGCACAAAGGGATCCAATAGCAACGGAGCCGGATCAGGAGAGGTGGCTAGGCTGAAGCACGTACGGCAAGGGGAGGCGTAATTACGGCTTTAGTGGGAAAAGGCACTAGGAAGACCCGGGGCTGTGGAACTAAGACCCGGCTGGGCTCAGGGACTCATGCGGCAAAGTACAGCTAGTTGTGGCTTTTGCGGGAAAAGGCGCTAAAAGGACCCGGGGCTATGGAGCTAGAACTCGGCTGGGCACAGAGACTCATACGGCAAAGTACGGCTAGATAATGTCAGGTAGGGGGGAAGAGTGTTGCAGAAGCAAGAGGATGACCCAGAGGGTAAGGGGCAAGGAGGAGCTGAGGGACACAATTTCAAGGTGCAGCATTTAATGGGAAGGCACAAAGGGATCCAATAGCAACAGAGCTGGATCAGGAGAGGTGGCTAGGCTGAAGGCATGTACGGCAAGGAGCAGCATGATTATGGCTTTAGCGGGAAAAAGCACTAAGAAGACCCCGGGGCTGTGGAACTAAAACTCGGCTAGGCTCAGGGACTCGTGCGGCAAGGTACGGCTAGTTATGGCTTTAGCGGAAAAGGGCGCTAAAAAGACCCGGGGCTATGGAACTGGAACTCGGCTGGGTGTAGAGACGTATACGGTAAAGCGCGGCTAGATATGGGTTGGGGGGAAAGGTGAAAAAAGGGGTTTTGGAACTGAGACCAGGTAGGACTGAGGAGGAGAGGAGTGAGAGGGGAGGGGGGAGGGAGAGCAAGAGGGACCAGTACCCATTAACAATTATATACATCTTACGGTTTAGTACTACACAGTAGAACTGACGAAGGATAAAAGAAAAGAAGGATTATGTCATAATTATACACAAAGTCAGAAGAGAATAAACAATGTTGGATATGCAGTAAAAAAAGGTCAGAATAATATACATATTACAACGTTAAGGCAATTAGGCAGCAAACATGATTGGAATAGAGTGTCCATATGAGAGGTTTGTAAGCATTACATTGTAAGTGCAGTCAGTCTTATAGACAGTTCATTAAAGTGCAATCAGACAAATCAGGTGACAGAGCAATTGAGGGGAGGCAGGCTATTGAGTGAGCAGTGCAGATGAATTACACTGGTGCAAATCCAGCAGTGTAAACAGCTGCTGGAGCATTGTAAGTTACTCTGTTGTACCTCAAAGTGATTGGTGTTTCTGAGGGTTCATGTACCAATGCAGGTGTTTTGGGTTAGCATGTAAACATGCTGCTCCACCTGCACTGGTGCAGCCCCATGATACCCTGCAGCAACAACAACAAAAAATGATACCTGTTCTCAATCCATTTGACCCGGAAGAAGTGCGTCCAGCAGTGCAGGAAGTCGAGTCAAAACTACAGACTGATCCTGCAATGCTGCACAGCACGGGCTGTGTAAATGGGCATCGACTGTGATGTTCGGTGGCAGCAAAACAGAGAAGATGGCACTGCAGCTGAGAAGTAAGTGTTAATATGCCTAATGAAGTTGCTGCAGTGCATACCTTATTGCTGTTGCAGTTTAATGCAATGTTAAACTATGGTGTGATCGCCACTGCAACTGCTGCATGTTACATCAAACCTTAAGCTGCCATTGGTATCAAAGTTCAAAAGGGTTCAGCAGAGTCATACATTTGCCATGCAAATAGATGCACTTTAATAGAACAGTGCTTTTATGTCTTTCCTGAAAACTTTTTTAGGTTTCCATTGGTGTACTTCAAGTAAACTCCATGCCTACGTTGTAAGTGAAAGTTTGGGAAAACTATCTCCTGCTTCTCTAAACTTGTATCTGCCTTTGGCTATCTTTCAATTACCTTCATTTATTCATGACTAGAGTCCTTAATTCTCTGTAGCACTGCAGTCCTGATTTCCACGGTTGGATCCCTTGGCTTCATCAGCAGCATTTTTTCATTCCTGTACAGCATCAATTATTTGTTTCTGTAGCATGATACAGGCCTACCATTGGCTCAAATGGTTTCTGATCTCATTGATGACATCACATGCTAAGCATAGAGGAAGAGCTTTGAGATAACCAAGGAGGAGAAGGGAGTCATGTATTATGGGAATAATGCATAATTGAATGTAAAACCACCAAGAGGAAATTGTTCTGTGACACTGTATATATTTTCCAACATGATGTGAGTTCTGTGGAAAATTCCATAATTATGGAATCACAGAATTCTAGGGGCCTTGTTCATGACAGTTCATCATAATCTATTGCATTTCTTCCAAACAAAAGCATCTGCAAGTTATGTGTCACTGGTCAGCTTGTACTGATTCACTGCTGATGAAGAAACAACACTATACATGTTAGAATAGGAACTCTAATTGAAAATAGAAGTGTACTGGCCGGTAAACATCATGTAATGACATGGGACCCAATTTTAAACAATGCTTAACCATGTGGTGCAAGCAATTTTTTTCTCACGGGAAACTGGTGTCTCTATTTTTCCTCATTCGAGCATTGTGGGCTTCATATGATAGTTGTGGAACATGCAGGGATATAATTTGCCTGCACCAGTAGGTTACTGTATGTTAAGCATGGTGGTAAATATAAAATATGTAACCCCAAAGGGTTATGAACAGTCTAATTCTTAACATGTTGTGGGTTCTGTGACATCACTTGAGCTTTACAGCTCAGTGTGTCACAAAATCCAAAGGTGAAAGAATTAGCCGGGAGAGAATCATAACATTTATTTCATTTTTTTGCCTTCTATAGTACAAGGGTAACCTCATTTTATGGAAATGTGTTTTGGAAATCAGCAAGAACACACTGAAAAGCAACTGACATTAAAATACTTTCAGTTGCAGTTTAAAACAGCAGCTGTGTACACTCACATTGTATTTGTAAATTTTGATTGACAGCTTCAGTGGGAAAATGTTCAGAATATTTTGGTTCGCTTGATTGACAGTGTTGGCTTAAAAAAAGTAATTCTTAACAGTTAGTTGTTAAGAATAATTTTTTTGAAGCCAGCCCAGGAGGGAGAAATGGTTGCACTTTCATCCCCCACACCAGCAACCCAAGCTCCAGTTCAGGGAGAAAATTAATTCAAGAGGAAAATGGCTGGGCTAAAACATGCCAGCAGCCCCCACAGGCTCTCACATGATCAATATGGCTGGCATCACTAAACAAAGGTAGTGTGCAAATCTTGGATAACTGGTAAGTCCTTGAGAAGGTTGGTGATAGCGCTTGGGGGGTGCCGTTGGGCAGACTTATCTGGCAGGAGTATAAAATACTGATAGAAAACTAAAATGACTTTTTGAAACCACTTGCTAAATGAGGTACCCATGATTCATATAAGGACCACATCTAATACATTCTTTGTGGATTTCTCACATTTCATTAAGTCTGATAATCTGCAAAAGAAAAGTCAAACTGAGTCTAATACCTCTTCAGAAATCCTGCACTACTTTCTGTTTAATTTCTCTGCAGTGTGCAACAGGGATTCATATGATTCACTTATGAGATTCCGTACTGACAAAGGACCTGGGCTGCATAATACCCTAACCAAATTGTTGCAGTTGTTTGCTGAAACTATTTCTCACTGTGTTGCCCATCTTTTACCTTCTCTCCTTAACTGCAAGCTCTGTACCTCATATTTGGAAAACAGCAGCTGTCACACCTGGCTATGCAGATGACACAGACCTTTTAAATAATTACTGGACCATCTCAGCATTTCCGGCCTTGGCAAAAATAGTGTCTCAGCAATATTACACATACCTATGCAGATATCATTTGCTTTCTAACTAACAGCATGACTTTAGAGAATGAAACAGCACTACCGCTGCTCTACTCAAACTAACAGGTGGCTTGTATAGTGCAATGGATGAGGGACTCACAGCTAGAACAATCTTTATTGATCTGATAAAGGCCTTTGATCTTGTTGATCATAAAACTCTTCTTGAAAAACCTTTGCAAATAAGTCCTGATGGATTCACCCTACATTTGTTTAAAAACAATATTCAATTCTGTTTAGGTCTAAGATTAAAATAGAACTATTACTCATAAAATCCCATAATACGCAACTGTGATTTGACATCCGTATATTATGGAGTTTTTCACTTTCATTTTCAAATTAACTGACACTGGCTCACACTGAACTCCATTTCTGCTAGTTGAGTCATCAGGTGTTGAAAGCAGTTTTACGCAGTCACTGGAACTATAGCACTGTGCAAGTCATTAAATTATAAGACCAGTACTTTTAAGAAATAGATATGATCAGCGTGTTACTCACTTTTACACATCTTCAGCGTGTGAGGCCATTACAAACTGTTCAAGCTGTGCTCTCGTGTTTTATGTGGCATCATACACCTCAGAAGTGCAAAAATGCTCATAACACACTGCTGCCCATACCTTATTATTTTGTTTTTCTCCTGATTTCTTTATCTTTTCCACAACTTTGCTCACCTCATGAGCTAAGGTCCTTCGCAGTGACTCCCACCAACAGTCACTGGTACTTGGCTGGAGCCTTGTTCTTACTCAGATACCACCACTGCCACCAGTTGACACATCAGTCCTTGTCTTACCCCTGAAGCAGAGATTCCCCATTCCTATCATGTGTCTTGGCATACTTAGAGCCATATCAGATCACTTCTGGTTGGTTATTGGCCATAGGGAAGGGAACAGCCATTCTATGTGCTTGGAGTGTGTTCTGGTTCGTCATTGGCCATAGGGAAGGGGACATTCCTTCCATGTGCTTGGAGGGTATGAACCTTTACTGTACCCGCCCTGTTACACTGCCAGAAACCAGGAAACATTTTCTCCCCAGATCAAGTCCCATCCACCACCATCTCTTTAATTGTGCACACATGCAGCAGACCAGGGAGGAGATGCGTGCCAGTTTGTGGTCATCCATGCTGACAAGAGCACTTCACCACACCTTGTTCTGGTATTGTACCTGTGCAGTGTGTCACAGTCACCCACACGGGGAGGACAACAACCTAACAATTGCTTATAACCTTCCCTGCTGGCCTTTGCTCTTGACATTCTGGCTTGGGGCATGAATCTGTGTTACCAGCATGCCAAACCAGCACCTCACTGATTGGTGCCATGGAGTAGGCCTACATATACATAATTTTATAAGTTAAAAGGGCCATCAAGGGATGTCTCCCATGGTATAAGAGACTCTGAGCGTGAGGTTTGGGTGAGAGGGCCATGAATTGAAGCAGAGCAGTTCACCCTTGGAGGCCCTATTAATTGTTATATATCACTCAAGTGTAGGCCAAGTGATTTATAATAAGTTCATAGTCTTTCATTTTAAATGTTTTTGTGCCAGCCTTCCCTGACACTGGAGTGGAGTGCTCCCTCCCAAAAGAGAGCACACTGTATACAGTATAGGCAGTACAGTGGATCTTCATATAGATTGACTGAATTCACATTAGTGATTTACAATATATTTAACAAACAGGATACAGTTTGTTAAAAGTGGGGAGAACAAATGTGATATTCTGGGACTTACAGCAGGAGTACCTCAAGGGTCTATATTGGGCCCAGTGTTAGTCTCAGTTTTTTTTTAATAAAATCCCATCTGTTTTTACTTCTGCACAAAGATTAATGATCTCAGATGATGCAGGTATATACAGTCAAGACAAATACTTAACTACAGTTCAATATAAATTGAAAGAATGCTTTCAGTAGTTCAAGACTGATTTAGGGCTCCAAACCTCTTGCTAAGTTAAAGTAAAATTAAGGTGATAGTATCGCAATCTTACAGTAGTTGGCAAGACAAAATGGTAACCTGCAGAGTGTAGTGACACGAGACATTAGTTGAAACTGTAAGAACATTTAAGTATCTAGGAGTCTATTTGGATCAACATTGAAACAGAGCAGATCCAGCAGAACAGGTGACAAAAAAGTGAACCAAAAATTGTGCTACTGTACCTCTAGCAAAATAAAGGTTGCCTAACTGCTAAGTCAAGACATGTTATCTCAAAACAAGTAGTCCTTCCAACCAGGAGTGTCATTTAGGGGTAGCCAGGGGTTGGGGTTGAGAAACCTATGATTTCTTTGCAACCCCATGATGTCCCTTGTAACCCCTAAAACATGGCTTCCCGTGCATATATTTATATAACATATGGTAGGTGGAGGAGATTTGTAACTCATATGATTCTGGTGAAATGGCACTTATGCTTCCAACTTTGAAATATGGTGGGGAAACATTGCACAAAATTATGGACTCTGCCATCTGCAAATATAAACTACATTGAGCATCATTTGCTGCTCTGCATTGCAAGCCCCTCTGGAAACACATCTTTGCTTACTCTATGAGACCCCCCCCCGATTAATTTATTTATTTAGGCTATCCTGCACATTGGTATATCCATGTTTAGGCTACAAACTGAGTTTTCAAGAGGGTCCCAGGGGGGCAGAGACAGCAGTAGGGGTGATAAGCAAAGAATTAACAAAAAGCATGAGAAATATTGCTCACATTATACTCCTTGCCCCTGATTTTCTAAGAGTCTGGCATGCCCCAGGACTAAGCCTTCATGTATAACTCACAGGTGGGTGTCGGGGGGGGTACTTTCACAAACAAAAATTATAAGTTCAGTATTGTTTGGCATGGGTGGCATTTTCATTTTTCATGCCAAATACACAAATATGCTATGCCTGATAATTACAGGTGTAGTTTTTGTGTGCAGCTGCACACAAAAATCTGTACAAGCAGCCATATAATGTGGAAAAGGTTGCAAAAGGGCATTCTTTCTGAAAACAGCTTGCATGTGGAACACATTGTATTTGTGCTTCTGGGTTTGTAACACTTGCACAATTTTTCCACTTTTTGAAAATCTGGCATCTTATATTGCAGTATGTTTAAATGTTAGTTTCTAAGCAGTTTGGCCTGTATTTTTTTCAATATTAAGGGCCTTATCCAACTAGAAGAAGTGAAAATGTGCAGTTCTGTGAGAAGGCTTTTAAAACTTAATTGGGACAGCACTGTCTCACATTTTAAGGTCCCAGTATATTAAACTGTAATGCGATGATTTTATGTATGTTTAAGATGCATGTTTTTACTGTTGTATTCAGTTTTATGCACTGCACAGATCTCTAAGCCCCTGGGAAGGGACACTTTATTAATAAAGTTTATCTATCTAAACTGTTTATCTTGTAACTACTGCTCTTATAGTTCTTAAATATTTTGTAAACAAAGCATATGACTTTCTATTACAATTCTTCAGATGTTTGTTTATTTAGTTTTTGTTTACTGGGTAAGTGCACTAGACAGAAACTGCCTATTTTTAGGCACAGCCCAGCATGAGTAGTTAATGTTAGTTAACTTCAACGTTTTTAATGGTTTGTCAATAATTTTGCCTTGCAACATCCTGTATTTTCCTGTAACCTATATGTTTTGTACATAAATGTTTGAACTGTCCTAATATGGACTATAAGCAGAGCTGAAAGGGGCTCTTTGGCTAAGCCCATCCACCTGGTTAAACAAAATGAAAAACAAAAATGATACAGCAGTGCACGAGAGTGCATGAAGTGTCTTAACATCCCTGGGCAACTACTATAACACCAAATGGATTATAACCAGGAAACATTGGACAATATACTTAAAGTAATAAATGGTATGGGTAGAAACAAAGGAGTAGGTTGCAAAACATCTGGGCAAAAGGATGCTTGCATAAGGTGTGTCATGGCCATGTTTTTCCAATTTCTCTTCTGGTGGCCTACAGGCATGTACAGGACTTGTCTTAGTGCTGATTTATGGTCTTACATGGCAGTTTTGAGGGAAAAACTTCATTTCTGGATGCACTCATCTGTCTACTTACAGTGGTGCTCAGTGTGAGGTTCCCTCTTGTCTAGTCACGTCAGTCAGAACCTACACACATATCCTGGCAAGAATGGATAGAGTCATCACTACTAATTGTTATGTGTTTTCACTCATTATGTCTAGTTATCACTCAGAGCATTGTGACAATAGTATCACAACATGATGAGACAGGATGGAATATGACACTGAGCACCACTG
Organism: Neoceratodus forsteri; assembly: GCA_016271365.2. NCBI lineage: Eukaryota > Metazoa > Chordata > Ceratodontiformes > Ceratodontidae > Neoceratodus > Neoceratodus forsteri. The sequence goes on along the minus strand of JADMNL010000023.1, from coordinate 163,249,766 downwards.
TATGCTAGGGATCCTGTGCTGAATATGCCATGGGTAGCTTGCAGCACAACGGACTCACATCAGCAGCATTGTTACTCATGTTGTGGATGACTTGTTTAAATGAGCCATGGTATTAAGAAGGATGACAGTCACTGAAAATCTGAATATAAGGCTTCCATAATCACTACAAGAGAATGATAGACCCTGTATATCAAGTAAGATTAATATTAAACATAGTAGCTTGAGTCTTGTTTAAAATACAACTGGTAGTGCTGAGTCAGCCTTGCAGCCACCAGTGATATAAGACTTGGGCCCATTTATGCTGTCTGTCCATGATGACATGATTAAATAATGTAGTCTCTTTACCTTCACAGGGAGACTGACTGAAATTTGCAGGTGCATTTAATGTAGAGGTCAGCTCAGACAAAATGGGAGAGGTGATGTGTTCAGTGAGTGTTTACTGTTAACAGAGTGAATGGAAGACCATATTGCAGGAACAACTGTTTAGCTTGGAAAAACTTTACTTTCTTGAGGTATGGTACAGTGTTGCCCAGTGAAATCAGGCATGTTAACCTTCACAGTAGCAACTTAAAACTTTACATTTGACCTGGATCTATTTATTTATTGATTGATTCAGTTTTTGTTGACCGGGAAAGGAGGACTAAGCAATTCTGCCTATTTTCAGTTTTGTCCTGTGGGAGAGGGGAAAGATATGGATACAAACTGACATACAGAACCAGATTAAGCTGTTGGTGGTATTTTAGTGAATGAGGGGGAATTTTGGCCAGGACACCAGGGAAATTCCCCTACTGTGTTGGCAGGGGGCCCTGCCATCCATCAGGATGGTGGAGCCGGGTGCCAATACTGCTGTGGAAGTGGATGAGGTAGGAGACATGGCTAGCTCAGTGTTTCCTACTACAGTGAGCTAGATGATCACCAGTATAGAGGATTTTTCTATGGAGTGGTCACCCTCAGAGAGGGAGCCATGTACAGACTTACCACTGATGTGGAGATCACACCAGGACTTGGAGGATGATCTTTTTCTTGACCTGGAAAGTAAGCAGGATCAACTTCTCAAAGTAATTGCTTGCCAGGAACATTTGTTACGGAGTTAGCGGTTGGGGACCATGACCGAACGTGAGGAAATGAGGTGCATGTTTTCAGCTGCACAGAAAGTGGTGCTACATGGAAATGGACCACCTGAAAACCTAATCCCATCAGAGGATAGCATGAAGCTTGGGGAGGGTGTGAAGGATGCCGGAGGCCTTGGGTGTTGTGTGCCTACAGATGTGGCAGCGGTTCTACAGAACAAGAGACAATTGTTAAACAGAGATCAAATGCAGAAGGAGCCATGGGATGTCCCCAGAACTGCAGGTAGTCAAGATGCTGCTTCTATTACTGCTGGGACTGACATGGGGCTGGGGGGGTATGGCTGGTGCCACAAGAGGGTATTCAGTCTGCACAGACAAATCCTTACTTAATTACTGATACCAGTGCTGTGGAGGCAATGGGGGACAGCAGTCAGCTGATAGGGCAAGACATTGATTATAATACTCAACAGAGGATTTTGGCACAGGGTCTTTTTGTGGTTCAGACCAGACAGGAGTCTGAGACTGACGGTGAGGAATTTCTGACTGTTTCAGTTGACACAGATACTGTGTTACATCAGTTCTGTGAAGATAATTTATCTGCTTCAGGACTCACCATTGCTGCTGTGTTGGAACAAGCAAGATGGATGAGGAGCCCTGGAAAGAATCAGCCTTGGCTGTCTCTGGGTCTTGTCCTGGCCAGTCAATTGGGCTCACCAGTAGGTGACTATTGTAGGGAAAGTCCCCTGCATATGTCTGCCACATTAGGCTTAATACTGAATCATTCCATTCATTTAAATATCTTGGAGAGTACTGCTGCTAGTGAGACACCCAGTATACCCATTTCAGTCCCTGAACAGGGTGCAGATGTCCCCTTGGGGGTGCTCCCTGACACTCAGGACAAAGAAGACAAGGCCTCCCCTGGGAGAGACAACCTTCTGTAAGGAATGCCGGACCTGGGTTCATGGGTCAGAAACCACCACCACCATCTCTTACCTATGTGGGTCTATTTCATGCTCCACCTGCATCAGCCAAAGGAAGAAATCTTGTGAGTATCAAATACAGAGGAGGACTTGCGGTATTCACTGATAGATGATATGTTAGGAAGAACTTGGTTCAACAGAGCTTGCAGTTTCAGGCCAGCGAGGCTTATACTCTTATTCATACTGCTGGAGATCCTGTTTTTAATCTCAGCTCTAAGACAGCTAGTAGCCTGGAAAAGTTTTGGATGTGGTACCAACAAGTACGCTACACTCCTCTTTGGTCTTCTTTTGTGGTGCTCCCCTTAAAGAAGCCTGTCTTTAAGGTGATAACTGTGCAGCTTAAAAAGAACGGGGTATGCATTAATGATCATCCTACACTGGTTAAAAACAAAATGCACCTTATTGGGTAGCCCTGATCCTATCATGGATGCAGAACAACTGTTAACTGGGGGTTGGCAGATCGGAGTATGACTGCCTATCATGAATGGAACTATACAGCACTTGCCAAGTTGCTTTCAACTGGGGAGGGATAAAGGTTTTATCTTCTATCTGGGCCAGCTAAAGTCCTGTTTTTGATGTGGGGCTACACTCATTTGAGTAGTGCAGGTGACAAACTCAAATGTTCATTGTGTGGGGGTGTTGGTCATACCAGTGTGGAGTGGCCTACACCTGTCAGTTGCAATCTGTGTGGCGAGGTTGGCCATTCTTTTCAAAACTGCCCATGGGCAGCCCATAACAGGCCATCTAATGATCAGGAGGACCAGGATGACATTGTGTGCTGAGCACAAGAGCAGTGCGTGCGTGTGCCGGTAACTGTACCTTATGGCCCATTCCTTGAAATGGTATTAAGTACATTCCTTCTGAGTGAGGAACATGAACAGGTTGATCAGGGCACATAACTGGGAGAGATCCAATTGGGGGGCACCACTGGGGCAGGCCTCCTGTCTCTGGTGCAGCAAAACACTGTCACAGAAGGAGATCTACAGCAATGTTCACCTGGAAAGACAATGCCCCCCCATCCTCTTATAATTGGTGTAACCAGGTGTTACCTAGAAGAAGTTCCTGAAATAAAGCTCCAAAGGAGCCACTCCCAGTAAAATCAGTATGCAAGGAATCTATTCTTACGGAAAACACATTTTCGGTCTTGGCTAAATGAAAGGCATGGGGAGACAATGATGAGGAGTTTGATAACTCCTCAGTGGCTACAGACACTGATCTCATATCCACAGACTCTCAGCAGTCCTGCAAGAAGAAAGTAAAAATAAAGAGGTCTCTTAAAGGGCATACTTGAAGGGTGTGTCACCTGTGCTCATAAATGTTTGTGGGTTTCTCCATTGCCTCATTAAATGCTAATAGCATTAAGAATCCCAGGAGATGACAAACTACTTTTGCCATTCTATATGACTTTAAGTGTCATGTGTTCTTTCTGCAGGATACCAGTTTACATATGTTGCATGATGTAGCTAAAGCATCTGGAGAATGGTTTGGGGACTGTCCTTTTGGTCAATGGGTGAAGATCCATGTTTGGGGGTGAAGATTTTGTTGAATACTCAGGGTATCATAGTCAGAAGGCTGCTGGACTTAGTTCTGGGCCGAGTCCTGGAGCTGGATATTTATTATCGGCATCACAAATTCTGCCTTAGAACTATTTATGCACCACAGATGAAGGCTTTATGGATTGAGGTCCTTTGCATAATTCAGTCATATTTATTCACCACAAAGATGGTGGTGTTTGGAGGGGATTTCAATTGCATATTGTCATTACATGACAAAACAGGGAAAATATCTAAACTGTATAATGATTCAAATGTTTAAAATAAATTAATTACTATGACTAAACTAAAGGATGGTGTAGGTGGGGGGCGGAGACAACCTCCAGGCCACACTTTCTATAAAGGTATGCTCTCCTCTAGGATATATTTTTTTCTTTGTCTCACAGTGGGTGTTGTGTTCTGGGTATAAGGTTACACCTCTAGAAACCACTGATCATGGCTTACTTATTTTGAGGATAGGCGCTGCATTTAACAAAACGGTTACCCACCACATATGGCAGTTGAATGTCTCCTTGTTAGAAAAACAGTCTATCTGGATGGCAGTCCAAGAACTTTTGGAGGTCAGATGCTCTGTATATCTCTTATATGAGACCTCAGTACAATGGTGGGTTGATACTAAATTTGACCTAAAATCTCTATTTAGGGTATGGGCTAAATACTGGCATAAACATAGGTATGTTCAGTACCTTGAATTAAGACAACACTTACAATCCCTGATTTCCAGGTCCTTTGAGACAGGGTTTGTTTATACTGCACAAATTGCAAATGTCAGGAAGGAAATGTGTGCAGTTCAATATGATAGGGCTGCCTCCCTGGTGGTGGAACAAAAATATGGGATGCAGGGTAAAAGGGAGCAGATTAATCCTTTTTATTGTTGTAAGGAGAGAATTTAGATGAAATATTTGTCTCAACTGAAATGACCTGACGGATCTTTTACTGCACATAATTAGACATGGCATGTGTGGTATATGATCATATGGTTAAACTCTTTTCTAAACCAGATAGTGACCATCAAGGAACATCCAGTTTTCTATGTACTCTGATTATCCTGGAGCTACCATGAGAGATACTAGAGAGTTTGATGGTTCCGATATTGGAAGGTGAAACACGGATGGTGGTGGAATCCTATAAAGGGTGCTCGGCCTCTGGACCAGGTGGCCTGCCTAAAGAGTTATATAAAAAATTACTTGATGGCTTAATACAATTTCTTGTCCCATTATTTTATAAAATTTTGAAGGGACAGGTAATAATACCTCTGGAGATGTCAGAATGTTTTTTAATATATTTATTTAAAAAAGGAGATACAACTGATTTATGTAATTGGTAGCCTAGTAGTCACTTAAATGTAGACTGGAAAATTCTTTGTCAAATCTTGGGAACCAGATTGTCAAATGCAGTTCACTTTTTAATTGCTCCAACACAGGTATGTGCAATTCCAAAGAGAACTGCACAAGATAACTTATTTTTTTCATGAGAAATCTGTGCGATTCCTGATGCACAAGGGTCTTTTTTGAGTCTGGATCAAGCAAAAGCAAATGATGCTGTGAATCATGATTTTTTATTTACAGTATTATTACACTATGGTATACCAGATAGCTTTGTGGAATGAATTAGATGGCTCTGTACAGAAGTCACCACTAGGCCAGTGGCTAATGGCCTCCCTGGGGCTGCAGTGCAGATCGCAGGGGGGTAAGACAGGGGTGTGCTCTTAGCCCACTGTTATATGTTTTTAGCATTTATCCAATTATTCTGAGGATTGATCAGCATACTGCTACATTACATATAGGAAGATCTCTGAGACTGAGGTTCCCAAGAATCATGGCTTATGCAGATGATATCTGCCTTATGGTGGCAGATGAGCAGTTGGCTGAAGTAGCATTGTCAGTACTTTCTGATTTTTCAGCTGTATCAGGGACAACACTGAAATAATGAGAAAAGCAGGTGTATAGCTCTTCATGGACCTCGTGGCACTCAGGGAGAATTAATTGGGGGGATTACAATTGTACCAGGTCTGGTAAAGGTGTTGGTCATTTTGTTTGGGGGTAGTGACCCTGCATTACAAAAATGGGAGGACGTACTTGGCATAGCAGAAGCCAAAGTTGAGAAATGGAAAGCCTGGCCCATGACAAAAAAGAAAAGGGTATTTTTGTTAAAGATGTTTATTCTTCCGATTTTATTATATGATAGTTATGGTTTTCCTTTACCTACTCAACTAGAAATGAAGGTGTATAGTATTTTCTTTAGACTTTTGTGAGGGAGTAGACTGAATCACAATTTTGGAAATTAAACACATGGAATATTATCACAATGAATGTGCTCCATACCAGAAGGAAGGATCTGCACAAGCAGATTGTGCAGTCTAAATTCAGTAGTGATCCCTGTTTTCAATGTTAGCCCTGAATACTGGAAAAGTGTTTACTAGATCAAATTATGGAACCCCAGTAGCCTCTAAAATGTGGGATATGGTGTGGTTATGTTGCCACAAGAAGTTAAATGTAAGGAGTAACCACCATCATAAAAAACTTGAAGAACAGTACTGTTTAAGAAAAGAATGTGATAAACAGGAAGAAACTATGTTACATTTATTTTTGCAAGATCCGTATATTACAGAGGTATGATCTGAGTTGGCAAGACAGTAGGGGGTACCAATATTTCAGAATATGTCATATGATGTGTTAGTATATGGTGTGTTTACAGATGGATGGAACATGTTTTATCCTGGCACTTTGAGGCTGGTACTGACATGTATGAAATGGAATATTTGGCAAGTACATTGCAATATATTCTAAAACAAAAAAATATTTCTACAGAAGGATTAGTAGGTTTTATTATTACTGAAATGTATTCTGTCTTTTCCAAATATAAAAATGTACTACCCGATACAGTTTTAAAGGTATGGTGGCGACATTTTCCATGGCTGACCCAATAAAGAATGTGAATTCAGAACAATTAGGTCAGTGAGTTGTGTCACTTAGGAGTGTTATTTATGGTGCTGGTGGTGGTGGTGCAGTGGGGAGTTTCGAGTTCATACTATGTGGAATGTCTATGATATACTGTGTGATGCTTCCTTACTATTAAGGCTTCTTATTGATTTTTTGTACATTTTGTTTCTGAATGTCTTTGATTCTAGTTTTTTTGTTTAATAAAAATTCCCCTACTCTTTTTGAGAAGTGCCATGGGATTTTTAACATCCACAAGAACAGGCAGATGGGACCTCGGTTTAATGTCTCATCTGAAAGACAGCACCCACTACAGTGTCTGTTTTGGGATTTATCCCAAATTCCCAGTGTGGGGCTAGAACCCACAACCTTCTAATCTTACAGGTGAGTGTGCTACCTGCTGAGCCACTGACACTGTTTACTTTTACTGTGTTTTGTGTTCTGCCAGGCATAACACTTAAAGGTTCATATACCTCCCTATATGGCAAGTTTCTCTCATATACAGAAGCCTGAGTACACCTAGTACTAATGTAAATTAGCATAAATATAGAATGATACCTTCTAGTTCCAAAAACAGCTTGAAAGTTAAATTAGTTTCCGATAGCTCCCTTGGCCTGAGTGTGGCTCACAACATGAGGCACAAACTCACTACATATGTTAAAACTACATGTGTTAACATGATATAAGACTAGGACTGAGGGTATTTATTGTTCAGTTTTTTTCCTGAAACACCTAATCCTCAAGAAAGTCATAATAAATTATGTTGTTCAAATATTTATGTATGGATTAATTTTATTTTACTTGAAAATGTCAACTAATGGTTATTTTTTAGTTACAGGTGTGATAAAGGGGTTTATGCTCAGAAGGCATTTGAACGAATTAGTGCTGTTTGTGCTACAATTTGTGTTCTTATGTTCTAATTGCAGGAGGCCCAGCTTTCCAGCAAAGCCCAGGAGTCAAACATTTTTACCCCCTTCCCTACCCATTCACATCTCTAACAGACTGGATACAGATTTGAAGAAATGTTTATCATACAACAAACTCAGAAATCTGGAGGGAGCTGGCTTGGAAAGTTACTATATAAGTACTTTCTGAAATGTGTATTATATTAAGAAAGTATGAAGACCTTACCCTAGGAAATGCTGGAGAAATACTTTTGTTGAGAAAGCAGGCTCTATATACATTTTGGGTATGTAGGTAGCTAGTGAAATATTTTGAACAGTATGGTAGAGATGATTCAGGAGTAGAAGTAGGAAAATCACCTTGATGAATCTGTTGTTAGAAGACTGTCTAAAGGATAAACCTACTACAGCATGAAAGTCTCTATTTTCTTTTCTGGTCAATTAAGTAAAACATGAATCTCTAGAACATGATTGAAAAGATCCCTCCAGTCAAGGAGGAATAGTATGCCTGAAGCTGATACACATTGCACAAGGAACCTATTTTCAACTTTATATCTTCACTTCTATTTCTGTGAATGTTAGGGACCTCCTTGAACATCTTACAGGTCCTTCTGTCATCATGAATAAGTTGCACCACTGCACCTATATGAACCACCAAAGGCTTCCTCTAAGTCTATGGGAGCTTGTCTTTTTCATAATCTGCCCATGATTCTCCCCATTATACTTTGTTTAATGCTAAGCCCACTCCTCACCCAGAGGGATAGGGCATGTTGGCATCACATGTTCTACAGCTGCACATCACACTTACACAATTCTTTGGTCACTCATCAACTGCAGTGCCAACTGGAGACCCAAAGGTGACAGTAAAGTAGCAGGAGATGTTGCCCTCCTACTTTAGATGAGATGAGTGTCCTTTGAGATGCTCAGTCCCCTGCCTACTGGCCACCTATAATGTTCCAGATACAAGGTAACACCTGAGTCAGCAGCTGGATAAGTAGCACCCACACTACCATCTCCTTCATGAACAGAATGATGTTTTATTCAATACACATATGGTAATTATCATCCAACTTGTAATAACTTTGTTCCTTAAGAAAATACTACAACTTAAAAGCAAGATGTAAAAAGAGATATCTTGGTGCTTAATGGCATGTTCCTTGTTGTCTAGTCATGTTGGGATATTACTGTCATGATGCCCTAAATGATGACTAGAAATAATGATTCAGAACACATAGCAATTAAGCAATTAGCAGTGTGGCTATATTTTCTTGTCAGTTCATGCCCAAAGATGCTAAATGGCATGAATAGACAAGAAGGAACATGACATTGTGTACCGCAGTGCATAGAGCTTGTGGTTTCACTGGTGTATAAAGTGAGCTAATACTGTACAAGAATGTTAGAAACATAGATAATGATGGCAGAAAAAGATCCATGGTCCATCCAGTCTGCCCAGGTTCTCTTAATCCCTGGGATCATTCTTAGAATCTAATGTTTCCCCAGGGTACTAATCCTCCCGGACTTTACTCTCATTAACTTCCCTGATCATGTCTGTCCTGGTGACCACTATTCCCTTCATCCTATCCCAGGCCTGTTGGAACCCCCTTACTGTGCTCCCTTCCAGTACCTCAGCTGGCATATTATTCCAGAGCTCCACCATCCTTTCTGTAAAGAATTACTTCCTCAAATCTCACCTGAACCTCCCAGCTGCCAACTTCCACTCATGACCCTGTGACCTTGAGTTTATACTCAGGCTAAATAGTTCTCTGCAGCTCACTTTATTAATTTCTTTGAGGAATTTGAAGGTCTCAGTCATATTGCCTCACTCCCTTCTGGTTTCCAATGATTACAAATTTAGTGCCCTGAGGTGCTCCTCATAGGATTTACCCTACTGTCCCTGAATCATTTGTCATTCTGCTTTGCACTATCTCTTACCTATCCTTGTCTTTTCTGAGGTAAGGTCTCCAGAACTGGGCACAGTACTCTAGGTGAGGCCCCATCAGGGCTCTGTAGAGGGGGTAGTATCACCTCTTTTCTCCTACTATCAATCCACTTTCCAATGTATCACAGCATCCTGTTGGCCTTACTATAAGCCTTGATGCACTGACTAGTTTGTTTAAGGGAGTTACTGATGATAACACCTAGATCCCTTTCCTTGTTTGTAGTGCTAAGTCTCTTCCCTCCCATCCAGTACTCCGTCATGGGATTCTTCTTCCCCAGGTGCATCACTTTGCACTTTTCTGAGTTGAATTTTAACTGCTAAACCTTTGGCTAGCCCTCTAATCTTAGCAGGTCCTTTTCCGTATTCCTTATTCCTTCCTCACAGTCCACACTCCCACATAGTTTTATGTCATCTGCAAATAGGCATGACTTCCCCAAATTCCTTCTCCAGTGTCGCTAATGAACATGTTGAATAGGACTAGGCCCAGGACTGATCCCTGTGGAACCCTGCTCGTTATCTCCTGCTCTTCTGATTTAACCCCATTGACTACCATCCACTGTTGCCCACATGTTCGCCAGTTTTCCACCCAGCTCACACAAGAGTTTTAGCTGTCCCCAGGTTCTCAGTTTTCTTAAGCAACCTCTTGTGTGGTACTGAATCAAAGGCCTTACTAAAGTCAAAGTACAGCAAGTCTACCATGTGGCCCTTGTCTATCTCTCGTGTCACCCAGTCAAAGAAGACTATCAGGCTGGTTTGACAAGATCTTCCTGTGACAAAAGTATGTTGCTTACAATCTTGGAGTCTGTTGCTCTCCAGGTATTCTATGAGCTCTTCTTTAATCAGGGACTCTGTCAGTTTCCCCACAATGGAGGTCATGCTGACAGGTCTGTAATTCCTCCTCCCCCTTGTGTAGTGGTACTTCACCTGCTAACTTCCAATCCACCCAGACTACCCCAGTCCTGGGTAAGCTGCTGAACAACTCAGCCAATGGATCAGCCAATTCAGTTGCCAACTCCCTCAGTATCCTTGGGTGCAATCTAACTGGTCCCGGGACCTTATCAATCTTGAGGGCTGCCAGCCCATTCTGGACTCTTTCCCTAGTAAATATTGGGAGACTAATTTCTGGGATTCTCTTTGAAGCTGCTTTAATGTCGCTGTCAGGCAGGGGCCATCTTCTTCCTTAGTGAAGATGGAACAAAAATAGTTGTTCTGAATGGTGGCCTTCTGCCCATCTTTTTCTATCACCCTACCCCCCTCCACCAGTTGTGCAGTAACCCCTTTTTTATGTTTTTACTAATGGATCTAAAGAAATTGTTAGTGCCCTTTCTTCATTCCCTCCTCAATGTGCAGCTCTGTGTCTGCTTTTTCCTCCCTGATGGTCTTTTTAGCCTTCCTGGCTTTTTGATGATATTCCTCCCATTCAGCCTCTCCTTGCCTGCTCTTGTATTAATAAAATGCACTCTTTTTGGCCTCTACTGCTTCTCTGACTCTAGTTGAGAACCATAGATATGTCTTTGATCTATTTGTCTTTGTTACTGCATTTATGCATGTCTCTAATGCCTCAAGGATAGCCCCTTGACTGCTTTCCATTTCTCCTCCACTCTGCCTGTGTCCCCCACCTTCTAACTTCTCCCTGACCAGTTTCCTCATCTTTATGAAGTCCGCTCTTCTAAAGTCAAGGACCTCAGTTTTTGAATGTGGCTTACCAGCCCCTAGGACCAGTTCAAACCACACAGAACTATGGTCACTCTCCCTCAGTGGCTACCCCACTATCATGACCCCCACCAGCTCTGTGTTGGTGAGTATTACATCTAGGACCTTGGACTTCCTGGTGGATTCCTTAACTAGTTGTACCAGAAGATAGTCCTGAAATACATCCAGCAGTGAGTGACTCATGGGGCTCTTGGCCACTGGGCCTCCCAATCAATGTCAGGTAAGTTTGGGTCCCCTACCACTACCACCTCCCGCTTTGCCACTTATCTTCTAAATTCCTACTCAAGTACTCTGTCACTTTCCTCTCCTTGACCTGGGGGCCTATAGACCATCCCTAATCTAATCTTTTTGCCCAAAGCCATTGTAAATTGCTCCCATATAGACTCAGTCCCTCCATCTGAACTTTGAATGGTCCCATCTTCAATCACTTCAATGCTCTCCTGATACAAAGGGCACCCCCTTCCCCACTTTCAATAAAACAAATCGCCTGCCTCATCACTTACATGAGGCAGGTGATTTGTTTTGTTGGAAAGGGCATGTCAAAATGAATGTGAATTTAGAACTGCAATTTATTTTAGGGGAAAAAGTTGGAAAAAGTAACACTGAAGCCAGTCCTTTTCAGAAAAAAATGTGACACATAAGGTGTTCAAATTATCAAATAGTCTGACAGCATTTTAAAAGCAATCATAGACACCAGTGAGGCAAACCACATTTACATCATTTTTCACAAATCATGACTTTTTTGTCACAGTTTGATGTATCATTTGGAAAACTGCAGCAGGGCTGCTGAGCTGCAGCTGCAGGTGTGGCATGCATTTGTGTAGACATCCACCATTTAGAAGATCATGCCTGTGTTGTTTAATGTGGACTTGTCATCTAGAACACAAGAAAGGACATTATAGCTTCTAAAAGGTGACTGTTATCTGTTGCCACTGTTGGATGTCAGTCACCATGAAATTTAAATCAGAGATTATAATAAACTGACCAGTTAATGTCATTTATAACCTGCAAATAAACTGGATTGCATGAAGTGACCAGTTAATGGCCACCCATAAGCTTCAAATAAATTGGATTACATGAAGGTATCAGTTAATGTTCATCCATAACCTGCAAATAAGCTGGTTTACAGAACATCGTTCACATGCATAAAGCAGTGGAACACTGGAGAGTTCAAAAGGCAAGCATATTTTAATTAAGTGTTTCAGCAAATTTGAATACACTACACTATTATTTATATAGTAAAAGAAACACCTATAGTTAACAGATAGCAGGGGTTGTATATGCCAGTGTGACAAAAGAGAACATGACTGATATTCCAGCAAAGGGGTCCATGGCGACCGGAAGTTGCAGTCAGCATGGAGCTGCACTGTTTGAGACTATTTTTTCCATCAGGGTACTTCTCCCCCCTAACCCCCCCCACACTGGGGGCTTTGCCCCCTGCACCCCCCAAACTAAAGGATTCTAACTCCAGGTCAAAGTCAGTTTGGGGAGGGAGTGCAAGTCGGCAGAAGTGGTTGCCCCCTTCCAGTGGCACTTCTACGGCAGCATGGCGCTGTAGTTGATATCGACGCATGTCACTGTAGAAATGCTGCTGTTAGGGTGGCATACCGATAGAACACTGTGACTGCAGTGGAGAGTGTACCTGTACTGCACAGAAAACCAGAAGAGTCTCTTTTGTCTTTTCTAGAGTCTGATTTGTTTTCTCTTATAGCCATAGTGCTCTTCATTTTTACAGTTGCCCTCTTTTGCTTCTTCAGAAACATTTCTTAAAAAGCTTCAGGACATCTTCGGAAGGGTTGTAGGCTGCACAGGCTGTGGGATGGCAATAATTCTAAATTGGGCCTGGAGAGAGGGAGGCTGCCCACTCTGTAGACAGCTATCTTGTATCAGGAGTGAGGTATATTGGTTAGGAGTAAGCTGTGGGAGCTGGGGGGTGTCCAGGATAAGGGCGTGGATATGGGCAGCAGAAGGGTGGGGCTGAGGGAGGCTGGGGCATGAAATTACAGGACATTATGCTACAGCAAGCAGAAGGGGATATTAGGGACAGAGGACCCTTAGATAGGGAGATTGATGCTAAGGGAAGCGTGCAGAAGTGAAATTCTGAATTCAAAGGAGACTGGAGGGGGAAGAGTCAGGAGGGCTGTTGTGCGAAAAGCCTAAAACAGCAGACTGTGGGAAGGGAGCTCCTAAGGTGAACAGTGCAAGAGAGGAAGAAGAGGTCAGGTTAGAGATGCAGTCAGGGAAACTCGGGTTACTTGATGGAGGCTGACATAGAGTGTCACAATAAATTTGAGATACTAAGCATCCTAGAGGGAGGAAGGGGTTGGTGGAAATGAGGAAACTTATACAGAGGCGGGGAGGCAGTCAGATACCCATAGGGCATCACAGAACAGCTATGGAAAGGATAGACATAGTCCCAGAGGAGAAGGGAAACATATATGTTAAGCAAATGGGGAGATGCAACATATTCCAGACATGAGGGAGGAGAGCATGATTGGAGAGAAACTGGGAGACAAGGAGGTGGGAGAGGAGCCCCCCTTCAGCAGGAAGGTCAGTACCAAGGATGGGGCCCTAGCTAAAGGGGACCCACAGAGAGCCTCTGGAGGCAGGGGTACTATTACAAGGGGGGAAGATGGCGGTGTGGGAGAAGGGGAAACCATCAGGGCCAGGATAAATGGTTCAGATAAGAGAGGGTTAAAGGGACACCTATTCAGAGGGGTTTGAGTTAAGTGGGCAAAATAGCAAGGAGGCAGAAAGGGAGGGTGACAAGGGGTCTCTAATAAGGCAGGAAGACTCCCATGAAATTGCGATCATGAATAAAGTGGGGGAGGGGCTGAGTGGGCATAGTGGAGGTAACCATAAGGATGATGGCGGTGTTAAGGTTCTGTTACTGGGAGACTCGATTAATGAGGGTATCCATTGGGAGGGACAGGGATGGATGCCATAGCCAGGTGAAGGTAGTAGGTATCTCTGGGCTGACAGTGCACAGAGCAAAGTTCATGTGTATGAAATGGTTAGGGATTGTGGAGGAAACCGATTTCCTGGTGCATTTGGGAACTAATGATCTAGAGGAAATAGCATTATGGAAATCAAGCAAGGTTCCAAGAACTTGCCAGAGTCTGTCGGGATAATGGATGCAACATTTCCTTTTGGAGATATTGCCAGTACCAAAGGCCTCAGTGGAGAAAAAATAAACTCACAGAGGTTAATAAATGGCTCAGGAAGTGGGGTGAAGAGAATGGGTTAGGGTGTTAGGAACTGGAATGGAGTTTGGGAGGATAAGGGACTATATGCCAAGGACAGGTTTCATCTTGCCCCATTAGGGAAGGAAGTCCTTAAACAGGGGATGGCTGACTACATACAAGAAGGTGGTGTTTAAACTTGTAAGGGGAAGGGATAAGGGAGGGGCTGACCAAGCCCTCCCTCCAGATGAGGGAGTAGCCTTCAAGCCCAAGGGGAGGAGAAACAGACTGGAGGTGGAGGTTTCAGGAGGAGCAGGGGAGGATGGAAGTATAAGGAATCTGGGTGGGTTCGACAAAAGGATCAGGGATAAGGGTGGGGTTAGTGTTAGTAAATGCCAGGAGCTTGGGAAACAAGTTGCCAGAGTTCCAGGCCATGCTGTTCGAGGGGTGGATGTGGCGGCAGTCACGAAACGTGGGCCAACAAAAACCATGACTGGGACCTAAATGTACAGGGTACACTATGCTTAGGAAGGATAGAAAGGAGGGCAGAGGTTGAGTGGCTATGTTCATTAGAGATGACATAGAAATTGCTAGGGTAGAAGAGGCAGAGGGAAACGTGGAGGCCTTATGGGTCACCTACGATCCCCAGCAGGAGATAAGGTCAAGCTGGGAGTAGTATATAGGCCCCGGGATGAGTGATGTTCTAGAGGATGGTTTGCTGGACAACATCATTGCCCAGTGTGGTCCAAAAGGGAAGGAGTGGTGTTGATGGGGACCTAATATGCCAGGTACAAACTGGGGAACCATGTCCTCTAAGGTGGCCAAGGAGCAGAGGCTGCTGGATGGCTTCAGGATGTGTTCTTAACACAGCATGTGATGGAGCCCACAAGGAGGGGCATGTCCTGGATGTGGTTCTGGCAGATGGGGATCTGGTAAGGGACATGGATGTACAGGACCCCTGACTGGGAGTGACCACAATACTGTCTGGTTTCAAATAAGCATTGGGGAGTGGGGTGAGATCTAGGACACTGGCAGTGGACTTCAGGGGGCAGACTTTATGGGCATGGGAAATATTCTCAAGGATCACTTGAAGGGGATTACCTCAACGACAAGTGTGGAAAGGAGATGGGAGGTCATAAACGGGACTTCATGAGGCAGTCAGGATCTGCGCTAAGTTGAAGCGTGAAGGAGCAAGGTCACATAAACCATGCTGGTGGTCCAGTGAGGTCAGGTAGCAGTCAGAGAAAAGAAGGCGCTTACAAAAATATAAAACAACAAGAGGGATAGGGATAAGAAATGTACCAGCTTGCATCTAGAAAAGTCACCCGTATGGTGAGGGAGCAAAGTCCAGTAAAGAGCAACGGCTGGCACAGGGATACATGGAGGAAAAGGGTTCTTCGGTACATTGGGGAGCGGAGAAAAACTAGGCCATCTCAGCAGATTGAGATCAGAAGAAGGGTGGGTGGAAGAGGCGAGGACCAGGCAGAGGTGTTCGCAGTACTTTGCTCTGTGTTCACTAAGAGGAGGATGGGATATCTACAAAGCAAGGCACAAAGGGGTTAGAAGCGGCAGGGTAGGGATCAGGGGAGCAACAGAAATGGAGCAAAGGGAGGGAAAGGTACCCCAGGGTGTCACATCTGGATAAGGATAAAAAGACCAGTAAGGTGGAGGGACAGATGATGCCATCCCACCAAAGGTGTGGTTTGCCCTCAAGGCCCTAAAGAAAGACAAATCTCCTGGGCGGATGGCATTCATCCGAGAGTACTATGGAATTGGCGGACATACTGGCTGCACCCTGGCGGAGCTTTTCAACAGGTCACTTGAGACAGGGAGGTACCTAGGATTGGCGAGAGGCACATGTGGTACCAATCCATAAAGGGGTGCAAGGAAGTACCAGGAAACTATAGACCCATCAGTTTAACCTCGGTGGTGGGAAAATTAATGGAGAGTATACTAAAGGAACGATTGGGGTTTACTTGGGGAGGTGGGAGGTCTGGATAGTCGGCAGCATGGGTTTGTGCCAGGTAGATCATGTCAAACCAACCTTGTGGAGTTCTATGAATGGGTAACATCAGAACTGGACAGGGGTAAGCCTGTGGATGTATTATTCTTGGACTTCAGCAAGGCGTTTGACTCTGTTCCCACAATGGTCTGGTGGAGAAACTGGTGGGGTTAGGAGTAGGCCTTTGATGGTCAGATGGATTGAAAACTGGATAGCTGGATGCACTCAGAGAGTAGTGGTCTGTGGGGAGCTCTCGAACCCTACAGAGGTTGGTAGTGGGTACCACAGGGCTCGGTCCTGGGTCCAATCCTGTTTAATGCATACATATCGGACATCAGGGATGGTATAGGGTGTGAAATGAGTCTCTTTGCGGATGACTCCAAGATGGGAGCAGTAGTTGAGGGAGAAGAGGGAGGTTGGCCTGCAAGGGACCTGGACACCCTGGAAGCTGGGCTCACACATGGAATTAAATTTCAATATCACCAAGTGCAAGGTGTTGCATCTTGGTGGGGAAACCTAAACACAGGTACACCCTGGGAGGGGAGGTGCTGGAAGCCTCAACAGGGAAAAAGACCTAGGGGTCATGGTGGATACATGTATGAATAACTCTGAGCAGTGCAGGAGAGCAGCTAGCAAGGCAAACAGGATGTTGGGATGCATCCAAAGGGGATCACCTCTAGGAGCAAGGAAGTGATTCTGCCGCTGTACAATGGACTGGTTAGACCACACCTTGAGTACTGTGTACAGTACTGGAGACCACACTTGAAGAGGACATACAGCTCCTGGAGAGGGTTCAGAGGAGGGCAACAAAGATGATACGAGGGCTAGGGGATATGACTTACGAGGACAGACTTGAGGAGCTCTGCCTGTTTTCATTGGAGGAGAGGAGAGACAGGGGGACATGATTGAGGTCTTCAAGTACCTCAAGGGAATAAATAGGGGTAAACATGGAGGGATCTTTAGACTAAAGCAGGGAGGCATCACCAGAGGGCATGGTTTGAAGTTGGAAGGTGGAAGGGTGAGGGGAAAAGAGGAGGTTTTCACTGAGAGGGTGGTGGACCCTTGGAATGCTCTGCCTGGTGAGCTGG
This sequence comes from Neoceratodus forsteri, assembly GCA_016271365.2. Lineage (NCBI taxonomy): Eukaryota > Metazoa > Chordata > Ceratodontiformes > Ceratodontidae > Neoceratodus > Neoceratodus forsteri. The sequence goes on along the minus strand of JADMNL010000023.1, from coordinate 163,232,398 downwards.
TTCAGAGATCCACAGTGGAGGGCTTTAAGAGAGGGTGGGACAGACACAGAAAGTGGATGTATCAGATGATGGCCTGTCCCGGGGGGGTGGGGATGGATGATAGGGGTTTCTGGAGCACAAGGGATGGGAGGGTCTCTGCACCCAACTAAGGATCTAGGTTCGAGCAGACTTGATAGACCATAAGGCCTAATCTGCTGGCAAATAGTATGTTAGTATGTTAGTAACTAATAAAAAATGTGGTTTGTGCCAAGATAAATAAAATCATTTAGTTTTATGTGATCTACCATGCCATGTTCCAGACACTGGCAAGTAGTCTGCTGTGGGCGAGACATCTTCACTCTCATCCTGATTTTCCTGTACATCCCAGACAGTGGCTACTCAGTTATGTTTTGAATGTCCAACAACACTCCACTGAGTGCTGAACTGCTATGTAATCGGTTGTTTTGTTAGTCTGCAATTTAGTGCCCAGAAAATATTTTGGAACTCAATTAAACTTGATATACAGTTTTGGGAGGGATAGTTTAAAGGCTTTGGGTGACAGTACAGTTTACTAGTGGAATAGTTAATGTACTGAAAGTGGTCCATTCAGTGGAGTTTTCCTAGGAAAGTCTTGTGAATAAATAAAAAACTGTAGAGGTGTCACTTATATTGTGACTTCCAGTCATTTATCTTTATTTTAGCAATCTCTCTCTCTATATATATATATATATATATATTGTGTGTGTGTGTGTGTGTGTGTATGTATATATATATATAAACACACACACACCAGCACTGCAGAATTCTGCAGTAGAGTTACTGCAGCAAATAATGCGATTTCAATGGGAGTTAATCCCCTTTTGTCATGCAGTAAACCTGTGACATTGCGCTTCATCTTGGTAGGCTTCACTGTATGTATATGTGTATATATATATATATATAGGTACAGGGTTATAATGTCACAAGACATTATGCCGCATGCAATAATCATGCTGTCATACAGCGATTCTTGAATGCATAATTCTTTGTTTTTGAGGGGGCTCCTGCTCTGACCCCAACCTAATAAAGATTCTAAACTCGGGGTACTCTGAGATTGAACAAATAGTAAAACAAAATAACATTTCTGGGACTGGGAATCAAACCCAGTCCCAGACGCAGCACCTGAGTTTCTTGTTGCAGTGGCTCAGTCCATTGAGCCACGGCAGCTGCTCAGCAGAAACCCATCCCAGCAGAGGTCTTATCCTCTGCCTGGGATGTTTTGAGTGGTGCAATACCATGTACCGCAGTATTTATGGTATTGCACCACTTGCTGTAACCTACAGCACTGTTGAGGTTTAACCATAATGTCGTACGCTATTAAGCGTGTGACATTATGACTCAGTACCATATATATATATATATATATATATATATATATATATACATATATTTATTACACATATATAAACATATATAGCCATGATGCAACATAGTAACTTGCAGTAAAAGCCAAGTCACACAACCCTATACAGTAGTTAAAAAGGGCTTAATTGCCATTGAATTACATTGTTTCCTACAGCATACTACAGCATTTTGTGACATGCTCTAGCACTACTTTATTGCATCCTTGCATCCTGGCTGGCATAGAGATATATATATATATATACATATATATATATATATATATATATATATATATATATATATATTTCTTGGAAAAAAATTCATTAATGCATCAGTTAGGGTTGCCACATGAACGTAGGGAAATGTGGCATTAGGGTTTCCAACCCTCATACCCCAACCCCACCCTGGACACACCAAGAGGCATTGGGGGATGGTGGCATTGGGGTTGTCAGCCACAGTGCTCACCCTGTTCTCCTGCTCTGTACCCATCTAGCTTATTTTCTAAAGGAATGAGGTGAGCGTTAGGGCTGATGACCCCAATGCCTTGCTGACACCTCTTGATGTGTCCAGGGTGGGGGTGGGGCTTTGATACCCAGTTGGCATATCTGCCACTCGAAAGGTTGAAGTGTGAGACATGACTATAATATGTGATTTGTGTGTCTAACATCTCCAGCATTTGTCCGTATTGACAAGTATTGCTGTGTGAAGGAATGCAGGGGTTCTACACCAGAAATGAAGGATTTTATTTTGAGACAGCCTACTTCTAGTGTCTGTAAAAGCACTGTGTCTAAACTTCCAGCAGCCCTGCCATTGCTGCTCAGATATGGTAATGGGTAAGACAGCTTCCCATTTAGCCTTAGATTCTTGCTATTTGCTAGGCAGGGTATCACGGATCTCGGAGTATATTTTGCTTGTCTGACCTTTTGGGAGGGATAACCAACTAGGTAGTAGAGCCGGCTTACTGTTCTGGGGTCTTGTGTGAAAAAAGGATTGAATCTCACTTCTGAGTTGAAGAAACCTCCAGAAATCTGCAGTAAGGAGGCACCAATGAGTTTGTAAATCCTAGAAAGTAGTTACCCATAGTGTCCCAGGCTCTTGTACATCACTTAAACAGCTAATGCCCTTAGCGGCCTGTTGGAGCTTTATGAACTTTTCTCCTTGCTGCCCAACTTCACAAAGTAGACTTTGTAAAGTTCTCCACCAAGTGGATTTGTTGGTTAGGTTTCTAAATACTTTGTAGAAAATTTAGAAGGAGGAGGACTGGAGGAGAATATTACATCTAATGATATTAGTGCCCTTGATATAACATGACTATCCAGGAGGAACCTAAAGAATGGCATACTGAGGAAGAGAAGGAAGGAAAAACAGTGTCCATATAGTGGTGGCTATGTGCAGAAGAAAGCTGCATAGCAATGCCCAGTGGGAGCAAGCTGGCAGCACAGTACTCCTCTGGAGGAGAAGGAGGAGGCAGCAACATCCATCTAGTGTTGGCCATGCCCTGAAAACAGCATATCAGTGCCCAGTGGAAACACCCAAGCAGTATGGTACTCAGCTGGAGGATGAGGCAGTCGCATCTATCTAGTGTTATCAATGCCCTGAAGGAAGCACAACGATATTTAGTGGAACACAGAGACAACACAGTACTCAGCTGGAGGATGAGCAGAAGGCAACAACATCTGTATAATGATGGCTGTGCTCTTAAAAATGCACAACAGTGCCAATTGAGGACATATTGCAGGTAGTATGGTGTTCAGCTGGAAGAGAAGAAGAAAGAGGAGGATGAGGAGGCAGTAGTATCTATTTAATCAATAAGGCATGATGGGGCTATTGATGGTACTAGGCTTACCCCAATGGTCAGGAGTGTAGTGAGACATGAGGCAAAGCTGAGTGCCTTCAGCCCCTTGACCGTGGAATAAACCTAGTACCACCAATGTCCCAGGAGTGCCTTATTGCTTATATAAAATGGACCCATGGGCAAATTTTAAAAAACGAACACTAAAGGTTTTTAAAGCCACAAGAAATATAATAAAATGTTGCTAAATAATGTAAAATAGTCCCTCTTCAGATGTTTTTCACCTGTCAGTCATCTGTCTTCCTTCACATTCAGTACATTGGTGAATTTAAAGCTCTGCATTATTCCAGTAGTAGAATGCACCCCCCCACCCTTACACACACACACAAACGGAATGGTAAAATGGAATATGTGAATTAAAAATTCTTTAGCATTCAACTGGCATACACAGACAAACAGACACACAGGCCTCAAGTGGAGCCAGAACCTCAGTTTTATCAGTTGCCAGGTAAGGAGCAGGGAGTTCTCTGGCAAACTGGTAGGAATAGGAGGAGGATTTTTCATGGCCTCCAAAGAAATACCTGCAGTGGAAACTCTGAATAGTACTTGATTTTTTAAATTTGTCTATGTGTGTAAGAATGGGCTCTTGTGTGAAAATAACATTAAATTATTTACTGACTTTAATTTAATGGACTTTTATTTTTAGGGCCTAGTTGAAATTTTTTATATATGAGTAAAGGTTACAGCCATGTTTGTCATGTAAATAAGAAGTAAGTGGCTTATGAATTCTGTGAGTTGCCCTGATTGGCAGGGACTTGTTTTTAACCATTGGTGGTACTCTCTTACAGCCAATGCTAGAACCAAGTATCTGCTAATCAGAACACAGGGAATTCCTTGCCCATTTTATATTTAGTAATAACCATGCTCTGAAGAAAACCTAAAAGTACTCAGTGAGAGGCATAACTATCACTGTAGTGTCATGGCACACAGCAGAAACAGGAAGAGGAGGAGGCCTCAGGCAGTATTAGAACCTGTGAAAACAATGGTGAAAGACATTAAGTCACAAGGCTGAGAACTCAGTCTATCCTGTCCCAATCCATACAGTCTAGTAGATGGAAATTTCCTGTTAAACAAGAAAATAAGTCATTAAAACATATACTTGCTGTCACTTTAGAGATGGTCATGCCCTTAAGAAAGCACAACAGTACCCAGGTCAAATAGTAATCAGCAGTGCAGCAAACTGGCACATGGAAGAGATGTCTGACTGCTGTTTTGATTAACATTCACAGATTATTTGGGGCAGTATTCTTCATCTGTAGATGAAATGTGAAAGAGAAATGGCAGCCTAGTAATGTACTTCTTCTCTCGTACTGTTACATTATGAAACCAATGAGTCCCCAACTGACAATATTGAATATAGCACGTCATCATTGACAATCCTATCAATGAATTTTTGATTTGGTTCTGTGATGAAGAGTCCAGGCCATGAGGTGTCTGGAAGTGCTGGACAGGGTCCATAGAAGAGTACTGAACAGCATTCAGTTCACTAAGACAGCCAACAAACATGCCTTATTGTTGGTGCTGTTAATAGTCAGGCCATGAAGAGAGAGGAGTCAGGAGTAGAAACATAGAATTTGATGGCAGATAAGGACTGCTTGGCCCATCCAGTCTGCTCATTTCTCCCTACTTAAACAATTACATCAGACCATGCCCAATCCACAGCTCTTTCTCATTTCCCCTTCCTTTCCACTATGATTCCTTTGTGTTTATCCCATGTATTCTTAAACTCCACCACTGTTTTTGCCCCACCACCTCTGCTGGAAGGCTGTTCCAGGAATACACCATTCTTTCTGTGAAGTAGTACTTCCTTATATCTCTCCTGAATCTAACTCCCTCCAGCTTCATAGCATGTCTCCTTGTTCTTGAGCACCTTTTCTTCTGAAAAATACTCCCCTCCTGTACCTTATTTACCCCGTGAGGTATTTAAAGGTCTCTATAATATCTCCCCCTTCCTCCTCTGTTCCAGGGTGTGCATATTTGAGATCCTTTAGTCTCTCTGCATAGGCTTTTGATGCAGACCCTGCACCATTTTTGTTGCCCTTCTCTGGACCGCCTCCACTCTGTCTATGTTCTTCTGGAGATGTGGTCTCCAGAACTGGACATAATACTCTAGGTGGGGTCTTACCAGCACTCTATAGTGAGGTAACACCCCTCCCTCTTTCTGATGGTGACACTTCTCCCTATGCACCCCAGCATCCCAATTGCCCTCCCTACTGCCTAGTCACACTGCCATGCCACCTTTGGATTATCTAATATGATTGCTCCAGGCCTCTTTCCTGTTTGGTAGTCATCGATACCACTCCACACATTTTCTATTCCTCCCCTGGGTTTCTGTGCCCTAAGTGAATTATTTTGCACTTTTTCACAGTTAAACCCAGGTGCCATACCCTTAACCACTCCTTTTATTTTCTCAGGTCTCTGCTCATCCTTTCCACCCCCCTCGGAGTGTCCACTGTATTGCAGAGTTTGGTGTCATCCACAAATTGGCAGATCTTCCCATTTAGCTCCTCTGCAATGTCATTTATAAAGACATTAAAGAGGACCAGTCCCAGTGCTGATTCCTGAGGCATCTCACTAGTCATCCTCTCTTCCTTGGAGTGATCTTTGTTTACCACCACCCTCTGTCTCCTATCTTCTAACCAATTTCTTATCCAGTTTACTGCCATTGGACCCACTCCTAAGCTGCCAGGCTTGCTTACTAGTCTCCTGTGTGGAATGGTGTTGAACGTCTTACTGAAATATAGGTAGACCAGGTCTACTGCTCAGGTCCATCATAAGACCATGAAAATAAACCAAGCATGGTCAATAACTGCACACAGAAAATTCCAACACCCCAAATCATGTTATACCAAAATATTAAAAGGTAAATACAGCACAAATCGAAGCACACCAGTCAGCACGCTCCACCACACAAATCACACAAAAATATACCCGAAACAAGATAGAAAAAGAAGCACATCAGCATAACATAACAGTTCTTTATTTCTATAGTTAGACATATTACTGAATCATAGACCACCAAATTGAACAGTTGGATTTAAAAAAAAAACTACTCCAATATACTGGGATCTTACACTCCTTGCAACAGAACCACATATATAAATACAAATTAAATCAAAAGGAACAAATACACCTATATAATATAAAAGTAAAAACAGATTACATCTGCAACTGAAAATTCAGCAAACTCAATCAGGTGCTATAAAAAACACATGCTATTAAATACATGGTGCTGCTTTGACTAACGCTATAAATCCAACACGCATTTCATTGTGCTATTATCTAATACATTTTTGATGGTATACCCACTGTCCCACTCTGATCTAGTTCTTTGGTCACCCAGTCAAAGAAATCTATCAGATTCGTTTGACGTTATCTTCCCCCCTTGTGAAACCATGCTGCCTTGGGTCTTGTAACCCACTGGATTCAAGATATTCCACAATCCTTTCCTTCAGCAGTGATTCCATTAACTTTCCCACTACCAATGTCAGGCTGACTGGCCAATAATTGCCAGCCTCCTCCCTGCTACCATTTTTGTGTAGTGGGACTACATCCATCCATCTCCAGTCATCTTTAACCACTCCTGTTTCCAGTGAGCTGTTAAATAGGACCATCAGGGGTGCAGCCAGTATTTTCCTGAGCTCCCTCAATACCCTTGGATGCACCCCATCTGGGTCCATTGCTTTGCCCACCTTCAGATTAGCAAGTTCCTTCAGGACTCTCCTCCAAAAAAGGACTAGTGTCCACCTCCCTCCAAAGCTTTTGTTACTCTTTTGTGGCCCCTCCCCTTCTCCTTCCTCTGTGAACACTGAACAAAAGTATTTGTTCAGGATGTCTGCCTTTTCCTGGTCCAGTCTGCACAGTCCCCACTTTCCCTTTTTAACCCTAAAATCCCATCCCTGGTCTTCCTCTTTTCACTTACATATCTAAAAAATGTCTTGTCCCCTTTTGTTACCGCCTGGCTATTCTGTCTTCAGTTTGCACCTTTGCACTCCTAACTGCTTTCCCTGCTTCCCTCTATTCCCCCAATATACCTCCCTATCTTCCTCCTTCTGCATCTCCTTATACCTTCTGAATGCTACCCTTTTAGCTTTTACCTTTTCAGCCACCTCATTCAAGAACCATAGCGGTCCATTTTCCTCTTGCTTTTGCTCACTTGTTTGACAAAGAGGTTTGTTGCCTTTACTATGCTCCCCCTTTATCTTTGCTCACTGTTCCTCCACCTCACCCAGGTCACCCACCCCTGCTAGGTCATCCCTGAGGCATTTACCCATCTTGTTAAAATCTGCCCTCCATAAGTCCAGGATCCTCACTCTTGTGTGGTTCAATTCCAGAACCATCCTTATATTGAACTACACAGTATGATGATCACTGGTCTGCAAGTGGCCTCAAACCTTGACATCTGCAACACTATCCCTGTTATTGAGTACCAGGCCCAGTGTTGCCCCATCATAAGTGGGTTCACTGACTAGTTGCCCGAGTAGTGCCCCAGCAGAGAGTCCAGGATGTCACTGCTTCTAGATGAAGTCTCTGCTGGGGGGGCTCCAATCCACATCTGGCAGGTTGAAGTCTCCCATCAGTAGCACTTGTCCCTTTTCTGCCATCCTGCCAATTGCTTCCATGAGTACCGTATTTATTTCTTCCCTCTGTGCTGGAGGTCTGAAGATCACTCCTGTATGAATAGTGGCTCTAGATTATAGATAGAGAGCTGGAGGAGTATGGCAGTCCCACCTCTGGGGGGGCTCAGAGCCAGGGCGAGGTAGTCAGAGGAAATGGAAGGGAGTTCCCGAGAAGCAGAGACCAGTCCCAGGAGGACCTTAGGCAGGGCAAGACAAGGCAGCTCCAAGAGACCTCACTGGAGAGAGGTCTGAGGGGCCAGAGAGCAGGAGGATAAAGAAAGTTGAAAAAAAAAAAAACAGATCCCTAACCTGAGCTGAGGTGATCAAGAATAAGCCCCCCATTTCAAACCCAGGTCACTACCCCATACTTCTCCACCTCGCTGATGACCCAGCTCCACCACCAGTACCTCCATCTTGTCGGGATTGAGCCACAACCAGTTTTGATTCATCCAGTCCTGAATCTTGGCCAGGTAGGTATTAAACACAGAGACCCCATCTGGTTTTCGGGCACACAGGACAGGTATAGCTGGGTATCATCAGCATAGCAATGACAACCCAAGCCATACCACCTGATAACATCTCCCATGGACAGCATGTACACCGTGAACAAAATAGGTGAGTGGATCAAACCCTGTGGAACTCCACAGCACAGGGACATTGGGCCAGATGAGGATCGCCCACTCACAACCCTCTGCACTTTGTCCATGAGGTAGGACTTAAACCAGTTGATGACATTGCCTGACCGTCCACACCAGTTCTGTATGTGGTCCATCAACATCTCATGATCCACAATGTCAAATGCTGCAGAGAGATCGAGAACAAGAATAGATCACTCTCTTGTATCCCTCGCTCTCAGGAGATCATAGACACCCTTACTAGGGCAGTCTCCATGCTATACTCGGATCTAAACCTGGACTGAAATGACTCAAAAATGGCCAAGGAGATGAGACAGGACTCAAAGTAAACAGCCACCAATTTTTCCAAAACCTTCCCTAAACATGGAATGTTTGGGACTGGTCTGTAGCTGGTGAAACAATCTGGGTCCAACAAGGAGAAAGGAGTCAGTAAAAATAGAACAGGGTCCATACAGCAGTACTGAACAGTATGTAGTTCACTAAGACAACCAACAAACAACACTTTTTTTGGTGCTGCTAACAGTCTGGGCTATGAAGAGAGAAGAATCAGGTGGAGTATGCCAGAGTCCATGGAGCAGTACTGAGAAGCATAATACTAATGTCTGCAAGGGTGCCAGAAGATAGTAAAAGCTGAGGGGACTGACAATCAAAAGGGCACTTATGAGGGTAAAAAGGGTACTTTTTCTGTACTAGTTTTTGCTATACAGAAATAAAAAGTGGAGTGGCTACCGCCCATTCCCCCCCCTCAGGTTTCGGCACCTATGAATGTCTGTAGAGGTCATATTAGGCCATGAGACCCAACATGGCTGCCCCCAACACTTCTCAGTGACAATTGCTATTATTAGTAAGGCACATATAGGTATACAGTTTGACTTTGCAATTCTCTATTGTTTTTACAGACAGTAAGCATTTGGAGTAGGGAAATCCAGCTATTAATTATTCTTTGAGAATAGAAATTCTTTCTTCTGTCAGGCAGTCTTTTATTTGTTTATTATGTCCCATCAGATTATAAGAGATCCTGTTCATTGATATCCCTAATATACTGTATTTAAGACTGACTCATCCTGTATTAGGTGGTACGTGAGCAATATGTCTCCAATTTTCCTCCTTTCCTTCAGAGTCAAGAGATTCAGATGTTTAGTCTGTCAGTGTATTTTAAGTCTTTTAGCTCATAAATGGATGGTCTTTATAAATCTTCTTTGAATTTTTTCCAGTCTCGCTATATTACTTTCTTATAAAGGGACCTTAACTCCAACCCATAATCTAGATCAGGGCAAATAATTATATAGCTCCCTCTCCATATCTTTTAATTCCTAGATTTTATTGCTTTTTTGTATTTTATATCATATAGTTGGTCGTCCTTATGATGCTGTCATACTGTGCATTAATATTCAGCTCTTTATCTATTATGATTCCCAGATCTCTTTCATTTTCCACAGTTTCTGTTTTCTGAGTGTCAAAGTAGTATCAATCTTAGGGTTGTTCTGCCCCATATGAAGGACAGTACTTTTCTTGACATTGAACTCCAGTCCCCATATCTGTGACCAGTAGAGCAGTGTGTCCAGGTCCTTTTGTAATGTTTTACTATTATTTAGTGATGCTATGTTTCAGATTTTCATATTGTCTACATACAGTGGCGTGAAAAAGTATTTGCCCCCTTTCTGATTTTCTCTATTATTGCATATTTGTCACACTGGATGTTTTCAGGTCTTTAGACAAAATATAATATTAGATAAAGGGAACCTGAGTGAACAAATAACACTTTTTTTTTTACTTATTTCATTTATTTAATGAAAAAAGTTAACCAACACCAACTGGCACTGTGTGAAAAAGTAATTGCCCCCTAGTTAAATCAACCCAATTAAAGGGATAATTAGAGTCAGCTGATTGAACACAGCCAGGCTTGATTACAGCCAGCCCTGCTCAATATAAACCTCACTTATTTTGACCCTTACCATCAGAGTCACATTGCCAGCACAAAGATTCAACAAGCACATTATGCCATGATCAAAGGAAGTTCCTGAAAAGATCAGAAAAAATTTGTTGCCTCTATCAGTCTGGAAAAGGGTTACAAAGCTATTTCTAAGGCTCTGGGACTCCATTGAACCACAGTGAGAGCCATAATCTCCAAATGGAGAACACTTGGAACAGTAGTGAATCTTCCCAGGGTGGCGGCCTGCAAAATTACTCCAAGGCGCAGCGTAAATCACCAGGAAGTCTCAAAGGATCCTAAAACAACATCCAAAGAACTGCAGGCTTCTCTTGCCTCAGCTAAGGTCAGTGTTCATGACTTCACAATCAGAAAGAGACTGGGCAAAATGGGCTTCATGTGAGAGTAGCAAGGCGAAACCACTGCTAACCAAGAAGAACATAAGCAGCTCGTCTCTCATTTGCCAAGAAGCACCTGGATGATCCACAAGCCTTTTGGGAAAATGTTCTATGGACAGATGAGTCCAAAGTGGAACTTTTGGACGACATGATCCCATAATGTCTACGAAAGAAAACACAGCATTCCACAGTAAGAACACCATACCAACAGTCAAACATGGTGGTGGTAGTAGTGTGATGGTGTGGGGATGCTTACTGCCTAAGGACCTGGATGACTTGCCATAATTAAAGGAACCATGAATTCTGCTCTGTACCAGAAAATTCTTAAGGAGAATGTCCGGTCATCCTTCTGTCAGCTGAAGCTGAAGCGTGAATTGGGTCATGCAGCAAGACAATGATCCAAAACACAAAAGCAAGTCCACATCAGAATGGCTAAAAGAAGTAAAATTAAAGTTTTGGAGTGCCTAGTCAAAGTCAGACTTAAACCCAATAGAGATGCTGTGGCAGGACCTGAAACGAGCAGTTCATGCTCAAAAACCTAACAAATGTTACTGAATTAAAGCAGTTCTGCGAGGAAGAGTGGGTTAAAATTCCTCCACAGCGATGTGAAAGACTGATATTGAATTATAGGAAGTGTTTGGTTGCGATCATTGCAGCTAAATGTGGCATAACCAGTTATTAAGTGTGAGGGGCAATTACTTTTTCACACAGTGCCAGTTGGTGTTGGTTAACTTTTTTCATTAAATAAGTGAAATTGAAAAAAAAAACAAGTGTTATTTGTTCACTCAGGTTCCCTTTATCTAATATTACATTTTCTCTAAAGACCTGAAAACATCCAGTGTGACAAATATGCAATAATAGAGAAAATCAGGAAGGGGGCAAATACTTTTTCACGCCACTGTAAGACATGCAACAAACAGCACTTATTTTTGGGCTACTGTTAATGAGCTGGCCCTTGTAGTCATCATGACTCACACAGTAAGGAAGTACTGCAGAATGAAACAGCAGTTGAAAAAAGGAAAATCATTTCCATTCAAGTAGTTCAATTCACTACTCATGCAATGAAAAAAAATGTTACCATAGAGATTGTTATGATGATGGTCATTGCTTGAGAATGTGCTGTTTTTGAACAAAATGCTATAGATTTACACACACAAACTTCATTGTTCCTGATGTAAACAAATAATATCAACAAATAAAGGATAAAAGTACTTGAAATTAAATATTTGGATGAAATGAAAGGCACCAATTCCCAATATGTATCCTACTTCTTACTGACATAAGACCTATTGATCCACACTGAATCCTCCCTCTTCATTGTCTAGATCAGAATTGTCCCCTCCATGGAAATTTAGTTTCAATAAGATTATCATCTGAACCTGCTGGTTATGATGATTCACACCCTCCCCTGCAGTAGGATTAGTCTAAAGTGGAACTTGTGTTCAAGGTGGAATATGGTAAATGTTCATCCTTATGAACATCAGCATGCTTAAATCTTTTGGAGGCAGATTGGTGCAGTAGCTCCTACTGCACTAAACACACATTCAGAACTAATCCTTAAGGTGGACAACCAGGATACTTGATGCCAATTGATATCATTGCTGGTTACTCATTACCTTTTGGGACCAGTATAAAAGGGGTTTCTCCATACCAAGGTGCTTGGGATGGTGGATGTATGCCTCAACCATCCTCTCACCCTTCTTTAATCCCACATCATTCTCTTCTTCCTCCTCTTCTTTAGGCTGTGCCACTGCAACTTGAGAAAGCATCCCATACTGGGTTTTTTGGCTGTATTTTTGAATATGAGGCTTTGCTGGAAATTGATGGGGATTTCTTCTCTACAACAGACCTAGTTAGAGGACACTGTACTGTCAATGCTCATGCTCTTCCTCTGCTTTCTCAGTTTTAGCACCCCATGGACTTGTTTTATATGTAGTCCTTTCAAATGTTGCACTTCCTGCCACTCCCCCACAATAATAAATGAAAGACCACATTTATGTCATTTGTCCAGCATGACAGTGATTCTTTTTCTTCTGCAGTTAGTGATGTTTCTCCCCGTGGCCCCAAGCAGTGGATGCTAGCCACCCCAGCCCTGTCTCCCCTGATTATCCTCCAGGACTTACCTTCATGCTTATGTCGCATAGACTGCATGTTCATTTGGGTGCAGGGCTACTAGGTGACTGGGAGTCAGCAGCTGCTCATGAATCCATTTTCTCACTTTCTTCCATGAGGAGTGATATGCATTGTGGCCCAGATGTTCCCAGGCATGTTTCTGTACATAGAACATCAGCAGCCACCACTCACCCCCATTCTGACAGTCCCTGGCTGCCTTATCCTCCCCCTCCAAAAGATTAGGGTCCAGGGTAATGCCAGGCATTGAAACCCTCCCTCCCTGGAAAGAAGAACGATCCTTCGGATGCTTTATCCCCTCCTGCCCTGGCTGTTCTGGCAACCTAACTCCGCATTCAAACCCAAGTCACTAGTATCCAGCTCCTCTACCCTCAGCACCACTGGGCCAGCCAGCATGGTGGTGATTCTAAAGTGGAAAGATGACTGTATGCCTCGCAGGTGACTGTTGATGTCAAGCACCTATGGCATGTTCTCTATCAAAGCAAAGCTTACTGTATCTCCACCTGCAACTATCTGTTGCTGGACATTGCCTTATCATAGACAGCAGTGAGATGGCCATGGAAATATTGTCCCCACTCACTGCCTATGCTGTATATATTACTATTATTAGCAACCCAGCCATAATCCACTGTTGCTTAGTAGTCAGCGAGAGAGAGAGAGATGGATGCTCAATAGCTATTGCCTGGTTTGCATGTAGCAGCATATATCTAGAAACAGCTGATATTGCTCATACAGTCTCTCCAGCATATAGAATATTGAATTCCATCTTGTGACTTCCTCTTGTTTCAGTCAGTGCTGGAGCAAGCTTTTTCTGATCTGCAAGTTTCTTAACCAATCCTTTGTCTTTTCTGAGTGGAAAAATGTGTTCAAATTCTCCAGTAGATTATGAGCATAGACATCACATCTGAATGTGACATGCATTCCTGCACCACATGTTTGATGCAAAGTGCCAAGCATAGTACTTGAAAAAACACCATCCAAGATTGTTTTTATCACATATCACTTTTGCACCATTATCACTGGCTATGAAATCAGCTTTAAGAGAGAATGGGTTGAGTCATGTATCAATTTTATCCAGTACTGATGATAGGAAGTTTGATCCAGTGTGGCACCATGACCTTCACTGCAATTGTGCCATGATGGTGACCTTTTGATGCACTGTTTCCTTCTGTGAAGTTCAATTTGGTGCATTTTTGGTCACTGAATTCCTTACCCCAGACAGTTGAGCTCAACATGCTGTATTGCACAAATATTAGCTTGCAGCTGTTGGACTGCTGCTCCACATGTCTGTGCTTAAATGTATAAAATCACAGGAATAGTGCTCCAATGCATTTGACAGGGCAGTTGTAATGGCATCATGAAGCCCAGGAACTGCTCCCATTGACATTTATGTCTGTGATGGTACTTTACATATGGGACATGCCTTTGCCATCAGCCAACCGAAGCCTTTATTCTCAATGATGAAAAAATAGCACCAGCTTAATTACAATCATCTCAGCAGTGGAAGCAGAAACATTCAGTTCCTGAATGATGCCATGATTATGCAGGTATTTGGTGCTATGACACTGAATACCCATGATAGTGGGCTGCAACTCTTTTGGGGCTCCTCGACATTTGGAAAATAGTTGGGCATGAGTACCATGCCGCTTATGGCAGGGAACAACTGATGATTTAAGAATCTAGTGGTATGGGGGCCTTTTTCTTTAACTATTCTCTGTTTATGCCCCCCTAATCATCTCTGGTCTATGATGCTTTCCAGATCCCCATGGTAACATCAGTTAGTCACTCCTACCATACTGGAGTGCCACCTTCCTCCATGCTGCTATGGTTTAAACCCCTCTGAGTGGGGACGTAAGAGGGAGGATATATACCCCCGAACACACTGTGCCTTGTCAGGAAGTGCACATCCCATCAGCTGAATGCAGCTCATATGTACTGGGGTCTTTCATCATGGTGACAATGACCGTCTTCATTTTTCTTCCCCCTACAGACTCATTATTGAATGACAATATGGGATATATGCTCATGTTGAGTGTGGTGTCATTCTAATATCTATGAAGTTCCACCTACCTTCAGCCCTCCAGCTGCACTGCCACCTGAGGTTACCAGATGGGAGTATTGTGGTGGACATTGTGAACGCACCCTTCCTGGAGAAGGAAACCATCCTGCAAGATGCTCAATCCTTTCCTCCCAACCTATGGGCAGTATGCTTTTTAGTATGGGGGTTTTGTCAGGGTGATGTCCTTACTATCTGTTGGATGTTAGTAGTGGAGATAGAACCTTGTTTACACACTACATCCACACAATCTGCTTCCTTCTTGATGTCCTCCTCCTCCTCCTCCTCTTCCTGTTCCACTTCATATGATAAATCCTGTCCTTCTCTTCCTGACTGCATCTTTCTATAAAGTACCTCCAGAATCACCCACATTCACCACTTTCCTCTGATGTTCCTCCTGCCTTGCTCTGTGTTTGATCCTAAGATACGTGTACTGCCAAACTGTACCAATATGGGTGCCTTCTTCCCACTGCTAACTCTAGACTGGCAGAGCTGGCAAATTGTCACATGGTTATCCTGGAATCAACAATGAAAAAGTCCCACACAAGGGACTTTGAGGACCTTACCATTGCATGAAGGACAGTTGGAACCACAACTGCAACTGGCTGTGAAGCAGAAACCTGAATAAACGGAGGTGCTTCAGTAACAGAGACATCTTGGAATTTGCCAGAATCCACAGTGATGGTGGCTTTGAGTCTGCCAAGCACAGACTGAATAACTGGCTGCTGTGACTCAAGAGTACTCCCTTTTCTCTTGTTACCTAGCCACTTACCAGATGGCACCTTGCGTTTTTCTCTGTCGGTCTCCAAGAGAGGCTCAATGACAATATTGTCATCATCATTATTGGTTATATTCTCCTGCAACTCCTCATCTTCCTGTAGTTTTTTAACACCTTCCATCTTTTTTAATTTATTTAAATCTAGGATTCCGAGTACCTTTGAGCCAAGGCTCTTTTACAAAGGTTCCATGTCTTTTCTACATCCAGTTCTGTAATTTACTTTACTGTTCAGTCTCAATGCACTATGCATCTTCCTTCCTTCTTTTCCAATGACACTTCCCCTGAGTCTACCCTTTTCCCATTCCTGTCCAGCAACAACATGCCCTTGGAGATGTGCATCAAGTGCCACGATGCTGACTTTAACATTTTCACCAGGTCCAACACCAGTAAATATTTTCATCTGGGTTAGTGCTGTACTTGGTAATACTTCTTTTGCAATCTAGCCACCTGTGCCTCCTTCCAACAGCATGGCAGCCACATCTACAGTTGTAGTAAGTTTTGCACTACTTCAGTTGGGGGAGAGGGAGAAGGAGCCTTTTTCTGGTGGCTGTGAGTGTAAGTAGATCTGAAAGATTTTCTTAGCTGGGATTTCTGTGTGTTTGCAATTGTATTTGAGGGCTGATCTTATCTGACAATTATTGTGCTTTTACATTTAGTTTGGCAGGAGTAAGGGATACTAGCAGACAAGTTGGTGATTGTGTGAGGTTTCCCTGCCAGAGGACTCCTTGGCTGATTGTGCTTTGCCTGTGGGGTATTCCCACCCACCCACCCACCCACAACCTACCCATCAAAAGGCTCACCCTACATTTATTGGGTGAGTCCCATAAGGCCTTGCAACATTCTAATCCTATTAGGGTGACACTTGGATAGTGCTGGCTACTGCATCTTGGGTGCTGTTTGTATCTATTGTGCAGGCATATGCTGTCTACTGCTGGGAAAAGGGTAGATTGAATGAGTGTATATGGATGGGAGGGTACTTCTAGATTGTAGATTGACTGAGTGTACATGGATTTGAGGGTACTTTTGTTGCAGAGGGTGGCCCATATTGCCCACACCTAACAGTGAAGATGGGATTGAATGATGCAAGAGCCGTCATCTTCAGAAGGGTGACTGGGTGTATGGTGTGCAGGGTGGACACAATATTGAATTGGGCTTGGAGGTTTGCAGGATGCCCATTGTGTTACCAGTTGGCAGGCCTCAGGCAGGAGGTTGAGGGGATCAGTAAGCAGTTGAAGGGAGGGAGTTGGGTGGGCTGGAGAGGGAAGGGGACAAGAACCATATGATGACAGGTGAGGACAAAATGCCATACCCCAGGGTATAGGGGTGGGAGTGAGAGGACTAGGACCACATGATCACTCTGGGGGAGAGACAGGAAAATACCAGTGTACAGTCTTAACTCCAAAAGGAGGGGCAGCCCAGAGAAAGAGTGAAGGAATGGGGAAGGGGAGAGGGACAGGAGTGGGTAAACTTGGGGTAGGCATCACACTTACAAATCGCTTCAGCCTGCAGTACTTGGATGATGAGGTGGAAGAGGCTAGTGGGCAGAGGGTGCAGTGTGACAGGGAGGGATTGGTCAGATGTTGGAGGTGGGCAAGGGATAGGAAGGGGGGCCTGATCCAAAGGAGGGGAGGGCATGGTGAACGTGAGACCAGGGCACCAGATGGGTGGGGAGGGGGGCACAAGCCCGGGTCTGAGGGAGGTAAAGGCAAAGGGGGATGCACAGAACAGAGTCAGGGTGGATGAGGCCAGGACCCAGGACAGAGCAGAGTTGAGGAAGGGTAAAGTGGACAAGGAGGGGGGGTGAGGAGGGGAACACACTGGGTAGGCCAGCTCCGAGACTGGAATTTCCAGAAAAGGGGGTGTAGAGAGCACTAGGGCACAAGGGTCCATTACTGCAGAACCTGAGAGGAGAGGGAGGGGAGAAGGAAAGCAGGAATAGGAGGCCTGGGTGGAAAAGTCAATGGCAACAGACCAACTGGGGAAGAGTTAAGGAGGCGGCTAGTGATATTCAGACTGTGATGGGTGTGAGGAGCAAGCTGGGAGAGGGAGACAGAAGAGGGAGCCTGGAAGGGCACAATCAAACTAGTGATGCCCAGGCTGTGGGAGGAGTGAGGAGCAAGCAGGGGGCCATAGTCAGGAGAAAGAGTCTGGAAGGGCACTGTGTTGGACTCAGAAACATAGAAACATAGAAACATAGACTTTGACAGCAGATAAGGACTGCTAGGCCCATCTAGTCTGCCCATTTCCCTACCTACAGGATAGGCCGCAGATCCTAGTTAACCAACAGCCTAATTCTTCCTACCCCCCACAAGAATTGCCTTATGTCTGTCCCATGCATTCTTGAAATCTCCCACAGTTTTAGACCCCACAACCTCCTCAGGAAGGCTGTTCCATGCATCCACTACCCTCTCTGTGAAATAATACTTCCTCACATTGCCCTTGAACTGCCCTCCTTCTATCTTTAAATTGTGTCCCCTTGTTCTTGCACGTCTCTTTTTCTGAAAGATGCTACCCTCTTGGACTTTGTTGATTCCACTGAGGTACTTAAAAGTTTCTATCATGTCCCCCCTCTCCCTTCTTTCCTCAAGGGTATACATATTAAGCTCCTTTAGTCTCTCCTCATCGGCTTCTCTTGCTGACCCTGCACCATTTTAGTTGCCCTCCTCTGGACTACCTCTATCCTGTCTATGTCCTTGCGGAGATGAGGTCTCCAGAACTGGACACTGTACTCCAGATGGGGTCTCACCAACTGTCTGTACAGAGGGATAACAACTTCCTGTTTTCTGCTGCTGATGCCTCTCCCTATACATCCCAGTATACCCCCAGTCCTCCCTACTGCCTTCTCACATTGATTGCTAACCTTAAGGTCATCTGATATGATTATCCCCCGGTCCCTTTCCTTTTTTGTTGTTGCTACTACCTCCCCATCCACTGTGTATTCTTCCCCTTGGTTCTTGTTTCCCAGGTGCATTATTTTGCACTTCTTTTCATTGAATCCTAACTGCCATACTTCTGACCATTCCTCCAACCTTGCCAAGTCCCTTTTCATCCTTTCCGCCTCCTTGTGTATCAACCCTGTTGCAGATCTTTGTGTCATCTGCAAAAGGCATACTTTTCCTTCCAGTCCCTCTGCAATGTCACTGATGAAGACATTAAAAAGGACTGGACCCAATACTGAACCCTGCGGTACCCCACTAGTAACCCCTCTTTCTTCAGAGTGGACTCCATTTACAATTACCTTCTGTGTCCTGTTGTGCAGCCAATGTTTTATCCAGGCTACCACCCTGGGACCCACTCCCAGGCTGGTTAATTTGAGTATTAATCTTTTGTGTGGGACTGTGTCAAATGCCTTGCTAAAGTCTAGGTAGGCCATGTCCACAGCCCCTCCCTGATTTACTACTTTGGTCACCCAGTCAAAGAAATCTATTAGATTCATCTGACATGACCTTCCCCTGTGAACCCATGCTGCCTTGGGTCCTGTGCTCCACTGGCCTCTAGGTAATCAACTATTCTTTCCTTCAGAGTGACTCCATCACTTTTCCCTACCACAGAGATCAGACTGACAGGTCTGTAGTTTCCTGCCTGTCTTGGTCCCACTTTTGTGAAGGAGAATCACATCCGCCTTCCCCAGTCCTCGGGTACCACACCATCCTCCCATGATTTATTAAAAGAGTAGTCAGTGGTTTCACTAGTTCCTCCCTTAATTCTTTTAGAATTCTGGGGTGAATTCCATCAGGACCCATTGCTATGTCCACCTTCAGTTTTAGGAGTTCTTGCAGAACCCTTTCTTCTGTGAAAGGACTGGGATCGTCCCCCTATCAAGAGTGCTTCTGTTAATTGGATTAGGCACTTCCCCTCCTCTTTTGTGAATACTGAGCAGAAATATTCATTCAGTATCCCTGCTTTTTCACTGTCCCCCTCTGCCCACCCACCATTCATTCTATTCAACCTCACTATCCCTCCCTTTGTCTTTCTACGCTTGCTGATGTACCTATAAAAGGTTTTATCCCCCTTCTTAACTGAGTTGGCGATCTTTCCTCGGTTTGGGCCTTTGCTATTCTGACTTCCCTTCCTGCTTCCTTCTGCCTTAACTGGTACAGCTCTCTGTCCTGCTCCTTCTGTGTTTCCTTATACTTCCGGAATGCTATATTTTTCTTCCTGACTTTCCAGCCACCACTTTTGAGAACCATAGTGGCTTTTTCTTTCATTTTGATTTGTTTATTTGCTTCACACAAAGGCTTGTTGCCTCTGTGATGGCAGTTTGATGATTCCCATTGTTGCTCCACCTCCTTCTAGCCTGTTTGCTAGTGCTTTTCTGAGGCACTCTCCATCTTGCCAAAGTCAGCCCTCCTAAATTCCAGTACCCTCACTTTTGTATGGCTTGACTCTGTAGCTGAGTTTAATGTGAACCACACTGTTTGATGGTCACTTGTTCCCAGATGGCAACCCACTTCTAGATAAGAGATCCTCTCACTGCCCCCATTTGAGAGTATGAGGTCTAAGATTGCTCCCTCACGAGCGGGTTCCGAAACTAGCTGTCTAATGCCTGCCACCTGTAGGGCATCAAGAATGGCCCTGCTCTTGGATGTGGCTGCAGCAAATGTGCTCCAGTTAACATCTGGCATATTCAGGTCTCCATCAACAGTATCTCCCCTTTCTCTGCCATTCTAAGAATGCCTTCTATCATATCCTTGTCCATTCCCTCCCCCTGACATGGGGTCTGTACACAACCCCTGTGCGGATTGTGGTGCCCTTTCCAGTCTCCAAGGTGACCCACAGTGCCTCCTCTCCTCCCTGTTTACTCTTTTGTTCAGTTGCTTTTATCCCTTCCTTTACATGAAGAGCTACTCCTCCCTCTTCTCCCCTGCCTGTCTCTCCTGTAGGTTATGTACCCTGGTATGTTAACATCCCAGTCATGGTTCTCTGTGTACCATGTTTCTGTGACTGCTGTGATATCCAGGCATCCCTCTTCCATCAAGGCCACCAGCTCAGGGAGCTTGTTGCCCAGACTATGGGCACTGGTACTCATTACCCTCCTCCTCCCCAATATCAGTTGTAGACTGTTGTTTTTCTAGCTGCCAAAATACTGTATATGTATTGCACACACCAGTCATCATGTTTCATTTATCAGTATGCAACCTGTAAGTCGCTTCCCTGTCTCATATCAGTGTTTACCACCTGCGGTCACCCTATGTGGTACCCTTGTATGTATATCCAGCCTGTATCATGTAATGTGCATTTCATGTATATACTGTTATTACCTATCTGTGTTTGTACTTTAAGTGTTTATGTCACAGGACCTCCTTGTGAATGAGCTTGCTCAATGGAGTTTTCCTGCAATAAACTTGAACTTCCTGATGGCCTTACTCCCTTTTGCCCCATCCCTGTCCTTCTTGCCTTTGTCACTTTCTCCATTTACCCCTGCCCTTTTCCCTATTGACACCTCTATGTTGGTGTTTGCTGCACTTACTACCATGATTATTTGGGGGGGGCTAGGATTTCCCTGCTCCTTTCCAGTGCCTCCCCCCTTGGCTAGTTTAAAAGCTTGCCAATGAAGCATTTAAACCTATCACCTAGGATCCTGGTTTCCCTCCCAGACAGATGCAGCCCATCATGCCAATATAGGCTTGCATCACTCCAGGTGGACCCCCAGTCCCCAATGAAGCCAAATCCCTGAGCTCCACACCAGTTTTTCAACCACTGATTGAATCCCATGGTGTGGAACACTCTAGCCTCTCCTATGCCATGGATGGGCAGAAACATAGAAACATAGAAACATAGAATTTGACGGCAGATAAGGACTGCTTGGCCCACCCAGTCTGCCCATTTCCCTACCTACTGGATAAGCTGCAGATCCTAGTTAACCAGCAGCCTACTTCTTCCTACCCCCACCCCCCAGAATTGCCTTATGACTATCCATGCATGCTTAGATTCTACCACTGATTTGACTCACAACCTCCTCGGAAGGCCATTCCATGCATCCACAACCCTCGCTGTGAAAAATACTTCCTTAAATTACCTCAGAGCCGCCCCTCTATCTTCAAATTGTGCCCTCTTGTTCTTGCACACCTCTTTTTTGAAGATGCTACCCTCTTGGACTTCGTTGATTCCCTTGAGGTACTTGAAAGTTTCTATCATGTCCCCCTCCTCCTTTCCTCGAGGCTATACATATTAAGCTCCTTAAGTCTCTCTTCATATGTCCTCCAGTTGCAGACCCTGCAGCATTTAGTTTGCCCTCCTCTGGACAGTTTCCATCCTGTCTATGTCTTTGCGAGATTGGGTCTCCAGAACTGCACACAGTACTCCAGATGGGGTCTCACCAGCTGTCTGTACAGAGGGATAATAACTTCCTGTTTTCTACTGGTGATGCCTCTCCCTATGCATCCCAGTATCCCCCCAGCCCTCCTTGCTGCCTTCTCACATTGCTTGCCCACCTTTAGGTCATCTGATATGACTACCCCCCAGGTCCCTTTCCATTTTTGTTATTGTTAGTATCTCACCCCCCATTGTGTACTCTTCCCCTGGGTTTTTGTTTCCCAGGTGCATTACCTTGCACTTCTTAGCATTGAATCTAAGCTGCCATACATTTGACCATTCCTCTAACCTTGCCAAGTCCCTTCTCATCCTTTCCACCCCACCCTGTGAATTAACTCTGTTGCAGATCTTAGTGTCATCTGCAAAGAGACATACTTTTCCTTCCAGTCCTTCTGCAATGTCACTTATAAAAACATTGAAGAGGACTGGTCCTAATACTGAACCCTGCGATACCCCGCTAGTAACCCTCCTTTGTTCTGAGTGGACTCCATTTACTATTACTGTCTGTGTCATATTCTCCCAGCCAATTCTTTACCCAGGCTGTCATCTTGGGACCCACTCCCAGGCTGGCTAACTTGTATATTAATCTTTTGCATGGGACTGTGTCAAATGCCTTGCTAAAGTCTAGGTAGGCCATGTCCACAGCCCCTCCCTGATCTACTACTTTGGTCACCCAGTCAAAGAAATCTATCAGATTCGTCTGGCATGACCTTCCTGCTGTGAATCCATGCTGCCTAGGGTCCTGTGCCCTCTGGCCTCTAGATATTCAACAATTCTTTCCTTTGAAGTGATTCCATCATTTTCTCATCACTGAGGTTAAACTAACAGGTCTATAGTTTCCTGCTTCTGCCTTGCCCCCACTTTTGTGAGAGGGATCACATCTGCCCTCCTCCAGTCCTCGGGTACCACCCCATCCTCCCATGATTTGTTAAAAAGGGTAGTCAGTGGTGTCACTAGTTCTACCCTTAGTTCTTTTAGAATTCTGGGATGAATCCGGCCCCATTGCTTTGTCCACCTTCAGTTTTAAGAGTTCTTTCAGAACCCTTTCTTCTGTAAATGGGCTGGTATCAACTTCTGTATCCAGAGTGTTACTACTGTTTGTTTCACGTACCTCCCCCTCTTCCCTTGTAAATACTGAGCAAAAATATTTGTTTAGTATCTCTGCCTTTTCACAGTCTCCCTCTGCCCACCTCCCTCCCTTTATTAAGCCTCACTATCCCTCCCTTGGTCTTCCTTTGCTCCCTGGTGTACCTATAAAAGGTTTTATCCCCCTTCTTGACTGAGTTGGCTATCTTTTCCTCGGTTTGGGCCTTTGCTGTTCTGACTGCCTTCCCAGCCTCCTTTTGCTTTAACTGATACAGTTCTCTGTCCTGCTCCTGCTGCAATTCCTTGTACTTCCTGAATGCTTTCTTTTCTCTTGAACCTTCACTGCCACTTCCTTTGAGAACCATAGTGGTTTCTTACATCATCTTGTTTTGTTTATTTGCTTCACACAAGGCTCGTTACCTCTGTGATGGCAGTTTTATTATTCCCATTGTTCTTCCACCCTCCTTCCTGCCCATTTGCTAGTGCATTCCTTAGGCACTCACCCATTTGAAAAGTCAGCCCTCCTAAAGTCCAGTACTTTTTGTCTTTGTATGGCTTGAATCTATTGCTGTGTTTATTGTGAACCATACTGTTCGATGGTCGCTAGTTCCCAGATGGCTACCCACTTCTACATCTGTGATCCTCTCTCATCTCCATTTGAGAGTATCAAGTCTAATATTGCTCCCTCTCGAGTGGGCTCCAGTACTAGTTGTCTAAGGCATGCCCCCTGTAGGGCATCTAGAATAACTGCACTCTTTGAAGTGGCAGCTGCAACTGCACTCCAGTTAACATCTGGCATATTCAGATCACCCATCAGCAATATCTCCCCTTTTTCTGCCATTCTAAGTATACTTTCTATCATTTCCTTGTCGATTTCCTCCCCCTGAGAAGGGGGTCTGTATCTAACCCTGTGCAGATTGTGGTGCCATTGCCTATCTCCAAATTTACCCACAGTGCTTCTTCTCCTCCCTGTTTACCCTTTTGTTCTGTTGCTTTTATTCCTTCCCTTATGTAAAGAACTACTCCTCCTCCTCTTTTACCCTCCCTGTCCCTCCTGTAGATAGTGTATCCTGGTATGTTTATGTCCCAGTCATGGTTTTGTGTGTACCATGTTTCTGTGACTGCCACGATATCCAGATGTTCCTCCTCCATCAAGGCCACTAATTCAGGAAGCTTGTTACCTAGACTACGGGCATTGGTACTCATTGCTCTCCATTTTTGATGGGCCTTACCTTCTATTGCAGCATCCCCACCTGACCGTTCTACCTTGGTCTTTTTCTCATTTAGTACCCTGTTTTGTAGGGAGAGGCTGGGATTTTTCTGCTGCTTGTCAGTGCCTCCCCCATTGACTAGTTTAAAAGCTTGCCAATGAAGCATTTAAACCGATTGCTCAAAAGACTTGTTCCCTTCCTGGACAGATGCAGACCATCCTGCCAGTATAGGCTGGTGTCCCTCCAGGTGGAACCCCAGTCCCCAATGAAGCCAAACCCCTGTGCTCCACACCATTTTTTCAACCATTCATTAAACTGCATGGTGCCAATTACCCTCGCCTCCCCCATGCCTTTGACAGGCAGCACCTCTGAGAATGATACTGTGTGTGCTACTTGTCTTAGGCCCCTCCCCAACTCTGCAATGTCCTCCTGCACTGCTCTAACCTCATGATGAGCCAAGTCATTTGTCCCTAGGTGGACAATTACATCCAGCTCAGAATCCCTTGCAGCTGTTGTCGTGATCCTGAGGATGCGCTTCCTGTCCCTCCAAGCCATGGCACCAGGCAGGCACCTTACTTCATATTTCCCAGCTCCTCCCAGTTCTATCCCCTAATAGTGGAGTCCCCACCAGGGCTGCTTCCTTTCCTTGTGGTGTCCTCTGCCTTCTTCCTGTGGGCCTCCCTTGTGACAGTTGTCCTCAGCCTCCCTTAGTCTCCTCTGTGGGTGTATCCATGGGGAGCTATGCTCCCAGAATGGTGTATGGATTGTGGTGTGTAACGTCTGACTGGGTGTGCCTCTGTTCCACCATCTTCATCCTCCCTGAGCCCACTGTGGTCCAACTGCTGTGCTTTCTTTGCAACCTCTGAGGTAGTGGTGGTGGTTCTGGTGCTCCCTGGATGGGGGAGGTTCCCTTCCTACTGTCCATTGTGGCCTGGGAGAAGGTCCCTGTACTACTGTCCAGTGTGGCCTGAAGACGGGCAACTTCCTCCCTCAGGGCAGACAGTTGTCTGCAAATAGGGCAGCATCTCAGCCTCCAGA
This sequence comes from Neoceratodus forsteri, assembly GCA_016271365.2. Lineage (NCBI taxonomy): Eukaryota > Metazoa > Chordata > Ceratodontiformes > Ceratodontidae > Neoceratodus > Neoceratodus forsteri. The sequence goes on along the minus strand of JADMNL010000023.1, from coordinate 163,206,988 downwards.
AAGACTCCCGGAAGACTGCTGCCCCACAGCCATTACATTGCACTACTCCCCACATTTTTTTTTTTTTGCGTGTGATTGGTATGTAATGTAGAAATATATATTTATATTATACAATGTTTATGCTTATATTGTCAGTGCAGTGTGCTAGAGGAGGATATGACAGTGACATGCACCTTGCACTCTTGAGGAAATGATGTCAGAACCCCAGGTATAAAGGAACTATTTCCAGGGGTGGGTGGGGTGAGGGTGGGAAGGGTGGTGCCCAAACTGCCTCGCAAAAACAATTCAGCTAGAAGCCTGACCCACTGCTGCAATGAGTGCCTTCCTGTCAGCAAGATGCCCTACACAACAATTTGATAGAGAAATACCCTGCTAATCAATCAGAGAAAAATCCACACATCCAAGTCAGACACAGGTAAACCGTCCCAGCCCCAAAACAGGCCTGGTAGTTTGTGCTCTGAAAGCTGTCCGCCCCAAAATAAGTCAGCTGTGCTTTAAACTCCTCCTGCACTGAAAATCTTAAGAATTGTAACAAACAAATGTAAACCTTAATCCACCACCCTCTGTTGCTTGAAAGACTGTCTTTTCCTGTTTCACACTGCAGGTTTTTCTGTGACCACTCCTTAACCCCAGTAACTCTGTTTAAAAAGAGTTTAACTATCACAAACTCCTACGCACTAGTAAATTATTTAAAAATAGTTTCAGTCCCAAAAGCTTAGTAGTCAATCCAGCTACCCCCAAGGGACAACCAGAATGCAGTATTCAAACACTTATGAGGTTACTTCCAAGATAAGCAGAGTTTGCAAGTTTCTTTTTCAACTCCTCAGCCACCTGAAATTTAAAAATAGTTTAACTGTCAGAAAATCCTAGTAGACAATCTAGCTACCTCCAAGGACCTACCCAAATGCAGTATTTAAATCCTTCTGAAGTTAGTAACAAGATAAACAGAGTTTACAAGCCCCTTCTTGGTTAAACACTAAATAAATATGTGAATAAAAAGCAATTACCAAGGGTAGTTAGTTTCACCTCCCACAGAATTAAGCAAAAGTGCACGTTTGTTGCAGATATCAAGTGCAATATAGAATTTCTCACACAGCTCGCAGTTGAAGAAAGCAGTATCCTTCCAGCTCCAGCAAATGTGCTTTGTGTCTTTGAAAATTGCAGCCTCTAGTGACTTATAGTAATCTGATCTAGTCTGGATATCTCCACACAGGGCAATTTGTTTGCCAATGGTTATATGTAGCCCTTCCTGTTCCAATACAACCTGTTTGGTCTGAAAACAATGTCCTGCCCCCTAAGGCTGTCTGTGTTTCAATTCACACTGTAGGTTTTTCTGTGACCACTCCTTAACCCCAGTAACTCTGTTTAAAAAGAGTTTAACTATCACAAACTCCTACGCACTAGTAAATTATTTAAAAATAGTTTCAGTCCCAAAAGCCTAGTAGTCAATCCAGCTACCCCCAAAGGACAACCAGAATGCAGTATTCAAACACTTATGAGGTTACTTCCAAGATAAGCAGAGTTTGCAAGTTTCTTTTTCAACTCCTCAGCCACCTGAAATTTAAAAATAGTTTAACTGTCAGCAAATCCTAGTAGACAATCTAGCTACCTCCAAGGACCTACCCAAATGCAGTATTTAAATCCTTCTGAAGTTACTAACAAGATAAACAGAGTTTACAAGCCCCTTCTTGGTTAAACACTAAATAAAATTGTGAATAAAAAGCAATTGCAGTCAAGTAGCAGCACCTCCAAGAAGGTTACCGTGCGTGTTACTTGACTAAGGCCCCTCTCCAATTCCATAAACTCTTCCTGCACTTCTCTAATCCCTCTCTTAGCCAGGTCATTTGTTCCTAGGTCATTTGTCCCTTGGTCATTTGTCCCTCAGGTACTAGAGGAGAGGGTGTTTCCCTGAATAAGATAGTCAGGGTACAGCTGTAGCTGATCAGCTAATTGGCTGCAGCAGCTCAGACAAAAGAGCTTTAAAAACAGGAAGGAAAAGCCAGCAGGAGGTTTGCTGCAGGGTTAGAGGGCTGACAAGCTGCCTGGATGTGTTCCAGATCAGGAGTCCCATAAGCAACTTTCTGGAGATTGGTCTCCTGAATTTGGCCAAAAAGAAAACTTTATTTTCATTGTGAGTTTTCCGTTCTCCTGTTTGTGTTCTTCCAGAAGGTCTAGCCTTCTAGAAAAGGGGGTTTCTAATTAGTGTCAGGGATTGTTTAGACAGCGCTCCCACCTGGAGCTAGGCCTCTTTATTTCTGTTTTTGTTTCATTTTCTCCTATGGGGCTCAAAAAGAAAAGGGCAGAAGCCCAAAGTCCTATGCTAACAACCATATTAAGGAAATAAAAATATACCTGGTTGGTGTGATGTTAATAAACTGATCTTCCTGAGACTCCTTACTCACTGCAAAGCTAATCCTGAGTCCCGTGGTGAGGTCGCGCCTTGTCACAACACATACAGACCTGTGACCCCCAAGTTGCAAGGGGTGAGAAGAGAAAACTAGAGGACATAGGCAGAAGAGGGAGCCTGGAAAAGAACACACAAAATATAGACACCCAGGCTGTGGGGGGGGTGCAAGGAGCAAGCCGGGGGATGTAGACAGAAGAAGGAGTATGGAAGGGCACAAACAGGTTAGTAATTTGGGGGGAAAGGTGAAGGTGCTCTTGTTGGGTGACTCCATGATTAGAGGTATCTAGTGGAAGAGGTTTGGGGAAGGAAATGGCAGCCCAGTCAAGGTTAAATGTATCCCAGGCCTATCAATATATAAGGACAAATTCCAGCTATACTCAATGGCAAGGGAATGCGGAGGATCCCCAGACTTTCTAGTTCACCTGGGAATAAGTAATTTAGAAGGGAACAGTGAACTAGAGATACAGGCAAGATTCAGGGAATTGGCTAGGGTTTGCCACTCTACAGGATGCTCAGTCTCCTTTTTTGAGATACTGCCAATACCAAGGACAAGCAGAGAAAATAAGCAAAAACTTAGGGGGGTGAACCAATGGCTCAGGGAATGGTGCAAGTCAGAAGGGTATGGATTGATGGGGGACTGGGGTGATACATGGGAAGACAAGGGGCTATATGCCAGGGATATGCTGCATCTCAACCTGGAGGGGAGGGAGATCCTTAAACTAAAACTTTTTGGATTCATTGATGATAGGTGGGGTTTAAACTTGTAAAGAGGGGAGGGATAGAAAGACTGAAAGCCCCAGCGAGGAAGCTTGAGAGTTTAGGACTAGATCATGCAAAGCGGGCTGCAGGTAGAGTTAAAAAACCAGGGGGAACTGAGGGGAGAAGAGAGATGGGGGATTGTGTTGGGCTGAGAAGACTGGAGAGGGGGGAGGGGAAGATGGTCCTGATCAATGCCAGGAGCATGGGAAATAAAATGCCAGAGCTCCAGGCAATGCTACTTGAGGGTGCAGCAGACTTGGCAGCAATTACTGAGACATGGGCCACCCAGAAGCATGATTGGGACCTAAATTTAGAGAGATACACAATGTTTAGGAAGGATAGGAGGGTGGGAAGGGGGGTGGCGTTGATAGTCAAGAATGACATAGTAGTTGGTAGAATCGAGGAGGCAGAAGGAGATGCAGAGGCAAGTTGGGTAATCCTACAAATGTGGGGGGGGGCTAAAAGATTAAAAATAGGAGTGGTGTACAGACACCCCACAATGGAAGTGGAACTGGAGGATGATCTGGATGAGAACATCAGAGGTCACTGTGGCCTTGGAAAGGGCAGGGTGGTGATCATGGGTGACCTGAACATGCCGGGGGGAGACTGGGGCACTATGACATCCTTGGTGGCCAGGGAGCAGAAAGACTGATGGATGCCTTCCAGGATGCCTTCCTAGTCCAGCATGTGGGGGAGCCTACTAGGCAGGACCAGATCCTGGACATTGTCCTAGCAGATAGTGACCAGACAAGGGACCTGCAGGTGAGCAGACCATTGGCAGGCAGTGACCATGCCACAGTCTGGTTTCTTATGTTCCTAGGGGGAGAGGAAATTTGAACTAACACAGAAGTAATAGATTTCAGGGGGGCGGACTTTGAGGGAATGGGAAGGATTCTTAAAGGGTGCTTGGATGAGATCAGGCCAGACATGGATGCTGGTACCTTGTGGGAGACAGTTATGAAGGGGGTGCAGAAGGCTTTGAGGGCCTGTGCAAAGGTAAGGCGCAAGCAATGTAGGGTCAGTAAACCATGTTGGTGGACCAGGGAGGTGCAGGACGCAGTGAGGAAGAAAAAGGCTGCCTATGCACGTTTTAAGTGCTCAAGGGGAGCTAGGGAGAGGGGAGAGTATGATTTCCTGGCTAAGAGGGTCACCAGGGTGGTAAGGGGGGGCCAAGGCGATGAAGGAGCTTAACCTGGCCAGAGATATCCATGGGGAGGGGGGAAGGGGTTCTATAGATGCATAGAGGAGAAAAGAAAAGTGAGGGCACAGATCAGCAGGATTAGAACTAGGGGGGATGGGTGCAGGAAGCTGGGGAACAAGCAGAGGTGCTCAATGAGTACTTTGCCTCTGTCTTTACCAGGGGAGGTGGGGGATCTTTCCAACCCGATGGGAGGGTAGAGGAGCCCACTGAACCAGGAGGTCAGTTGGAGACTGAAGGACCGGATGAGACTAGGGCAAGGGATGGGTCATTTCTAGAAGGGGAAGAGAGGATGCATGAGGAGGGGGGATGGGAGGGCAAAATAACAGTGGATAGGGTGAGGCCCTCCGTTCACTAAAGACTGAGAAGGCACCGAGGCCAGATGGGCTGCATCCAAGGATGCTGAAGGAACTGGCAGATGTGCTGGTGGCTCCACTGGCCTCACTCTTCAACATCTCCCTGATGGTGGGTGCCTCAAGATTGGAAGTTGGCTCATGTGGTGCCTATCCACGGGGGGGGGGTCCAGAGAGGAGATGGGGACTTATAGGCCTGTTAGCTTAACGTCTGCAGTAGGCAAGGTTATGGAGCGTAATATCAAGGAAGAGACTGGAGGGGCAGCTGGAAAGGTTGGGGCACCTGGATGACAGGCAGTATGGTTTTGTTCTGGGGAGGTCATGCCAGACTAACCTGGTGGAGCTTTATGACTGGGTGATGGGTGCCCTGGATTGACATGGGCCAGTGGATGTCATCTATCTGGATTTCAGTAGGCGTTCGATTCGGTACCCACAATGGCCTACTAACAAAGTTGGGGGATGGGGTGGGGGACAATTGGTCAGGTTGGTGGAAAACTGGCTTACATTGCAAATACAGCGAGTGGTAGTTGGCAGGATAGTCTCCTCCCCTCAGGAGGATCATCAGTGGGGTCTGCCAAGGTTCAGTCCTGGGACCACTCCTGTTCAATTCCTATGTCTCAGACATAGGGTGGGGTATTAGGAGTATGTTGAGTCTCTTTGCAGGTGGCTCAAAACTGGGAGCACTGGCAGATAGGCAGGAGGGGAGAGAAGCCCTGCAGGAGGATCTGGATACCCTAGGGGGTGGGTAAGGAGGTGGGGGTTGAAGTTCAATACAGGGAAATGTAGGGTGCTGCACATGGGAGGCAGAAACCCAGGACATGCATACACCCTGGGGGGGACCACACTGCAAGTCACATTGGGTGAGAGTGACTTAGAGATAGTGGTGGACTGCAAAATGAATAACACAGAGACTTGTTGAAGAGCTGCAGCAAAAGCAAACAGGATACTGGGCTGGATAACCATGGGGGATAACCTCCAGGAGGAGGGAGGTGATCCTCCCTCTGTATAATGCTCTGGTTAGGCCGCATCTTGTGTACTGTGTGCAATTCTGGAGACTCCATCTTAAGAGGGAAGTGGCACTGCTGGAGAGGGTCCAGAGGAGGGCGACCAGGATGATTCAGGGCATGGAGGGTAGGACCTGTGAGGAGAGACTGGATGAACTCAATCTGTATGCATTGGAGGAGAGGAGGAACAGAGGGGACATGATAGAGACTTTCAAGTATGTAAAGGGGATAAATAGGAGTGGAGCCAGGGAAGTGTTCAGGCTTAAGAAGGGGGGAACTACCAGGGGGACGAGTGGAAGCTGGAAGGGGAGAAGTATGGGGGGGAGTGCAGGAGACACTTCTTCACTGAGAGGGTGGTAGAACCATGGAACACACTGCCCAGAAGTCTGGTGGAAGAGACCACAGTGGAAGGATTCAAGAAGGGTTGGGACATGTACAGGGGGAAGCTGAGGCCAGGGAGGGCCACCTCTGGGGCTGGGAGGGTGGAGAAGTGAGCTTCCAGTAGGGGGCTAGCTTCCAAGTAGACACGATAGACCATTGGGCCTATTCTGCTGTTTTTTACTATGACACTACTGCTTCTAAAACCTGCAGCAGTGTGTTTTTCTCTTGGTTGGGACCATCTTTATCCTCCTCACGTTCACAGTGAGCACTGCCAGTGTGTCAGCGTGGCTCAGTTGGTAGCACATCCGCCTCTGGACCAGAAGGTCGTGGGTTCTCGTCCCACACCGGGATTGGACTTGCACCTAAAAATCGCTGGCATCCGAGTGCAGTATTGGGAGGTGCTGTACTGCTGGGTGTGCTGTCCTTCGGATGAGATGTTAAACTGAGGTCCCTTCTGCCCATCCTGGTGGGTGTCCAGGTGAGTAAAAGAACCCAGGCACTCTTGCAAGAGTAGGAACATTCGGTGTCTAGCCAACATTCCCCTTCCATAAACGGTTCATGTGCAATTATCCAGGCTGTTTGTAAGGATGATAAAGATATGGCTGCTCTCCACACATTCAGTCACTTCACTACCAGTCTAGCATGCTTGTAAAGTGCTTTGGGATACTGTGTATGAAAAGCGCTATATAAATGCTGATTCTTCTTCTTCTACTTGCACCAAAACCCCCTAGTTTTGCCCCACTATGATGTACTGCAGCCCCCTTACCTTTCCCACCATGATTAGTGCTGAGACCATGTATCTTGGAATTAAGGTGGCTTGCAAATTTCAGAGCAGACCTGATTGTCAGAGGTCCCCCAGCCAAAATAACAGGATGTCTGGTGAGTTGGCAAAAGGGGGGGAGCTAAAGTAGGTATTATGGGAAGGTATTAGGGAATCATGGGTAAGGGTTAAAGTAGGGGGAGGAAAGATCAGGCAAAGACACAGGATTGGAGGAGAAGAGGGAAAGGGGGTGCTAGCAGGGGAGGACTATATAAGCTGGAACCCAGGCAGAATCCCCCCTCTTCATTTGCACATTAGTTGGCCATGTATTGGGAGCAGAGGAACAGTCAGCATTGTGAAAATGGCAGCATGAGGAGAAGGCAGCAGTGGAGCCACAGCAAGTAATAGGGAAGGGATTGTGCAGCAGGCAATGTAGGTGATGTACCAGCTGCAGTTTATGGTGGATGCAGCCCAGAAGACAAAGGGAGCAGAGAAGAAAGCACAAGGAAAGAGAAAAGAGCCTGAAGCATGCCCCAGCAGAGAGGAAGAACTGACCAGAAAGCATGGCAGAAGTGCCAAAAGGAAAAGGCATATAAAAAAATGTTATTGACCTTCCTTTGGCAGGGAACCTGGAGGAATGTTTAGAAGGGGTAATTGAGGAATTGAGGGGTAACAGGATAGAGCAGATAGAGGAGGTACTAAAGGAAATCAAGGGCATGGATGTGGAGGAAGAATGGGACTGGTGGAGAACACCCTGAGTGATGATGACATGGCACTGGGGGTCATGATAGCTGACCATATCCCTCAATCTTTAAAAGACAAGATATGGAAGATGGAGTATGTGTACATCTTTGCCCTGATGGACAAAAACACAGTGAAGAAATATGAAGAGAAAGAGTGCATAGGTAAAACCAAAATGGCAGTGGCACTGGTTCTCTTGGGAAAGGTTCAGGAAGACAAATCATATAGAAGAAAGACCATGGAGGCCTGGATTATGGGCTTTACATACTTTAGTTCCTCTTGGCAGACATGTAGATAGTGCACATCACGCACAAGATGTGTGTGTGTGTGGGGGGGGTATGGCTGGTTGTTGTCTGACAAAAAAGTCTGACAGAGAATAGCATTACACAGGGATGTCAGGTGGGGCACCAGGCATCTGGATATATGGTATGAGACCATGAGGGGTTTGGGGGAAAGGGCAGGATGATTGAGGCAGGCAGCCAACAAAAATTGTGCTGGAGCTATAACAAAGCTCAATGTACCTGGGATGGGTGTAAATTTCAGTATGTGTGCTCCAAGTGCGGGGGGAGCCCACCCATTGCAAAAGTGTAGGAGTGGGGGAGAGAGAGAAACAGGGGATAAAATATGCGGGAACAGCCCATTTGAAGTGGGTTTGGGGATATTAGCAGTGGAGGGACAAGGCAGAGAGGAGCAGGTAGGGGTTTCAGGAGGGGGGGTTCAGGAGTGGCAGTACAAGCAGATAAGACTGGGGCAGGACAAGAATGAAAAGGATTTAACATAGCCAAGACCCTGGTGAAAGTGTAGGTGCTTAGGGTATGGCTGGAAGGGTACCCAGATCAGGAAGGAAAAGGTCATGCTATTGGAAGGGTTCACAGTAGGCTTTAATTTACAGTACGAGGGGCAGCATAAAGCAAAGAGGGCAAAGAATCTCTGGTTGGTGCGGGGAAAGGAGGACATAGTGGCCAAGAAAATATTAAAGGAGATGGGGATGGGGAGGGTAGAGGGTAAATTTGCAGAACCCCTCTTTGAGTGATTGAGGGTGTCACCACTGGGGCTAGTACTCAGGAAGCAAAAAGAGAAGCACTAGCTGATACATCATCTGTCTTACCCAGATGGTAAATTGGTCAATGATTTCATAGGGGAGGAGCAGTGGTTGGTATCATATGCCACACTGGATAATGCAGTGTGAATAATCAAGGCTTTGTAATGGGCTTGGATAGCTAAGGCAGAAACTGAGGCAGACTTCCAGTTGCTCCCAGTATGTGTAAAGGATTTGGAACTGTTTGGCTTTAAGTTAAAGGTTCAGTATTACTTTGATAAGGCAATGCCCATGGGCTGTTTGGGTGCATGTGCAACTTTTGAGACATTCAGCAGATGACTGCAATTGGCATTTGTCTTTGGTAACCAGGTAACAGCATGGGGACAGGATGGTGGTACATTACCTGGATGATTTTTTACTGAAAGGGGAAGGGAAATAGGGAACAATGAGAATGCTGGAAGAATTTCAGGAGATGTGCCAAAAGCTAGGGGTTCCTTTAGTGGGGCAAAAGATGGAGGGGCAGGTGAGGAAGCTGTAATTTTTGGGAATAGAACTGGACATTGAGGCAGGAGCATTCAGGCTATCAACAGAAAAGGTGGAGAATCTTAAGGCATTGATATGGATGGTAAAGGGGAAGCGCAGGTTCCCCTTGACAATAGTACAACAATTGTTGGGTCACCTGAACTTTGCCTACAGAGAAGTGGCTCCAGTGAGAGCCTTCACCCACAGGCTAGCAAAGGCAACTAGGGGAGCCAGACTACCCCACCACTGGGTAGATATAGCAAAAGGGCTAAGACAGGATTTGGAGGTGTGGGAACATTTTTTGGACAAATACAATGGGCTGACTTTCTGGCAGGAAGACTTTTTAACAAGGATCTAGAGTTATACACAGATGCATCAGGGGCATAGAGTATAGAGCATACATTAGAGGGGAATGGATATAAAAAGCATGGCCACCAGAGTGGAAAGAGAAGGGGTTGATGAGGGACATTACACTGTTGAAGATTTTCCTAATATGGGTGGTGGTAAAGATTTAGGGGGAGAGGCTCCAGAATAAGAGGGTAATATTCTGGTATGACAATAAGGTGTAGTGGAGGTGCTGAATAGATGGATGGCAACAACGGAACTGGTACTAAGGATATTGCAACAGATGGTGCTGTTAGGTCTACAGCTAAACTTATCATTTAAGGCAAAATATATAGAGGAGGTGAAAAATTCATTGGCTAACAGCCTTTCCTGTCTTCAGTTCAGATGTCTGGTGCCCAGAGTGGCAGACAGGAACCAAACTTCCACCCCAGTTATGGGGAATTGGATGGGATGAGCCCAGCTGCTGTACAGGAGCTTCTGGGCACCAATTACATTAAAGGCCTACAAGGGTGCTTGGAAGTCTTTTCAAGACTTCCAGGAAGGGGTCAGAATGGAGGTTAAGTGGGCCAGTGATGGAGGAACAAGTGATACAGTATATAGTAAGGAAGTGGAATGAAGGGATATCACATTCAACCATGGGAATACAATTGGTGGGTATAGGACTGGTTTGCAGCCAAAGGGGGTGGAGGAACCAAGTAGGGCCCCAGTAATTAGAAGAATGTTGCAGGGGTGGAAGAGGTTAAAAGGCAGAATACCAGAAAAAAGACAGCTGCTGTCAGTGGTTCTCCTTGGTAGAATTATGGGAATCCTGGGGTACATCTGTAGCACATGCTATGAAACAGGGTTGTTTGCAGCCATCTTTTTGATTATGTGCAGAGGGGTATTCCGTGTGAGTGAGGCAATGTTGCGGAGCAAGCAAAATGTGGCAGGAGGGTTGTGATGAGAAAATGTGTGGTGGGGTAAAAAAAAATGAGATATGGTTAAGCAACTCAAAGGCCTATCAAACAGACCAGGGAACATGGGTGATAATAAAGTAAGGCAAAACTGGGGAAAGATGTGTAGTGCAGGCCATGTGGGAATACAGAGAGGTCAGAGGGAAGTCAGGAGGCAGCATATTCATACATGGGAATGGGGATCCAACTTCTGCATTCCAGGTGGTGGCTATTTTGAAGAAAGGTTTGAGGTTTTTAAGGGAGTAGCCAGAAAGGTTCTCCTCACATTCATTCTGGATTGGGGAACTGTCAGAGGAAGCCGCAAAAGGGAAGCCTGCAGAAGAGATAAAAATGGTGGGTAGGGAGAAGTCCAATTGCAGATATGTGAGGGACCTGATCAGGAATGCCAGCTTTTAGGAATCTTTGTGGGTGCTCATTGCCAGTAGGTAGTATTTTTCCTGTGATCAGTTTACCTAATAATCCTTTGTTGCAGGCTGTGCTCAAAATTTGAGGGTGCTTATTTCAACTTTGTGGGTGCTAGAGCACCAAAGCACCCATGGGGACAGCTCCTGTGGACCTGATGAACTAATATTTGTCTGTTTTACTCCTTCTAGAAATGGATAGGAAAAAGAGCAGTACTTGGATTGTGGGTCACTTTTTTATTTACGGGGCTGAAAGGAGAGCAGCAATCAGACTTGGGGAGACAGGATGGGCGAGTGCATACAAGAATGCATTGGAAGGCTTATGGGGATGTGTTGGGGTAATTACTACCACTGTTGGAGGATTTGAAGATAAGATTACCTAAGCCACATTTGTTGATCTTACATTTGGGGGTGATTTGGGCACAATGCCAGGAATTTACTTATGGAATACTATCGAAAAAGACCTGGGTACAGTCAAGAGTTTGTGTCCAGAGGTGATGTTAGCCTAGTCTGAGATCATACCAAGGAGGGTATGGTAACAGGCATAGGAAATTAGAGCAAAAGAGGGGATCAGGAAGAAGCTCAATTGCAGGTCAGCGAAGCTAATACAGGGGATGGAGGGGATCACAATAACATTACAGGGACATCTCACACAAGTTTGCAGGTCAGTACAGACAGGATGGAGTGTACCTCAGTGACAATGGACTACACACATTCAATGTGCAGCTAGAGAGGGTGTTGGAGTAATGGTGGGTGGCAGCTAAGGACTTATGGGGGGGCATCATCTGGTACAATAGCCAGAAATGGGTTAATGGAAGGAAGGGAAGAAAAAGAGGGCAAAGGGTGGCAAAAAGGGAAGGAGACACAGGAACAGGATGGGATGGGATGGGCCCAGGGGGTACTGGGCCAGGGAAAGTAGGACCCAGGCTGGGTTGACACCCAGATGTGGCCTGGGAACCTTGTGTAGTTTCTGCACCTCAGAGGGCAGAGAAGGGCTGTCAGGTTTCCACCCAAGCCCAGGTGTTGGGTTTCCACTCTAGCCCAGAAAATAAAGTAGAGGAGGGAAGGAGAAGGTTGTAAGGAGAAGGGTGGTAACAAGCAACAGGCATAAGGGTTGCAGGAAAGGAATAGGACATAATGGGTGAATATGTAAATGTATGGATATATGAATCATGGATTATAATGGATGTAATAAATTGAAGGAAGATGAATTTAAGTAAAATAAGCCAACTGAGCAGCCAAAAAGGGGTGTGGTATGTTTTATTTTGGGGGGAGATCCCATGACAAAGTGGCTTACTAATTTAACAGCAGGGCTAATTGTTGGGGGTCACTCAGTCAAAACAACAGGGTGGCAGACGAGTTGAAAAAAGGGGAGGGGGAGGGGAGAAGCTAGACTAGGGATTATGGGAAGGCATCAGGGAATCCTGGATAAGAGGTAGGGTAGAGGGAGGGAAGATCAGGCAAAGACACAGAATTGGAGGAAAAAAGAGAAAGCGGGGCTAGCGGGGGAGGGCCATATCCGCTGGAGCCCAGGCAGAACCCCTCTTCCTCATTTGTTAGAAGGTTAGTTTTTCTTACCCACCCACCCAGTTTCTAAGTAGGGGAATTAAGGAGGAAGGATGACTGGGCTGTTGAAGCGGTAGTGGAGGGAATGGGTGATGGCATTAATAAGGAAGCCAAGAAGAATTGACCATATCTCTCAACTGCTATGAATTTCACATGGTGCTGTGATTTTCACATTCAGATTTACCCTTGCTCCCCATAGGTTTACTGATGTTCTTAATAATGTTAGAGCTATTTCTGGACACACAAACTATTAAATCACTGAACTAAGTTGACAGAAACATTCCTTATCACTAACTATTTGTAGACATATTATTGTTTAAAATAAGAAAATGCTACACATGCTGGCCATTCAGAGTCAGTATAGTGCAGTGGTCTAAGGCTCTGAGCTGTAAATTTGGTGATATCCAGCAGACCAGACTTGGGTTTGAATCCCACAGCTTCCACTTGCATATTGTGTGACCCTTGAGCAAGTCCCTTAACCTCCTTGTGCTCCCAGGTTGCTCCTGTAAAAAAGCTTTCAGCTTAGTGTGCTATACCTGGTTAAACAACTAAATAAAAAAAAAAAAAAAATTACTATGGTTTTTGAAGGCCAGTGCTATGATTTTAATGCTGAGATGTTGAGAGGGATGGGACTGACTGGAATTGGGCAGATGTCTAATGGCAGAGGCAGCATAAGGGGCAACAAAAATCAGGAGGTTGGGACCACAAAGAATGGCTGGCAGGAGATGGCAGTCGGGGGTATGACTATGAAAGTGGATATCAGGCAGTAATAAATGGGGGCCATAAGGGACTACTCGGAAGGCAGCAGTAAGGTGGCTGGGGAAGAGGACTGTGGATAATAAAAATCTGTGGGACATAGGGACTGCTGGGAAGGCAGCAGTAAGATGACCAGGGGCTGGGTGGGGTGGAAGGAAGGGAAGAAAAAGGGTGAGAAATGGGGCAAACAGGGGGGGATATGAGACAGAGGAACACAATGGGAGGGGCCCAGAGGCCACTGGGTTGGGGGAAGCAGGACCCAGGCTGGGTTGACACCCAACTGTGGTCTGGGAACCCTGTGGGGTTTTTGCACCTCAGAGGGCAGAGAAGGGGTGTCAGGTTTCCACTTGAGCTCAGAAAATGAAAGAGGAAGGATGGAGAAGGTTGTAAGGAAAAGGGTGGTAATAAGCAACAGGCATAAGGATTGCAAGAAAGAAATAGGACATAAAAGATGAATATGTAAATATGAATCATGGATTTTAAAGGATGCAATACATTGGAGGAAGATGAATTTAAATAAAATAAGTCAACTGAGCAGTCAAAAAAGGGTGTGGTGTGTTTTATTTTGGAGGGAAAATCCCATGACAATGGATGCATGCACAGCTACACAACGGGACTATAACTTGTAAAACTAAAAAAAAGAATGTGTTTATTCTTAGACAGAACAACAACTCGTATTTTCCAACCGTTACCAAAAGCAATCCTTTATTGTATGATATTTATAGTGCTTGAAGTCATGTTCTGAAAACAGTAACATTTGGACTGTTAATCATAGAATTTTTTTTTTGTTGAAATCTTGGAGTCCGATCAACATGTATAGATCTTGACGATACAGTTCCCCTGTGTTGCTACATATCTATACAGTGCATTTATCATTTACTAAATTGTTAAAAATAACATGATTTAAAAAATTGTATAAACCATTTTACTGTTTTTATATGGTAACTATAGCATTTCTTTATCAAAATATCCACTAATCCAACTCCAAGATTTCATTAAAAAAAATTAAGTTTCTAGCCATAATGGTTCTAGTGTTACCCCATTTATTTATTTATTTGAAAATTGATAAACAGGAAAGGCACTCTGAGCCAGCACTCATTTCCAGGTGCAATCCATGGGAAGGGAAGTGGAGAACACAGTTACAAAGAAACACAAACCATACTGATGTACAAGAACAATGACATAAAACGCAAAAGGTGAATGCAGTGCAGAAAGCCATGTCAAAAAATTGCAACTGGGTGTCAAATGAATAGTATACAAAAACAAACATTTTAAAGTCATTACCTTTTAAAGGGTTTTACTTTGGATTTGCTGGGACTGGAAGCTTAATTTTTTGAACTGGAAACTTTGAGTCCAGCCATTAAGAATTAGCTCTGTCTGCACGGTTATGTTGTTACTATTCTATATGTACTATATGAACCAGCTTTTTTACTATATTATCAACACTTTTTTTATTTGTGATACAGCAATAAAAAAGCAAATATATAGTGTTGATACAATTATGTTGTATCGAGAGACTGTATTGATACTATTTTTGTATCGATACATAAAATTATAAAAAATCAAACATTTTTTCAACTTCTTCTGAATTTTGGTATTACTACACATTTTTTAATTAGTAACAATGCAGTTTTCAACTTTATTTTCCTTCATCTGATGACCTTAATCATGTTGCAAACATTTCAGTCTCCCCTCTAGCAGTATCAGACCTTCCTCACTTTCACAGGCTCAGACAACAAAAAAGTGTCAACTCAGATGATAATGAGAAGCACCATCAAAAATAAGAAAACAATCTTATCAAATTAAATGCAGACAAGGTCACAAAAAATAAAGAAATGGCTAACAATGGGAAAAGTTTCACAACAAATATTAGCACAGTAAATTAGATGCAAGTCTGATGCCAGCTAGCAAGCATACAATATTTTTTTCTTGTTCCTACAGCACAGCAGTGAAGTGCTGCTTCAGGGTGGAGTGATCTCCCCCCCACACACGCACAATATTACTCGATAAAACAGTCAGCTACACCCTTTGCACTTAAACAAGATAAAAAGCATATAAAGTTTAAAAACAAACTAGATCACCTAAGGAGATACACAAGCTCAAGCTTAAAAAATATGTATAAAAGTAGTTTATTTTCAAACTGAAAATGCATCAATAACACTGGGGATTACAAGAACAACAGAATTATGCATTAAGCAGGTTAGCAAGAGGAAAAGGAAGAGGAGACCATTATGGTTTTCCAAAGAGGTAGCAAAGAAAGTGAAAGCCAAAAAGATTGCATTCAGGCAATACAAAAAGACACAGGCAGAAAGGGATAGGGAGAAGTACCAGGAAAAGTGAATGGAGGCAGGGAGGTCAGTAAGGGAAGCCAAAGCTCAGACAGAAGAACACATTGCAAAATCAGTGGGTAGAGGGGACAAAACCTTTTACAGGTATATAAGTGAAAAAAGAAAGACAAAGGGAGGGATAGTGAGACTGAAGGGGGAGGATGGGGCACCGCGTGGAGGATGACAACAGTAAAGCTGACATATTGAACAGGTATTTCTGCTCAGTCTTTACTGAGGAAGAGGAGGGTAATGGGTCTGAAGGGAGTACAAGGGGTGAGAATGGTGCAGAAATGGACACTAGTCCCTTTACACGAGAAAGGGTCCTGAAGGAACTGGAAGTAATAAGAGTTGATAAAGCAATGGGGCCAGATGGGGTGCACCCTAGGGTCCTTAAAGAACTAAGAGAGGTGGTGGCTGAAACTCTGGCTATCCTGTTTAGCCGATCACTGGAAACAGGGGAGGTACCCAAAGACTGGAGGACAGCAGATGTAGTCCCCTTATACAAAAGTGGGAACAAAGAGGAAGCAGGGAACTACAGACCAGTCAGCCTCACCTCGGTAGTGGGGAAGATCGTGGAAGCACTACTGAAGGAGAGAGAGGTGGAACATCTGGTTGTCAATGGACTACAGGACCCAAGGCAGCATGGTTTCACCAGGGGAGGTCATGTCAGACCAACCTCATTGAATTTTTGACTGGGTGACTAGGAGGTGGGCAGGGAGGGCAGTGGACATGGCCTATCTGGACTTCAGCAAGGCCTTTGACACTGTGCCACATAGAAGACTATTACACAAACTGGGGAATATGGGTGTGGGCAGGACAGTAGTGTGGTGGGTAGGTAACTGGCTGGGTGGCAGGACACAGAGGGTGGTGGTTAATGGCTGTCACCCACAGAGGGAAGAGTGACCAGTGGGGTACATAGGATCAGTGCTGGGACCGGTCCTATTCAACATCTTCATCAGTGACATTGCGCGGGACCTAGAAGGCAGAATTTCACTGTTCGCTGATGACACAAAGCTCTGTAACAGAGTAGACACACCAGAGGTGTAGACAGAATGAGAAGGGACCTGCAGAAACTTGAAGAATGGTCAGGAGTTTGGCAGTTGAAATTCAATGCAGAAGTGCAAGATAATGCATATGAGGCACAAAACCCTGAGTACAATATATCAGTTGGGGTGGGGTGAGGATATAGCATGCACCAAGCAGGAAAGGGATCTTGGGGATATCATCTCTGATGACCTCAAGGTAGGAAACAGTGTGACAAAGCAGCAGGTAAAGCAAATAGGATGCTGGGATGTATGGGCAGGGGCATCACCAGCAGGAAAAGGGAGGTCATAATTCCACTATACAAGACGCTAGTGAGGCCCCACCTGGAGTACAGTGTACAGTTCTGGAGACCATACCTACGTAAGGACAAAGACAGGGTAGAGAAGGTTCAGAGGAGGGCAACAAAGATGATGCATGGATTGCATCACAAGTCCTATGAAGACAGGTTGAAGGAACTGAACATGTACTCCCTGGAGGAGAGGAGGGAGAGAGGGGATATGATAGAGACATACAAGTATCTTACAGGGAGGAACAGGGTGCAGGAATACACTATTTTTAAGCAAAAAAGATGTTCCAGGACTAGAGGGCATGGGATGAAGTTGGAGGGAGGATGATTCAGAGGAAACATGAGGAAGAATTTCTTCACACAACGGGTGGTGGACAAGTGGAACACCCTGCCAGAGGAAGTGGTGGGGGCTGAAACAATCACGGGATTTAAGAATGCATGGGATAGACATAAAGGAATTCTGGAGGTCAGGGGTAAGGGGCAACAGACTTCTAGGAAAACATAAACTGAACTTACAAGCTCAAATGGGCAGACTGGGTGGGCCATAGGCCCTTATCTGCCGACACTGTCTATGTATCTATGTATCTATGTATCTATGTAACATGGATTCTCAAAGCATCTCAGTAGATGGATCATAACTCTTACACACTCTAGCTAGGACTGCACAGAGTGTAGGGTGCTCATGTCATCAATGGTTGTAATTTGATAGCCTGTGACTTGT
This sequence comes from Neoceratodus forsteri, assembly GCA_016271365.2. Classification (NCBI taxonomy): domain Eukaryota; kingdom Metazoa; phylum Chordata; order Ceratodontiformes; family Ceratodontidae; genus Neoceratodus; species Neoceratodus forsteri. The sequence continues at coordinate 163,189,425 of JADMNL010000023.1, read as the reverse complement.
TGTTCTCTCATTAGTCTGACCTTCACATGGTACAAGCCTCCTTTCTGCCAAACTTCACGGGTGAAGTTTTACTTTACAAAGTGGTATAATGAAATTTTTTTAAATCTTTGGTAACCAGTTAAGGCCAACTACGCACAAGGCCTGTTTTCAGGGGTGACCCAGGAGCATGGGAAAGATTAGTTGACTTGTTGAGGATCACACAGTGTGCAAGTGGAGGAGGTTATGGGAGTTATGCTCAAGTCTGCCGGATCTACCAAGCTCATTCACAGCTCATCACTCTAACCTCTAGGCTCCACTGCCTGGTGAAAATTACAAAGCTTTCACATCAGTGAATGTTGAACAATTCAGAAAGTAGCATATCAACAATTTTGAAACTTTGCAATGTGGTAGCACATGGTGAAGAGCTTCATGAAACAAAGTTTATTCACTTCGACCACCTCTAGTTGGCAGGGATTGGTATTAATGCCACAGCTCTGAGTACATAAACAAGTTAATTACTTGAGTCTGTCTGTTAACTTATTAAGGAACATTCAAAGTGCTTCATAGATTGAATGCCATTAATTTTATCAGTAACTATGAGAGTTGGCAAACTCCAGCTCACAGCTATTGCATGACTAGCTATTAGATAACTTCTACGTAGTGGGAGACATGGCTTTCCCTACCTATGGCAACCTTGGACAAGGAGGGAGATGTAATCATTATATAATGGGAGGTATAGCTCTTCCTACCTATGACAACCTTGGACAAGGTGGGAGGCATGTATTAGTGTCACATTCCTGTTAATGGTGATGGGATCAAAATTATGTATGCAGGCTATTATATCAGACTTTTTTGTATGTGTTAATGGATAAAGAAACCACAATTGCAGAGGCCTGGAATTAATGTTTTGTGTGGCATGACAATTGTATTAAAATGTTTTTTGTTTTCTTTTGTGATTGAACCAGTATGGATGTAGCAACTGGGTCTGAATAGATTGTCTTTCTATCAGGTTTGCATAGCTGGTACCTGCCAAACTTTTGCAATTGGAAACATGTTGTGATCAGAAGTGGGAAGAGCAGGGTTTTTGAAAGGAATCTGAGACAGGTCTGAAGTATTTCATGTGGATAATGCAAAAGAGTAAAGACTGTAAAATTATATTCAACACAAAACGTCTTAAAAAATAGAAAACTCCAGTTAAAGTACACAAAATTCACCATTCACAATGAAAATCATGAAATTTCTGTATTTTTTAAAACTCACCGTGGCATCAAAAGTGTATTTTTTTTTTCATTATATTAAGTGTAACACTTCTTAAGTAAGGGGTGTATTTGCAGTTTTATGTTCATATTTCAAATGCATTACTGTTCCCCATTTTTTGTCAGCATATAAAGTGCACATAAGTGGGAACAGATATTAGGGATGGCATAAATCACTGTAACATTGAAGATGAAGGAGTGAAGCTTAAGATCATATTTAACTTGTTTGCAGCTGGAAAGAATTGACTGTTCACCTTTTTAACTATCTGGATCTACTTTGTTTGTAAAATGAATATACATTTTTGTCTTCTGCCCTCTGATGTAGTCATTATTAGCTGTGAGAATTATATGCAGTGCCATACCAAACTCTTTATAATGATTTTATTCAGTGCATACTGTAGCAGTAGTTTGGCTCAAGGGCTGCTGGGGTACCAAGGCAAAACTAACGAACAGAATGTTTGGATTAATATCCTATCACCAAAATTTATCAAATGAGAATGGAGGTAGTATGTTCTAGTGCTAGAGCAAAATAGCAGATACTCAGCTGCCAAAACAAAGTTCCATGACAGCTTTATTCATTAAATCCATTTACTGTACTGCCAAATAGAAACCCAAAGTTTTGCTCTGATGGGCTTACTCAGGGGAGGTTGGTACCATCAAAAATAAAAAGAATGACTATACAAGCAAACCAAATAATTACTGTACAAGCAAACCGACTAGATATTGGCTATACCAATAGAAGACATCATATAATTACTGCAGAACAAAATAATATGAAAAACAGAGGACAACATATGTTAGTAAGATGTATTCCTGTGTAGATAAGGTACTACTGCATTTATTTTATAAAGCTGTCTGCTACAGTTACGCATTATTGTTTGGAGCACATTGACTGTCTCCTGCATTTTCTGAATTGTATGGAGTGATTTGACTCTGTACTGTATGTGAACATACTCTTGAATATTCTTTTTACGTATATAGAATACATGTCGACTAAGGAATTTTGTTGTCACTTTGGGAGGTCATTTTCAGGGTATATGCCTGACAACATAAAGCCCACGTAAAGCACAAACACAAGCTTTGAGACTTCAAGTATGAGAAGTTGCTCTTTTTCTATATTATTTTGTGCCACTTGAATTATACGATATTTACTGTTGGTACGACTTGTATATAATTGATTTGCTTGAATAGTAATTTTATTAATTTTTACATTTTTTAAGGGCCCACCCTTCCTTGATAAGGCCAGCAAGGTGCAATGTTGGGCCTTTATTTGGTGGTGATTAAATGGAGTTACTGAATAAAGCTTTCATGGAACTTTGTCATGTGTGGCTGGGTATCTTCTGCTTGGTTGACCTTTCCTGGTTTTAGTAGTAGTAGTAAGTAACAAAATGTTTTTATTCATAACAGGTATACACAAAAAATTAGCTTGATTGAGCCATGGCTCATTTACAATGAGGTCCCATAGTTTAAGGTACAAGGTAACACAGTATTACAATTCCATAAAAATAATTTACAAAAAGATAAACAATATAATTCACTCAACAAATCTGAAAAGTAATTTTGAAAATATAAAATGATTTCGAGTAAACCAATCATTCAAATGTTAAGTTGTCTAGCAGCAGACATGAGGTTCTTTAGTCTTGCTATCAACTCAAGTTTTTATCTCACTCCACCTGTTCCTTTTTTTTATTATTACTTATGTTTATGTACCTTTGCAGCTCACTGGTGGGGGCATCCAGCCACCGACCCACACTGACCCAGAGGACAGCAGGCTCACTCGATATGTGGGAGTCCGGCATGGCCGTCCCAGCCTGTCAGAGGGTTCCCCTTACCTCTCTGACCCCGGGCTGGGCCGGACAGCCTGATGCGATTCCACGACAGGCCTCCAGGTCGGTGGGAGTGCGGCCATCAAGCTGCATGGTCACGCCTAGCCTTTTTCCACCAATTGAGTCCCAGGAGCCGGCAGTGCAATGATGCACAATGCTGAACTCAGGCATCTTGTTGCACTCCTCCCCATTCTGGTGCCGCTTCTGTGCCACCACCGGTCATCATCAGGGACCACTCAAGCATGACACAACCCCCCAAGCCCACCCCAGAGGAAGGAGAGCAGTCATCAGCTGCTCGATCCTTCCTCTTCTCTGCCAATCCCTGGTGGCCCGAGTCCATTCCCGAACCCAGGTCGCCAGTATGGGGTGAGGTGTGGCATCCAGCACCTCAACCCTCAGCACCACCAGGCTGGCTAACTCACTCCACCTGTTCTTACCAGATACTTAACTGGTCCCTGGGGACCTGGAATACTATTCCAGGCCACTGATCCTAGATAGAAAACTGAGGTTCTACCTATTTCCAAGTTACATTTAGGGACCACTAGGTTCAGGCCTTTTGCTGATCTTGAAGAGGTTTTTTTTGTCTGTAAATAATATTGGTAGATATATACTCTGGGAGTTGCCCTCTGTTATCTTTTTTCATAAATGAAAGAATGTGTTCATGTCTCCGATCACTCAACCTCTGCCATCCTAAGTCAACATATAGTTGGAAGCTATATGCCATATGGAGAGCACCAAGTATATAGCAGGTGAGCCTATTATAACAGACATCAAGTATTGCTAACTCCCTCTTGGCCACAGCAGAGTACATGATGTCCCCATAGTAAAGAACTGGCAAGACCAAAATATTCACTACCTGTCTCTTGGTCTGTTGTGACACACACAGTTTTGCTCGATATTGGGCACCTAATCACCTATCAATATTCAACAGCTGCTCGATATGAACATCCCCCCTCAAATCAGTATCAAGCCACATTCCCAAGTATCTGAATGAACCAGTTGAATCACAGTGCCATTATTTGTTTTAATATTCAAAGCCAATTCTTATGTTCTTTTATTACTTCAATTAAATAACAGTTTTTTTCTTAATTGAAAGCTTATTTATGATTTTTGAAAAAAAAATGTGTATTTAATTGAAAGCACATTGAAGCTTACTTTGAATTGTATCCATAGAAGTATCAGATGTGTATATAAATGTACCATCTGCACAAATTTGGAATAAGAGTGAAGGATCTGTAGAACTCAGGTTATATATATATATATATATATATATATATAATTTACTTATTTATTATTTTCTTGGATTATAACTCCTTTGAGCTAGCAGCTCATTTACAGAGGTTCCACGTCATGAGGTAAATAATATTTCAGCAACAAATACAAAAATCAGAACAATGGTTACAAAAATGCAGTAATTACATTCACTTTTTGATTCATGGGATAACAAGCAAGATATAGAAATTGGCCGAACATAGTGTAGAACAAAGGGGTAAGGCAGTTTTGACAGGATAGAAGATTAGGAGGCAACAGGAGGTGAGGGCAGTTAGAACCCTACCAGTGGGTAGGATGACATGGGGAGATGGGGGGGATTCATGGGAGCAGCCTGCGGGGCCTTGTTAAAGGTTTGTGGTATTGTGGCGGGGTACCTGGGAGGGATAGATGTAGCTGGGAGACAGGGTGTGGAGGGGACAAATAGGTCAGGGAAGGGGTGGGAAAGGATTGGAAAGAATGTAGTGTGAGGGGGAAATGGAGAAGGTTTATGGGACAGTGGTTATGGGTAGTGGGTAAGTGCTGAGGTTGTGCAGAAATGCCAGTGTAACTCTGGAAGAGGTAGGAGCTACAGTCACATCCACTGAGTGTAGCAAGGTGACAGCGTAGTCTTGATTTGAAAGAGACAAGTTTAGATTCTGCATTAAGTCATCATGGAGGGAGTTTAGCTAATTGGGTGCCTGGTACCCAAAAGACCGTTGTCCTTGAGAGATGCAGCGGAAAGGAACTTTAAGCAGCTTACTGTTTGCTCCCTTTGCTTGTCTAGAATTGTTGGTTGGGCAAAGGAGGTCCTGAACCCTCATAGGCATTAGGCCAATGATGGACATCTTTGCAAGCAGGCACGCTTGGTATTGAATCCTGCTGTGGAGATTGAGGTACTCGGAATGAGAATAGAGCCCGCAGGTATGAGTGAGGCAGTGTGCTCCTATGACCAGCCTACATGCTTTGTTTAGTGCTAGTTTGATCCTCTTTAGGGCTGTGTCTGCTATTGCACCATAGACTACCAGTCCATAGTCCATTACTGATAGGACTGAGCTGTTAACAGTAAGTTGTAGGGCCACATCAGTTAGGCCGTGTTTGTGCCTAAAGAGTTGGCCAGTTTTTAAGTTTGCGGACTTTGCTACTTGGTCTATGTGTTGTGAGAAGCTGAGGGAGCTGTCTAGAGTGACCCCTAGGTATTTAAAGCTTTGGACCATTTCTAATGTAATATTTTGGTTGTTCATGATTTTTAGTTGGTGAGACCTGTGCCTGTTATGGGAGGAGGTGAATAACATATTTTTGGCATTCTTGTAATTTAGCAAGAGCTTTGAGTTAAGAAATCAGGCCTCTACTTCTGAGAAGTTTTCCTAGTGTTGTGGGATCTGTGTGGCTAGAGTATAGCACTGCATCATCTGTGTACAATAGGACTCTATCATGACATGCTATCAGGAGGTGGTTTAGAAACAAGCTAAAAGGCAGAGGGCCCAAGATTGAGCCTTGGGGGAACCCTGTACTGACATTCCAGTGCTCAGAAAGAACATCTAGAATTTTAACCTGCTGCATCTTCCCAGAGAGGTAGCTCTGGAACCACTCCAATGATTCTGAGGATAGCCCAGTACAGGTTAACCGGTTTAGTAGTAGTTCATGATTGATCGTGTTGAAGGTCTTGGTGAGATCTATATAGGTTGCCCCCACCATATGCCCCTGATCTAGTGCATCATGAATGTAGCCTGTGAACTCCACCAGTGCAGTTCTTGTGCTATGTTGTTTCCCAAACCTCTGCTGCTGTGGGCACTGCAGCTGGTATTTGTCAAAGTAGTCAACAAGTTGATCATAGACGATACGTTCAAGCTCTTTCAAGACTGGGAGGAGTATAGAAATTGGGTGGTAATTAGTGTGACTAGTCCTGTCCCCACTTTTAAAGACTGGTGTGACACTGTGGTTTTCCAGAGTCGGGGGAATTTTGCAGTTATTAGAGAAAGATTCAGAATTCTAGTTAGAGGTGAGAGCAACTCATTGAGAGTGGGGGCAATAAGCTTGAGGTCTAGCGAGTCTTCGCTGGTTCTGGTTTTCCCTAATACTTGTTGGAGGTATTTTTTGGCCTCAGTTTTAGTGATAATATTGAGGTAGAAAGGAGGGGCTGGACTGATGGGTGAGCTTTCATTGGTCCTGTGATTAGTGGCATTTGGGGGTTCAAGGAAACTTAAGGAAAGCACTCCGCTAAGGTCAGTAAAGGTGTTGGCGATGGTTTGGGGGTCCTGGGTTATTATTCCCTCTACATTAAGTTATGATGGCAGCATTTTGTTGAATTTCCCAGTTAGGGTCTTGATGTTGTCCCAGAACTAGTGGCTGTTGCGCCAGGAGTTTGCCAGTTCACTTTTGAAATATTGGATTTTCGTCGATTGACTAGCCCAGGTGCATTTATTATGGGCTGCTTTGTAGTTTTGTATATCTATGTGAGAACTAGTACTTCATGCCTTATGCAACAGGTGACCCCCAAACGTTACACTTAGTGTAGGGGGCATACATTTTGCATGCTGCATTAAAGGTCTTGATGAAATGTTCAAGTGCTATATCAACATCATCTGCTATGTCTATAGCTGACCAGTCTTGTTGACAGAAGTAAGCTTTTAATGAACACAGTTGCCCTTTTTTTTTAGTACAATCAATGTGAGTGTTTATGCAGGGGCTCTGGTAGACTTATTTGACCAGATGCAAAGTATTGGTGAGTGGTCATTTGCAGGGGTTCTGAGAGACTTATTTGACCAGGTGCAAAGGATTGGAGAGTGGTCATTGATGGAGTCACTGTAATATATATATATATATATATATATATATATATATATATATATATGTATTAGAGGCAAAAAAATCCATTTAATGCATTAGTTAGGGTTGTTCCACAGCGACAAAAGTGAGAAATTAGCTGTTAGGGTTGAAAACCCCCTTGGACCCCCTTTGGACCCGCCAACCGGCATTGGGGTATGCATTGGGATGCCAGCCTAACTCTCACCCCATGACATGTGTAAAGCAGCAGAAGTATAGGAGAAAGGGTGAGAGTTAGGATCCATGATCCCAATGCACACTAATGCGGTTGAGGGCGTGAGGGGGTGCAAGGTTTTTCAACCCTAACAGCGACTCTCCTCACTTTTGTCACTGTGGAACAACCCTAACTAATGCATTAAATGGAGTTTTTTGCCTCTAATTTCCCTTCTTTTTGAGAATGATAACGAGAAATAGTGAATGTAATGCAAAGGGCCCCGCGCTCCCGCCACATGATGTCTTGTGGCATACTAACAGGGACAGCAATGCAAACAGAAATGCTAACAGTGGCGCACATGGTAACACAAGCATGAATGAGAACAGAAAGGGTAACACACATGGTGGCGTAGACGGGAACGGTCTGCCACGTGATGTGTTGTCACATAGTAACATGGTGCCTGCAAACAGAAATGTCAATGGGCATGGTGACGTAAAGTGAAACAGAAAGATAAACAGCACTGTAGACAGAAATGGCAAAAAATAACAGAAACGCAAGCGCAAATGAAAACGAAAAGGATAACGCACATGGTGGCGCACGTCAACGGTAAGTGAAACGGGTACGGAACCGGAAGCGGAAAGGGCAACAGTAACAGTAATGTAAGCGCACAGGCTGGTTTTCCACAAAACCTGCATAGAGAAAGACAGTGAGTACAAATAATGTATGCATAATAATGAGTATCGGCGCAGAAAATGAGAACTTGGAATACTAAATATGTTATATCTCAGGAACCGTATGACGTAGAAAAAAAATTTAAACGTCATATTATTTACAACTGTCCTGGCTAATTTGGTGCTTAGCCCTTGCTGAGCTAGAATTTTTTCTGACGAAAGTCCGTATCTCGCACCATTTCGAGATACGGGCCCTGAAAGCGTGACGCCCGTGTGTTATCTATGGGAAAAAGAAAAGTTCAGGCGCCATAACTTTGCCTCCCTGTAATGTTTTTTCACCAAACCACTGAAAGGCACATCTGTGGGCTGTTGGCTGTCTTCCCTATAAATTTCAGGAAAAAAGACCAAACCGTTATTTTGCAGCAGGGATCCAAAGGATTTCTGTAATGCGTCTGGTGCCGTAATGTTATCCTATGGGGAAAACTGTCAACTTTGGAGTGCCGTAACTTTGCCGCTGTGTAATATTTTTTCAATACAACACTGAAAGGCACATCTGTGAGATGTCACCTCCGTTCCCTCCAGCCCAAAACTCCCAACGGTTCTTTTGCAGCGCAGTGCCAAAGAATAGCTGTCACTTTCCCACAGATGGAAAACTACTGTCGCAAAAGTTCGACACTTTCGTGAACACGAAAGTAATTTGCGAAAGTACTTTTTCCAGAAATTTGAAAAACATATTTCTGGGGTGTTTTACCACAAAATAAAGACATGGCAAGCATCCTCAGGGTCCAACTAGGTGAATACAAAAAGAATTAGGTTGCTAGAGGGTCCCAAATTTAAATGCCAACCATTTTGCTGATCACCAACTGAAAACAAAATGGCTGATTTGCGAAAGTAACAGGCCCATTTGCGAAAGTAAAAATGCATTTGCTACACTGTCGAACTTTTTGTTAACTTTTCCCAATGACTTATAATGGGAAACTGTTTTTTGAATAACTTTTGAACCGTTTAATATTTTTTCACGAAATCTTCAAAAGGCACATCAGGAACCCTGGCTGCACGTTCCCTGAAGATTTTGGGCTGGTCGCGCAAACCGTACGACCTGTAGGTGCGACCATAGAATTCCAGAAAAAGCGTAAACGTGCGCACAGATCATGCTTAATAATTCCGCCGTCAATATCCAACTGGTACAAAACTTGGCGATCCCAAGGCCTATGGTTCTTGATCATGTATTCCAAATTTCAGGCAAATCCGTCAAACGGTTGCAAAGTTATTAAGGTGCAAAGTTTTGGGGTTTAACATAGAAATGGCTCCTCAACCCTAACTATAGTGGCACTACCGTATATATCTTATATGCTGGGACCCCCCCTCACAGGGACTGCAGGCTCAAACTGCTGACCCACTTGGCCCCTGGACCAATGGCTCTCCTCAAGCCGCCGCCTGAGTTCTCCTGCCCGGATCCTCAGCCTTCCAGCTGGGACCCACCTCGCAGGGACTGCAAACTCAAACCACCAACCCGCTCAGCCCCCGGACCAATGGCGCTCCTCAAGTCACCACCCGAGTCCTCCTGCCCGGATACTCAGCCTTCGAGCTGGGACCCCCCCCTCGCAGGGACTGCAGGCTCAAACCACTGACCTGCTCGGCCCCTGGACCAACGGCACTCCTCAAGCTGCTGCCCAAGTCCTCCTGCCTGGATCCTCAGCCTTCCAGGTACAACACTAGCTGCCAGCCAATCAGAATGTGAGTGCCTTTCCAGGGCCCACTCCAGTTGGTCCGAAGCTCTTCTTGGACTCTGCTCCTTCGAAACCATCAATTTTTAGAACATCTCAAGTTTCCTACTGAATTGTATGCTAAGTTACAAATTGTTTAGAGTTTTTAAGTTGTTAAGTGTTCAGAAAAGGGCTGTGATTACAGTTCTGTCAGGGAATTGGTGCTGCTCCATTCAAGCCCAGACTTTTTGGCACCCAAACTTCTGGTCCCTTTGTTGTGCTAATTGGGCTCCCAGCTGTGCTGACTGTGCTTCTTGCTTTCGGTCAGCATACTTAATCTCGCCCCCTCTCTTCTTTCTCCAGCTGGGACCCCCCTCACAGGGACCACAGGCTCAAACCACTGACCCACTCGGCCCCTGGACCGATGGCGCTCCTCAAGCCACCGCCCAAGTCCTCCTGCCCTGATCCTCAGCCTTCCAGCTGGGACCCCCCCTCTCAGGGACTGCAGGCTCAAACCACTGACCCGCTCAGCCCCCGGACCAACAGCACTCCTCAAGTTGCTGCCCAAGTCCTCCTGCCCAGATCCTCAGCCTTCCAGGTATGGCACTAGCCGCCAGCCAATCAGAACATGAGTGCCCTTCCAGGTCCCACTCCAATTGGCCTGAAGTTCTCCTTGGACTCTGCTCCATCAAAACTGACAATTTTTAGAACATCTCAAGTTTCCTACTGAATTGTATGCTAAGTTACAAATTGTTTAGAGTTTTTAAGTTGTTAAGTGTTCAGAAAAGGGCTGTGATTACAGTTCTATCAGGGAATTGGTGCTGCTCCATTCAAGCCCAGACTTTTTGGCACCCAAACTACTGGTCCCTTTGTTGTGCTAATTGGGCTCCCTGCTGTGCTGATTGCACCTCTTGCTTTTGGCCAGCATACTTAATCTCTCCCCCTCTCTTCTTTCTCCAGCTGGGACCCCCTTCGCAGGGACTGCATGCTCAAACTGCTGACCCGATTGGCCTCCGGACCAATGATGCTCCTCAAACCACTGCCCAAGTCCTCCTGCCCGGATCCTCAGCCTTCCAGGTACAGCACTAGCCACCAGCATTTCTACTCCGCCGGTGCTGTGTGCCAGCTCCCCACTTGCGCCCCCACCCACCCACCTGTGGTCGACACTTATATTTATAATCAACACTGATCACCTGATCTGCTTTTTTTCTATCTACCCAATTCCCCATTGCCTCTTTATATTTCTCTACCACTAGAGGCATCTGGTTGTGGCTCCCGCCACTAGAGCTGCAGCTCGCTTACTTTTTACATCATCCTCCAGTGTTCTCTCGCCCTCACTGCGTGTACTATGGAGTCCTGGCTGACTTCAAAAAAGAGGTTCATATTGTTCATACTTCTTTCACTTGGTACTGTGCCGCTGATAGACCAACCTAGTCTGCTAGCACCCCCGGGGGTGGTTGACAGCTCAGCCTGTCCCACTGCAACAGCGCTCCACCCGGTTGCTACTTCACTCCCCCACTGCCCTACACTCTCCTGTACCACGATCACTTTGGTGCCCACTCAGCTTATTACCCTCCTTAAGATAGTATCCTCACCTATCATTCTGGCTCTTCCCACTAAAACGAGTAAATGATTACTCTATCGCTCACACAAGGGATGCAGGCTACCCCAGCTCCTTATTCTCCTGCTCCTTCTAGCATCCGGTGATATTCACCCAAACCCTGGCCCTGCTCTTACCCATCCACCAGCTGGTGCCCACCCAATCACAAATCCACTTTCACTACCAAATGGACTTAAAATCATCCACCTGTAAGAAGTCTTGTTCTCAAAATCTCCCTACTGCAACCCTTGGTCCATGCCTACGCCCCTGATATCATTGTGATCACTGAAACCTGGCTGTCCAAATCCATTCCTGACTATGCTATAGCTATCCCTGGTTTTACTATATCTAGACAGGACAGGACTAGGTGAGGTGGTGGTGTGGCTATCTATACCTCCTCTACCCTCCATATCACTCCCTCCTTCACAACTTCTGTCCAGTCATCACACGAGGCTCTCCTTTTAAAAATATCCTATCCTCACACTGTCCCCATCTTCATTGCTGGAGTGTACTGTCACCCTGGTCAGCCACATTCCAACGTCACTAACTTGGTCTCTAAGCTCTCCTTGCTTGCCAGCGGTGGTGAACTATTCATCCTGGGAGACCTAAATCTAAACTGGCTGGCCCCATCACTGGCTAATATCTGCTCCACTGTCGAAGCCTTCAACCTCCATCAGCTGATCCTGGAACCCTCTCATCTAAACCTTAAAACATTAAACTACTCCCTGCTGGACCTGATCCTCACCTCCCATCCCCATCAAGTAGTGGCTTCAGGGCTACAACCAGACTCTTATCAGTGACCATCACATGACATTTGACGTGCGGAAAATACATAGGCCTAAACTTCCAGCTAAAACTGTTCTCATTAGACCCTTCACATCACTTGACCTGCAATCCTTGCTCCACGATCTTACACAAGCTGACTGGTCCCCTCTTATCACAGCAGCTCCAGCTGACAAGGCTCTAGCCTACTTCAACTCTAAGTTTCTCCAGGTTTGGAACTTCCGTGCTCTGCCCCATAAAACCAGGGTCCGCAACAGGCACCTCCCCTGGATCACTCCTGAGCTTCTGGACTGACAACGTGCTCACGATCTTGCGTGGCACAAAGCCAAAGTCTTCAACTGCCCTGGTGATCACCAATGCTACCATGAACTTCGGAATGGCTGCACTAAAGCAATCCACCTTGCCAAAGCAGAGCATTTCAAGTCTAATTTCCAAACTAATACAAACAACCCTTCTAAATTCTGGAAGGTCGTCCACTCCCTCTTTTCGACATCCTCTACCTTTCCACCTCCCGTCCTCAGGCACAATCACTCTGTACTCCCAGAACCTATCGCAATTGCTGATTGCTTCAACTCCCACTTTGCCACCTGTGCCTCTTCTCTGCTAAGCACCCTCCCAAGCCCATCCCCTGTCCTGCTGGCCTCCTTTTATGCCCCCTACACTGGCACACACAGTGTCAGTGGCTCAGTAGGTAGCACACTCGCCTCTGAGGCCGGGAGATCAGAGGGCTGTGGGTTCAGTTCCCACATCTGGCACTTGGGTTAATATCCCAGTACTGACACTGTAGTGCAGCATGAGAGGGGTGCTGCACTTCTGAGGTGCCGTCTTTCGGATGAGACGTTAAACCGAGGTCCCATCTGCCTGGATTGGTGGTAGTTCAGGTGGATGTTAAAGATCCCATGGCACTTATCGAAAAGAGCAGGGGAATTTCCCCGGTGTCCTGGCCAAATTTCCCTCATTCACTAAAAATACCACCAACAGCTTAATCTGGTTCAATGTCAGTTGGTATTCATCTGTATCCCCCTCACCCGGGTCGTGCCTGAAAATAGGCAGGATTTGTCTAGTGGACTTACCCAGTCAACAAAAACTAAATAAATAAAGAAAAAATAAAAAACACACCCCACTGCTCTTCCTCCCGCCCCATTTCACCCCTCACTCTGTCCCTCCCCTCTGCTCCGCTGCCCCATCCCGTCCCCCCTTCCGAACCCCTTACACCTCCCTCCCTGTTCTCCTTCTCTCCTGTCTCACCCAACACTACCCTTCAAGCTCTCCTGGCACTGAACCCTACCAAAGGCTCCTCGCCTGATGGCCTTGACCCTAGGCTCCTCTTCCTCTCTGCTCCTGCCATAGCCTTCCCTCTCTCCCCCTGTTACTCAACCTCTCCTTTGCGACTGCCACTGTGCCCTCTGTCTGGAAACATGCTGTTATCCTCCCCCTCCTGAAGGGTGGTGACCCCTCCTGTCCTGGGAACTATTGTCCTATCTCTCTGCTGCCCACCTTAGCTAAATTACAGGAACACATAGCCCTCAACCAACTCTCCCTGTTTCTCTCTGACTCTGCTTTTTTCACCCCCTTCCAGTCTGGCTTCAGGAAATCCCACTCTACCACCACCTCTCTCCTAAGGTTAACTGACACCATCTCCTTAGGCTTTGACAAAGGACACATTACCTCACCTATCTTTGTAGACCTGGCCAAAGCCTTTGACACTGTCTCTCACCACCTCCTCCTTCAGAGCCTTTCAGCTGCTGGACTATCCCCTTCTGCTACAGGATAGTTCAGTGCCTACCTGTCCGGCAGGTGAAAATCAGTAAGAACTTCTGATGCTATCTCTACCCCCCCGCCTATAACCACTGGAGTTCCCCAAGGCTCAGTGCTAGGCCCCATCCTGTTCTCCATCTTTTTAAATGACCTCCCCCTGGTTTGCACCACATCCAGCATCCTCATGTATGCAGATGATACAGTATTGTTTACCTCTGGCAATACCGTTGCTGATGTCACTACCAGGCTCCAGTCCAACTTCACCAAAGTCCAACTCTGGTTTAGTTGTCATCAACTCTTTCTAAATGCCAAGAAGACAGTCTCCATGTCCTTTGGCAGGAGGCAGAGACTCGCTAGGCTAAATAACCTCCCCACCTTTCACACCCTTGATGGGACTGCCCTTGAGGACTCCTCCTCCTTCAGGTATCTCGCCATCTGGCTGGACAGACACCTTGACTTCTCTGTACACATTGATGCCGTTCTGAAAAAAACTGAGGCCTAAGCTTGGGGCACTTTACAGAAACTGCAGCTGCATCCCGCTCACTGCCAGGCGTGAGCTAGTACAGAAGATGATCATGCCCATTTTCAACTACTGCGACATAGTCTACGATGCTGCCCCACAGTCCCACCTATCCAGACTGGACTCTCTCTTCAATTCCTTCTGTCATTTTGCTCTTGATGTCCCACCCTGCACCCATCATTGTGACCTCTACTGCTCTCTCATCCTCCTTCCCTTACACTCCTGGCATGCGCTACGTGGTGCTAAGTTCATCTCTAAATTCTGGCTTGGATCTCTCCCCTCTTATATCTCCTCCTCTCTTGACACCCCTACCCACTCCATCTATTCCCTGAGATCCCAGGCTGACACTCATACCCTCTCACTCCCCTGCAGAACCACTTCCTCTGGCCAAAAAGCCTTCTCCTACCACCTGCCTAAAATGTGGAATGCACTCCCTCCACAAATCTGCCACTCCTTCTCCCTATACTCCCTTACATCTGCACTGCACAATTACCTTACACCTACCTGCACCTGCTTCTGACCCCCTCCTTGCATTCCTGTCTCCCTGCCTCCCTCCCTCTCACTTTTTTCTCTCCCTCTCACTCTCCTCTTTCTCATCCCCCCTACCCAACCTGCACTTATACTACCCCTTATAGACTAGCGCTTAAAAGGGTGACTGGACCCTATGTGTTCACCCTGCTGCATCTGCATCACTAGTGAACTGCCTATAATGTATGCATTGTCAACCTTGCATCCTATGCTTGGTCCCTGTACTGATTCTATATGCATGCTGCTCCTATGAACTGCCAGTACTGTAATTGTTGCATCAGCCTATTGTTGTGCTCAGTCACCATGAACCTGTTTTGTAACTGTATGTATTCACCATCTGTTATGTATGTATCTAACTCTCGCTCTGTACATCCCTCTCCCCATTCCCCCAGGGCATACCGTGAGACGAGCATTTAGTTGCTCAGTGTATCTTTCCTGGTGAAGCAATTCAATAAATAAATAAAAATAAATAAATATATATATATTTATTTATTTATTTCAATCTAGGATTACGATACCTTTGAGCTGAGGCTCTTTTACAAAGGTTCCATGTCAGCATGTGCAACAGTCATCATTTTTAGTTACAAACGTATAGCCATTGACTTACAGACATGTAATAACCAGTACAAAGACTTGAGCTATGAGCAAGACAAGGGGAGTGGGGGTGGGGGTGGGGAATTGATGGTAGGAGATCGAGGGGTGGGAGGTGCAGGGGGTGGGGGAGTATGAGAGGTGGTTGGGGTGGGGCAGGAGTGAGACGGGGCGAGGTGGGCGAGGGGGGAGATACAGGGGGAGGTCGGCGAGGGTGGGAGACAGATGGGCCCAGTACTGAGCACTGTGGGACTCCAGTAATAATGTATGCAGGTTCAGATGAATAGTTACTTATGGAGACCAGCTGTTTCCATCCCTTAACATAGGATTGAAGCCACTTAATGCTAACTTCCACCATACCCATTGAGGTCAGCCTGGACAGGGGGAGATTGTAGTCAAAAGCATCAAATGCTTTTGAGATGTCCACAAGAATGGCCCCTATTGATGTTCTCCTGTCCAGCATGAGCTGAATGTCACAGACCATGTTTACCAAGGTGGCAGCTTTACTGTGATACTGTCTGAAGCCTGACTGAAAATTATTTATTCTTTTTTGGGATTCCAGGTAGTGCTTTAATTGGACTAAGATTTTCAGCCCCCATCACACTTCGTTGTTCTTCAGAATGGCACAATTACCCAGGGATTTCCTTTGTGCTGTCTATTGGTTAGAACACCAGATTGAGAACCAGTGTATCACAGGTTCAAAACCCACCTTAGTCAAACACATACAGTGCAGCCTTGAGCAAATCTTGTAACCTCCCTGTGCTTCAGGCCACCCAGCTGCAGAAATTATCCACTTGACATAAGATGTTGCATCTTAACTTGGCAGTCCTGCGTGAAACATTGAGCCTCATGTGCAATGTATATTTCTATGATCTTGATATGCATGTAGTGTATGTGTGTGTGTGTGTGTGTGTGTGTATGTATGTGTGTGTGCATATATGTATGTATGAATGCTGTACAAATCTATTACAATATTATTTGGAACTTGCCTTCATAGCAAGAAATTCCTGTGATATTATCATGTAGAGTTTGATTTTTCACTGACGTTATACAATCTTATGAAGCTAGATGAGCCAGTCTGATAGACAGAACATCAAACAAAATAGCTGTTGGATGCTGACTTCTAAGGCTAACCTGCATGGTGCTTTTGCCTTTGCATAGCCTGTCTTTAGTTTGAACACTGCAGGTGGTCCCAATTGTGTTCTATTTGACTTCAGTAGAATGCTTCTGTATGGGGTACTGGCAATGCTTCAGATAGTTTCTATGTGTTGTATGAATACATAATGCATCATTTTACTTAAAAAGCTGTTGATACCTCAGGGAAAACATTGAGAAACATACTATTGGGACCCAAAGTAGCTTGTATTTCATACATCTGTAGATTTCTTCTCCCCAATTTTTATGACTGAGCAAATTTGCACAAACACAAGATCTTTAACTCTTAAATTTCATCAGATCCATCAGCTCATTTCTCACTTGAAGTTGTAGTCCCCTGTTGTGACGTCACAGTCTGTTGACATGTGAATTACGGTTATGTCATAAACAGAGTATTATGAGATCAGTTGGGGAATAAGCAACTGGAATAGATGAAGTCGTAAAGAACAAACATCCTGTTTTCATGCAGCTGACCGCAGTAAAAACAAGCATTTGTCAATGCCGAATGTTTGCTTGCTGGCATTGGCAGTGGTAATGTAGAAGTTACAGAGCTGCGTAATAGGAATGGCAGTGAAGTACTGAACTGAAGCCAACCCCACCACCACCCTGCAGAGAGTGACAGGCATTGGGGTGTGCATTTGGGTCATCAGGCATAACGGCCTCGCCATTTCACCACACCCCACCCTGCAGACACTGACAAGTGTCACAGTGTTCCTTGGGGTCTTTGGCCCTTATGCGCACCCCATTTCATTAGGAAATGCGGTGAGATGGGTGCGATATAGGAGAATGGGGTGAACTTTGGGGCTGAAGAGTCCAAGGCATAACTCGATGCCTCTCACTGGCTGCAGGGTGTGGAATGGTATGAGCATTACAGGCAGGAATCCCAAGTCACACCCCTGATGCCTGTCATTCTCTACAGTGTTGGGCATTATGGTTGGAAACCCTAATACCTCAGGCATTCATTGGTATTTTCACTCCAAATTTTCAACATGTTTTTTTTTGTGACCCCACCTCATGAACAGGGGGAATATCAGTTTGTTAGCTGAAAGCTGCTTATGCACAGCGAGTACAGCATTTAGCACCACAGGTGCAAAAACATTCTGAACAGGATGTAAAAAATGACAGCTGTACTGTTCATGGGGAGGTGTAAAAAATGGCAATGTTGCAAATCTGTAGTAAAAATATTTAAAAAAAATGGTGAAGTCATGAGCTTACATAGAAACTGTGCAATGCACACCCGTAGTATAATTAGGTTGGGGATATTTTACAGCAGATTGTCAACTCAGGCATTTTGGTGCCTCCGATCATGAACAGTGTCACTGTGATTTTCTCTATCTGTGCCGAACAATGATTTCCCACAGCGACCATACATCTCAGCACTGAAAGTGTGAAAACACACTTCAGCCATGTTGTGAAAAATGACAGCTGTACTGTTCATAAGGAAGTGTGGAAAAATGCCACTGGTGAAAATCTGGACTGAAAATATTACAAAGTCATGAACTTTAGGTGCGTGGAAACTGCGCATTGCTCACTCGTAACACAGTCATTTTATGGACTTTTGTCACCAAATTTTCAACATAGCCTATTTAAGACCTCTGCTCATGAACAGTGTAACTGTGATTTTCTTAATCTGTCCTAAACATTGCTTTCGCACACCAACAGCACCCTTAGTGCGCTACTATCTGCGAAAACACATTTTGGGCACATATGAAAAATGGCAGCTGTACTGTTCATAAGGAAGTGTAATAAAATGGCAATGTTGAAAATCTGGAGTGAAAATATTAAATTTGCAAACTTATGAGCATGCATAGGAACTGCGCAACGCATGTAAAACAGTCATTTTTAGGAATTTTTTCACCAAATTTTCAACATAGCCATTTTAAGACCTCTGCTCATGAACAGCGTCACTGTGATTTTCTTAATGTGTCCCATACATTGATTTTGCACATACTGCACCATTGTGCACTACATGGGTGGAAACACATTTTGGGCAAGATGTGAAAATGACAGCTATACTGCTCATAAGGAGGTGTGGTAAATGGCAATGTTGAAAATCTGGAGTGAAAATATTGAAAGTTGCGAACTTACGGTGTGGCGTGAGGAACTGCACAATGCACCCTCGTAAAACAGTCATTTTAGAATTTTTCACCAAATTTCCAACATAGCCATTTTAAGACCTTTGCTCATGAACAGTGTCACTGTGACTTTCTTAATTTGTCCCGACATTGATTTCAAGACAATCGACTGTGCCATTGTGCACTACATAGCGGAAACACGTTTTGGGTGAGATGTGAAAAATGACAGCTATACTACTCATAAGAAGGTGTGGTAAAATGGCAATGTTGGAAATCTGGAGAGAAAATATTGAAAATTCGTGAACTTACGAGCCTGCATAGGAGCTGTGCAACGCACGCTCGTAAAACAGTCATTTTTAAGAATTTTTTCACCAAATTTTCAACATAGCCATTTTAACACCTGAGCTCATGAACAGTGTCACTGTGATTTTCTTAATTTGTCCCGTACATTGATCTTGCACACCGACTGTGCCATTGTGTGCTACATGGGCAGAAACACATTTTGGGTGAGACGTGAAAAATGACAGCTGTACTACTCATAAGAAGGTGTGGTGAAATGGCAATGTTGAAACTCTGGAGTGAAAATATTGAAATTTCGCGAACTTCGACACGAAAGGAACTGCCTAGCAGCACCTCGTAAAACAGTCATTTTTGGAATTTTGGCACCAAATTTTCAACATGTGGTTTTTGGGACCCCTTCTCATGAATGATGTCACTGTCATGGTGGTATTTGGGCCTGAAGGGTGATTTCGCAGTCACTGCGCAGTCACTGTGAGAAATCACCCTTCGGGCCTGAATAACACCATGACAGCAACATAATTCATGAGAAGGGGTCCCAAAAACCCCATGTTGAAAATTTGGTGCAAAGATTCCCAAAAATGCCCGAGATATGCAATAAAGTTGAAACCCCATTATGTAACCCATTATACAGCTTACCGGCATTTCCTCGTTTGCGGTCGGCTTTGAAGAGTGCAGACGTGTTCCCGGTCCACCGAAGATCGTCACGCCAGAGTCCAGAGGTAAGTATGGGGTGGGGAGGCTGGGTGCGCTAGTGGGTGGTGCGGTTGTGGGAGGGGTTGAGACGCCGCCTATGGGACAGTTTTATTTTACAGGAAAACAAAAAAAGACATTGTGGGACATTTGCCATGCTGGGTGGGCTCCCAGCATGGCACAGGACTTGGGGGTGTTCAGCTGACGAGGGATTAGGCACCCGTCGGCAAATAAAAAAAAATGTAGCACTGTTGCCACGCTGGGGTGGGCTCCCAGCGTGGCACAAGGACTTGGGGCGTTTCAGCCGACGGGGATTGGGCACCCCCACCGCCAAAGGAGCACAGTGCTTACCACGCTGGGGTGGGCTCCCAGCGTGGCACCTACAACTGGGGGGGTGGAGGACGCAGCTCAGCCGATGGGGATTGGGCACCCCGTCGGTGGACAATACAGTACGGGGGCGCGCACGTCTATCTGTGCGTGGGGGGGAGCTGCGCGTGAGCAGCCTTATCTTACTGCTGCTCACTCAAACATAGCTCCCCCTTTCAACTGTATGCCACTGCATTTTGGAGCGTGTCATACACAGCTCCAAAATGCATTGGCTTACAGGGGCCGCGCCTGCCAGCCCACTGACTGAATTGGAGGAGGAGGTGACACACCTCCGAAATCTCCGATGAAGGCACTATGTTTCTTGCACATGCGTGCAAGCAAACATAAAAATTATGGCAAGAAAGAGTACAAAATTGATGTGAAATATCAACTGAATTGTGTCTAGTTTTTTTTAAAGCTCACCAGGATGTGTCAGCAGCTCTTTAACATACAGCTCTGTAATTAATCTTCTTTGAACACCCAATGAGTGGTTTTCCTCAAGGAATCCTATATTCACATGCCATATCTGTCTGTCTTTCTGCGTGACTGTCTCTCTGTCTGTCTTTCCATCTATTTGTCTATCTGCCAAGCATGTGACCAAGGTATGAAAGGACTCTGTAGTCCAAGTCTTTTGACTAGTGCTGGACTTAATTGTAAGATTTCACTTGTAACAGAATTCCCTGAAATTTTGCAAAATGTCACAGAATCCTGTAGAATTTTGTCTGTGGTGAACTAGACTTTGTACAAGGTGAAAAACCAGTGCAAGCCAGAAGGTGGCAAAATTCCAGTTTTCACAGTTGTACCATAGCATGTATTTCCACAACTTGAAAAAAATCAAAAACATAGTTCACATTAAAGACTCATGGTTCTCGTATCAGAATATCAGAATTCTGTGGAATTCACAGCAAAATATGACCAAGATTTTCTTAAGTGAACTTGTGATTCCATGGGAATTTCATCAGCAGAATGTCACACTGCACACTGTACTACATTTGAAATGTTATTTAAATTATTTCTTGTACTTACATTAGTATTTTGTTGTAATGAATACACATGCACAACAAAAAAAGAAGGATGGCAGTTAGAGCTTTGCAGAATGTGAAATCCTGCCAGTGGAAGTCCTGCAGAATGGCAATCCCATTTCTACAGTGCTTTTTGGAATTTCTTTTTTTTTTAATTCAGCAAAATTCCACAAAGCATTTTTATGTAAATCATGGGAAAATATTCTACAGATCACATAATCTACAGAGAATAATAGTATGTGGCTTATGGAAATGAATCCATGGTTTACAGTTTACATAAACTGCAGAATACAATTCTGCAGTTAACATTCTACTTGCTGAATTTTAGAATTCACGTCTGGCAGAATTCCACAAAATAAGGTGGGATTTTAAAAATTCTACAGAATTCTGGCAGAAGCAGAATTTTAAAATTCCACACAGCTCTAATGGAGGCAGATTGATATGCATGTGATGTGATTAAATGTATAAGGTGTGTGACAGAAATGGGAAGGAAGGAAGGAGTTAATGGCTTGGATTTTTGGCTTGGATTTTTCTAGCAGTCTGAAAAAAACACACAGAGATTCCACTACCCAGCAGCATCTAGATAAGGTTATGTCCAGGTTATAAATTATCAGAGTGAATGACCAAGAGGGAGGAGTACACATACACTTACACAGAGTTTTAAAGGATTGGACCACTCAAATATAAACTGAATGTTAAAATGAATATATCTGGACACCTACTGTATAGGTGTTCAAACTGATTGGAACAATTTAATACATACATGGTAAATGGTTGGTGCAATCAAAAGGGACAAGAATTACCTACTCTAAGGGAGAATATAAGAGACTGAAAGACAGTTATATCAGGGAGTGCTCTGCTGGAATTAACATCCAAGAGGTTGTAAGCTTTGAGCCTACTGCTCTAACTACTTCCGTTGGAGCCGACAAATAGCATAGGGATTTAGTCTCTCTCCAAGGGTAGTAGAAAGTAAAAACAGAATAGCATATGTTAGTTAATAGTCTTTTTTCTTTGTGTCATCTGTTATTTAAAACGTTTGTTTACTTTTCCTGTAACAATGTTATTCTCTTGTTTTAGACATATATATATCCTGTAATGCAACTTATGACCTTCTGTTAAGTAAAGAGCTATTTATTTACTCAACAGTTGTGGCCATGATTTACATAACTAAGGTAATTCATGATTTACACTGGCTGGGCAAAACTCTGTTAGCATCTTCCATCCGAGAGACACACTTTCACACTTTACCCTGTGCAACTGCATGTTTGACCTTCCAGCTCTGTAAAGGGGGAAGGTGGATTTTGCTGGATGAACCCCAGCTGATGGCAGTGAAAACAAAGACAAACAGCTCTCTGAAAGCTGTTACAGCCCAGAGAGAGAGGTGGTTTGTCACAAATTGGTAGGCAGTGGTAGGATGACTTCTGACTTTCTAGTACAGTAAGAGACAGAGTTTGCCAGTGGAAACTTTACCTTTGCAGTTACGATACAGGATATACAAAAGAGTACACTTGTCCAACTACTTTTTCTTATTTCTAGTTAGCACAGTTTAGTATAGTTGAGAGAATGAGCTCCATGGAGTACAACCCACTTACTGTGTAACAGCTTTCTGACAACTGCCAAGAAAAGGGGATCCAGCTTGAGGGTCTAAAACAGAAAAAGAAGGCAGACCTCCTAGCTGCCCTGGTGGCACAAGACCAGAAACAAAAGGTTTCTGTGGGTGAGTCGGGAGCTGGCACTACAGATCCCCCAAATCAGCTTGATGCCCCACAACTGTAGCTGTTGCTGTGAGACAAGGAGCTGGAGGTGAAAAGCTGGACCTTGAGACAAAAGGACTGGAAGCAGAAGCAGAGACAGGAAGACTGGAAGCAGAGACAAGAGGACTGAACGCAGAGTCAAGAAGACATGAAGCAGAAAAAGAACTGGAAGAACAAAGACTGGCGGATAGAGAAAAAGAACGTCAGGACAGAGAAAAAGAATGTCAGCATGAAATCCAGAGACAACAACATGAGAGGGAAAGCATGACCCTGCGCAGCCAGCAAAATGTGAGTAATGGTGGAAGGGGTTTTCCCCATGAAGCCAAAATTAATTCTAAATTGTTTCCCCAGTTTAGAGAGAGAAATGATCTTGATCTGTTTTTAAGGTCAATCGAGAGAATATGTGAGCAATTTCAATTAGCTAAGACTCATGGTCAACTCATCTCACACCCTTACTTATGGGGCAGGCTTTGCAGGCATTTTCTAAAATGAGTGATGAAGACTATGTTGACTATGATAAGGTTAAAACTGTGTTATTGAAACATTTTGAATTAACTCCAGAGGCTTACAGAAAGAAATTTAGGGAGGTAAAGAAAAGCATAGAAGACAGCTACACAGAATTGCATGTTCAATTGATCACTTATCTTGACCGGTGGGTGGATGGGGCAAAAGCAGACACTGGAATTGATAAAAGATTTAATGTTAAAATAACAATTACTTAGAATTGTACCTGAGGAACTATGCATATGGTTGCTAGACAGAGCATGCAGCTCCTTAAAGGAGGTGGCAGAAAGCGTTGACCTGTACATGGCCAGCAGACCATATGCACATCATAAGACTCATGGTGGGGAGAGGGCAGCACATGATTCTAAGTGGTCCCTTGGGGGGGCAGCCCAAAGGAAACCAGTGTGCACCCGAGCCCAAAGCAGAACTCTCGGGTTCTAAAGGGACCCAAAAGCCGGGGCCCAGGAAATGTCATATTTCCAATCAAGTGGGGCACTTGAGATATAACTGCCCTCAGAAAATGGTTAAGGGGCAAAGGCCTGGGGGAGGGGGTGATCAAAACAAATAGCACTGATCTGATGGTAGGATGTGTGCAGCCTGATGAACCACATGCCTCCTCCAAGCACATGCACCCTGTTGTAGTTAATGGGACAGTAACCCAGGGATTGCGGGACACAGGCACTTACATCTCCCTGGTGAGGCAGGATCTAATCCAGGTGGAGCAGATGGTGCCAGGGCAATACTCCAAGGTCTGGTGAATCACAGGGCCAGCAATCCAAATACCAATGGCTTGAGTCTTCCTGAGCTGGGAGGGTGGCCACGGAGAAAAGGAGGTGGGAGTGGTAGAGGATCTCCCTGTAAATGTGATTGCAGGGAATGATTTTAACCACAGGGAGTCTCTTGTGTGTGTTACAACCCACAGCCAGGCAAAAGGGAATGCTTCTGAGGGTGAAGAGGGGGTGACTCAACCAGGTCCAGCTCCTCCCTCAGCAGCTGAGGAAGTGGCTAGCAAGGGGGAGGGGCTGGCTTGAAACAACAGTTATGAGCCCCAATCACAGATGGAGGAGCCCACAGGACTTCCTTCTGAAGGGGAGCTGGGAAGGGTCAGATGAGGGGAGCTGGGCACTGCACAGTGGACTGATCCTACCTTGCAAAAACAGAGAGAAGTAGCTAACAGGGCTGAGGGCCCTCAGAGAGGTAAAGAATCCGTTTACTGGGACAATGGGCTGTTGTACAGAGAATGTCCAGCAGGGGAAGGGCTAGATGGAGAGGCACTCCAGCAGCTGGTAGTCCCTAAGGTTCACCATTGGCAGCTTTTGGCCCTTGCCCATGATATCCCTTTTTTCAGGCCACTTGGTGTGAGGCGCACATGGGTCAAGAACATTTAAATTCATTTGAAAAAGTATATGATTGTAAGTATTGTTATTAATAGAACATGCTTAGATTAAACAGCAGTGCGTGGTGGAGTGAAACATTTGACAGATACTTTTTATTCCATTTTAGACTGCCACCTACCTCCTATTTTTTACAATACCCCTTTTTGCCATTTTGAGTCTACTTTAGCACTTTTCTACATTTGAAATAATTAAAAAGAGCACTTTTTAAGTATCGCTCTGACCAGATTTTCATCAATAACCTCAGCTGGTTTTGTCTACCTAGTGTCACATAGGGCCAAGGAGTACTGTCTGCTGCATGCTACTTCATTTTAGGCACAAGAAAAGAAGTGTTACAAAATGTATATTCAGAATCAACTGAGGATACTGATGAAAACCTGGACTGAGCCATATTAAAAAAGTGTCCCTTTTAATATTTCAGATATAACAAAAAGTGCTATAGCAGACTCAAAATGTTGAAAAAGTGTATCATTCAAGGCAGGAGATAAGAGGCAGTCTAAAAGAATAGAAAGTATATGTCACAATATTCATTGTTCGCTAATTTGCACTGCTGCTTTAGGATGAATATACATCTTTTCTATGAAGCGTATGTATTAATAAAAATAATTAAAGCAGTATTTTCTCTATTGCTACTTCAATAATGGCAAGTTAAAGTTCAATACATAAAATATCAAGGTAATATACAGAATAATGTTTGGGAAGTCATGCATTACATGACTCTTTCACACATACTAGGTGTGTGATGCCACTTAAACCACTAGAGCAAAGCTCAAGGGGTTTAACTATGCATCACACACCAAAGGTATGTGGCAAAAACAAGTGATGATTAGCCCAATTAACTTTATTTAATTGCTAGTTCTGCACGTGTAATGAAAAAAAGCCAGTAAAATTCAAGTTCCTATCTGGCTAATCAGTGAATGCCAAGCTTCCAACTGGCATAATTCAATTCATGTCTGTGGAGTAAGTGGGAGAGGGGTAGGAGAGAGTGTAAATGTGTGAAGATTGTCATTAGAACCCAAAAAGCAGATCACCACACAATGCTGGGTGCTTAGTCAGCAGCTTTATTACGCAAAACTCCAACATATACTTTTATTTCTGTCATTTTGCATCACTTCACATATCATTTTCAAACTTTAAAATTCAACCTTAAAGCTTTTAGCTTCTGTACTGAGTAACCCTTGCTACTCCTCTCAGTGATGCTCTGATGCACACCGAGCATAGTGCCCTCCCTGAGTGCATTCCTGTGGGTATGGTGAAGTTAATGACATCTTCTCTGACCTAGGTGTATACCCTGTTGATGTTCTTTTTCATCCTCCACTCTCCCTTCCTATTCTCCCCACCCCACCACTTCTGCTTCTTTCCCACACTTGCCATTTCCAGGACCGGTCATGTACCGCACTCCACCTTTAGCTTACCCACCTGGCCAATCACCTTCCGACTCTAGCTCATCCCTTAAGCTTCCTATCCTTGGGAGGGAGGGTGGGTTAAATAGTAACATCAGAATGAGGGTCCCATAAGTCTTCCACCCCCTTTATGCTTTCTCTTCTGGCACCCAAGCCCACCAGTCCCTGTACTTCTCCTCACTCTCTACCCCTTTATGCACTGACCTGCTTCCCATCTCTCCAGCCTTCTCTCCTCCTCCTCCTCCTACTCCTTCTGCCTGACTTGTACCCAAAGGTGGCCAGTGACATCATTGCTCACCAGTTGAAGTTGGAGCCCTCTTTTAATTACTGGAACTCCCTTCATCCAACGAATAGACCACCACACAGCGTTGGGTGCTTTATTAACCTAGCCAAAACATCAACATACACTTTTATTTCTATCATCTTACATCACTTTATGTATCATTTTCAACTTTATTTATTTTGCTTTTGTTGACCAGGTAAGTGCACTAGACAAATCCTGCCTATTTTCAGGCATGACCCGGGGGGAAGGGGATACAGATGAATGCCAACTGACCTTGAACCAGATTAAGCTGTTGGTGGTATTTTTTAGTGAATGAGGGAAATTTGGCCAGGACACCAGGGAAATTCCCTACTCTTTCGATAAGTGCCATGGGATCTTTAACATCCACCTGAACTACCACCAATCCAGGCAGATGGGACCTCGGTTTAACGTCTCATCCGAAAGACGGCACCTCAGAAGTGCAGCACCCCTCTCATGCTACACTACAGTGTCAGTACTGGGATATTAACCCAAGTGCCAGATGTGGGAACTGAACCCACAGCCCTCTGATCTCCCGGCCTCAGAGGTGAGTGT
Organism: Neoceratodus forsteri; assembly: GCA_016271365.2. NCBI lineage: Eukaryota > Metazoa > Chordata > Ceratodontiformes > Ceratodontidae > Neoceratodus > Neoceratodus forsteri. Next base: position 163,162,460 of record JADMNL010000023.1, on the reverse strand, counting down.
GCTACCTACTGAGCCACTGACACTGACAACTTTAAAATTCATCCTTAAACCTTTTAACTTCTGTCATGAGCAACCCATGCTTCTCCCTTCAGAGATGCGCCTATGTACACCCAGCATGCTGCCCCCCCCCAAATGCATGCCCAAGGGTATGGTGAGGTTAAGAATGTCTTCATCAACCTAGATGTAAACCCAGGTGTGATCCACTGTCCATTTTTAGGAACAAAGAGAATGAGACTTAGTCGGCAGAAAAGAACTGCTTGGCCCACCCAGGCTGTCTAGATATTCCCTGCCTAATCTTTCTCTGCAGACCCCAACTGGTCTCTGGCAACCCTAACACAACCCTGCCTATTTAGTAATATTTCTGTATGTCTATCCCATGCATTCTTGAAGCCCCCCTCACTGTTTTTGCCTCCACCGCTTTTGCTGTCAGTCTGTTCCAGGTGTCTACCACCTTTTCAGTGAAGTAGTACTTCCTCACATCCTTCTTAATTTCCTCCAGATTCATCGCATGTCCACTAGTCTTGGTACTCTTTCTCATTTGAAAGAGACTTCCGTCCTGCAGCTTGTTCACTCCTGTGACGTACTTGTAGGTTTCTATCATGTCCCCTCTTGCTATCCTCTCTTCCAGGTTGTACATTTTGGGATCCCTCAGTCTCTCCTCTTCTTCTCATGCAACCCCTGCACCATTTTTGTTGCCCTCATCTGGACTGCCTCCACCCTGTCTATGCCCTTTCTTAGGTGCAGCTGCCAAAACTAGACACATGACTCCAAGTATTGTCTTACTGTATTCCTGTGTTTCTGTGGAATGAAATCCATGCCATGGAATCTCATAATTCCAGGGGCCTTGTTCATGAGTTACTGTAATCAAATCTATTGCAGTTCTACTTAATAAAAGCATGTACAAGTTCTGTGACACTAGTCACCTTGAGCTGGTTCATTGCTGATTAGGAAAAAAACTGATACAGATATTAGTAAAGGAACAATACTTGAAAATAGAAGTCTACCAGGTCAGCAATTAATATGCAAAAGCATGGGACCCAATTTGTAACAGTGCATGACCATGTGGTGCAAGCAGAATATTTGTTTTTTATTTGCTTATGGGAAATGGGTGTCTCTGGTATCCTTAGGGTGAGCTTCACAGGCTTCACATGGCAGTGTAGGAACAAGCAAGGGCATAATTTGCCTGCACCAGTAAGCTACTGTATGTTGAGAGTGGTGGAACATATAAAATATGCAACCGCAAGTGTTACTAACCAGCCAGTTTTTACACAGAGTGAATCTGTGACATTATATGAGATTAAGAGTTTAAGGTGCCACAGAACTCAAAAGGTGAAAGAATCATCACTAGCCCACTATTCCAACCAATGTTAGGCTTCCCCCCCCCAATCTAGTCCCGACTGCTCAAGTGCTCCATCGAGCTAAAGGTTGAAAGTGTCCAGCCCAAACTCTGATAAGTGGACCCCATCTAATCTATATAAATTGGCACACTACTGAAAAATGTCTGGATGTAGGATTATCATTCCCTTTATTTCCCTGACTGCTGCTGCCTTGCTATTTAGCCTCCTCCTTGCCCTGTCCAATGCCTTTTGGTCTACCGCATTCCACTGTACTCTCTTAGGCAGTATGTTCGATGACCCAGTCATTACCCCCGCTGTATGGTCTTGATTCTACCTAGATACTCTTTTATTTCCCACATTATAGCTACCCACAGATTCTCTCTCAAATTATTTCCCCCAAATAGATTACCAGCAAGTCAGGCTTCTGTACTTCACTTTTCTGTCCCTAAGCAATAAGAATTAGCTGCCCCCACCTCATGCCTTGGATGCCCTTCCAATGTACGTTTGCTGCCCTTAGTCTGAGTCTCAGCTGCTTCACGTAGAAGAGGAAATAGGGTGGGGGAAAAATAGGGGTGTGAAGACAAAAGTTATGTTGCTAGAATTGTAAGGGTGGAAAATGTCAGAAGATAGCAGTACAGTATGTAGTACTTTTTTTTTTAAATCAAGCTTTTTGACCCCCACCACCACCTCCCACCTACTTGGTGATGGGGGTACATGGTAGAGCTGAAGGCAGCTAGTCTTGGGACCCCACATCTCTACACCCAACCCTCCCAGCAATCCCTGATGGGTTGCCCCCCATGGTAAGGCCGAGGGTGAAGATCATTGACTTTCCCTCCCCCCAGAGACCAACATCTAGACTCCAGGGGGGTGGCACGGTGCTGTGGGGTCATCAAGGAGGCTATCAGCTCCATTTTTTACACATTTTTCTCCCTGCCCCTTGCCAAAGTTGCTCTCGTGTGTAGAGGCATGTGCACGCAGTGACCCATGGCACCCTCCTGACTCTAGTCACTCCTAACTGCACTACCTCCAGGCCACCACCCACAGGCAGCCTTGCAGTGGGCATGGCTGGGTCCCCACCCAGGAGGGGAGAGCTGCCTTATGGCTGTTCAACCCATCTTTCAACCCCTCCACCAACTCACGATGACCCAGAATCGTTCCCAAACCTGGGTCGCCGACATGGCCTGAGGTGTGGCATCCAGCACCTTAACACTCAGTGCCACCGGGCTGGCTAAGTATGTAGTACTTTTATGAGCAACCTGTCATTTCTAGTTGAACATTGCACTCCTACATTATCATGAGATGTTTTGTCATGAAATGTTTTATATTAAGTTTATGCACTCCAGTTAAAAACTGTTTTAAAATGAAATTAATTACTGGATTTAGTGTGTACTTACATCTGCTGATTTGACTCACTGGGGTCTAGGCATTATAGTGCTGATTGCCTATGTGCTGCTGATCTGTGGCATGTGGGCAACCCTATGTTAGAATGCTGCACATTGGGGAACCAGCGGCATTCATGGAAGGGACACATACCCCCTTCTGCACTGGATCACCTGGCTTTTTTTGCAGCTATGTGCACAGATGGTCTGGGGGTATTTCTGGGAGATGTGCCCACATTTTGCACAAGTCATGAAGGTGTGGAATGCCAGTTGGGGGTGCTGGATACAGCAGCAGGGTCCCTGCCATATCCATAGCATGCCCCTGTTTACACTCACTAACTGTGGTGGGATGAAGAATTCCCCCTACCCTGCTGCCCCAGTCCTCTGGGCAAGTAGGGATAACTGGAGTGGCCATTCAGGCACTCGCCCATAAACTTTCTTATTTTCTTTCCCAACCCATCCCACTATTGTCTGCTCCACATTCATTATGCACCCTCCCCTTAAACTTGCTGACTGCAGCAGGGCAAACAACCTTCATACCCTGCTGACCCAGCCATCTTGGTAGGCAGGGAGGGTTAGGGGCAGCTATCCAGTCACTCAACCATAAACTTTAACATTTCTAGTCCCATGCCATCCCACAGTCCCCTGCTCTGTGTTGAGCAAGGGATCAACTAGGGGACCAAGACAGACATCCAGTTGGATGCCTGTCTGTGTCCTCTGATCCACTCCCACACAGCAGCATGCCGGGAGACAGGGCCATGGACAGGTGCAAGGCGGTGGCCAGCGTTTCTGCATGCCAGCCACCACATGCCTGTCTGGGGGAATGGAACTATGCCTGCTGCATATCTGTACCTGGGCCTTCTTAGTGCATATCTGATCAAATAAATTCAGTTTTGCACAGTGAAAACTAAAAGTATCATTTTGGGGGGGGATTTGGAGTGTGACCATTTGTGTATACTTTCAGTTACCAACACTGACCAGTAAATATGATTAAATTATATTTATATGTACTTTAATTAAGTAATAAGCCATGAAAGGGTGTGCATCATAGGATTGTCATGTACACACCAGGGGTGTAGTAAAGCATAATGCCAAAGGCCAAGGGTCTGTATGCCCTGTGAAGTGCATTAAACTCCAATGATGCATACCCTGGAGAGGCTTATTGCACTTATAAAATGGCTCTAAGTAGGTTTTTTGGGGGAGGAAATGAGATTTGGCGATTGACTGTGCCTTTATAGAGATTTAATGCATGGTCAGGTGATGTCTCTCAGCCAATGAGATTTCTAGATTTTTTCTTGCCATTTTATAATTCCCTGTAAGGTCTTTGTTCCGTGAAAAAGGAATATTTCTCATACAGATCTGACTATCACTGGTTTTCTGCACTATACACTGATAAGACAAAGAACCTTTGTGCACAAGCACTGATTTGATGTTCTCGTGGGAGCCCCTAATTATCTCTCAACTTACTTTGCACAATTGAAAAAGGCCTACTCGCTCTGCTCATCTGCAGCATGGCCAGTGCCCAACTTTTCAGCTCCTAGAATGAAGCTTTATTCTGGTTGAAAGGCTTTGCATAGTCTGCCTTGGGTTGCCAGAATAAGCTCCTCTCACAAAATAGGAATGTCTCCAGCTTACTAACATTCAAAATCAGTTTCTTTTACCACCTGGGAAACATTGTACCTGTTTTGGTCCAATGTCACCAATACCCCATCACAGTGTATGACAGATACAGTTAAGGCACAATTTTCCATACTTCTGTTATTCCACATATGCCATCCTGTTAAATTATTTTATGTATCTCAATTAGTATTTACTCTGAAGTTCTGCCTGTATTTGTACAATGCTTTAACTGTGTTTCTGCTGTTTTAATTCATACTGGTGCCTGCTTTTGTCCTGACTTGGACCCCCATGAGAAAATGATGCTACATTTCATCGGGTCATGCAAGTTGGAGAAATTTCAAATACATAAATATATAACATATAGAGAACTTGTATTGTTGTATTACTTCCTTCAAAATATTTTGACAGGTTCAGTACACAGAACATAATAAATGTGTGTTATATGTTTCAAATGACCCTGTTATTGCTGGGTTTATTGATTAGCTCAGGGCATTCAGAGAAGCTGGGAAAAGGCTGTTCTCATTCTATGTCAAGGAATAAGAAATATTGACAGCAAGGTAAATGTATTGATTTAAACTAAATTGTTATTGCAACAAGCATTATACAGGATTAATATAACTAGTTATATTACAACCCATTTAAACACAGTTTACTAAAACCATATTATGTAGTTGCTAATGGCAAGATTTCAGAGAGGATGAGGCAGGAGCAACTCTTGATTTTTAGCTTTGCCTGAACTCTCCCAGATCTGCCAAAGCTCCCTTGTTTTATTTTTTAAAGGGCTGAGCAGATTTATGACAGTTGTCACAGTATGCTGCAGCTTGTGTCAGAAAAGTGACATGTGTTGCTTTTTTTTACACAAGAGGCACCCAACTTATTGCAAATGGTGGCAATGGCACCTAAATATTTGACCACATTTTAAGTGGTTTCAGTTTAACTTGCAGCATTCCAGGATGCGGCAACAGCATGCTGCATCTTGGCAGGATAATTCTGAAAATCTTATCCTTACTCTCAAGTTTTAAGGGTGCTCCCTGGTTTTTCTGTGCCTTATGTCAGATTTCTGATTTTTTGACCCTTACATGATGATCATTCAAGCATTTACATTTCACAAAATAAACCAGATGTTTTCATGCTTGTTTATGAGTTACATGGTGAGACATAATGCCGCTTAATGGAAAAAAATAAGTAAGGGGCAGATTATTTTATAAATAACAACATAATTGTTCTAAGTAGCATTAAAAGTGCAAATTAAAGAAACAAGGACACATCATTTGTAAACATATCTGCTTAGTTTTTTCTGTTTGTCAAAATAAAGTATAAATTATTGATACTATAACACCCCACTTGTACTGGCATCTCAAAAAAAATTTGATTTTGTTGTATATTTTATGCATAATACCATAAAAATTCCATGTTGGATTCATAAAACATTTCTGTAAGATACAGAATATTGTTGTGAATGTAGCAAAAGAAAGAAAATAGGGATTGTCATGTTAGTTTTTAAAGTACCTGTCTTCATAGTAGCAAATTCGGAGCTGGTTGACTTAGGCTAAATTTAACCAAAACACCTAATAAAAAAATGTGTCTAAAGGCCCTTCATTCAGTTAAACAATACATGCATAATGATAAATACTTTAAAACAAACAAAACAGCCTAAGACAGACAGGAATGTAATTACAACATCTTGAAAGATTCCAATGGCTACAATATGTGGAGCATATTTCCACATGGTCATCCTAGTTACAGCTTTATCTGGTCATAACATAATAGGGTAATGCATTACTCTACTTACGGTTCCATGAATATATAAGTGCAATTGTGCTGGTAAACAGTCTTGAAGACATTTTTTGGGTGCATCAGAGACTGCAAATCTGAATCACCAAGGAATGTCTTTAAAGCGAACGTCTAACCATATTCAGAAAAATCTGTGAGCCACAATCCCAGCTCAGCAGATTGAATATGCTACCACATTATGCGATAAATGAAAATAAGACCACAGAAATGTGCAACAAACATAAAAGGAAGTTTGTCATGCCACTCAAGATTCTAAAGGCATATAAATCACCACAGAATAAGCCCTCCTAATACCTTTACAAAAGGAGTGTTGCGGGTGATGATATGTCTAGTATAGTACTAAATGGGTGATGACATGCCTACTATGTCTATAAATGTTAGGCAGGACATTTATACACATAGTAGCTGAAACTAACAAATGTATCACACAAATTGTGTTCCCGTGTCTGTTACATAAATATGTCTGTCTGTCTGTATTTCTGTCTATCTATCTAGCTATCTATTTATCTACCTATCTTTCTACATATACATAGACTTCCCTACTATTCCATATATTTAAAATATCCCCCTGACCACTTTTTGGATATAGTAAATACATGTTCTAATGGTTAGAGCAGCAGCTTGGGGACCTGGAGATCATAGGTTCAAACCCCACTGTGATCAAGTACTCATAGTGTGACCCTATGTAAGTCAATTGACCTCTCAGTGCTCCAGTTCATCCAGCTGTGGAAATGAGCAGAATCAAGGCCCCACTGTTAAATCTCAGCTGTGCTATCGTGGGTAAATAAATTCTATGTGAAATGTGTGCCTTATGTGGACAGCATATGGTTGTTCAGTATGGGCAACCATGGGGAGGGGTTCACCTAGCATAACACATAAACCCTGAACTGTGTTATCACCCTGATATATGCCTCCTATTAGCAAAGAAGACAGATGTCCTTTTAAATGAGCATTCCTTTATAAAAAAAAATATTTCTTGATCAGAATAATCCTTATAAGAACAAACATTGACAAAAACATCCATGCTTGCAACATTTGCTGTGTTGTGGCTAACAGAGACACATATATCAACATGCTCTTATAATACTCCAAATAATAAGCCAGGATCACTAGGAGGGATTGAGTTCCTTAGGCTAATGGCACTATAGCTACCATACATTTGACACCATCAAGCACAATTGGACTCCTAGGACCTGATCTTCAGGGGGAATGTTCATGATGATGAAGGCACCCCTCTCCTAGTGGTAAACTGCATGTACTGACTGTAAGGACATAGATCTTTGAAGCAAGAGCTCCACAAAGCCACAGCATCCAGTGGCACACATGGCATGGCAACCAAGAGCAGTGCCACATTGCTCCCAGAAACAATGTATGGTATGCTCCTATGGATTTGCAAGATACTGTTATGTGGGTTATTACATTTTGACAGTTTTTTCAGAAGTTAAAGGGACACTGTCACCCCCTTTATGCCTCAAACTGTCCCTAGTTAAAAAAAGTATTTTAAGATTGTTTGCATTCTGTTGAATTTGTTGATGTAGCTGGAAGTTTGATTTTGATTCCTTTTTTCTTTTTAAAAGTATAAAACAGAGTGCCCACCATACTGGTGTTACCACACCAAAATGTGTTTGTTTACATTGCTTAATCACCTCCCATTGTATCTTTCCTGGACTTAGGAACACCACCAGCACAGTCTATCCACTCTAGATGCAGTGGGAGCAGGAGAGACTATTGCATCATGAGTGGCTGCACTGCTTGAGGGTGTTCTAATGTTCAAGGAGTGAGCAATAAGAGCAGATCAAGGATTTGAAACAAAACAAGGTTGGGTATAATTACTTAATTACCATGCAGTTCAGTTCTACTACAAAATGAGGCAGATTAAACCCCCAGTAACACCAATGAGTTTTAGAGCAGGTAAGTAATCATAAAATGTGCATTTTCAACTTGAAACAGTATGATGTAAAAAGGGTTGACAGTTTCCCTTTAACAATGCACAAGTACAACACACACCTGATAGAAATACACCAAAGCACCATGAAATGGCATATAATCTGGTGAAAACATAATAACATAAACTTTCAATACTTTACATCTGTAGAAGTGACAAAGATTTAAGGTAGTCAGTACTTAAATGTGCTTGCCTCAATTAGGGATATTTAAGTTTGTAAAATTTAATGAAAAACATCACAGAACTTAACTGAATTGTTTATAATAGAATCACCCCCCTCCAAAAAAAAAGAATATATGCCTTTTACAGCCTTTATAGGAAAAATAGTCATTATGTATTAATAAAGTAAATGTTTCTCAATACATGTTTCACATTAGTATTGATAAACATTTCAACATGGTAAAGTTCCATCTATTGGAAAGTATGCAGTATGTAATATGGAAATGTTTTACATTGCTGACAGCCTGCACATAATGCCTTAGTATGAAAAAAATCTCCATCTGTTGGTGAGATTGCAATGTGAAGATTAAATGGACTCCATCCATTGATGAGAGCCTACAATAGCTTGTTAAATATCATAAGTCATGCTCTCTGCAAGACATTCATATAGGCAAACAACTGAGGCAAAGATGTTTTCTAAGCCTTTGGCATTTGTTTGCCCTCATCACAAGGATCAGTCATTTCAGTTGAGAGTATTAAATATTACTTGTTTTCTAAGTCACAAATTGGTGATTTAGAAATATTTACTGAGTCATAAAACAGAATTAGGCTGCAAGAAAGATGCAGTATTAGAATACAGAAAAGGTAAGTTATATAACTCTTGAGGAAACTAATTTAAATACCTTTCCCTATTGACCGTCAGAGCTGCTTATTTGCATTAAAATGTTCTGCTCTACAGTATGCAACCTACAAAATGCTGAATCTTTGTGCTTGCCCACTTGTTCATAGTGATAATGTGGAGGATGTTTCTTTGGCTACTGAAATTGGAAATACAGGAGCCGACTCCTTTTTGAGATTACCTTTTCTTCTCTTCATTGGCTTCAGTGCAGAAACATCTGTGACCCAGAAAATATTGTTTCCATGCTGTGGCAAATTAAAATCTAATTTTACTAACAGAATCAAATATGTTTATATTTAGTTAGTGTCTCATTTTTATAAATGTATTTTGTAAGTTCTTTGAGATGAGAGAACTGTTTTGTTACAACCCTAAAGTGGTACCTAAACACAGTTTTTTTTGCAATAAATACTGTATAAAATATAAGCTGAATTGTGCCTAAATACATTTTTCAAAGCTTTCTCAAAAGTGACAAATTCACTCAAAGTGACCTTGACAAAACCACACACACATATAGGGCCAGATTTTTGAAGCATGGCACATAGCTTACATCAAGCCCTGTGCCACGACAGTTTGGTTTTGTCAGTGAGCCAACCCCGCCGCCACAGCTGCACCCAATTTTGCAATCATGGATACAGTTGTGACAGCTTCCATGAGTTATGGCAGCTTGGGCTGCATATCTGGTGCATGCTCCTTAACACAAGTTAGACCAGGAAAAGTTACTCTAACTTCTGGCAATTGCTGCATGGAATGGAAAATCCTTTTAGATTGCTACATGCCCCATATGCCTCATTGCCCGGAGCACCAGGGCTTGCAGTGATCTAAGAGTATTGAAAATCCTGCCCATAGACTCTAAGGCTTTAAATGCAAAACATCACAGATATGCAAATCCTTGTTCAGGGAACAGGTTAATCAGACTACACCAGAGCAAATGTTTCCTTTCAATCAGTCTTTTACATCTGATCCGGGTCAATGGCAATACCCAATTTGAATGTGTTATTAAGAAAATTAATTGAATAAAAAGACTTGCTGTCTACAGTCTAATAACAGAAGCCCTCATGTTATACATTTCTATAATATATGGTTAGGGCTCATTGTATCTGGAATTCAGTGGCTCTCAAAAGGTTGTTGTGTATGGTTGAAAAGTTGTGCATGTTCTAAAGATGTTGTGCATGTTCTATCATCAAGTGCACCTGTGTCCCTGCTCACGCTGCCTCCCACCTGCAAGCCCACTTTCATTTTCACTGAGCACTGTCTGCTTGGGACAGAGACAGTGGGCAGTGCTTGAGGGCAGCAAGGGACCCTCAGATGAGGAAATGGGAGCACTCCTCCCTCCATCAGACCAGCAGTCTTCGGTTAGGGCAGAGTTAGACGCTTCTGAGAAGGATTGAGCGGTGGCCAGTCAGGTCACTAGCTGCACCCCATCCCACAAAAACAGCCTATCAGGGAGTCTGCCGTGGACCAGGAAGTTGCTACTGGGGATTTAAACCCCGCAGCGAGTGGAGAGGAGACAGAGACAGTGGGCAGTGATTCAGGGCCTCGAAGGTCCCTCAGTTGAGGAAAGGGGAACCATCCCCACTGCATCAGACCAGCAGTCTTCAGTTGGATTGGAGCTAGATGCTCCAGAGAAGGATCGAGCGGCAGCCAGTTGGGTCAATAGTCATGCCCCCCTACCACCAGAACAGCCTATCAGAGAGTCTGCTCTGTCACAGTTCCACTTCCTGTTCTTTTAACTCATTCACACCACAAGAGCTCTTTGAGACTGCCACCACTTGTGCCTTGTATACTCTTAGCACTGTATCCTGGGCCTTTCTAAGCAAAATCAAGCCATAATCAGTATGCCACAAACAAATGTGAATACCTCTTGAACCGTAAGTGCTACACACAAAGCACAAGTGGCAAAGTTGTTCAGCACAACATTACTTTTCTGATGGTGCTATGCAATCAATTGTAATCAATTTGTTTTTTATTTTATACTAGCTGAAATACCAAACCACTGTTTTTTTCAGATTTTTACAAGGTGCTTACTGTAGGTGAGGTTTGAGAGACAAATGTCAGCCATGCACACCATACCTTAAACAAATGTGAATATCTCCTAAAGTATACATGGTAGACACAAGGTATCAACAAAAATTTATTCAGCACAAAATTACCTTTCTAATGGTGCTATGCAATCAATTGTAATCCATTTAGTTTTTATTTTATACTTGCTGAAATACCAAACAACTGTGTTTTTTTTCAGATTTATTCAAGGTGCTTAGGTGAGACTTGAGAGACAGATGTCAGCCATGCACACCATACCTTAAACAAATATGAATAACTCCTAAAGCATACATGATAGACACAAAGTATCAGCAGCAAAATTGTTCAGCACAAAATTACCTTTGTAATGGTGCTGTGCAATCAATTCTAAGCAATTTGGCTTATTTAATATTTAGGTAAAAACTGCTGACTTCCTCAGACATTTCCAGGCCTGAGTGTAAGTCAGCTGAGTATGTCTACAGGTGTTATTGACCTGAGTGGCTATGCTTTCAGATACCACCTACAGGTGTATCTAGGACTGAATGAGTTATAAGGGAATGGTCATCAAGTGGCCCCTCATGCTGCAGCCCCCTGTGCTATGGACCTCTGGGACAAGGACAGTGGTGAGTGGAGTCTACCTGGAACCAGTCCAGGAGACAGCCGACAGCCAGGGATTCTGTCCATTGGACATCAGGCAAGAACTGTATTACTGCAGGTAACAGCGAGAGGGGAGAAGGGGTTTGCTTGAAAGAGTTGCTGAGGAATGGGGAGCGTGGGAGGCTTGCTTGATAGACATTTCAGGTAACAGGTGGGTGGCCAGCTGGAAACTGTTCAGTGTGGTTTGGAGTGAGGGGACACATAAATCTAGGGATAGGTGAAACTCCCTACATAACTCCCTATATTGGGTAGAGTAACAGGTAGGGAAGAGGTGTAACACCCTATATAGGGCTAAAACTATACTAGAGATTGAGAAGACACAAAAACCTAGGGGTCTTGGAAAAACTCAATATATGGTAGGGTAATTAAAGGAATTTTAAAGGACAAATCCACAGTGGAAGCAGATAAGGTAGAATGAGGAGAGTGGTGCAGTGCAGTGGTTGTGGGGTGACAGTCTTCAGTGAGACTTTCTGGAGGCTGTGTTGCTGCCCTATCTGCATGCACCTCACTGGGCTGAGGCAGGAGGTGGCCAGACTCAAAGCCGAGTTGGCTTGGGTTTGTGGGACCATCTCTCCCACCCAGGGACCACCTAGTCCACCGCTGCTACCTCAGAGGTTGCCCAGTAGGAGGAATGACTGGATAACAGTAGGCTCAAGGGATGGTTTGGGTGGTGAGGTGTAGGTACATCCCACAAACAGTTTCACAACACAACCTCTATTCTGCCCTGGAAGAGTGGGAATGTCTCACCAAGGGACCTGTAGTAGTGACTGGGGTGGATGCTGGGGTCCTCCACAGCAGAGACCCCAAGGGGATGACAGAAGACCCCAGAGGAGGAGAAAGTGAATCCTGGTAAGGGACTCCATGGTAAAGGGGACAGAGTTGGGAGTAGGTAGAGACAAGTAGTGGGAGGTTCATTGCCTTCCTGGCACCACAGCAAGCAGGGATGGAAAGAGGATCCAAGGGATAACCGGGGCAGCAGGAAGGGGGGAAGAGGAAGACATCATTGTCCATCTGGGGACAAATGGCCTGACATGGAATGAGCCAGCAATCATGCAGGACAAGTTCAGGGAGTTGGGGAGGAGTCTTAGGTAAGTAGCAACAATCTGCGACCTTCTCAGAAGTACTACCTGTCTATGACAGGGGACTGACAGAATTCTCTGCACCAGGAACTTCAATGCATGGTTGAATAAATGGTGCAAAGAAGAGAATTTCAGTTTCATTGGGGACTTGGGCCCACCTGGAGGGATAAGGGCCTGTACAGGGGTGACAACCTGCATCCATCCAGGAGAAAAAACATAGACCTCAGAGAGTAGTTCAAATGCTATATTTGCAAGCATTTAAACTAGCTAAGGGGGAGGCAGAATGAGGCAGGCAGGTAGACATAAACTGTTCCCCCTCCACAAGCTCAAGAGGTCAACTATGGGAATCCAGAGTAAGAAAAAACATAAAAGAATCAAAAAATAATGAAATCCAGGAAGTAGAAGAAAATAATGAAGCAAAGATAATGAGTGAGCGAAATAAGGAGGGGGGGAATTGCAGCACATTCTGGAAAGTCATGTGTGCAAATGCTCGTTGTCTGGGCAGCACGATTGTGGAACTTGAGGTCACCATAGCAGAAGCAGACCTGGAGTTAGTCACCATTACAGAGACCTGATGCAGTGAAAACCAGGACTGGGATATGGCCATACCAGGTTATGGTCTGTTCAGAAGGGACAGGGTAGTAGAAAAGGGGGAAGAGTAGAACTTTGTATAATGGATAACATACAGGCTACAGAAATACAAGGGGGCAGGGGGGGAGCAGAGGTACTTTGTGTCACCCTGGAGAAAAGGAAAGTGGCCATTATTCACATAGGAGTGACCTTCAGACCTCCAGCATAGCGGGAAGAAGTGGATGGGAAAATAAAAGCAATCCATAGGATGACTCTCAAGGGAGAGGTGATACTACCAGAGGACTTCAATCTACTGAACGTGGATTGGAGCCTCCCAGCTGTGGCAACAGCCAGGAGTAGGGACATCCTGGACTTGCTGCAGGGGGCATTCCTCAGGCAACTTGTAATGGAACCCACTCATAATGGGGTGTTGCTGGACCTGGTACTGACACATGTGGACAGTATTGCTGATGTCACAGTGGGAGACCACTTGGGGACAACCAGTGACCATCATACGGTGTGGTTTAATATAAGTACCAGGTTAGAATTGAACCACATGAGTATGAGGGTCATGAACTTCAGGAGGGCCGATTTTAAGAAAATATGAGAATGCCTCAGAGATGCCCTGGCAGGGAAAAGGAAACTATGGGGAGTCAAGGACCAGTGGGCAAAAATAAAACGGCACTGAAAAAGCTACAAATCTCTGGGTCAGGCAGGTTAGCAAGGACAAGAGAAAAAAGAAACCACTATGGTTATCTAGTGAGGTAGTGGAAAAGGTAAGAGCAAAAAAACTGGCTTTTAGAAAGTATAAAATAACACAGAAAGAGGAGGATAGGGAGACTTATCAGGAGAAACAAGGGGAAGCAGGGAAGGCAGGAGAGCAAAAGAGCAAACAGAGGAGAATATTGCCAAATCAGTAAAAAAAGGGGCAAGACATTTTTTAGATACATAAGTGAAACGAGAAAGTCCAAGGGAGGGATAGTAAGGTTGAAAATGGGAGGAGGGGTGTGTGTGGAAGAGGATCACCAAAAAGTGGACATATTAAACTAATGCTTCTGTTCAGTATTTACTGAGGAGTGGGTAGGTAGAAGGCCAATGACAAAAGACATGGGTATTAATGGAAGGGAGGTGGACACTAGCCCTTTTACTGTGCAAAGAGTCCTAATGGAATTGTCATGATTAAAAGTAGGGAAGGCAGTGGGACCAGAAGGGGTGCATTCCAGGTTGCTGAAGGAGCTCAAGGAGGAGTTAGCTGCATCTCTGACAGCCCTGTTCAGCCTGTCATTAGAAATGGGAGAGGTCCCAGGAGACTGGAGGATGGCTGATATAGTCCCACTCCACAAAAATGGAAACAGAGAGAAAGCTGGAGATTACAGGCCTATCAGCTGTACTTTGGTAGTGGGCCAAGTAATGGAACCACTACTGAAGGAAAGGATTGGAGAATACCTTGTTTCAATGATCTCTATGATTTGAGGCAACATGAGTTCACAGCGGGAGGTCTTGACAGACAAACCTGATCAAGTTCTTTAACTGGGTAACCAAGGAAGTGGATCAAGGAGGAGTGGTTGACATAGCCTGCCTGGACTTCAGTAAGGCCACCGACACCATTCCACATAGCAAACTGGTGAGCAAGCTGAGAAGTCTTGGAGTGGGTCCTAAAGTAGTAAGGTGGGTAGAGAGCTGATTGGACAATAAGAGTCAGAGGGTGGTGGTAAATGGCATCCACTCTGGAGAGGGCAAAGTGACCAGTGGGGTGCCACAATGGTCAGTACTAGGCCCAGTCTTCTTCAGTGTCTTTATAAGTGACATTGCAGAGGGACTGAAGGGAAGGTATGCCTGTTTGTGGATGACACAAAAATCTGCAACACAGTAGACTCACCGGGGTGGGGGGTGGAAAGAATGAAAGACAATCTAAAAAAACTGAAAGAATGTCACAGGTTTGGCAGCTGGGCTTCAACAAAAAAAAGTGAAAAATCATGCACTTAGGGTACAGAAACCTGTGGGCAACATATCAACTGGGAGGAGAAGTACTAGCAGTCGTAAAACAGGAAAGGGGCCAGGAGGTAAGCATTTCTGATGATCTAAAGGTAGCTAAAAAGTGTGGCAAAGCAGTGGGAAAGACTAGCAGGATGCTCAGATGCATAATCAGCAGAAAGAGGGAGGTTATAATACCATTGTATGGATCACTAGTGAGACCCCACCACAAATACTGTGTCCAATTCTGGAGACCCCACCTCCGAAAGGACATACGCAGGATAGAGGCAGTACAAAGGCCTTACTGAAGTCCAGGCAACCAAAATAGTGCAATGCCTGCATCAGAAGCCCTATGAAGGAAGGCTTAAGGAATTAAATATGAACTCCCTAGAAGAAAGGATGGAAGGGGGGATATGATAGCCACATTTAAATACCTCACAGGTGTAAACCAGTTACAGGAAGAGAGCATTTTCCAGAGAAAAGGATGCTCGAGGACAAGAGGTCACATTTGAAGCTGAAGAGGGGAGGGAGACGAAAATTTGAGAAAGTACTTCTTCATGGAAAGAGAGGTAGATGTCTTGGAACAGCCTCCCAGCTGAGGTGGTGGTGGTTACATGGTTAAAAGATTCAAGAAAGCATGGGATAGACACAAGGGGATCTTAGAAGTAAAGCGGGGGGGGGGAGTTCAAACCAGAGACAGAGTAGGGTCTGCGGTGGCACTGCAGGTAGGGAAAACAGGGCAGAGTAGGTGGGCCAAGAGGTCCTTATATGTCGACAACTTCTATATTTCTGTATTTCTATGACTCCTACCTGGCAGCCCACTTTCATTTTCAATGGGCGCGCTATGTCTGCACCTGTGCTCTGCATAGCTCCCACTAGCTAGTTCCCTCTACAAAACTATATACTATAAAAACTATAATATGGTTGACCATACACAACTCGCCTTGTGTTTCCATCTCAGGGTTGAGATAACAGCATGAACCTCTTGAGCTTTGCTGTCAAGTTCCATATGCTGTTATCTCTACCCCCTCAATGGAAACACAGGATTGTTATGTATGGTGACTCGTACATTATTCTTAGAACCCTACATCCTAGCAGACATCCTATTTGATAGTGGCCAGCAAGCCACTTGACCAGCACATCCTTCTCTAGCCAGCTTCTGAGTTTCATGGGCAGCTTTTAAACTCTCCCTTTCACCTGCCTGTAGCATGTTTACAGACAGGGGGTGTTGCAAACTATTGTGACTAGGTAGAGAGGGTTGCCATGCTGTTTTCATGGCCCTGTGGACCATTTGCATGGAAACCCATACCCCCTTTCTTGCATGGCTGATGTGTTTTCTGACCGCACAAGGAAAGGTTGTGACCACTGTTGTACATAGCATGATTAGCTCACAAAGTTACCAGTGTCACATATCGGTTGTTGTGACCATATAGTGACACCTCCTTGCAAAGTATTATATAGATCCTGACCTGGCATGTTGAGTGGTCCTCTTTCTTACCCAGCCACCAAACCATTTGCTCTCTGGCGTTCAGAGATGCTCCCCACCCTTACCCTATTATTTACAAAAAAATACAGTATATGCAATCACTAGGAGCCCAACCCCAGTAATTGTCCCAGTGCGATTAAAAAACAGCACTTTCCCTTCTCCCCAATCAGTAGCACCCATCTCACCCTCTTCTCGTCACAATAAAGAAACCACATTCCTCCTCAGCATACTAGCACCCCATGTCACCCTCCTTTCCCCCCATGCCAGATGTAGTTGAAAAAGTGACCACTTGGAACCCTACACAAGTGTCACCAAAGACCCTTGTCCCATTCTGATACTTGGTCCCCAACCCTGCTTTCAGAAATACTAAATAAGTGAATCAAACAAAAACAACAGTTTCTCTTCACCACCGCCCACTAGTACTTTTCTATCCACTTCTCCCATCCCTGCCTCACTTAATGTAATCCCCTTCCCCCAGGACACTAGAAAACCGTGCCACACTTCTCCATCATTCTAACTGTAGTTAGGAAAAAAGACAGCAGTTAGCACATTCATCCTTTTACCTCCTTGGCTGGCCACCATCTAATGAGAGAGTGAGAGAAACAGACAGAGTGAATACTGTGTCTGTACAGTTATGATTGTTATGCTCTCTTGTTTCATCTTTTTTAATTTACTGGTGGCATATGGTATGGAGGTGGATGCATAGAGTCCTAAGGGACTGGGAGAAGGGTGGTTTACTTAACTGAGGTGGGGGGGTAGAGGGGCATAAATGTGCTAGTGGGAGACAGGGAAACTTTTTATTTATTTATTTATTTAGTATTCCCAAAACGTGGTTCACATTTCAAACACTTCATTTATTTAGTGTTTCCAACACCGAGGTTGAACACCCTCATATCCACTGTATGTGAGGTCTTCAGCAGCACTGGGGTTGGACTCTCAGTGGTTGCTTTTTCCATTAATTACACTTGACACTGGGGCTGAGCATCCAGTGATCGAATTAATCAAAGGGAAAAAACCACTGGGATGGGCTACTAGTAGCTGCATTTTATTTATTATTTTTTTAATCAGTATTTTGTTTGACCAGCGGCACCCCACAGCCCCATCACAAACCTTCTTGCAGACTTACAGGTTATCCATCACTTGCTCAGAACCCATTGGGTGGGTGGGCAGCGATGTTAGTCATGCGGCAGCCTGCAGGGGTGCTGGCTAGGAGCAGCCCAGCATCTTTTTCCCTTAGTTATCTCCCTGGACTGGAGCTTCGGGATGTGAGCACCAGCATGTCAAGCTCCAGAGCTACCCCTTTCTTGCGTGCACTCCCACTGCACTGATGTCTGGTCTGCAACAGCTGGCAAACCTTGCCATCTGAACTGATGTCCCCTTTCCCCAAAAGAAGGAGTGTTGCCATCAGGAGCATGATCCTCCCTCATCCTAACACTATCCCTTCCCGAACCTGGGTCATTGGCATCGGGGGCAGATGCGTAACTGCTGGGCCAGTGCACTTTTTATTATTAACAAAAAAATGTGTCTGTCACAGTGGTGGGCACCCTGTGTCGGAATTAAGTGGGGAGACAATCACACCAACCAGGACAGCCTCTGGTAGCTGCATAATTCTCTCTCTCTCTTTTGTTTTATATTTTCTCCCCAGAACAGGAAGTAATTATGTGTTCACAGATATGAACACATTATTACTTCCTTATGTCATAAGATACTGGAAAAATGTGGCTTTCGCCATGTGCAAGTCTGAGGCAACAGGGGATAAGATCCTGCGTAAATTGATCCCATCCAGCTTAGGGCTTATTGTTTTGAACTGCTTCAAATTTCAAGTTTCAAATCCCAGTCATCTTTTGCTTACTGATGAGCAAAAAAATGGATCCTTTTCATAGTGTTCATGTTTTGTACCACTTTATAGCACAAAAATCACTGGGACAGATTTCTCCAATATTGACCAGCTCTGAGATCTTGGCTCAAAATGAGTTCCTTGCAATATTTTAATGCAAGCATGTCTAGAGATCATTGAGATACAGTATTAACTGTCAAAAGATGTTCTTTTTTATAGAAGTGTCTTCCCTATCCCAACTATTGTGGTACTACTGTGCTGTAATAATAATTTTTAAAGGAATTCTTTTAAATAAAGGACTGGGGATATAAATAATGAGAGGCTTGGATGCTTGCTGGCGTTGGCTATGTAATATAGTTGGCTTGTGCATATACTCAGGCTGTGCCAACAAGATGGAAGCTATTATCATTTGACAGCTTGTTTAGAACATGACTAGGAATAATTAAATGCCACCTATCACAAAGTGTAAAAAAAAGATCTTTTAAAGAGTAAATTGGACTTCCATCACTGAAAGATTAAGAGGCAGACTAATATGGGAAATCAGCTGAGCACATTGTCACAACCCTTTGGAAATTACGAGAGTTCCAGGTGAACAAAGATGGTGATTTGATGTCTTATGTTGGGCAAATAAGAAATATGCACTGCACAAGCTTTAAGGCTTACACTGTGTCTGGCAGAATGTCCCAGTAATTATCTGGTTGTCACTGTATATAAAGACATGCTTTATATTTGCAAGAATTGTGAGCAGCTTTTGCTAGTGGAGGGTATCCTTACTGAATTATATGAAATACTATAACAGTGTGTCAGTTCAATTCAGTGTTAAATTAGCAGCAGTTGGACATTTCTAAACCTTGTCTTCACATCAGTACAAAAGTAACCTGTGATGTACGTGTCCCTAATAACAGATATTAAAAGGGTCTTGAACTATGTAGCCCCTTATTCTTTCAGAAATTGACTTGAACATTAGTGTGGAAATTAATTGGTTCCTACGGTGGATACTGAAATATGTATTTGCCGTGTCCAACAAGCAAGCTACAGAATAAGTGGGGCCTGGAGTCAACACTTAACATTACCTAGTGACCAAAAAGTGAGGGGCCATTGGTACATCTACTGTATGAAACATGCAGGTACAAGCATGGAATATTTAGGCTTCTGTCTATATCCTATGTGTGCAAAGAGACTAGTGATTTGAGACACCAGCAAGGGCATGGCTATACCATCAGGGCTATAATATCAGTACAGGGTTGACACAGTGGCAGTTAACTTATTATATTAACTGTTAACAAACATAGCATTACCAGAATGTTGATGGTCTGAGAAACCAGAGCAGAAGTGAAATAATACATTGGCACAACTGTTAGTCTGAACCCCTTGAGGAAGTATCACTGCCCCTTGAAACATAGGGGAGTTGTACTTCTACTTCATGAAGTTTGCCTTCCTGATATCTAAACAGCAATAATTGGAGATGCCTTTCCCATCAGGTACCTGTTCAATCTAGTATTAGAACTCACTATACAGTCTCCACTTATTACCTTCTCTGGTAATCTGTTCCATAATCCTATTGCTCTCTGGATGAATAAATGCATTTTAAGTCGCTCCTGATTCCTTCTCCCTTTAAGCTTGTACTCATACTGGTTATACTGTCCTGGAGTATGCTTAACAGGCTGCCCAAGTCTGTTGTTTATATCCTTTTCCTAATTTTCAGTATCAGATCACAGCCTTAGGAGCACTAGCCTTTTCTCATATGTCATATTCTCTAATGCCATAATTATCTTTGTAACTCTGTGCTACACATTTTCCAGTTCTTTTATGTCCTTTTGGTGATATCATGCTCAAAATTGTATTTACTATTCCAGCTGAGCCTGTCCTGTGCCATGAACAAATACATTTTCATTTCCTTTTCATTTATTTCCATTTTATTTAATCCCAGGATCAACAAGCCATAAAATTAACATAGTGCATGCAAATGCAAGAAACTTAGCTAAAAAATGAACCAATTTAAATTCGGGACTCAGAAGGAAAACTGATACATCATAGGTCTAACAGAAACCTGGCTAACCAAAAATGTTTTTGACAAAGAAATCAATTGGGATGCCAATAATCAAGTCAGACTGAACAGGCCCAAATCAGAAGAGGGGCTAATGCTTTAAGCTGCTTAAAAGTAAATATAGGGTCTGTTTATTCACTACCAAAAGTAGACCAGCGGAACTTTGACTTGCTGGTCCAGATCCTACAAGAATCAACTAATGGAGGTGATCTGATGCTCGCCTGGACAAGCACTTGTGAGGAGCATCATTCTGATGTCATCCAGTATTGCCAAGTGGATGCAGCTCTGAGCTGACTGCTGTGTGGACTGACTGTAGCAGGAGCTGCTGACGATGGACAAGATAACCCTAAAATAGGAAGCACCTACCGCAATGCTCAAGATAAGTTATGACTATACAGTGCAGGTGTTAAGGCAAAAAGAAAACAGAAACTATTTGTTACCAACCTGTAAATAAACTCTTTCTCCCCCCAGCATATCTTGTGTTGCCAGTGTCTGGGTATGTCTAAAAGCGTCTGCTGTACTTGAGAGCTCTCTAATGGCCATTCCTTTGTAAAGCAAATTTCTTGAAGTAAAAAGCAAATGCCTCGATGGCTGCAGCTGCCCACACTTCTAATATAACATGACAATTCTCTGCCTGAAATAGCCAAAAAACGCAATGCTGCAGGAGCCCCTGACTTCTCCTCTCCCAGAAATTCCAGATGGTAAGGTTAAGGTTAAACCCTTAAACAACTGTAAGATTTGACCTTTTCTGGAAAAAGCTGCATTGAGTGAGCTGCAGAATAAATCTTTGGAGATGCCTGACATACAAGCTGCTTCAATACAAGTCACTGAATCTGATATAGCAACTCAAAACAGGGGTGGGGAGGGGTGCTCAGGCATTAACATGTTTGCTGACCAACTTAAAAAAAAATAAGTTTCAGAAGATTCAATATCTTCGGCGAACAATACCTCCACAGAGAGTCAAGTGGAGCATTTAATAAAACACACAGTTAACAGCATTAAAACCGAGATGCTAGAAGCAATGACCTTATTTAAAGCGGAGGTCTTATTTATTTGTTTATTTGCTTTTGTTTATCAGGTAAGCACACTAGATAGCCAAGTGCCTATTTTCAGGAGCGACCTGGGAGGTTACAAAGGTAGCAGATGTAAACATTACAGGGGACAATACCATCAGCATTTGACAGAGCCAAAGGTAACATACAATAACATCAGGCACTGACAGATTCATTGATAGATAAATAACAACATATATACAGACATGGTTAGTATCATACAATCAGGGATTCAGCCATAAATCCTAGGGGTGAGGAGGGGATAGGGAGGTTTAAGAGGAGTGGAGGTGGAGAGACAGGGGGGAAAGTGGGAAAGGAATTTAATAAGTAAACTCTCAAAGAGCAATCAGGGCAGTGAATGGGCCCTGTGCTTAGGGATACAATTAACACAGCTAACTGATTCAAGAACATCAGCAGAGAAAGTGTGATTCGATAAAACAGGATATCTTTCCCCCCAGTGGGTTGGGCTGAGAATAAAGAGCCTCAGCCCTGGGACTAGTCTGCACAGAGACAGAGGCCAATTTAAGGAAGCTCCATAGTGAGGCTTTAAAGCAAGGATGTGAGGTGGCGCGGAGCGGGTGATGGCAGGAAGGGAGTTCCACACTCTGGGTGCATAAGTAGCAAAAGCCTGATCACCTGCAAGGGTATGGGTTTTTGGAACCAGTAGAGCCTGTGAGTCACTGGATCTTAAGTGGTAGGAGGAGGTTCCATGAAGAAGGCATCTGGTGAGAGCGGAAGGGGTGGAGGTTAGGGCAATGTTGTTGATAAAGTTGCTAATGACAAATACGCGGTGCTTATCTGGAAGGAGCCATTCCAGTCATGAATAAAGCTCACAAAGATGTATGAGGTGGGGGCCAGAGGGTGCAAATTGGCATATGTTGTTGTATGCAGTGTCCCATTTTGTGAGATTGGTCTTGGGAACATTGGGCAAAATAAAAAACTTCTTTCACAACAGTAGCCACCTCAGTCACAGATTTAAATGTCAAATTGGAACTACTGACTCTGCGTACTGAGACGGTGGAAAATCGTGTGTCTCAGGCTGAGGACTTGGTAATCTCCTGGGTGAAAAAAATAATTGCCTCACTAAACAAGTAGAGCAGCTACAAGATCGGGTTGCTTAACAGGAAGACCGTGTTCGTCGGGGTAATTTGCGTTTACTAAAAATACTTGAAGGTGCTGAAGGCAATGGTGACCCTCTGCCTTTCTATGAGAAAATGCTAACTCAAGTTCTAAATTACAAATATCCTGAGGAAAAGATCCATTTGGATCATGCACACAGAGTGGGCAGTCGTGTGGGAAATAACACCTATCCCAGGCCAGTTTTTATTAAGCCTCACAAGTTCCTCGATAAAGAAGCAATCTTGGCTAAGGCACGCATTGAAAAGGGTATAACATATGAGTCAATCAAATTTAATGCTTTCCTAGACATGTCTTCAGAAACAAATGCAAAGTGTAAGCTGTTCAATCCGGTCAAAGAGAAACTATATCATAAAGATGTTTGCTTTTCAATGAACTATCTGGCCAAATTATGCTTTGTTGTTAAGGGCAAATTGAAGACTTTTGACAATACAGAAGATGAAATGGCTGCATTTAATGAACATTATAGCTGATCATTTATACCCTTAACTTAGTAGGACTTTAATTAATTGAAAGCTAGTGGGGGGGGTGGTTGTGCAATAACGACATGAGATAAAGGAGCTATAACAAAGGGCTAAGGGAGGGAAGAACATGAGTGCTGGTGGGTTTGAGAGTCAGGGACACAAAAGAATGGTAACATTTGAGAAAAGATAGGGAAGCTAACTTAATAGGGGTAAGAACCTGTAATTGAATGTCTTATATGGACAGGAAATGCAACATAATTTAGGTAAAATGCCCAATACATAAAGAGGGGAGGAGAAAAGTGAGAAGAAAAATACTTTTTTTCTCCCCTTTCTTCTCTTCTTTGTTATTTTGAAGCTGCTCTCTAACACAATTATTTATATTTATAAGAAAACTGGTAAAAATAAAACTTTGTAAGAACATTTACATAGTTTATGAAATGCTTCGGGCTGGTCCAGCATTGCTGCTCAGAGCATAATGATGACCACACATATTTGGAGGGGTGAGATCTGGAACCTATTGGACTCCACTGTCATTTTGTTTAGGGTGGGGGAAGGGGTTTGGTGTTTCTTTCATATCAGTAAAAAGAACAACTTTCAGCTCAACATTTTCTTTATGATAAATCATTCTAACACTAATAAGCAAACTAATTGGCATAATTGGCATGTGGGATGGGGGAAGGAGACCCAGCCTATATATAAATTAGAATATGAGATTTATGCAAAAACAGAAAAAAGATATAAGCGATGTTACAGGAGACCCATTTCTGCGATAAAGAATCATCATGGTTTATGAATAGATGGGGAAATGTAATTTTATCAAACTACAATAATAATTTGAGGGGCACTGCTATACTATTTAATAAATCAAACCCATATCCTAAAATAAGCAAATCTGACATAAATACACAGGGAAGGTGGGTTATAGTAGATTTAAAAATTCCTAGTTTAAAAGTTATGATGGAACCTATTTATGCACCAAATGAAAATAGCACACATTTCTATACACATTTTTCTTTACACTTTCCACTTTTCCACCTCCATATATCATAGCAGGAGACTTTAATGTAGTGCTTTATGTGCAGGATAAAACATCTAAATTAGACAAGGCACATCGGTCCACATATCTAATTATTAAAAAATATATTAGTGAATTAGGCCTAGTGGATCCTTGGAATGTCAAATATCCAACAGAAATCTGGCACTACAATTAATATAGTATGGGACACATTTAAAGTCTGGTTAAGAGGCCGTTTAATTAACATTAACAAATTTGGAAGAAAAAAATTGGATTTAATAGTTAACCAGCTACAAAAAGAGATACACTCTCTTCAATATATACATACCCAGACTTTGGATGCTAGAATTTTTAATAAATTGATTCAAAAGAAAGACCAGTTAAACACTAGTCAACAAGACCAAATTACTCAACAAATTATGCATACAAAATTGAATTTGTAAGTTAGAATTTCAACATTCAAAACAACGCTTCATAACCAACTAGTTAATACCCGCAGCTGCTCCTGTCACTAATTGGCACTGCACAACTACCACATAGCACCAGACAATGCCCACTGGGCTGCATCCCCACCACACCTCCCCCCCACACACCTCCCCTGGTTCCCTGCCCTCTGCTATCACCTGCATCTGATGAACCTTGGAATAACTGAATTGTTTAAAATTGTTCTCTGAATGAAACCATTTGTGTAACGTTTATCTACTACTGTTATGAACTCTTTAAACTTTTAACTCTGTCTGTCCTCTCAGTGACGAGGTACCTTTGTAAACGAGCCTCTGGCTCAAAGGTTGTAAATCTGAAATTGTACAAATAAACAAATAAATAAACAAAATTACCTATATCTATCAGATAAGACTCAAGAAATTATTGGCTTGGCAAACAAGGAGAGAACAACAAAAAATGATATATTAGCAATAAAAAACCAACAGGATAAGTTAATTGAGGATCCTGACATGGTTAATAAATGTTTATTTGACTACTATCAGGATTTATATAAATCTGAATGCCCTGATATTTCAACAGAATAAATTAAACAGTATCTGCACTTATTACCTCCACCATACATGCCTACTAAATTTCAAAACCAATTAGAGGCTGCTATTATGTATGAAGAGATTGAATTAGCTATGAAACAATTACCTGCAAATAAGTCTCCTGGTCCAGATGGGATAGTAATTGAACTATATAGACAATTTAAAGATTTACTTATCACTATAATGCTTACACTTTTTAATTAATTCTGGGACACTTCCTAAATCTTTTCATGAAGCCATTATTCATGTTTTCCTAAAGAAAAAGAAAAATCCACTGAGCTGCTCCTCTTATTGACCCATCTTCCTATTAAACATGGATTATAAAATGTTTGCTAAAATTATTGTAAATAGATTAGAAACCATTCTTCTAATTATAATAAATACTAATCAAAATGGATTTATAAAGGGCAGGACAATACAAGAGAATGTTAGACAATATATTAATATACTGTCATTAGCTAATGATGAAGATGCAATACTCTTAGCACTAGATGCTGAAAAGCTTTTGATAGTGTAGAATGGAAATATATGCTAAAGCTGATAGAGGAGATGGAGGTAGGGGAGCAGCTCATCAGTTGGCTTCAATTAATATATAATAGCCCAACAGCCATTGTTAAAACTAATAATAATTATTCACAACCTTTTAATTTATTTCATGGCACAAGACAAGGTTGCCCACTTTCCCCACTACTATTTACAATGGTAATAAAAACATTAGCTGATAGAATAAGGGCTAATCCAGGCATACAAGGCATCTCTATTAATAATACAACTTATAAATTAAGTCTTTATGCAGATGATATACTTTTATATATAGCTTCCCCTGAAACATCTATCCCAGAGATTATTTAGACATCTAAACAATTTGGATTATCTGGATATAAAATTAATTGGAATAAAACGGTAATGATGCCAGGAGATCAAAATAATAAAATAAATTACCCAGTAGTTTACCATATGCAGATTGATAAAGAAATCCAATATTGCAAACGATTGAAGAATTAGATCACTGGAAATGCTTGCCTTTAACATTGATTGGACATATTAAAATAATAAAAATTAAGATTCTCCCTAAATATATTTTTCTTTTTCAGTCCTTGCCACTAATTCTACCTCAAACATACTTTCATCGGTTAAAGAAAATTATTACGAAATTTATATGGAATAGTAAATCTCTTAGAATAGCTTATTCTCATTTAATACGAGACAGAGCTAGTTGTGGGCTAGCCCTAGCAGATATGTTTAACTATTTTTTAGCTGCACAAATTGTTCCAGTTAGGGAATGGCTATATGAGAATAAAAGTCCATCAAAAATGACACTACTAGATATTAAAACACGTTCATATTTCAATATGATGCAATTATTGTATTCAGACTATCATAAAAAAGTAAACAATATAGCATTGAGCCAAGACACTATAACTACAATAGTGGCTTTGGAGAAAGCTCATCATCAACTTAAAGAAAACAATATAATTTCTTCTTATTCACCTATTGTGCAAAATTATAAATTTGAACCGTCAGTCAAAGACCAAACTTTTCAAATTTGGTATGTGAGAGGCATTAAACAAATGAAACATATTATAGATAAAGAACATTTAACAACCTTCTTAACCCTTCAACAAGATTTTAATCTACCTAACATGCACTATTTTCAATATTTGCAACTGTGAAACTTTGTACAGGTTTCCTATAAAAACAAAATAAAAATTGGACCTCATCAGTACTTAATATATTAAATGATACATCTTTTAAAGAACAACACAAACTAATTAAAAATGGGAAAGGGATCTAGGCATAAATATAATAGACCCCTTTTGGCAAAATGCATTAAAATCATATACATGCTATGTAAAAACCAGCAAGCTTCAACAGATTCAAATTAATACCTTTTTCAGAACTTATTATACCTCCTCTCAATTAAATCATTTTAATAGTGCCATTACTGAGAAATGTCCCAGATACACTACAAATATAGGAACTTTAATTCATATGTTGTATGCCTGTCCATACCTTTCCATTTTGTGCCATAAAATTATAAGGTTCATTCAAATAATGTTAAATAATAATAATATAGCCAATATGGGTCAATTGGCACTATTAATGATTCCATCTACGCAACTTAATGCAGATCAGATGATCTTTGCTTCCATTTCAACAATAATTGCAAACAATGCATACTACTTAAGTGAAAAGATAGGAATCCTCCAATAATTTAATCCAGGATTGACTTTATGATAGAAATTTATTTATTTATTTAGTTTCTGTTGACTGGGTAAGTGCACTAGACAAATTCTGCCTATTTTCAGGCACGACCCGGGGGAGGGGGATACAGATGAATGCCAACTGAATTTGAACCAGATTAAACTGTTGGTGGTATTTTTAATGAATGAATCATGAATCTAGAATGGATTTACTGTATTAAAGGAGAGGTGCATGCATTTGAGAAAATGTGGGCCTCTTTCCAAGACAACATATGATTGGGCATTATTAGTTAACTTGAAACTAAATTAAATTAATATTTACTGGCTGGATCCCCCATTCTCTGGAATATGATGATATATATGATTGGAAATAAAGGGCTTAAGATCTGAATTGATGGAAAAAGAAATAAAAAAAGAAAAAAGAAAAAAAAAGAGCTGATGCTCGCCTGAGACTTTAGCACAACCTGCCATGGCCTGAGGGGGGACAGACCCACAGAAAAGCATGGCAGCCCTGAGTATGATCCAGCTGGTTGACTCCCTGACAAGGAAACATTCATACAACATTCATACAACAGTGCCGGGAAAACTCTGGATTTGATATTCATCACTTCACATTTAAAAAGTCTTAAGTAGCAGGGTACTAAATCCCAATCTGGGAGGCCATAATCCAGTAACTTGTAGCCTTGAGAGAACTATTATCAAACCAACTAACCAAAATTACAAAACAAGTACATGCTACAGAACGTTCAGGGAGGAAATCTTTAACCTCAGCATGTCAAATGAAAGGTGAGACAGGCTGGACTTCACTCCGGATATAAACCGCTATCGAAGAATTCACCCATTCATTTCTTGCACTCTACAACAAGCATGCCCCATTAAAAACTAGTAGGATTAGAAAAAACACATGCCATGGGTAACAGACCACTTAAAAAATATAAATTAGAATCAAGGACAAGGCATGGAGAAAGACGAACAGGACAGCTAAAGGAGGTAATTGAGACATGTTCAAGAAACAACTGCAAATAAAATCAAAAGGGCAAAGACCATATATTTTAAGAACAAAATCAAAACCACACAAAAGCTTTACGGGATCTGAAGAAAGTAGTAATGGAGTCAAACGTAATAAGGAAGACAACAGCCCAAGATCCAAAAACTATAGCAATCTGCCTAAACCAGTACTTCTGCTCACATTCTGATGTAACACTTCCACCTACACTCATATCAGTAGTGTACAAGGTAAACTGGGGCCAGGATGAAGAAGTTTCTGACACAAACAGACCTAGCTTCCATTTTAAAATAATAAAACACTATGAAGTACAAAAGGAATAAGCAAACTGAATGACTTGGTGACTACGTATATGTATACTGTATCTGTATGAGTATCTACATCCATATTGACTTAACACATCTCTACTACTGGAATTGTTTGCATCGAATTTCCTGATTTTTTCCCTGCCCCCAGGTTGCAACTCAAAACAAGCCCACATGTACTCTGTTTACTTACCTGATAAAATATGTTACAAATAAATGAATAATAAAATGAAATAATGTAAACAAGTCTGCGGGGCAGGACATAATAGGAAATTAAGTTCCTAAATTAAGCAGCAGCCCGTATAGACCCAATTCTGACAAACCTGTTCAACAGAATACTAATAGTAGGACTATTCCCAGAGACATGGCAACATGAAAAAGTAGTCCCAGTCTACAAGGGATGGGGACATTAGCTCTACTATTGGCATTATCAAAATTAATTGAAAAAATTGTCTGCAAACAACTAACCTCATACCTAGAAAAATACAACCGACTTATGATTCACCAGTCGGGATTTGTGACAGGCAGGCACACATCAACTGCACTTGTAGTCTTCATTGGGGAAGTTGTGGGGGCCCTGAGCAATGGTGATTCCATTGGAGTGATGTACATGGATGTCTGAAAAAAGTTTGACATGGTGGACCACAACATCCTCCAAGAAAAATTTAGGAAAATGGGAGTTGCAGCATAAGTGAACTCCTGGTGCACATTTTACTTAACCAACTGTAGGAAGTCAGTTGCTATAGACAACACCCTGTCAGAGTTGGGGTACCTTTTCATGGGGTCCCACAGTAATTGATATTAGGTTCCCTTTTATTCCTGGTGTACATGAATGACATCCCTGGCCATTTACACCACTCCAAGATAAAACTCTATGCGAATGACACAGTCCTCTTTGCGAGAGCAACAGATTTCTCCCAAATGGAAAAAACTCCAATCAGACTTTGAAATCTTCTAAAGGGGTTTTTCTCTGCAAAGATGGTCCTAAGTGGAAAAAAGTCAATCATACTAAATCAGTGGTCAGAAAAGTGAATACCAGGCTGGGAGCACTCCAGCACAACCCCTATACCATACCCCAAAAAGTCAGTCTTACTCTAGTCACCCAACCACTGCTGCCAATTCTAGTGTATGGAAGCATAGTCTACCAGTATGCAAACATCCACTTACTATAAAGAGTGGATGTAACCTACCATATGATGTCAAGATTCATCCTCAAATGCCCATACAGCGTGCATCACTGTGAAATTCTTAATAGACTAAACTCTAATACTCTCAAGACCAGATGGGAAAAATCCAAAGCACTCATGGCTTACAAAATAGTTAAGGGCCAGATAACCAGACTCCAAAACCTTAGTAAACAATTCTTCCAAAACAAGTATGATACGTGAGAGATCAACAACAGGGACCTTCATGTCCCCAGGGGCTGAACCAACTATGGGGCAATGACACTCAATTACTTCATCTCAGAAACATTGAACTCCTTGCCTCCCGCACCATGTAGGAGAAAAAATCTGTCTGAATTTAAAACCTAACTACAAACAGAATTCACCAACATTTGTGATTGTAACTTAATTGAAATTGACTGAGTGATCCTCTTACTGTGTAAAAACCTTCCCCAGATCAACATCTGCTGTCTTGGCCCATACACTGCATTTGTACTTCTATCTGTCAGTGTTGATACTAGTGTAATGACTTTGTCCTCCTATCTTTAAATGTTGAAGCTATTGTAACATACTTAGTCAAATGACACCATTGAAAATAGGCCCATGGTGGTCCTAACAGTTCTTATCCTGTCTAAAAATAAAGATGTCTATCTAATAGGGAAGCAGCTATTCCTATAGTATGCAGATACTTGATTCCAGTCATTTAGATAGTGACCAGCCTAGGAGGTGAGATAAGGGTCTGTGCTAGTCATCATCCACTGCTCTACCCACAGTCATGAACAGGCATATTAGGGTGAGTTGGGCTACGGACAAGGGTGGAGGGTGGTGGGTTCTGCATTTGTGGGTTAGGGAGGGTGAGGTATGTAATTTTACACTGGGTGTCTAGGTGGATGGGGTCCTGCTAGATTACCAGAGTGGATATCATTTTACATTAGGAATTAGGGTGGGAGGCGATACCACAGTGAAACAATGAAAGAATTTCAGATAATAGGGCAATAACCAACCTGTTAAATTCCAATTTAACCAACTTCAGTAATTTTATTCATGAATTCCCTGGCCAAGTGCTCAAAGGGCAGTGCAGTCAGCCTTGAGTCAAAGCACTGTTGCTAGTAAGCTTCCTTTTCTGTGTGCCTGTTTGGACTGTGCATTTGCACTTAATAAAGTATTTGGCTATTTGCAATTACTCGACTGGACCTGGATTGTATCCCTTTTACAGGGATTGAGTGCCGATTCTTTTGACTGTGTTCCCATGTATGTGAACCTGTCAACACTGCCCTGGTGACCAGCATCCTCCCATCCCTGATCCCATGTATGTGAACCTGTCAACACTGCCCTGGTCACCAGTGTTCCCCCTCTTGCCCATCCCCTTTCCCATGTATGTGAAACTGGCAACACTGGCCTGGTGTCCAATATTTCCATCCTTCGCATCCCTGATCCCATGTATGCGAAACTAGTAACACTGCCATGGTGACCAGTGTTCCCCCCTTCCCATCCCTGAGTGCCCCATCCAACAATACCCAACAGTGCCTGGTGACTAGGGGAACCCCTACCCTGGCAGGTAGTACCCCACTACCCTGTTCCCCCATCCCATCCCGGAGTCAGCAACCGGCACTGCCCTCTGTTCTCCACTATAGCCAGCCACCAACTGAGCTGTCAAGGAGCACGTACTGTACAATCAGCTGTTGCAGTATGTGCTCCTTGACAGCTCAGTCAGTGGCTGATCATGGTGGAGAGCAGAGGGCCCTGCCAAACATGGCAGATGTTCTCTACCACCCAGGGTGGCCTCCGGGGATGGCACATGGGCCATTAGACCAACCCTAGCTGATCTAATGGGTGTTTGGTTTTGTCGGCACTGTACACATTTGAGAATTCTGAAAAAGGGGGTGGTGTGGCATTTCCCTTGTACAAGCCCCTAGCACCCTGGTGCAGCCAGCAGTTTGGCACAGACCTTGCGCATGGCCAGCCTGGTGCATTGGATCCCAGTGTGGTGCATAGGGCCTTTGTGAAGTGCAGAATCTGCATGTTTTGATTCAAAATGCCCTTGCGCCACTGCTGTGTGATGCAAGCACCTTGGGTCAAATTTAGAGCTTTGAGAATTGGGCCCCCTGTTTTTACTGCATACCATGATAGAAAAGATGAATTCCTGATTGGACTGGAGAATCCAGAGTTCTACCTGAAGGCTGTTACTTACAAAACAGTGTTCAAACTTTTATGAAACTCAGATGTCAATAAAGGACCTGGTTATGATGAGATTGACACTAAACATTTGAAGTTAGCTGTGGAAGAATTAGTGGGGCCTTTTAAAAAACTATTTTATCTGTTGCACAAAGACAGAGTACTGGATATTTCTGAAAATTATAGCTTGATCTCACTCTTAGCCATGCTGGCTAAGCTGCAGAAAAAGAGTGTACATAGCCAATTAATCACTTACTTGTCACAATATGACATTCTGACAGTGCTTAGCATGGCTTCAGGAGTAATAGTAGTACTACAACTGCCTTGATCAGGTTCACAAATTACCTGCACAGTGATACGGAGCATAGTTTGCTCACTGGTGCAGTCTTCTTGGACCTGACCGAGGCCTTCAATTTAGTGGACCACTCCCTCCTGAAGACAAGGCAGAAGGAGTCTAATCTGGAAGAGCCAGTTTTAAACTGGTTCTCCAGTTGTTTATTGGGATGCCATCAGATTGTCAATCTGAACAAGATCAAGTCTAAAGACTGCTGGTTCACATTGAGTCCCCAGGAGTTCGTATCTGGATCCCTTTTGTTTTCCTTATTTATTAACAACTTACCAGTCATTTGCAATAGAGCAAAGATATTGCTCTACGCAGATTATGCGGTCACATATTGTGCAGATAGGGATATTAAGTCCTTACAAGAAACTCTAGAAAATTAATTGATTAAAGTGGATGCATGGTTTCAAGATAGCAGACTTGTGCTTAACAAGATAAAAATAAAGGCAATGTAATTTGGCACTGCACTCAAATTAGAACATCATTTTAATCACTTTATAAACTCATTGCAGAGTAAGCAAGCTCTCAAATAGTACATGACTTTATTTAGGACTGGTTTTGTATTGTTGTTTGACCTATTAAGCACAGGTTAAATCAGCGCAGTCACAAATACACAAAAGGTTAGGAACAGTCTACATGTTAATAGATTTATTGACAGATTTTACAAGTAAAACATTAGCACACAGTTGCTTTCTACCTGTTCTAGATTATGGGAGCACTGTGTAGGGAAATGCTTCAGTTAAAATTTTGACTAAATTGAAAACATTACACAATGCAGTGTGTAAATTTGCTCTTAGAGCCGCACGACTAGAGCGCAGTTGTTCCCTGTATAAAAAACGTAATTGGTTGTCAATAAATGTGTCTCCATAAGGAAGGTGGGGCATCTTTGATGGCATCATTAGTATCAAATCATTAAACCTGAATTTCAGACCAAGTGATGCCGTTTCCTTCTCCATTCTACAGTACGACTCCAGTAGAGGTCAAAGATCAACATGTCTAAAACTACTGAACTGAGACATATTAAGGCCCCAGTTTGTTTGAGTCTTGTTTGAAATACTACCTAAACTGTATTACTGAATGAAATGCTTTACTTAGTGCTTACTAATAGTTTTTATAACTGTACTTATATGCTTATACACATATAACATACTGTGAAACAATATACTTGGTTAAATAATACTGGTTTTAACTATAGTTGGATGCATATGTTTATTACTGTTTTTATGTTTGCTTGATTTATATTACTTACATATAATACTATTATAATTATGATGTGTATGTTTTATTTAGTGTTGACTGCATTTTTGCATGTTTCACCATGCACAGGTGATGCCAGTATAGGGGCCATATGAGCCAGAACACCTGTCTGGTAACCAAATGAAAATGATAACAATCCCAGGGATCATAGCAGGCAGGGGGAACCACTAGCCTATCATTTTACAACAGGGATCGAGGTGAGTGGGGTTACTACTAGAATAACTGTCAGGATAGGGTAACACTGGACTACTATGGTAGGTATTTTACAATGGGAATCGGGGAAGAAGGGGTGTACCGCTGGACTATCAAAGTGGATTTTTTTAATATTGGGGATTATAGCAGAGAGTGGGGTACCACTAGACTACCAGAGCAGATATAATTTTAGAGCATGGATCGGGTTAGAGAGGAGGCACCACTAGAGTGCCAGAAATGTGTACAGTAGTGAACAGGAAATGAGTAATGGTGGAGGAAACAGATGAAGCTCTCGCAATGCCACTGCACATACAAATGCACAGAGGAATTATTCATAGCTGCTAATGGCCACATAATAACATGCAAATGGCCTTTTAGCACTTTGCATTCGATATGTGTCATTAGCATGTCACCCTCTGAATATGGCACTAGGAGCAAAGGTGCTATCCCATTTGGGAAGCTCTACCCACCTTTGCTTCTGGGTATCTGTTGCCAACAGGGGACTGTGATGTGCTGTGTATATGCACTTTGCAACAAGCAATGTGCGCAGTACAAGGTGTGCTGTCGGTATGAATATGCTTCCATGACAACCACACACTATTTCATGCAGAGCCCTATGAATTGCGCAGTCCAAACTGCCACTTCTGAATATTAGGGCCAAGTGCCTAAAAACTTGACTTCTGTCTAGATTATGTATTGCTCTTGTTAGCTTTGCCATTTCCTCTGAGCCTTCCCTAAATGGAGTAATTTTTTTAATCAATGTATCAGCTGAGAGACTAATTTAAAGCATGAATTTCATCAGATTATTACAGGATGAAGAAGTCTAAATTGAGCTGAGTGAATGTCTGGTAATTCCCACAGGGAATGGCCAAATCTGTAGTCATATGAAATTGTTCAAGGGGGGGGAAATAAGACAGAAATCTTTTGGCGTACATTCAGTAACTATAGTTTTAAGTTTTGGAGCTATCAAACCTTTTACTGAGGTTAGTACTGTAGGCTGAAAAAAAAAACATTTCTTCCATTTGGCTTGAGTCATAAAGAAATTCATTCCACCAAAATATGTTCAAGTTACTCCTGGGAAGCAAAGGGGGAAACTTTAGCTGCAGCCTGTCATTTAATCTGCCTGGAATTAATGCTTTGAGCTTGGAAAGATTTAATGCCAGTGCCTCCCCCAAGGGAACAAAACACCACACAACATGCATTTTAATATAAGCTAGACCATTTAATGGCATTAATCAAAACACATGTTGAAATATTTTCAGGTGTTAATTAGAATAACTTATAGTACATTAAAATGTGTATTGACATGGGAATAGATTTGCAGAGATACCTAAGGTTTTAATTGCTGTGCTATTAATTTATATGCTTATATATTTTTTTTGCTTTTATTGACAAAGCTGTACAGCCTGTTTGTGTTATGTGTATGCCACCGTAATGCATACTGTTCTACATTCAAAAATATAGTCCTAGTACTGATAAAAGGTAAGGTACTGGATAGAATTACAGTGCAAAGCTCTCATGTGGGCTACTGTGCTCAGACCATCATCAATGGAGATTCATGTAATGCAGTCTAGTAATTATGTAAAGGAACTACCACATACTAAAGTTGAAAAAGCTATTTATTATCCATCTTTATTTGACCCAGTTCTATTTTTGAATGTGTTGGATTTGTGATGTGAACTATTGCCCACTGGAAGTTAAGCTAAGACTTCTAAATCCATCTAATTTGTGGTCTGAGCCATGATTTGAACCCAAAACTCTAGTGGTGAATGCTTGCTGTACTGTCCTCTAAGCCATTCTCTCCTCTGATTCTTTAGTTAAAATGATAAAGAAAATATAACAGTGCTGCAGACTGAATGACATACATTATCCCCAAGGAAGTAAATTACTAAAGCAATGATTTTTCTTTACATGAATGAGTAGCAGTCGTACTACTGTTGCCGAAGGATGAGCCAATTCAGTGTTTGGCAAATATGCAATAATGTGGTACACAGACCTTGATTCAACGCAGTTGAATTGTTTGGCCACTTAAGATCACGTCGACATTTGGTCAAATCCTAAACAAATAACATTGTAGCCCTTTTGCAATTGGCCAGGGCTAGTCCTGCTGTCAATCCTGTAACCATCCAGTCATTTTACTTTCCATCCCCCCTTCCCAGATATTTATTATGCAAAGGCTCCTGGCACTATGCCTGGTGGTGAAAGAGGTTTTTTTTAACTGACTGGAGGAACAGGAGTGTGTGGAACAGGTTGGTATAGAGTGGAGGTGGTGAGATATGGTGGAGGGGTGCCTCTTACCCATATTTTTAGGCTGCTAAACCCCCACACCAGGGACCTGAGGTCTCTTCAGCCAAAGTGTCAAAACCAAATGGAAGATAGGAGGTACCAATCCAAGCTGAACTGAAGTTACCAATGTTTACATTTGCTGGCCTTTATTGTTGCTAGCCACTTTCAATCACTAGTTGTGTAATTCAAATTAATTTGAATTTTGGTCCCACATTGAGAAAGTTACTATAGCACTAACGTGAGTAGCACTGTACTAACCAGAAATGGTGCATCAGAATAGTGCAGGAGCCATGTTTAATGGGTCCTGTAGTACAGTCAAATTGGATAGAGAAATCATGCTAAATAAGTGAAACAAAAAAGTGGCACAAGTGTTACTTTCTTACACTGGCCCAATGGTGCTGAGGGTTGAAGTGCTGGATGCCACACCTCGTGCTACACCAGTGACCCAGGGTTGTCGGGGTTTGGCTGGGGAGGGCAGGGCTGGATTGAGCCACCTTATGGTAGCTCTCCTCTTGGGATGGGTTTCTGTGCTGCTTCACTAGAGAGAAGTGAAGGGAGGGGAGGATGTCATTAGGTGCTTGACAATGGCCATGTTCTCCGCATGGCTTCCAGCCTGGAATGTGGCCCTTCACACCGACATCCTCTGGGGCGGGGACTTGGGCTTAAGTAGCTACTTCATTAACCATGGAAAAAGCCTCATCCCACTGCCATGCCACATGATCCCAGCAAGGGGGGGAATGAACCCCCGGATTGACAGTAAGTTGGCACCAATCCTTGCAAGCAGATGGGCAGCAAAATGTATATATATATATATATATATATATATATACATTAAAAAAGTTTCTGAAGTAAAAGTTAAATCTTAAAGTGATACAAGTGCTTGTGTCTTGTTTCTTACAGGTGAGTGGGCTGTTAACATGATGGTGGAGTGATGTTTACTATTAGCAATGCTAACAAACTGCTACCACACTCGCTAACACTCACTGATGGTTTCTGTATAAAGTTAGCAAAACTGTCCTTCTCAAAAGACATAGCAGGTCAAAGGGCTCATTTTTGTGAAAATCTGGTCTCCCAAGATTTATGATGGGTCATTAAGTGATACAAGTGCTTGTTTCTTGTTTCTTTCAGGTGAGTGGGCTGTTAACATGCTAGCAAAGTGCTACCACACTTGCTTACACTCACTAATAGTATTTCCTTTTAGTGTTAATGCAGTGGCCTATAAACGAGGGTGGCTATTACTAGAAATATTTTTTAGACTGTGACTACAGTACGAGGGTGTCTACAAATCGAGGGTGACTTCAAATAGAAGAAATACAGTATATATATATATATATATATATATATGTTACTTTCTTGAAGCATGTACCACCCATAATGTTACAGTTCATGCCACTTGTGCACATAAGTTAGGCAACCTTTTAGGTGGTCTGATTTATTGATGCAAGTATTAGGGATGCAGAAAATTATTGCAGACAGTCCCTGACATGGACTTGAAAATCCCATACCCTTCCCATTGTCTTTTTCTCCTACATACTAACCAAAGATAATAATTCTTACTTTGATTTATTAAACTTCCCTTTTTTCTTAGGAGGTTTGGCAAGCTTTGGATTGTTGCTTAGTCAAATCTGTCATCCAAAATAAAAGCACAGAGAGCTACACCTGTTTAAAACTAAAAAGGATCATTGAATTGAACATCTTTCCTCAAATATGAAAATGTTCCTCAAATTCATTAAAGTACAGTACTGTTTTGCAAACTAACATACTGTTAGAAGCCCATCAGTCTGGTGTACAGAGCACCTAATAATTTTAATTAGGTGTGATTTGTGATTTAAGTATAGTGTCTGTTAAGTTGCAAGTAAGCTTATGAATAGCTCTAAAGTAAATAGGGAAACATAGGAGACTTTGGAGAATCCTTCTTATAAATGTAATGTTCTTATTACTAGTGCTGTAAGAGGAGGGCTACACATTATATTTCCTGTTTTGACATATAGAGTTCAAGAATGGAATGTTCTCAGAAATCACTTGTGAGGCAGTGGGGTGCAGTGAGTAATTCAATTACATTTCATACAGGAGCTAAAGCCCTGCATTCTAGTTTCAACTTATGGCACAATTGAAATGCTTTTGGTTGGTCTTAGCTCAGGTCTCAAAGGACAGTTGCTTTTAAAAGATCTTGAAAGCAGTAGTGCAATGAAAAATGTTTTTCCAAAAAAGCTAGTTTCAGCTACAGTTAAGAAAAATATTAGTATACAATATATGTCAAATGCACTTGTCTAGGTACTGCCTATGCTACACATTGTAATTCTTTTTAATTTTTTTGATCCTAACCTTGCCAGGTTTGCATTGCTATCTGTATGCAAAGATGTGGTGGCCATCTTTTTTTCTTGAGAAAAAAATCAATTGAAACATGTATAAGATACTCAGATCTCAGTGGAATTAGAAAAATGAACCACCAAATAGAACTACAAGAAGCCTGGAATCTTTTATAGTGAAAAACGATTGAGTCAAATTTTTTGCCCAGTTTCATTGCACTGCTGCTTTAAAACTCACTTTTTACTATACGTTTTGGACTGGATTCATAATTTTAAATGACTTATAGCTTTCTTATCCATTGTTGTTCTTATTTATTTGTCTTATTTATTGTTAGGCACCCAGAGCCTCTGGGATTGGGCACTATATAAATAAAATTGCCTTGGTCTGCCCTGCTCTTGTTCACACAACAAGGACACGAAGTTTGAACTGTCTTTATCAAAATAAAACCTTGATTCAAATGAGTATGAAACCCACAATATTCTCTCACCCCTGGATAGATGTGATTTTATTTTTGTTTTGCATTCTTCTATAATTCAGAAAACATGGGAGGATTACAGGTAACAAAAAATTAAAATAGAGCAGGTAGTTAAAAATAAGCATGCTTGTGCTTTTCATGAAGATAACATCTACATGTAATAAATAAATAAATTACATAAAAATTACATTTACCAACTTTCAAAACACCTACTAAGCAGAAGAACTGTGGAAACAAAACTAGCTATAGAAAACAAAGGTAAATTTAACTTATGGAAAATATACTATATGATGATAGGCTTAGGTAAAGCAGGAATGCTGGTTCAAGCAGATATTGCTTCAGCTTGCTTTTAAAGAGAGCTAAAAAGGTTAGCTTGCTTTTTTCTGTTGGGAGTAGTTCAGTTGATGAGAGGCTCCCACCACAAAAGCATGGTCTGCTGCCAATTTTAGCTTGAAAGGCAGGGAGCCCAGTGCAGCCCATGGCCTATCAACTGGGTTACAGTCTCAGTAACATAGGGGTCATGAGCTTATGGAAGTAGAGCTTACCCAAAAGTGCCCCCAGGTTTGTTTTTTTTAAACTATATGTTTATTCAAATGTTATCATAAATAGACATAATTTTTTCAGGCATCAAAGCACTCGAAAGAACAAAACTGATAAACAGTATTTTACATTAGCATAACTTGGCTTGCCAACAACTGATACACATCTAGAAGCATAACAAAAAGAGTCTATGTAGCAAAGTGCTACACCAGTAGAAAAGTTCCAGCATTGGTTTAATCACAGCATGACCATAGATAGATATTGAAAAGCAGTCCAGAAATGTTGTACTTCACATATAATATCAACCATTATAACATGGCTAGGAAACACCATTGCTCCTGATTGGTTAACACAGCTCAGCTGACCATGGATTAATTCCCAAGAAATCCATGCTTGCTAGAATTAATCCATGGTTGCTGTCCAGAGGGATCATTGTGTCCTGACTATCAGGAGCATGGATGTTCAGCAACACTGTCCACAGTGGCGGGTGAGCATGCATCAGTCACAAGGGCACCCAACCCAGACCCACCTTGCTACCCCCTCCCCTGTGCTGTCAGCAACAAGAGCTGGGAGACTGAGGAAGAACCACCAGAGAATCACAGGGACCCTGTCAGACAGATGGTTGCTGTCCAAATGGGGGAACATGGGTATTGGGAGAACAGTTCTGATT
This sequence comes from Neoceratodus forsteri, assembly GCA_016271365.2. Taxonomy (NCBI): domain Eukaryota; kingdom Metazoa; phylum Chordata; order Ceratodontiformes; family Ceratodontidae; genus Neoceratodus; species Neoceratodus forsteri. The sequence goes on along the minus strand of JADMNL010000023.1, from coordinate 163,122,253 downwards.
CACCTGCTGCCTTGCACCCCCTCCCAATATGTATGCAGTCCTTGTGAGGGTACAGTCCAAAGCAGCACCCTACCCATCCCACACCCACCATGCCACCCCTTGCCAGTAGTGACGGTACAGTCCAGAGCAGCATTGGTCATTGAGACAAATTATCTGCAGGGATGGAGCCCATGGGACAGAGCACTTATGAGCAGTAGGTGAGAGACAGTGAGCGATGATGGGTGGAGTCGGTAAGAGAGAGCGCACTGAGGTCAGGAGTTGCAGGTCAGAGAGAGTGACCGCACAGAGAGCAAGACAGTGGAAGCTATGGCAGGGCTAATTGGGAACACACTGGTGAGAGAACAAAGCAGTCTGAGGCAATCACTGGCTGCCATGTGAGGGAGTGAAACTGTGTAATGGCGTGCAGCAGCTCTGGACCTGCAGGTGGGAGACAGCGAGGGCAAGGCTGGAGCCATGTTATAAGTGAATTAAACAACTCCAGAGTGTAGGTTAACTGGGAAATTAATCTACCCACAAGTCCAACAAACTCACACAACCAGACAAATAAAGGTCGAAGACTCACAATAACTAAATTTAACAGCTTTATTGCTGAATAAAGTCTAAGCACCTCACAGCCTCAGCGCTTTTGGTTTTCCAAATCCTTCTTCAGGAGGTGTGTCAGATTGATTTAGTAGAGTACACACTCATATATGGTCAAACATTATGACATCATAGGCACATTATAATACATGATTGTAAGAGGATTACATTTTTTTAAAGGATCCTTGCACATTTTCTTGAAGATCATATATACATAGCCAAAAGGCATTACCAATTTTAGTTTTTAACTTATTGTTTTTACTATTTTTAATGGTTCTTATAAGTAAACTTAATATTCAAGCAATTGAAGTTACAAATATGAACAAAAACAAAAAGAACAGCAAAAAAAAAAATCCCTTCTCCAAATGATCAGAGTTACTCGATCTATTTAATGTGAGTTACTTGAACTATTTGGTATGAATATTTTTGAAAAGGAAGTTAATGTCCATCGAAAGAAAGCCATATTTTATATTCATTTATTTATTTCTGTTCTTTAGAGCTTTCTATGTTTTTTTAAATTTGTAAGCATTCACTTAATTCAAACAAATCCATGATTTGGACTACTAAGTTACAATTTGGACAACCTTTCCTTAACAAAAGAGTGTACAACAGCTACAAATGTGGAGACATAGCAAATATGACAGATATTACTGTGTCCCTTAATATATCTTCCCAGTTAAATTCTTCTCCTGAGCTTGAAGGAAGTGCTCAGCGATCTGCCAAAATATTGTGATCAGCCTGGTAAACTCACTTCAGAGGGGGAGGAAAGACATTTGGTGCTCTAAAAAACAGAAAAACAAACTTATTCCAGTGCTCAATAAATCAAATAACATTCATGCTTGGAAAACAGAGAGACAGTTATAAACAAGACAATACTGATATCTCATAAGATCCTGAAAATCGAAAGCTGAAGACTGTTGAAAACAATCCGCAAAACAGGCATTCATTTTAGATGACAATTAACTGTGTTTCAGTATAAGAATAAATACTGCTACAGAAATTTATGGGGATTTCTTCAAGAACCATACTCAAGAAAAATGGTTCAACATTTTTTTATTTTATTTGAATATTAATTTAAGAGACTGGTAGATCTCTCAAGGGTCATTTGTACCCTCTATAGGGTGGAATAAGTTTTAAGTTATAAACCCTTATTTCTAGAAATAGTCTCAGCATATCTAATTATTTAATTTCTTTTCCTTTCAAATAGTTTCTTTTCCAAAATGAATTAAATGGAACATAGAGGAACTTGTAAGCTGTGATTAACACCATAAGAGCTTACAGTTAGCATAATAAAAGATTATCAATTTTGTCCTATTCCAAATAATAGCTCAGAATATTGAAAACGATGACAAATGCCATCAAAATACATTCCAACCAAAAAAGAGTAATCACAATTAATGCTAGGGTCCAATTATTAGCCAGTGCTAAAGAAATATGGTGGAACCATCCTAAATAATTCACACCACCTAAGGGTGGTAAACATTTTAACATAAGGTATGAATACAACATAAGGTATGAATGAGGAATGGTTCAGCTCTCACAAACTTGTCATGAACTACAGCAAAATAAAAGTTATGACTTTCTGCAATGCAAGGAGCAAACATAACTCTCTGCCCTTCATCATCAGTAACCATTCTGGGGTTACACTGGAGCAGGTTCCTCAGTTCAGATACCTCGGCATTACTCTGGACTGTTCCCTCTCCTACGCTCAGCAGGTTGACAACATTGCAAAGGCTGCTAACATACGGATTGGCCTGCTCTACAGGCACAAACACTGTATGACCACAGAGGCCCTTAGACTGGCTATCTACAGTTCTGTCACCTCCATCATAGACTATGGGATTGTCATCAATGGCTCCACTTCTCCTACAGCCCTCCACAGGATATCTGTGGTGCTCAACAAAGCATGCAGACTTCTTATGGGTGCTGCCCACCTAACACATACTTGTGACTTGTACGCCCAGTCTGGGTTGCTCCCTCTCAACAGCAGGATCAAATACCAGACCTGCCTCTTAACCAAAAAGGTTCTCCTTGGGTTCATGCCACCTGGGGTTGAAAAGCTTCTGACTGCCCACTGCAGCACCCAACACACCCGAAGTACACTAAGTCAAACCTTCCAGGTCCACAGATGCTGGACCGCTATGGGCCAGAGGTCATTCACCCACAGGGTCCCCCAGTGGTTTAATTCACTTAACAAGGAATCCCTTTTGAATACTACTCTCAGCCCATTTAAAAGGCAACTATGCCTTCGCCTCTCTGCCACCAGCCAATGTGACTATTTCTCCTAATTGGTCAGCCTCTACACTCATGCCTGGAATCATGTGGCCCTAAACTCCCTCTGGTCAATTATCCTTGTTCTCCACTTTCCTCCCTCTCACCTTACCCCTCCCCCCATTCCTCCACTACCTCACCCACACCCTCCCATCTTTTAGCACTTCAGACTTCTTTTCCCTCTACCTTGCACGTCTCATACCAACCCCCCCAAACAATGGCCCTTCAGCCTGCCTACTCCTTCCTGACCCCCCCACACTCCCCACCCCTACTGGTTGCTTATCTGGCCTTACTATCCTTTTGCTGTCTCTCCACTTGAAATATGGTATTTTGTTTTTTGAGACTCTGTATTGATGTTTACCTTTGTATGTTAACCTTCCATCCTTTGATGTGGAACCTTTGTAAATGAGCAGTTCTTGCTAATAGGTATTTGTAATCCTAGAGTTTAATAAATACATAAATAAAAATGAATACTGTCCCAAACAATGTGTGTTTTGTATTGGGGTAAACCATCAAACCTGAAAAATGCTGTTATAGCTAATATTAGCAAAGTGCAAAATGTTATGTTACAACGGACATTAAAAATCAAAATTTAATCTAATAAGTAAGGTTTGTTGTCCCAAATATTATTAAGACCGATCGGTTTCACATTTCTGAGTATATAAATCCAATAACTGTCATATTTCAGTAGTTCATTGGTTCTATTGCCTCCTTTTGCTCCCAGTTTAATATTCTCAATGCCCCAAAAACAGAGGGAATCAGTGCTACAATTATGATGAGTGGAAAAGTGAAAACCTACAGGGGTGTCAATTCGATTGTTAGTTATTGATCTGGTATGCTCCTGTATGCATAATTTCAACAATCTAACCATGCACCCAATGTATAGTTTTTTACAGGAGCACCACAGAGCACAAACTGTAAAGGTGGTATCATATGTCATACACTGCCTCAATTCAACAGTAGAGTTGCTCAGAAGGGGATGGTTGAAAGTACCACCTGTTGTAGAAAATTTGCAAATCGTGCACCTGTTGCACTGAAAAAAGCCTACAGGCCTTTCAGGTAACCAGTTCCTAAAACCCAGAGGTCTTACTGGGGAGCCAACAACCTGCTATGAACCAGCATGTCCTTAATATTAGTGGCCCTAGGAAACAAAACTCTTGGTTTGGTTCCCACTGCTGCAAGTGTTTCAGTATGACTCATCAGAATAGTCCAGTTTTTGTGGACTATATTGCCAATCTTCCCTGCCAACCTGTTATATTCCATCATGAAAGTGACTGGTTGGTCAGATAGAATGACTGGAATAATTGGCTTCTTTTTATACAATAGGGCATTTCTGTCAGTAGATAGGACTTTTTCTCTGGCTCTAGTCAGGGTGTTTCTAGTGTACTCTTTCTTCAAAAATCTTTCCCCCAATAGCGACATGGCCAGGACCATGGATTATGGGGGGGGGGGAATAAAACTGTGTATTAGATGGGGTACTGGATCGATCAAACATGGCTCCTAGTATTAAATCGAAGAATGCTCTTGCTTTGAGTGAATTAGAGAAAGATTTGGGCTTGGTTGATATTTGGCGCCATATGTACCCCACTGGGAGGGATTGCAGTTTTTATTCACATGCACACGGGTCTTAAGTCAGACTGGACAGAATTCTTGTATCCCATTCCCTGATCACGTCATCTAAAGATGTGGTATATTCTCCCATGCTTTTATTGAACCATGCCCCCTTAACTCTTGAGCTTAATTTGGGAGATTCTCTCCCTGTGGTCATACAGTGGAAATTAGACGCATTACTGCTTAAGGATGGGGAGTACTGTAAAGAGGTTTCTGCAATGATACAGGAATTTTTGATTTTCAATAAAAGTGGGGAGACATCTCATGCGTCTCGTTGGGAAGCCCTGAAGGCCTCCATAAGGGGATATTCAATTGCATTCGCAATACATAAATCTAAGAGATCCTCTACAGATTTGCAGATGTTGAAGACAAAAATTGAGGCCTGCGAGCAGGCACACAAAAGCAGACCATCAGCATCTGTATATGGGGTCCTGCAAAAGCTCAAATGGCAGTATAATACCCTAAGCAGTGCTAGACTGGAAAGAACCATCCTATTGACCCAGGCCGAGGCATATTTTGACGGGGATGGGGTGGTAAATATTTAGCCTGACATCTGCGTAGGCAGAAGAGGGACAGAAACATTGATAGTATGAGAGACGTGGGAGGCACACTTAGAGGGAACATCTCCAGTATTGGGCAAGTGTTTGGAGCCTTTTACAAGCAGCTCTACACATCACAGGGGCCATTGGACCAACAAGCTCTGGATACCTTCTTTTCCAGTGCTCCCCTGAAAGTATTAACTGCAGAGCAGGTGGAAGAGTTGGAGGGGCCCTTAGCTAAATTGGAGTTAAGCAGAGCCATTAGAGAACTACAGGTAGGCAAGGCCTCAGGCCCGGATGGGTTACCCATTGATTTTGTTTTTAATTTTTCATGTGATACTTCTTGACCCTATGTATAACATGTTGGTTGAGGGATTGGAAAGGGGTGAGCTGCCCCCCTCCAAACAGTCTGCCACCATAGCTGTGCTTCTAAAACCAGGCAAAGATCCCACCTGTTGCTCCTCATACAGGCCTATTTCTTTGCTTACCGCAGACTATAAGATCTTGGCCAAGGTAATGGCAACCAGATTAGATAGACTCCTCCCTTGCCCAATCCATCCTGACCAGTCAGGTTTTATAAAAGGGCGGCAAGGGAAACATAATATTAGGCGCACCCTTAACATCATTCACAGGTGGCGGTCTGGTGCTAATGCACACGGTGCTGCTGTATTGGCTATTGATGCTGAAAAGGCTTTTGACCACGTGGAGTGGGGGTATCTTTTTGACACCCTCAACAGATTTGGGTTTGGTCCCCGTGTCAGATCCTGGATACAGACACTATATAGCTGACCATGTGTGCAGATAGCTGTAAATGGAACTCTTTCCCAGAGCTTTGAGTTGGGTAGCGGTACCAGGCAGGGCTGCCCTCTGTTGCCACTCCTGTATGTACTATCTTTGGAACCTTTGGCCTCCAGGATAAGGTCGAATACCAAAATTAGGGGTTTTCGGGGGGGGGAACATAAAGTGGCTCTGTATGCCGACAATCTCCTGCTTTTCTTACAGTCTCCATCCAGTGATATGCCAGAGGTGCTCTGTATAATGGGAGAATATGGCACCTTGTTTGGTCACAAAGTTAACTGGAGTAAGAGTGAACTCTTACCAGTGGGGTGACTCAATAGACGTGACCTGATTGCTAATTTGGATGGCCTTCAAATGGTAGAAAGGCTAAAATATCTTGATGTCCTAATCTCCATTCATTCCCAGAAACTATATGCCCTAAATTATAAACCACTCTTACAAAAAATCTCAGAGGATTGTGACAGATGGACAGGTTTGTCAGTCTCTCTAATAGGGAGGGAAGGAGTGGTGAAGATGATGATTCTCCCAAGGTGCTTATATCTGTATCAGGTGTTGCCCATTTCCCTCCCCATGGTGCATTTTAAACAGATCAACGTGATTATTCAAAAGTTTTTGTGGTGGGGTAAGTCCCGTGTTAAGAGAACCATCCTGTCAATGTCACTTAATTGGGGTTGGCTAGGCCTCCCCAACTTTTCTTGGTATTAGTTGGCAGTCCAACTTGCATTTATAAAGGTAGCAGGGATCCCAGAGACCCCTTCATGGATTGGCTTGGAAGACGATTTGCTCCATTTTGCCTTGGTGGAGGTATTGCTTGTAGGCTCATTACAGCCAGGGGTAGAGTTAAAGGTCAACAACCCCTTTATGGATTTGACATGGAGGGCCTGCATTAGGGCACATGTACTGGGGGGGGTCTGAACCCACTCTCTCCCATAATAATACACTATTGGAAGCAATGAAATACAAAGGTGCATGCACAGTTGCTCTTATACAAAGATTGTTGTTGTGGAAGAAATGGTGGATCAGGGTAGTAAATCAGCTCTATGAGGGTGATATGATCTTACCCTTCCCTTGTGTGTGTAGGAAATGGGGTATTCCACCAGTCAACTTCTTTATATATTTAAGAATTAAGAATAGATTGGGCTCCTCACTTGATGCCGAACATGGGTGGGGAACGCTTCCCCATTTGAAGAGGAACTTTTCCATCCCCAACCTCTGTCTAAACCCTTGACTATATTCTACAAACTCATATCAGAGAGTGGAGGGGTGCCACTTGATAAGATTCGGAGTGACTGGTGAGCCGAGCTACACTTAGATTGTAGTGAAGCTGTGTGGAAAAATGCAATTCAACACTTTGTTACGTGCTCTAGAAGCAATAAACTGAGACATATCCAATTTAATTTCATGTATCATTCTTATTACACTCCCACATGCCTTCATGGAATGGATCTGTCCAAATCAATGGCTTGCCCCAAGTGTATAGTGGCCTCAGGAGACTTTTTACATCTGGCATTGACTTGCCCTAAAGTCTCTCCCTTTTGGATAGAAGTGCACCGATTAATGGAGGGAGTAACATGGTGTATACTGCCTCAAAGACCACTGGAATTGTTGCTGGGTGCTGATCCACTCCGACCTAGGGATAGCAGCATTGAAGCAATTTGGTCCCAGGCTTTAATTAATGCTAGGAAAACCATTGCTCAGTCCTGGATGTCCCCCTCTTCCCCTATGATCCAACAATGGATTAATAACTTATGTTTAAGCATGAAACTGGAAAGGGTACAGTGGAACACTGTGGGCAGAGAAGAGAGCTTTGAGTGCTGTTGGGGGCTGTTACAATGTGCTATTAGGAAAATAGATTCCCTATATAGGTGTTTGGATGGGGTAATGGTAAATAAAATTAAATAAAATAAGGAAACAATGGATGGCTGGTGGGATCCTCATTCCTCTATGCTGTTACTATGTGATACCTTCCTGCAGTATGGTTCAAGTAGCTAGCCCCTCCATACCTCTTAATTGGTTACTGTGATAGTGCACTGTTTTTTGGATTGTTGTCATGTATATCGATTTGATGACCTACTACCATCTGTATACCAATGTGACATGTACATTAGTGACCATGAGTTATCCTATTTGGGAATGTAATGCTGATCTATTTACTCTGTAAACTGTATGTAAAGTGTACATTATAACCTCCTATGACATCCAACCATCTTAATAAAATATTTTGGAAAAACAAAAAATCTTTCCCTCAATTCAGTGACCTGTCTTAAAAAAAACATTTGGTTACTGCAATTTCTGCTAAGCCACAGCATCTAGCTAAAGGTAATCAAGTCTTTCAAATGGGGTGGATGAAAACTTTCTGCCCACAACACAAAGTGAGTAGCTGTTGCTTTCCTGAAACAGCTAGTTCTAATTTTTTTCTCCAGGTACCCCTTCATGTCCCAAATTCAAAAAGTTTAGTTTTTCTCTTTTCATTGTGAGGGTAAATCTGAGACTGACATTGTTAACATTCAGCCATTCCTGAATTCAGTTATTTCCTCTAGCCTCCTCTCCCATATACAGATGCAATCATCTATATAGCATTTCCACACTTTAATGTGTTTGAAGAAAGGGTTAACAATGGGACTCAATGCAGTAAACTGCTCCCAGCACCCTAAAAAGAGATTAGCACAAATGGGTGCCATAGTGGCACACATTGCTGTTCCACATACAGGTAGTTGTAAATACATTTCATTTTGGAACTCAAACACGTTTTTGGTTAGTATGAATTCTAGGGACTGAAGCACAAAGCTGACTGGTATTTCATTAGCCTTTAGATATTTTCAAAGAAGTATCTACATGCTCATATACCCAAATCGTGCTTGATTGAGGTATATAGTGATTCGATATCAATACCCAGCCAGATTTTGTGCTTATCCCAAATGACCTCACTTAACTTAATTAGGGTGTCAGTAGTGTCTTTCAAATGAGATGGCAGTTCTACCACACACAACTTAGAGAAATCTACAAAATGCCCCAAATTTTCTATGAGTGCCCCATTACCCGAAACAATTGGCCAACCAGGTGGATCATTAATATTTTTGTGAACCTTTGGTAAAATGTAAAAGCCTGGGATAATAGGGTACTCACACCAGAGGAACTTGAACTCACTTTCAGAAATATCCCAGGCATTAACTGCAGCAGTTAGAAGGAGGAAAAGGGATTTTTTGTATTCAGGGATGGGGTTGGCTGCTTTTATCACTATATTTGTTTCTTTTGTGAGTTCTTTTCATGTTATCATCTCTTCAGCTGACATATCAAAAGCTTTGAGAGGCAACACATTATCTAGAAGCTCCTGTACCTGTTTAAGTACCACTTTCTCATATTTTAATAATGCTGCATTCATAGCTGCTGGACAAAAGGCAGACTTGCCTTTGAACAGGCATGTTCTTGTTGCTAGGAGATTGAAATCTTCACTGGCATTGTCCTCATTATTAAGCTGGTTTTCTTCCTCTGCACCTGTTCACCCCTCCTGTGATAGAAAAAGCTCATGTAGAGCCTTTAGTTCTTCATTTTCAACACAGTCAGGATTAAAGCTGTATTCCCCCTCAGATGCTATTGCGACGTCAGATTCCGGCGGTAAATCTAGATCAGAAATTGCTTATACTATCAAATACATGTTATCAGACTCATGTGATATTAATTCCTCTATGACCCCTGTGTTGGATTGGCATTTTCAGCTGCTTCCTTAACTAGTTTTTTGTAGAAAAACAGTTTTAATCTGAGCTTATGAAAAAATTTCTTCAGATCGAGATTCACCGTAAAAAGGTTAATCTTTGGGGTGGGAATAAATGAAAGTCCCCGCTTCAGAACAGCAATCTGTATGGGATTTAAATCTGCACCAGAGATGTTAATTACTTGTAGGTTCCCATTTTATTCACTGCTACTCCCTGTGATCTTTCTGTTATTTGTTCCTCCCCTCTTTCCCCACCTTATTTTCCTTTTTCTTTGTTTTGCAGCTCTGTTGTCTAAAAAAACCTTTTCTTCAGCTTTTGTGTCTGCACTGTCACTTGCAGTGGTGGAATCCTCTGGTTCCCTTTCCTGATTTTCTGGGTCTTGCTCTGTCTCGTCACTCCTTGATTTTTTAATTTTTGCATCTTGCTGATCTTTTTTATTCTGTCTTGAAAATTGAACCCTAGACTATCACCTGTTTCTGCTTTAGGATTTATTTTGTGGCTTATTCTACTTTAGAATGTTACCTTTGCTTTAATCATCGGTGTCTCCGGCCAACTTTGAATTGTTTTCTAGTGATAACTTTCTCTCTCATGTTTTAAAAGTCTCTTTTGCATTGAAGCCTCATGTTCCTTGTATTCTCTCTAAAGCTCAGAGCAGCCTCTCTCACCTCCCCTAATTCCTCAGTAAACTCATTAAGGTTACTAGTTTCCCACTTGATGAGTGATAGAAATTAATCTACGCCTGAGTGGTTGGAAGCACCTGGGCTATAGCCTCGTGTCCAAGTACCCCAGGAGTGGATTGCTTCTCTAGTAACCAATGCTCTGCTGTGGGTTAATCCTTGTGTGGTATGTAATAAACACATGAACATCTAATGTCAATAATTATTGATGTATACTGGACATGGTAAGTTCCTCCGTCATATGCCCACCATCTCCTTAACTCCTCTTTTGTCACCTTCCATGCCCCTTCTTCCCTCTGAGATCACACTGAGATCCTCCCCTATTCTCCATAGTGTGTGGTACTGGTACAAGTTGCTTAGACCCCCTCCTGGCTTGTTTAAGTTGAGCGCCTTTCTCCGTCCATGGCAGGGCTTGTAAAATCTCAAAAAATGGGATGTTGCAGCCCTACCATGGTGCAAGCCCCCTTGCAACCTGGCATACTCTGCTTTGTGGCACAAGGGTGGTGCAGTGCCCCTTTGGCACAGCGACTCCCCTTTTTGACACAGACTGCATTTGAAAATTGGGAAAGCTGCATCATTTGGTGCAAGGTGCCACTTGCGTCATTTATGTTTGATGCAGGCACCTTGCGTCAATCCCCAGGCTTTGAAAATGGGTCCTTTAGTCATTTGACACACTTGGCAGTAAAATGAGAACAGTGGTGCCCAGCATCAGGTTCTGTCATGTCTAGTCATTTGAATCAGTACCTTGAGTTGAGATGCATTGAGATTAATCAAGTCCATCACATTGCATATGCCTGTTTTCTTGCAATTTCCAACTGACCGCTAGAACCCACATGCTAAACAGCCCATGAAGGCACAAATTTGCACATACTGTCCCAGTACACCACCTGCTGACTTTTTAAAAACCCTGCAGATGACTATGTACTGTATATGCATAACATTTAAAAGATGCTGACATCAAACATTATAACTAGTTGTGATGGAGGACATTATGACAGTAGTATCTATATGTCTTTAGTTATAATAGAACTTAACACTGGCCACCACTGTAAAAGAGGACTTCACTGAAAATGAGAAGTTGCATCTCAACTGGGCTATCCTGGCAAATACTGTTTATTGTACAAAAAATAAAAAAATACAAATTAAATAAAATATGCAAGTCAGTTATGGTGGATTATAAGCCAAAGATATTGAGGGAATCCTTAGCAGCACCTTAATGTGATAAGTCACAGTGCTCTTAGGAAACATTTCTCTGTAGGGAAAAATTGTTTAAATACTTCAGGCTACTGTGGATAAACCCATTAAAAAGCATTCTTATTTATGTATGCATTTGTCTGATATGGACAACTCAGCTGCCAATTCATTTTGAATTGGTATCAAACCCAGCTTCTGGGATTCAGTGTGTTATTAATCCATGGATTGTTTGGCCATTACAGCTATTATCAGTCAAAGTAATGAACACTATAGTATTAAATATGGCTATAAAAATACAGTTTGTGTTGATGTGGTATCTTAGACACACATGCAACAGAAAACCTACACAATCTTTTCACAAACAGTCATAACATGGTACTGTCTTCAAAGACAAATGCCTGTTTGCCACTGACATTTCCTTATGTGCTTAATGTTGAAATTAACTGTGCTAAAAGCCTGACTTAGAGCCAAATATGCTGTGAAGCAATTTTCTGTGTACAATAGTCATGGGCAATGAAAAGTGTCCTGCTAGATTGCTACGTAAATCGGACCACTTTAACTCCCTTGGTTGGAGAACATTACTGGTTAGCAATGACTAGCAGCTAAATATAATTTAATTATTACATTTGTATAATTTGTATTTGCTACATTGTTTAAGGAAGTGTTTTTAGGAACAGGTACTATGAGTGATGAATAACTGAACAGCTGTATAAAAGCAGAATCTTTATTTAAAGGTAGAGTGAGCCAAATTGTTGGCATATGGCAAAAGTGTATGGATTTATTGCTAGTGACTAAGTGAACTATTACAATTCTACTTTCACCCTAGTGAAATTAAATTAGGATGAGCAAGCAGCATACTACATCAATCTGAGATAATGTTTTATTACCCAGAGCAGAATTATCTCTTTTCTTTGGATGGCATAAGTCTATCAACAGTATTGTTGTATTTCTATATTTTGTGTTTATTGGCCCTGAATTGTAACCAATTCTCAATGACAAATTAAAAGCATTACATCATTACTATCATACTTGGTCCTTGATGATCACAAATCTGCTTAACAGCAGTATAGAGCCAGTAGTCCAGATAACTCAAAAAGTCATACAGTAGTAATCCATTATACTGAAACTAATAGGTAGCCATCTTTTGTTTATGAATACTTTGCACATTCTTAATTATACTATATGCTTCATTTTTTGACACATACTTAGGCACAGTATAAGTACCTAGATTGTAGTGAACATATTAAAGATAATTTTCAAGCCTTAGTATTGGAACATCTGGAGAGATTCCAGGTTTAAAAGGAGAATCAACATGAGTTCACTAAAGGGAGATTATGCCAGTCAATGTTGGCTTCCTTTGAGGATGTAGCAAAGAGACTACAAAAGGGACAGGCTGTTGATGTAATAAATGTAGAGTTCAGTAAAGTAGAAGTAGTAGTAGTAGTAGTAGTAGTAGCAGTAGTAGTAGTAGTGGTATATTTATCTAAAGCACAGGAGTAAAACACCACTGAACTCATTTAAAATGAGTTCTCAAATTCAGTACAGCTCCTCATGAGAAGCTTTTTCTAAAGTTGAAAAAAATTTGAAATACAGGAAATAATAGCATGACAGATAGGCAGCTGTGAAGCAGTGTAGCTTAGTTGGTAATGGTGCCTAGGACAACATCAAACAGGAATGAAGCCACCCACAGGTTTACCAGGGGTCAATGTTGGGATCACCACTGTTCTGTATTTTTATTAATGAAGCATATCTGGGTTTCATGCAAGGTAACTGAATTTGCAGGTGGCACAAAGCAGACAAAGGGTGGCTTACTTCAGTAGATGACTTCAACGGGACTCAAAAGCACTGGTAAGTGGGCCAGAAAGTGTCAAATGAGAATTAGTCTGGATATTCTTGGTAAGAGTAAGGTCCTTTTGTACATAGGCCACATAATTCCATATTGTTACTATTTTTAAATACTAAAAACAACTAACAGCCATGGACAATTAGAAATACCATGTCATCATAGTTGATTGTAAATTGAAGTGCCCACAGTAGTGTGCAGCAGCAGTGGGCAATGCAAATCAAATACTGGGCTAACAAAGGTATAACATGCCAATATAGAGGTATGGTTCTGTGACCTATTTAGGGGAATGCATAGATTAAGCTATGAGGAAAGTCTAAATGGGCTAGATATGTTTTCCCTGGAAAAAGAAGGCTAAGAAGAGATATGATTTAAATTTTTAAACATTTAAAAGGTTTAGTTAAGTTGTATCTGCAGAAAAGTTTTCAATTCATTTAGGACAGTAGACGTAGGGGGCATACAGTACCACGTGCTTAAGGGAGTAGAAAGGTATAATCAGAGGAAGCACTTTTCAGTCACACAGAGGTAAATGTATGAAAAAAGCTCCCAGAGGGAAGTGGTTTGAGTACAGTATGTTTGCATTTTTTTAAAACTAAAGGTTGGATCAGTTTCTAATAAAAAAAAAACTATATTCCCTCATTTCCATTTCAGAGGATCAATCTCCAACTACTATACATCTTCCACCTTTCATTAATGCTTGGTACAATTCTGCTTGAATCATGTCCGTCTTTCTATACAGAAGCTTAAAAACAAGGGGAGGGCATGGTGAAGCTGCCCCCCCAAATTCTATTTTTTACTTGAAGTATCCTATTGTTCTGGATCAATAATGAAATTTTTTAGGAGCTGAGTCTCTCCCCCAGCTCTTTAGGTCTAGAACGTCCCCTGTTTATGTCATTTGTTATGTAATATCATTCAGATCATTTTAACTAGGCCACTTTACTCTTAACTTCTATGTCTGTAAGCACCAAGTCCATATCTGTTTCAGATGGTTCAATAATGTTAGTTCTATTTCAGTTACTTGTCCTACTCCTTGTCCATCTGTTTTTATTTTTATCCTTGCTTAACATGTTTGTTTTGTAATACTTAGCAGTGTCAGTGAACCAATAGGTAGCATGCTCATGTCTGGAGTCAGAAGACTGTCAAGTCACGTTAATGGTGTACACAACCTGATAAAATGCAAACGCCTATTGAAATGTTTTAAGCAAACTAATTCTGACATCATTCTTTTCCAGGAGAATTTGTCACAGACTGATCATTCTAAATTTGAGTCATTGGGGTTTCAGGCGGTAATAGCCTCTTCGCACACCTCAGGGAGAAGAAGGGGTGCTGCAATCTTGGTACCATATGGGGTACATTTTCAGATCCAGAAACAAATCACAGATAATGAGGGGGAACTATGCGATAGTGGTGGGCCAGCTTTATTCGGTGCAAATTACACTTGCATCAGTATATCTCCCCCCAGGAAGCACACCTCAAAGGGTACAGAAATTTTAGATGAACTTTTACTGGAGGCTGAGGGTCTTTGTATAATTGGGAGGGGATCTTAATGTGACATTGAATATGAACCTAGATACCTCTACTCCCTCTAGCTATCGGGCCTCAGCACTTCAAAAGTATCTAAGACACACTCTCCCCACACTGGGTCTGACAGACATTTGGAGACACTTTTTTCCCTCTGTTAGGGCTTATACACATTATGTCCCAAAAACAAACACATCAGCATGGCTGGATTACTTTTTGTCCTCCGTGGAACACTTGGAATCAATTAGGGATATTTCCATGGAGACCTCTATTCTGCCTGACCATGCTCCCTTATTTTTAAAAACAGAGGTTGCACAACCTGTCACCAGTTCAGAAGAGCTGAGCTGGTTGGTTCTGAGTGGCAGCAATCTCTCCAGACTGTAATTCTGCCTTCTTACGGGAGATCACTGATTGGTAAGTCTGATAGTGCTCAACCAATCTGAGGTGATCCACATCTAGGGTAGATTTCTGCCAACACCGCTCTAACCTACGTCCTACTCACCGCAACTCCCTTAAAGACCCATCAAACCAAGGGGCTTGAGGGCGAAGGGGGAGAGGATAAACATGGATGGGAGCAATCAAGTCCAGAGCTATGGAAATGGCTTTATTATAGGCCATGACCAAAGTCTCTGGGCTCGAGCTAGCCACAGGAAACGCTGAGAGGTCAATCACCATCGCTAGGTCTTCAGGAGTTGCTCCTCATAAAGAGCAGTAACTGACCATCTCCACAGGGGCAGGCCTTCAAAGGGGGCACAAAATGCTTAACACCACTAGATGAATGCAGCCTATATTGGAAAAAGCTTTGTATAATATAATCCCCAAAAAAGTCTGTTTTCAAAATTATTTTACAACATTGAAGGGGCACTGTCAACCCTTGTTGCATCATAATACTTCCGGATGAAAACCGACCATTTTATGATTGCTCACTTTCTCTAAAATTAATTAATGTTGCTGTTTGTTTTATTTGCTTCCTTTCTTAGCAGAACTGAAATGCAGGCTAACAGTGTAATTATAGCCAGCATTGTTTTATTTCAGATCCTGATCAATTCTTATTGCATACTTTCTGAGCATTATGAACGCCCCCAATCAGTGCAGCCACTCATGATGCTATAGTCTCCACTCCTACCACTGTATAATGTGTGGCTAGACTGTGTGGGGGTGTTCCCAAGTCCAAAAAAGATGCAGTGGGAGTTGATCAAGGAATGTAAACAAACATGTTTTGGTGTGGTAACACCAGTATGGTGGATAGTCTGTTCACTTTTAAAAAGAAAGATAGAATCAGAATCAAGCAAACAGCTACATCAGCAATCACTACAGATTGTGAGCAATCATAAAATGTGTTTTTTAAACTAGGAACATTTTGCGGCATAAGTGAGCGTAAGGGGATTGACAGTGTCCCTTTAAGGACCACTACCTTCATGTAAACTGTTATTTTAATACCTGCCCTGTAAATTCCTTTTATGGATCGTCAAGGTTTACCTTACCCCTGGCACTTATTGGGATATTGAGAAATTAGCTAGAGTTTTGTCCCAGTATACAAGATGTGAAAACCTAGGATTATTGACAATTATCATCCTATTGCTATTTTATTGTACTTGGCAAACATCTAAAAAGAACTGGTCTCTGCTTAACTTGCTATCATAACAAGTATAACATTTTTTCCTCAGCCAAGCAGGGATTCAGGAAGGACTATGGTATATCCATGACACTTGTTCAGCTAACCAATGATATCAACACTGCAGTGGACAAGGCTCAGCTGATGGGTGCTATGTTTGTTGACTGGACCAAGGCCTTTGACTTTTTGATGACTCCCTATTATCTTCTCTGCTGCTAGTGTTAAGCGTTTCCTCCAATACAGTATCCTGGTTTAAAATCTATAGCACCTGTTTAACATGATGTGGTTTGTAAAAATGAATCCCTCTCTTTCTCATTTAACTGTCACCAGTGCAGATGTTTCATGAGGCTTGATTCTGGGTCCATTGCTTATCTCTTTCATTAATAATCTACCTCCTGTTACTTCCTCATGCTTCTCTTTAATATATATTGATGATTTGGTTCTATATTATAGTTTAGCATGTGCGTATGTATTTATTTTATTTATTGAATCTAGGATTATCAACCTTTGAGCATAACTGCTCCATTACAAATGTTCTACATCATATGGTTACAGATAATTAAGATAGAGTAGTAGAGAATAACAATATTTCAGGCTGCTATGCAACAGAAACACATGGTGCATTACAAACAAGAGAGGAGACTTGAGTAGCATTATTGCAAGGATTAAAAAAGTAGGCAAATAAGTTAAGCAATGGATTTACAATGGTACAGAAAAATACAAAGCTGCAAGAATTAAACACAAAGTGCTGGTATCTACAATTTGTAGGAGATAGCCCAGAGTAGGTGATACTAGGTGAGGGGGATGATGAGGGGTAGTAGAAAACAGAGCAAGGGATAGGTATGTGGGAGATAGAGGAGAAGGGCAGGGACTGTGGGAGGGGGGAGGCTAAGCGGGGCAAGGTGTGGATACTGCTGCATTAAAGTCACCTAAATTGGGGCTGCTGTAAGATCTTGAGCTGTTTTTGCTGATAAATTGGTTTACATAAAAACAGACGAGAGAAAGAAGTAAGTGCTTCATCTGGGACTTACTTCTTTCCCTCCTCTATTTGTATGTGTTCCATAAATATGCATTTTGCACCTGTGTGATTAAAAATGTGATAAACTGTTTTTCAAATAGTCAAAAGACCCAGCCCAACCTCCAATAAGTTACTTGTTTCCTGCACTGTGTGGTCCCAGTTGGATACTGTTAGCCTGTTTAAGTATTAGGGATTACTCTGGACCCCTCATTGGGTTTTTCACACTATGGACCTGATAGTCAAAAGTTTCCCTGGTGGGCAAAGTGATTGCCTGCCATTTGCCAGAGGTTTGTGCCTATGCACAATATTCAAAGGTGTCAGGAATGCATACTAAATGGGATAGCACTTGCATAAGGATCAGTACACCAATGGAGGGGTGGGGATATGAATAGGGGTGCAGCACAATATTCAGCCACCTAGTGCTGCACAAAAGGAATAGTGTAGGCCATCTTGCACTGCACAGTTGCCACCAAGAAGAAGCTTAGCTTACTCCAGGCAGCCCTAATGGCCAGTGGAACCAGTGCAGCCAACTACCAGATTGGCAGTTGGGGGAGCACACCCACTCCCTTGAGTCTAGTGGCACTCCCCACCCTCAGACCCCTGGCACTAGTAAAAAGTAACATGCATTGATGGCCATTGGTTACCACATCTTCTGATTACCAGCTCTGGTAAAAGTAAACATACCTTTGGTGTCCAGTGGCTCCCATCCTTTGATTGGTGACCCCAGTAAAATTAAACATGCTTTGGCGTCCAGTTGTCTCCTGTCCTCAGATTACCAGCCCCGATAAAATTAAACATGCACTGGTGTCCAGTGGTTCCCAGTCTTACCTCCCACAATCCCTGTCCCTGTTAACACACACACACACAGTCCCTGATGTATAGTGGGCCCCCCACCCTCCAATCCCCATCCCTGTTAACACACACCATCCCTGGTGTCTGGGGGGTTCCCCTGCCCTCTGATCCCTATCCCTGTTAACACACACACATTCACTGGTGTCCAGTTGTCCCCCAACCTTCTGATCCCCATCCTTGTTAACACACACACAGATTCTGGCATCCAGTGGTCCTCCCACCCTCCAATCACTCACTTCAGTTTAGCATACTGTAACAAGTCCCTGGTGTCTAGCCGCCCCCCGCACTGCCTGCACTGGGTACACCACCCTACCACACCCCCTTACCAAATTTGCTGGCATCATGGGGTACCCATACAGTGACCAGCATTGCTTTCCTCTCAACATCTCAATTGGCCACCATATGCAAAACCAAGGAGCATGAATCCTCTGTACTGTAAATGGAGCACATGATAGACTATAAGTGTACTACCTTTACAGTACAGAGACTGCACGCTGTCTGTCATTGCATATGGTGGCCAGTTGAGGTAGTGAGAGGAGAGCTGTGCCAGTCACTGTATGGGCTCCCTTGTGGTGCCAGTGAATTTTGTAAGGGGGTGGCAGGTTGGTGTACTTGGAGCAGGCAGTGCAGGGGGCTGCTACACACCAGGGACTTTTTTATTAAGCTGTGGTTAGCGATCAGAGGTAGGGGGACCACAGGATACCAGGGACTGTGTGTGTGTGTTAATGAGGACAGGGATCAGAGGGTTGGGAGACCTCTGGACATCAGGGAATGTGTTGTGTTGTCAGAGATGGGGATCAGAGGATGGAAAAACCATGGGACACCAATGCATATTTAATTTTACTGGAGTCTGGGTGTTCGGAGGACAGGGGGACCACCAGACACTAATGCATGTTTAATTTTACCGGGGCCTATGACTGAAAGATGGGGGGACCACTGGACATCAATGCATCTTTAATTTTACCAGTGTCAGGGGCTGGAAGGTGGGGAGTACCACTAGACACCAGGGAATATTTCTACATATATAGGGACAAGTGACTAAGGTGGGGGGCTGGTCAAAGGGGTGCAAATCTGCTGCCACTTCACATGCAGATGGTCCCATGATGAGCATGCCTATGGCCCCTTAGCACCTTGCATGTCCAGTGGGTTCATATGCATGTTGCTGACTCGGTATTGTGCTGGGGGCTCCTGGTGCTAACAGGTCTTGGGCAGCAGTGGTCCTGTGCACTTCAGTATAGGCTGTATATAGCCCAGATCCATGTTGTGGCAACACTACTTGACTTAGCGCTGCCTTGACGTGGCCTATATTTAGTAGGATAATGCCGGTGCGTTATCTGACTGAATGTAGCATTCCAGGGGTTGTAGATGATGGGCAAGTGCAGCACAAACCATTGTGCTCTGCTTTGCCCCTTTTTCCAGTATTAGGCTCCATTTTTCTGATGTACGTACAGTAAATCAGTTATCTTCAGGTTGGCCTTGCTTATAACATTCAATATAAGCTTATTCCTGAAGCTCACATGACAACTGCACAAGGAGCCCTAATGCCTAGCCTAAACTGTGGTCTGTTATTCTTTTTCAATACTTCCAAAACTAGCTTGAATACGTGGGACATTACCAATAACATCAGCTGCCATTTTGTCCTGGCAAGGCATCACCTTCCTTATCACTGTCTACTGTGCACTGGTTTGGAATGGCTGTCCCTGGCTGCTAACAGATTATTTGCCCATTGTTGTTTTATTGATAAATTGTTAAGGTCACAACTGCCTGAATCCCTGGCTGAATTACTAAAGTTTATCTTATGTACCCACCCACTCTGACCTAGTAAAAAGCATTTGTTATTTATTGCAACAGGTTCTGCCTATATGTAGGGCTATAGGCCTTCTCTTGCTTTGCTCCAAAATACTAGAATTTTTTCCTTTGAAACTGTGTAACATTTCCACTCATCTGATCTTCAGAGGTAAACTAGGAAAATACCTACACATATTTAGGGTCCTATATTCAAAATGTTGAGCTGGGCGCAAACCTTTTGCGAAGGTTTAGCGCCGGGTAAGCGCTGGTCTGCTATATTCAAAAGGTCAAATAGCACATGCAAACTGCATTACTGCCAGGCAAAATGATAATGTATGCAAGGGGCAAACTAAGGGGGCATGTCACCACAATGCTATATTGAGCGAATAGCACTGCGCAAAGTGGTTTTGAGTGACTTAGCGCAACACTTTGCACAGTGCAAATTACTGCCCAGAAAAAGGTTGCCTTAACTCTGGGCAAACCAGCTTTGCATGACTTTGTGGCTTTGCATGGCTTTGCACAACCCTAACCAGTAAGTATGACACATAGAAATAAACCAGACATAGAGGAAACATGCTGCCCACTGATGGCATCACTATGATGCCATCATCTGCCACCAGTCCCAGCCATGCCAGGCAGTAAGTGGTGACCTGGCCCACAGTGGACACCATGGCAATGCGGCCATACAGCACACACCTGTAGACCAGCCTTCTGTGGACACCAACAGATGTCAGCAACACATGCAGCACTGGGGAGGGCATGGGAGTGTACAGGTGACCAGACTGCACCAGATACTGGGTGCTGCCACATGGCTGGGACAAGCCGTGCACTGCAAATGGTCCAGTGTAGAGAATACCCCAGCACCTGTGTGCCTGTCCGGTGGTAAGGGCCCCCAGCCACATACCGCACAGCTGTACAGACACCGCAGCACACACACCCAGCAACAGGGGTGTAGCCAGGAATATTAAACATGTACTCAAAACAGCTGCACTGTTGCCTCCCCATTATGTAAACAAAAGCCAAAATATATGCTACCACGCCACACCAACAATGGCCTCCCCCCTCTGTTTTCCATGTCTGAGTTCCAGTAATTGGTTTCTTCTTGTAATCCTCCTTCCTTTGTTCTTCCACCTACCTGATATGTTGTTCATGTCTGTGTATTTGGCTGGTGGCATCAGTGCCCCATAGCGAACAACAAAGGCAAAAGGGCTCGGCACAACATGGACACAGTGTGACTCACAATGTCCCTTCTTCCCTCTGTTTGTTGCCCATGCCTGATGTCTGTATTGTACTCTGCTCAGTATGGTGTGTATGCCTGCTGACACCCCTGCCGGGTAATGTATATGTCACTGTGAGCATCCCATGCAAGTAGTGCAGTGTCTGTGAGTCACACAACAGCAGTACAGTACTGTCCATTGTACGTACACACTGGGGCTGTCTTTGTGTACAGTGCTGCAGTAAGTGCTGCCCACCACACCATTGGCAGTGCTGTATCCCACACACCACTGGCCCCCGTGCCAGTGTACTGTCTGCTGTGCACTCTTTAGCAGGACCTCCAGTTGGACTATTGCATCCAGCACCACCACCAGTGCCTGTGCTGTGTAATCCCCTGGAGCACATTATTCTATGCAGTTCTGTACATATGTAGCTTGTAGCTACCACCATGCTCCTCCTGACTGACCTACAGGTGGAGTTGTGGGAAGACCCAGCCAGCCCGTGTACTTCCAGACTGACCTAAAGGGGGAGCTGTGGGACCCTGCAATAGCGCTGGGCAAACTGCATGCAAATCAGGGCATAATTGAGATGCTAATCTGGATGTTTGCCCACTGACTACCTAAGTAGGCTCATTTGCATGTTGCTTTTGAATATAGCAGATTTTTGCCCCAGGCAAATGTGATAACACCGGGCAAATGGTTTAGCACTGCCCAGGACCTATGCAAATGTATGTGTGCCATGCAAACATTAAGGAATCATTTTTCATTTCTGCACACTGTACATTCACATGCCATGATGCTTGCAGCTCTACTGACTCCACTCCTTTGCTGACACATACATTAGCCACATATTTCACCTCTACAGTCCTTCCGGTTGCTGTGATCTAGGTTGTTGTTGTGGTTTGCACTTCCTGGTTGCTATATTCAGAGCTGTCTTATTCCCGGGCTATTGTTGCACTGCACTCCCAGCCCAGTTTGCCCAGCTTCCTTAGCATGCTATATTCAGCAGGTGTAACACCGGGGCTATCCTTTTTGAATATAGTGGGCTATTGGTTCTGGATGATTCTAGCATGCCGGGCAGTGCTAATTTAGCCCTGGGGCAAAGTTTTGAATATAGGGCCCCAAATGTCTATGTGTGTACCTAGATTATAATTACTTGCTTCACATGTAAGGATTGTTTAATGCCACTGTTTAATAGTAGCAATAGTTAAGGTGCCCCTCCAGTTGTTGGAGCACTTGTACAGCCAGCACCAAATAGAGCACAGCACAAAAGAGCTCAGAATAACTAAATGGACAGCATAAAGGACTATACAGCTATAACAAAGCTTCACATAATCCAAAAACACAGGCTGCTTTATAACAGTGGAATCCCAGTTGCATTTTTGTAACTCTCTTTACTACATATGTTTTGTTTCTTATTTGTGCTGTATTTGACGTAATCTTTTAGCCCTGTATATGTCCCATCATGGGTCATACCTGAAACTATAGGCATTGTGTATCTAGTAGTACACTTCACTGGTTAACAAAAACCAACTCACTAACTACATAAATAAATGAAGACTGGATTTACTTTTTTTGATGTCATCATTTCTCAAAGATTTGTCATGCTCCAACCTATCTATATAGAATGCAGCTCTGCCAATTTTTGAACTGTCTTTAATATTGCGTGATATTTAATTACTTTCTGCACCTCCTTTTTAATCTCTTCCATCTCACATTTAAGTATACTGTTTACCATTACATTTTTTAATTACTTAAGACTTGAGACTGTTATCTTCAAAACTGTAAATATCTGACCACAACAACAGCAGCAGCAAAGCCCGACATTCCAGTGCAACGTCACTTAAGCTTTTTGTCAAAAACTGTTGCCAATATCAAACTCCTTAACATAGTTTTATCTAACACTGATATATTGGTTTGTTTAATGAGACGATTAATGTTATTCCTAATAATAAAATCTCTACTTTTATATGATATTCTAAGTCTAACACTGCAGACAAAAACTGTTGTCTAGAGATGTCTCTGATATTAATATCCTCAACCTCTAACTCTTGTTATTCAGTTCCTTAGTGGAGCTCTGGTACTTGCTTCTAGATGAATGAAGGGTCTCAATAGGATCTATTTTAATGAAACATGTACCTGTAAAATTATTTAAATATTTTAAATTGTTTTCTTATTTCAGTCATGATTCCCCTATCTTAGCTCCTTGTAAGTCATTGTAGTATTTTATTTTTGTGGTTATGTTTTCAAGGCCCGTAGTACTTATTGCTCTGATTAGCTTTATGGCTTTTTTTCTGAGGCAGGTCTACTTAATTAGCAAGAGAAGTGTAACTTATTTGGGAGGAAAGACACACAACATATTGCATATAGCAGTTATTATGTCACAATGTAGTTCGTGTCCAAGTATGAAATTAAAATTGCTCCATTGCTCACAGGGAGATAATATTTATTTTAATCTACTAATCCTGAATTGTTGTCATCTCCAGTGGTAGCAACAGGGATCATTGCAAAGTCTCTGGGCCAGACAAAGAGATAGGTACAGACTGAGACTTGTTAAATTATAGAAATGGCAGTTAATTATTTTAAGTACACATAGCTATTAACAAAAACAAGGTTGTAAATCTCATTTAAAAAGTACAACAGTGATGTAGAGTTATTTGCCCATCTATGACAGTGCTGATATGTTTAATGAAACAAAGACTGCTTATAATCTTAATCAGTTGATGTAACTTTCATGGCATGCTGTAGGTAGTAAAGGGAGTTTATTGATGATTGATGCCTAATGTAACATTTTGTCTGCACACTAATAACTAGTAAACCTTTAAAGCATACTAGATATTTTTGGTGGCTGCCTTTGATGCCACCTGCCTCTGAGAGGGAGATCACCACCTTCCATTGCACGACCAACCTCTTAGTGGCCCAGGGTGAGCTGATGTCATAGAGAAAGTAACAGTGTTTCCTTATGAAGTGGCCTTATATCATTGTGGCAAACAGGGGAGATCTAAAGAAGGGGATGAACTTACTTATCAATCCAATGGTCCTGATTGGTACAAGGCCAGGTCCCTCCAAAGTTGTGGATGGGATAAGAGCTGAAGCTATGGGGCAAGAACATAAGAGATACAGTGGCAACAGATAAAGTCCCCCTCATCCCACCATACCCACATGGGCTTCCTAGTTTGCTCCCTCCTTGCTGGCTTCTGTCTCTGGTCTACTTATCTTCAAGGCACGTCAAGTAAATTAGTCATCTCAGATGTCTGATCATCCTCTGAGGTCCCACCTGTGGGGGAAAAGCCACACATTACCTGTTAAGGGGATGGAGTAAGAAGTGAATGGAGGCATGATTAGAGTGTTTGATTCCAGGAGTTCCATGGTTGAGAAAGAGACATTGAGGGTGATGAAAGGTGGATCCCCGGTCTGGCTCAGGGTGCTAGAAGAAAATGCATTAAAAAAAAGAAAAGCAGAAAATCAAAAATAAAATCTTAAAAACTATGAAATACCCACTTGACATCTTAGTACATAATGCACTTCAGTAATATAGATAAAATGAAGTTAGGTTAACTAACAAAATTCTATAACTCTGTCCTTTACATTACTTTTTGTAGTGCTTCTGCCTCCAAAATGGCCGATATCAGATTGGGATTGGCCCCTATTCCATACATAGGCCTTATAGGATAAGAAACAGTCTATCTCCCAAATCCCACCTTGTCATTGTAAAGGGAGTTTTTGTTCCCAGTCTAACATAGTGGTGGGGTTGACTACCTCAATATTGCTAAAAGCAATTTGGCAGAAGGGGATGTCGATTATAATAATAATAATATATGTTGCTTTGTCCTGAGCACAGCTTGTCCTCCATACTCTAATCCTGACTGACTACAGTCTTCTGCCAAGCACTCATTCCTTGTGTGCTGAATCATTGACATATTTATTTATTTATTTAGTTTTTGTTGACCAGGTAGGTGCGCTAGACAAATTCTGCCTATTTTCAGGCATGACCCAGGGGAAGGTGATACAGATGAATGCCAACTGACCTTGAACCAGATGAAGCTGTTGGTGGCATTTTTTTTTTTAGTAAAAGAGGGAAATTTGGCGAGGACACCAGGGAAATTCTCCTACTCTTTTCGATAAGTGCCATGGGATCTTTAACATCCACTTGAACTACCACCAATCCAGGCAGATGGGACCTTGGTTTAACGTCTTATCTGAAAGACGACACCTCAGAAGTGCAGCACCCCTCTCATGCTGCACTACAGTGTCAGTACTGGGATATTAATCCAAGTGCCAGATGTGGGAATTGAACCCACAGCCCTCTGATCTCCCGGTCTCAGAGGCAAGTGTGCTACCTACTGAGCCGCTGACACTGGGATATTAATAAGATCTGGTTTTATTCAACCAAGTGTACTTCAGAAATGATCTGCAGCATATAATCTGAGACCCAATGATAAACTGCTGTTACAGAAAATTAGGTGCTGTTCTATAAAGGATCACTTTGCTTTCACATACTGCATGTTACTCCCAGGTTCAGAAATATGTTGCTGTGCAAATCAAGCATTTGGATACTCACCAGCACTACAGAATAACACAAGTGCCTACTGAAAATAATTATCTATTTTAAAAAATGTATCATGCCCTTCTCAGTCTCATTATGCCATTACATCACCATTTGTATATTATTTGTATGTTCTTGAATTTTTTGTCGCACTGTGATGAAATTTGTCCAGGTCATGCCTGAAGATAGACATTAAATTGTTCAGGGCACTGGTTACTGGAAAACATGTACCTCCAAGAAGTCAGCATGGTGTAAATATTCATGCTTATTCTATCCTTTTTAGCTTAGTCCTGAAGAAGGTCCCATGCTTAAATGTTTCTCATTTCATTTTCTTCTTTTATATCCTACTCTAAACTACAGCTGACAAAGCAGTTTTCAAAAGAGAGTCAAACCTTAAATTCTTGAGTTTGAGATTCTTTCCCAACAGAAACTAACTTTGTGGCCCATGCCATGAGTTTGGTTCTTATGAGGTTAGTCCTTCTAAACCAGGACAACTGAACTTGACCAGCCAAGATGTAAGCTGGCATTAATCTTCTGACAATGCAACCATGAGCATTGTTTTACTAGTTCCCCCACTATCTCTACACTACCACGAGCATTGCAGCCCCCCACCAGGAGCAATTTACTAGTGTATAATTTCTATAGATTTGTCCCTCACTTGTTAGGAGATGAGGAGAGAGGATAGCATTGAATGACAATGAGATAAGACTGGATACCACAGAGTAGTTCTAATTTATCAAAATAAACAGAATTAACTTAACAGTTTCAGGTACAGTTTCTCTAGTTGCCACTTGTTATAAAATGAATTCTGCTAAGCACAAAACTGTTAGACTCCAATTTGAAAATTGTTGCATGTGAAAGAAACTTCTGAACTTGCCACATTAAATTTGTGATAAAACGGAAGTAATATAAATTAGTTATATCCATAATAATCCAGAAAGAATGAAACATACAATGATGAAGGTAGGAAAACAACAGCGACCATGAAACTCTCTTTCCACAAAAAAGACTCAAGTCCATACAGCAACTAACGTGTGTTAAACACACTGTAAGCACTGTATGTATGTATTGCAAATTAAAATGTATTTCAAATAAATTACCTCCTGGGGTAAAATGGCAGCCATGGAGTCAAGTTAAGAGTTTTGTTAATAATAATGTGGCAGAAGTTAAACATTTGTAGGTGAGTCCAGTGAATACCAACGCAACTTGACAGAAAAGAAGGAGCACAAATAAATTAGGTCACAACCACTTTCTCGGTCTTTAGATTGGCATGCTTGATTGGGTATTCTCATCATCCTTTGTTTAAAATCATTTCAGAATTAATTGGTGTTCAGTAACCAAACTCGTTGTAGCAGAATTGCAGAAATAGTCATTATCGTAGCTTATAAACATAAAAAGGGAAAAAATCCTATTACTGGGTCCCCATGGGCTGTTAGCTAACATTTAGAATTAGAATACATCAACATAACTTAAATATTTTAAGACAGCAGAAATACTGTATAGTAGGCCAGTGGTCTGCTTCAAATACTGAAGCAGACACTGAAGCAAAAAATGGACTGCTTAGTTGTATTTTTTCAGTTTTTCTGCTAATATAAAACAGTAACGGCCGATGAGCATTTACAGTCAACCAGTTATGTTCATCTGTATTGATTTCTCCAGTTTTCAATGCTTAACTGCCTTCATCCAACAGGTGATAATAATGTTTCATGTGGAAATGAGCATGTCATTGCTCAGTATGCCTTTCCTGGTGAAACTCTTAAATAAATAAATAATAGTTCTCAGCTTCTATAATGGATAGAGGCAGAAAGTCATATTGTTTTCAGTTTTGAGTTAATTGTGAACTCTGCACAGTACCTCAAGGGCCTAACTTTCAAAGCTACAGAAATCATCCATGTGTTGCAGAAAAGGCTATGCAGGAGGGGTCCCCTTGGCAACCACAACTTTTGTCACATGCTTGTGATTCTTAAAAATGTTGCATTTTCATAATATTTTACCTACAGTATATATTGCAGGATACACACATTTTGTGCTCACATGCTAAATTTGGTATTACCAGGCAGAGCATTTGTATAGAGAAAGCAGATTGGAGGCACTCTGAGGATTGCAAATAAATAATTCAGCTGCTGCAAATTGTGCTGAAAATGTATCTAGCAGTGAGAAAAATGCTTACTGGCTTTCCTGGCAATTCAACCACCACAGTCTTCATCAAGAGATGTTGTAGCATTTGCACAAAAATGGGTGAAGGACACCAATTCACAAAGAGCTGTGATAGCCTGGAACACAGTGCCAGGCTCCGTAGTTACTAGTGCTAGCATCAACCTCTTTGAAAATGCTTTGGATGAAACATTAGCTGATCAAGGCTATACTGTGATGGTATAAGCAACTGGTGCAGGTCATCAAAGGCTAATGCTGCCCAATCTGTATTTAATCTTATGAATGTCAAAAATGCTGAAAATAGCATTTTGTGATGGTGCAGGAAATTTTCTCCACACTGTGAGCTGTGCATGGGCACTTAGTCCCTGAGCGATGCCTAGTGCTTTGAAAATTGGGCCCTGGGTTTTTAATTTTATTATGGAATCATAAATGGAAGTTCTCATTAACTATGTATGTTAAATACTGTGGAACTGAATTAAGTATGTGTGCCTTTGTTTTGAGCTTTTAAAGTAAGAGAAAAAGGAAAGCTACACGCTTTGGTTTTAAATAGAACCTTTAATACTATGTCATAAAGGGCTTTCCAAGCCAGCGTTTCCATGTTTACCACTCTACACTCCAATCATTCTGCTATGCTGTGTCTCATCAGGCATAAAAACACAAGATACCTCATTTCATGAAACTGTCCCAGCAAGTAACATTTTAATAAATATCACAACAACAATGTAAACAATTAGCAGTGGACTGGTCCCTTACCTAGTGGTAAGTGTAATTTCCTGACAAGAGGAGGATATAGGTTATGTCCTTAGCCAAGGTCCTAGTCAGTGCTGTTAGGGGGCTGGCTACAGTCCCTTGCAGATCCATGATGTGATATTTGGGGAGTGTAGTCAAGCTGCACAGAACCCTTGCTTCCTAGAGCCTATTAAGTATTAGCCAGTAATTGGAAGAAAATTATGAAGATGACCTGTGCTTTGCATCCAACATGCTGACATGATATGCTTGGATCCTGTCATACTAAGTTTCATACTAAGAGTAATACGCATACAGAAGGCTGAGGCCCATATATGTATGTCTCCAGCCAAGCTGACTTATTATCCCTGTTTGTGCAATAAAAAATAATCAAGGTTTTGTTTAAATATTACATGACTGGAGTTTACAAGTAGTGAACTGGTAAGGGTATTCCACAATGGGATTATCCTCTGGGCCATCCTACTCTTCTCCACCCTGACTGCCAACATGTTTAATGTGTCAATCTAGGCCTACCCTCACTTAAGGTATAACCTGTGGGAATACATACAGTAGGCAGTGAGTGGATGTGGTAAGATGGGTGATCACATTGCAGCTCAGGTAAGAGGCTGTGATAAGAGAAGTGCCAACATATGAATGAGGTGGGATGGAATAAAGTGGGACAGAAAAGACAGGGACCTTAAAAACTGTAGGATTATACTGGTCATATAGCGCTGCAGCTAGGGATTCATTTGCTATGCTGATATTTATTCCCCAAGTTTGAAACAAAGCAATGGGCCAGCAGAAGAATTGAGTGACCAATAAAACTGTAGGGCAGATGGGAGGCCCCGCCACTGCATAGTCTGAGATTCTAGTTAGAAGCTTCATTGCTTGAACAGATGGCTCTCATGGGGAAAAGAGGTAGTGTCCCACCTAGGGAAAGGAGCATGAATGAGGAGAAAATGGTTAAATGACAGGAGTGGTGCAGGTGAATGGTGCTACTACATTATTATTCCACCAGAGTCACTCTGCCCTCTCCAGCACAGCACACATTCCCCTTCTTCACCTCATGTTTATTTCAGAGTAGCGTAACCATTCCCTACAACAAGGGTACATACCTGCTGGGGCTTAGTACAAGGTCAGAAGAGGGTCTTGGATGGCAAAGGTGTTATATGAAAGAGATTGGACTTTGAGCAGCAGAAGAAGTGCCCAGAAATCCTAAGTTCAAGAGGTTAAAAAAATAACTCTCCATCATTACCCCCTGAACGTCAGTACCCTATACCTTTCTGTTTGTAATTTGTAGGTCACCTGCTGAAAACCATGACTTTTTTCATGGATTTTACTTCTACTGCAGCCAAATGAAATGAACTGTCTTGCTGATCATGTGACACATAAATAAGCTCTGACCATTTTTAAAGATACACTGTATTAAACTAAAAACATATATGCTCTTTTAAGTATTTAAGTGAACTGATTAGAAAAACATAAAGAATAAAAAAAAATCTCAACATGAATACACTGATCTGTTATTTACTACATTAATGGGCTTTTGTTAATAGGGACAGCCACTTAATAGGTGAAAAATAATGTGAACTCAACTGTTACAGCTGTCACTATTAAGAGGATTCTACATGTATTCATATATGTATACTAGATAGATAGATAGATAGATAGATAGATAGATAGATAGATAGATAGATAGATAGATAGATATGGCATGGGCTTTGTAACAATCTGTCTGATATTTTGCAAATGGTCTGCGAGTGACCCGATAACATCACAAGTGGTGAAGCCACTTGAGATGTCACAGAAGTCATAGATCACAAGTGAAATGTTAGAAATATTTTTACAAAGTCCATGCCGTATTTGATTTATGCAATGGCATGGGTTAATGAGATAAATGGATGTGCTACTACCTCAGAGAAATTACAGTTAAAGTTCCATAAGTAGAACTTTCTGAGAGCAGTCTAATGATATCAGTCTTCTATTATAAAGGACATACAGTGGGAATATTTGCTTTGCCATCCACCTAAAGTGAGAATATTGTAATATTATCACTGCAGGCCCGTGGCAAGCAAAAATATCAGTGTTATTTGGGGGATTTTATTTTCACAGTTATTGCATAACTGTACAAATATATATGTATATGTAGAAACTGTATCATATAAATGATGCATGCATAACTTTTTTGACATATGAATCATTCAGAGTACCACTAATTGCAGCAACTGTGATCGAAAGTTAAACCACTTTGCAAGTGGTTTACCTTTCAATGGCAAGTGTCATATATGTAGCCAGATTATGCTATGGAAAATAGGTTGAAATGTTTCACAATACCACCCAGTTTCTTTTTTTAGTTTTTGAACTGTTAGGGTTAGGAACATAATTTGCTTTTTAAATGAAAGAGCTAAATACAGTTAAGAATTTTGATGGAAACCTTATGTCAATTATGTTTTATTGATACCATTAATTATAGTGCATCCTGCTTTAAACAGACTACTTTATGTGTAGTGTAGTTCTTTTGTCTGTTATAAGAACATAGTAACATAGTATTTGATGGGAGATAAGGACCGCTAGACCCACCCAGTCTGCCTGTATTCCCTTCCTTCATCAGTGGTCACTGACCCCACTTGGTCATTAGCTTTAGTCTTTCCTACCCACCTCTAAGGTTCCCTTGTGCCTATCCCATACATGTTTGAATCCCCCCACTGCGATAGTTCCCAATACTTCCTGGGGTAGGCTAGTCCATGCATCTACCACCCTTCTGTGGTAACCCATGATATGAGTGAGTAGATCTGGATGAAGTAAAAACAGTGACACAATAATAGCAAATGAGGTACGAGCGACTGTGTTTATTGATTGACAGTACTATGAGCTAATGTGTTACAGTGAGTCTCCAGTGAGGGAGCAGTAGTGAGGTAAAGAAGAGGAGTTTCTGTGAGACTGTGAAGTGTGTTGGCAGCATGCCATGGAGGGTTAGGTGGATAGATGTGTGTGCTGCAGTTGGACATGGGATAGGGTTTGATTTCCACAGTCACTACTATTTTACCTTGGTGTAAGTAGTTTTTTTCAAGTGTTGCAGCTGAGTTTTCTTCCCCCATCCTATGTTCCTCCCTGTCCTGGAGTCCAGTGCCTCCTGGTGTTGATTATATAAATTACAGAGGGTATGGGGCCCCCTGCATAAAAATATATCAATATATCGCTTCCGGGGGAGAATATTGAGGGCCATCACTGATATTGGTCCTCACTGTAGTGCACTTCGGCATTTTGGTATTCCCAGTGTGTAGTCACTGTTGTTACTATTGCCTATAATCTATCACTGTTATGACATGGTACCTTTTCTGTGAAGAAGAACTTCCTCACATTCCCCTTTATCCTGCCTCCCTCCAATCTCATATCATGCCCCCTCATCCTTGTACACCTCCTATATTGAAATATGTTGCCCACTTGCACTTTGTTTATGCCCTTAAGATACTTGAAGGTTTCTGCCATTTCTCCCAGTTCCCACCTCTCTTCCAGAGTATACATATTGAGGTATTTTCATCTCTCCTCATACGTCTCCTGGTGCAAGCCCTACACCATCTTTTTACCCTTCTCTGAACTGCCTCCACCCTGTCAATGTCCTTATGAAGATGCAGCCTTTAGAACTGTACACCATACTCCAGATGATCCCTCACCAATGTTTTGTACAGATGCATCACCACCTCCCTTCTTCTTCTAGTTATACCCCTTCCTATGCACCCCAACATGCTACTGGTCCTCCCCACAGCCTTGGTACACTGTTTGGACACTTTCTGGCCATCTGAGATTATTATCTGTAAATCCTTTTCTTCCCTGGTAACCATCAGCAACTATCCCCTCATCTTGTAATTCTCCATAGGGTTTGTACACTCAGGTGCATGATTTTGCACTTATTTGGATTAAATTTTAATTGCCATACATTGAACTGATTTTTCAGATTTCCTAGGTACCTCCTCATTTTATCACCCCCCCCCCGGAGTGTCTACCGTGTTGCAGATCTTGGTGTCATATGCAAATAGGCAAACCTTCCCCTCCAGCCCTTCACCAATGTCACTAATGTAGACATTAAAAAGGACTGGCCCCAGGACTGATCCTTGACGTACCCCACTGGTCACCCCCCTTTCCTAGGATTGGATCCCATTAACCATCACCCTCTGCTTTCTGTCCCACAACCAATTTCTAACCCAGTTCTCCACTTTGTGGCTCACCCAACTTGTTAACCAGTCTTCTGTGTGGAATGGTTTCGAAGGCCTTACTGAAATCAAGGTAGGCAATATCCACTGCTGCCCCTGATCCACCTCCTTCATCACCCAGTCCGCAAAGTCTTTTAGATTGTTTGACATGACTTTCCTGCTGTAAAGCCATGCTGCCTCAGATCCCTCTGTTTTACTGGATGCCAAGTGTTCCACAATCCTTTCCTTAAGCAGCATCTCCACAATCTTGCCCACTACTGTGGTGAGGTTGACTGGCCTATAGTTTCCTTCTTCCTCCCTGTTTCCTTTCTTGTGAATAGGGAATATGTGTGCCCCCTTCCAGTCCTCTGTAACCACTCCTGCATTCTATCCACAAATCCCTTGTTGCACTACAGCCACTTGCAGCTGATACCTCTCCCATTCCCATTCTCTTCAGCTGCACTTGTTTGCCTCCATGCCTCATAATGAAGGGATTTTAATGCTGGAAATTTCAAATGTAATTGAAAATGCCTGTGTGCGAGTTAGGCTATTTTAATGCCAACCGATTACTATGCTTACATCGCAGCTGCATTTACTATATTTGCCTCCTGTGCTCAGTTCAGCCCCAGACAGCTCCTGCATCTTCTTGTTTTTTTGTTCCCTCACTGTCTCAGTCCCTTGCCATCTCTGTATGCTGTATATTACCTTCTACCAACTATGGCTGCTGACCACCTCTAACCTGATGTATTGGTTCATGGACCTCCTGAACTGATCCAACATGTTCTGTATCACAGCAATACCAGTTGCAGTTTCATGGAAAAGCAATTAGTGTCATTTTCTCTTAATGGGAGTCAGAATTGAGGTACTGGGCTCTAGGTAAAAGGGCAGTTAGCATCTTGTCTGGGACTCTGTGAAGGTTGCACTGTCTGGAATAGCAGGACTCCACAATATGCTGAATCAGACTATTTTGAATAAGAAATGTACACTAATGGCTTGATTCTTGAAGACTGATGCAGGGTTTGTCAAACCCTGCACTGCGTGGAATCCATTGCTGCACTGTGCACTCTGTTCATATAGGTCACATGCTTTTTCAACACTTTACCTCCTTAATGGTGGCTTGTGCGACATATGTGGTGCAAGCCCTTTAAAATGGTCCCTGAAGTTAGACCAGCAAACGCTGGTCTAACTCAGGGCTTGTGGGATACATGATCGAGAATCTTGATTGCCAGCAGGGAATGCTACAATCCCCATGCGCCATTTGTTTGGCACACCAAGGGCTTGTGGCATTCAAATACCTTTGAGAATCGAGCCCTAAGGGTTTGGGAAACAGTGTTATTTCCAGTTTAAGTGGTTGTTGATATGAGTGTGTCTACCATGTGTTTGACTGTAGTTCAAGTCAAAAAACATATTAAAGGAGACACATAATAAAAGATAGCACTGTAAGAGTTATCTAAAATAAAATACAAAAATGGTCTTGTATAGGTACACAGTTGTTCCCATAACATGTACTGCTACTTTAAAAGGAAAGAATATGCTCTTCCACCAAGATCTATATGAATCTGGAGCTTCAACAATTATAAACAAAGCACCCAAAAGAAGAAATGTTGTTTTAGCTTAACTTTTGGCTATCGATCAGAAGATCTTAATAGCTTCAGGCAGTACAGAGCAATATATGATGTGACTTACTGTTGGGTCTTTTAGCCATTTTAATTTATTTTTGATGCTGTGTGCAGTTTCTGAATATCTCTAGTAGCTTGTAATAAAATACCCGCAGTGCAATTTTGCATGTATGTCAAGCAGTGCGTGACCTGATATGCAAATTTAATACCAAAGTGCCAAAACAGAATTCATAATGTTTCACATCTACAGAGCTGTTTAAGGTAGTTTAGAAACCAATGAATATGTAATATGAAGGTGATAAGACCTAAATAAAACCCTATTTATCTTGTATATAAAAAAGGATTTATATACAGAATCATTAGCACAAGTGGAAAGTGAACTGAGTACCTGTTTATATGATTTATATAAACAAGTGTTGGACAGTGCATTTGGAAAAAAATATGTTTACAATATGTTATGTTAGCTATTCTTGTTTTTATATATGTGTTAACTGTGTTCTGAATAAAATATATTTATCATATTCACAATACTTTGACATATCTTATTAATACAGACGTGTTTTAAAAGCAATTTCGTTGCAAAACACCTTCAAGTAGACATTTTGCACAAAACACACCACACATTGATAAAGTGTTTTCTTTTGGATGTGGAGACCTCTAGCCTGATTAAAGATACCAGTTTTAACAATTGGCATAGTCAGATATTTTGTATGTTCATCTTTAGATAATGTATCTCACAAGTTAGAATCTGGTCAGAATTGGAGTGTTATGAAAAATTTCTATCCTTGTAAACATTTTATGGAACTCACAGATTATTTTAAGAGTATTGGCTCTGCAAACTGAGGAAACCAAAGTGCTACCACCATAGTGAAACCATACAGACTCTGGTTAAGATTATTTGTATTAGTTTGCTATTTCTGGTGTGGACCATGGTGCTACCAGAGAACTGTCAATCTATCAGGCATCATCACTTGATCAGGGTAGTATAGATTCAATACTTGTCCTGGGGATATACACTGGACAGTGGAGAAGATACCACCTGAGCACACTGGGAGTATTGTACAGTATTCTAATGTATTATATATGGCAAGTGAGGTGCCAATTACTTTTACAGCAATGCTGCGTGAGACAAAATGAGCTACTGACCTTCGTTAGGACTCAAGGGTGGTACATTTATTCTGAGGAATTTCAAATGCTTCCCAATCAACAGTTGCATAGTTTATGGCAACACTGTTTAGTCTGGGCTACGTAAGACCTCTGTGTATTTTCTTTTATTTGATTTTTATATGTTCCTTTTTTATTCCTTGGTCTGTCTTTGAACTAATCCATTCTAGTCTGATTCATGTTATTTGTATGATTTCATTCATTTGTACAGTTGTACAATTTCTCTCCATGTGTTGTATGAATTTTGTTCATAATAAAAACTTCCCCATCTCTTTTCCAGAAGAGCCATAAGATCTTTAACAGCCACCTGAACAACCACCAGAAAAAGCAGGTGGGACCTCGTTCTTGTGTCTGATCCAAAAGATGGCACTCCCCCACAGTACAACATACCCCTAGTATTGCACTTGGATGCCTGTGTTTATGATATGATCCAAATCCCACTGTGGGACTAGAGCCCATGACCCTGTGGCCAAGAGGTGGATCTGCTACCAGCTGAGCCATTTTGATACCCTGAAGTTAAGTTTGAGACACAAAAATGCATGCATAAAGAAGGGGTTACAATTTATTTTTTATTCTTTTAGTAATGGGGTGAGGCATACTAGACACAAGTGCCTGTTTTCAGCATCAACCCAGGAGCACAGGGGAGGTTAGGTGACCTGCTCAGAGTTACACAGTATGCAAATGGTGGTTGTGTGACTCAAACCCAGGTCTGCTGGATGTACCAACTTCATTCACAGCTCATTACTCTGCTCTCTAGGCTATACTGCCAGTTGGTTAACTATGTCTACATCCCATTTGTACAACAACAACCGATTTTACATCCAGGTTAGTCCTTAAAATCTAGTTTTCCCTTGTATTTATACTTTTCTAAAATTACTCTACTAGACTTTACCAATAATTTAAGAAAGACTGAGGGAATCTCTATCTATCTATCTATCTATCTATCTATCTATCTATCTATCTATATGTCTCTCTATCTTATCTATCCATCTGTGCACAGTATTATATGAGGTGCTTGATTTCAAGTCTGGGACATGTACTGTATACCATAGGCCTTAACTATATTAAAACATTCCTCTGCTGCAAAAATGAAAATATGTAAGCTCCTAAGTGGAAAGAGCAGAGTGAATAAATTACCCTGCAAAATGTTAAATTTTACAGGCATTCGAAGATGTTTCAGTTTCTCCTCTGAATACCGTATACAATTCCTCCTTGTAAAATGCTGATCTAGCAGCTGATTTTGAGTGACATTAATTCATGAACTCACAGTCAGCTACTGTCTGTACTGTTCATTGCAATAGCAGTTGGATCTCTGAATAGTAATATACTGTAAATATGATAATCTGTGGCACACATTAGATTCAGAAAATGAAAGGCTTGATGTTATTAATTTAGAATGTGGCAGCTTGTTGTGCTTGACAACTCACCCAGTGAGTTGGGACAAGTGTGTCAATAATAAATTCTCTGTTTCTAGGGATTACCACTTCCACATTTCATGTTGGCAAAAACAAATGCCCATCTCAACATTACTGCTAATGTTTTGTGCCACATTGCAGAGAAATCGAGTAGCTTTAAGCACTCCCAACCCTCTTCTACCAGATTATAAAACAAAAGCCTCCCAGCTGCTACCACACATGATCTTATCAACACGTCCTTTAGATACCATCATAAGTGTTAATTATTTAGTGCTCTAATCCCAGGCCAGTCTCTAAGGCTGCTACATTGTACTGTTGGTTATACTACCATGGTATAAACTATACATTATCATATTTCTATATCTGAGAACCATAATTATGGTAATGGATATTACAGGCAGACCTAGACAGTGGGCTACATTTTCAAAGGCTAGAGAATATCACATGGTGCTTGTGTAAAAAAAATAAAAAAAATATATATATATATATGCAGTGAGCATGCTGCATCACAACTTGTGTCAGTTATGATTTTCAAATGGTGGTTGCATCAAAAACAGGTCTGCATGCCCAAGACGGGGTTGCACCATGCTTCCATCCCAAAAAATGATTGCCCCCTTATTGGAAGGGATGCCTACACCACAGAAATTATGTACCTTATGGTGGATTTTCAAAGAATGTATGTCCTGCCATTGTAGATAAGATGCATGCTGCTGTTAGACCAGACAGAGCTGGTCTAACTGACAGTAGAGCATACACAGAGGCCCACAGCAGGCAGGCAGACCTAACTATGGTACTATGACTGGCATTCTGCTGCAAGCACCCTGCACTGGAGACATCATTATATTTTCTCAAGTACTATGTCATGTAAAATATTGCTTCCAGAGGCCATTTCTTGCATCATAATTTTTAACTCAGCTTGCATCATTCTCACTCCACATGTCATATTTTTGACTCTGCTTGCACCATTCTCACTCCATGCATCATATTTTTCACTCAGCTTGCCTCATTTTCAGATCACATCATTCTTGCCCCATGCATCATATCTGTGATGCAGTGGACCTCTTGCATCATTTTAGCGGACTTTGTGACAGAGAAAGCTTTTCTTGCAAAATATGGTGCACTGTATTTGGCTCACCTGCATTTGATGCAAGGTGGATGTTTGACACACCTTCCATTTGTATAAGGGCCTTTTGACAATCCAGTCTAGTGAGTTTAAGAACTGATGTCATTTGCATTTAATCGACAGATGAGCACTGTACTAGCAGATCTGGCAAAAAAAAATGGTTGTATAGCAGTTTGCTAAAATGGTTATTTAAAATGCTTTCAATTTTGCCAGGGATGCCATTCAAGGATTGATTATCTTTCCAACTAGAATAGATTTTGTTGACTGGAATGCATTTTTAATCTCACATGAGTTAGCCTCAGTTTATGGCACACATCATGCTTTCTTGCTTAATTTATTTATTTTATTTCAAAAGTTTCACCAGGAAAGACATACTCAGCTTGCAATAGCTTATTTCTAGATATGACCTGCAGGGATGGGGAAGGGGAGTATGCAGAACATAATGTGTAAGTGACAATACAATATTTGAGGACAATCAACATGAGTAATAAACACACAAAATTGTCTGGTTATCTAAGAAGTTTAATGTAGATAGTGTGGATAAAACAATAGAGACTTCACTAATTACAAGATGCAGCATGGGAGGAGTAGAGGTGGAATGAAGCAAGATGAAGAAGGCCAAGAAGGTGGTCTGGGAAACAAAGGCAGATGCAGAGCTGTGGATTGTGAAGGTTATCAAGGGAGGGGAGAAAGTACAATAGGGAAAAATGGAAGACAGGAACATTGTTTAACTGGCAGAGAATGAATAATGTTGGATTCTATAAACTAAATATCAACATTAAGGGTTCTTTTGGAGGTTAATTGATACACCAAGAGTCAGATCTTTAAAATGTAAGAATCAAATGTATTCCTTACTCCTGTACAGTATGTGTATAGAAATAGGTAGCAGCCTGACAAATAAAGTACTGAGTGTTGGCCACTCACCCTTCCTTTATGGAGATCAAAGTAACAGGCAGTAGCTTCTCTTCTCTCTCTCTCTCTCTCTCTCTCTCTCTCTTCTGGTTTTGAATCTCCAATACCTGACAGAATGCTTGGCCTTTTATACTTCAGTTGGCCTCGCACCTTGAGTGGTCACTAGGTCCTTGGACCAATCATAATGTTGCTGATTATTTCTGATTGGTTGTCCTTGCCAGAAATGTGAAATGGCAGCTGATCACTGCAATATCATGGAGTGGCACTGGCATAATTAGTTTGACAACTAGACGGTAGCAGTGTTCCACTTACAAATACATCAAGTGTCACTGTCAATATGTGACAAAACGTTACACATTGGCTTTTTATGGGTATTGACATAACATGAAACCTTAATATCACAGTGTAAAGACACATAATATGATGTTACAGTGCAGGAACATATAAAACAAACCTTATTTTAAATATACAAATTTTATTACAGGCTTTTTGTCTCTTAGGCTAAACATATAGGGTCATGTTTACAAAAAGACAATTTGGCATGTGTCCTTGAAATCTAAACTTTTTTATAACTATCTGAGATTTTGCGTTCACCCATTTCCATAGACAGAACCTGTTTTAACCTGTAAATTAAGTTTTTAATGAGAAAATAACTTTTAGAAGCTTTAACCGGTAATTAACTTTTGAAAGAGAAAAAACAACTTTCAGGCAGAACCAGTTTTAGACTACAAGCTGGACTTTCAAGAAGACACACATCCCTTGACCTATAAATGCCCTTTTGTAAGCATTTTACTTAAGATTAAACGGAGCACAAAATGGAAGTTTTGTATCCATCTTGGATTGTGCACAAACATAAAACAGTTCCCTTTGGTTCTGTGTACAAAAATAAGTGTATAGCTGTAAACACAGGCTTTGAGCACCAGCCCTTGTATTGGTTTAAATTATTGCATGATCCTACTGTTCCCACCTTGATGCCAGCAAAGCAAGGCATTGTGACTATATTAGCTTGGTCAATTGTGCTGCTTGCAGAAAGTGAAGCTGGGTTGTATGATTTTTAAGTGTGTGCCTTAAACAGCAAAGTTTACTTCTATCCAGCTATTAGAGGACAAGACTAAAATCTCCATCATGTAACAGTTTATCCAAATTATTTTCAGCCGTATGCATGTCACTGCTAATTTGAATGAGTATGCTTTGTTATGGTCAAGCAGATATTGCATATTTAAGGACAAGGGATTAATATGCATATTAAAAACAGGTATATACTTTTCAACATCCCCTTGGTGGTTAGGGTAACTCTGGATGACGGATTCATAATTTGTGGGAACTGGTGGGATTACAGTCTGGTCAATAATGGTATGCCCATGAGGAGTAAAACAAAACTGTGTGGGTGATGACATCACAAGACAGGGATCCAGAATTATATTTCTTATAATTAGTAACAATACAGTAGTGCCCCTCCATATGATAAATTACTTTGATAGTCAGCAGGCACCATTTAGTAAGCTGAACTGGACAGGAGCTGATGAGGTTCATTTGCATCTTGCTAGTTGCTTTGGTGTTTGCCTCTCTGGCACATAACCACAAATGGGAGTAGCAACATCAAACACATCACATCTACACACATATCTATAGCCTTTGACAGAACAACATGCAATATGTGGGGCTCTCCACATCTGTATGGCAGGGTAGAATACCTGGAGCTGTGGTAGATCTAGGTAATCTTGTACACATCTTCCTCTAAGTATTATATAGAGCAGACTGTGGCCAATTTATCAAATACTGAAGTAGCAGGTTCAAGGACTGGCAAGGACACAGTGAAAGAGATAGATATACAGTATGTCCCTGAATGAGCATGATCCCTGAGTATAACATGGGCCTTGGTTGGAATGCATTGTTACTGACCCCAGGTTCCAGGCAGTGCTAAATAAAGGCCTCTGGCAATTAGTTTTAACACATGTTGGATCTATCCTGCAGTGCTTGCAGCCACATGGGGAGCAGTACCATTTGGCCACCTGCTTATCCTTGATAAGGTCTTTGATGCATCCATTTTCCACATACCACAGCAACTTAGTTACTGTTGTCAGAACATAACCACCATATGCCATGAAAATGATCTCTTGACCTTTTCTATTTGTCTTTACTTCTCTGTTATTCACCTCAACCAATGTGTTTATCTTTGCTTGAGTCTCATTAAATAAATTAGCAATGTCTTGTATATTGTACATCATGAATTGTTCCTCCTGTGTGAGATCATGCAGCTCAGGCTTCTTTACCACCAGGGCCTTGTTAGTTTTAAAATACCCAATATGGTGTCTTATTTGTTCTATATCTGCCCTATTCCAAATTGATATACCTGACCCAAATAGACCTGTTATAGACCTGAGAATTCCATCCAGGCCCTGCAGGTGCCTAGAGTGGAATATGTCTTGTTGTGAAATGGTTTCTTGCCCACCTACAGTATTTTGAGTTCACTGTTGATAGGTTGCTGTAATATCAATTCACACAGAAGCATAAAATAAGAAGACATTTGTTTGGACACAATGTCCAAACTCTGCCATATTCCAGTGAGAGAGATTCAACACCATGGGCACATGCATCAACTGAATATTATTTATCAATGTCCCAGTCACAGAAGTAGCAGTGAGTCTGCTACGTGGTCCTGGTTCTACCGTAAGACACAGTACATCTGGTGACAGTGTTTTTGTTATTTCAGTAGAATTGTTCATTGACTGTGATGCAGTGGAGGTAGTGGATGACCTCTTCACCACCAGTGTTATGCTCCAATAAGCAGATTCCATCCCATCACTATCCCAGGTTTTATGTGTATTAAGGATGACAACAAAATAGAGCCCTACATCATCTAGCTGTACGTCTGTCACCAGTAAGGAGGCATTGTTTTCAAATCCTGTCACCCTCCCTGTATATCTATTAGGAATAAATTCTTCATATTCCTTGGGAGTGGGTGTAATTGCCATGGACCAGATTAAGTTAGTCTTTAATGAGTTATATCCCCACATTATAAAGGGAGTCTCTTCTGCTGCATGAGATAGATAGATAGATAGATAGATAGATAGATAGATAGATTATTTATAAAGCACCCCTTTCCAAAGACTTGGGGTGCTGTACATTTAGAACAATGCAAGTCTTACAAATCATACACAGTACATCTGTTGCCTGGGTTTACCGGAAGTAACACTGAACCTCCCTGGTAACCTTCAACTAAAGTCTGATGGATATGTAGTTGCAAACATGACATCAGATCCAGGTGGACCATGCCCAGCTAAATAATTACCACTGGTAGCATTGGAGGCATTCTGAAACAAAAGAACATAAACAGATGACAGTACTCTGCCCCCACTCCCCCACAAAGGGAAGAGGTAGGTTAAACTAGTTATGAAGAATTAACTGAAGTTTAGACTTTGAAAAAAAAAACAACCCTTTTTAAGATTTAAAACAGATGACAATGTTGTAAGATCTTAATGCCATAACTACAACATTTTGGGCCCAGTTCTAGAAAGTATACGCCGATACGCAATGCAGATGCGCCAAAGAGAATGTCACAAGTTGCAAATTTATTCAGCATATATGCCAAATGCTATTCTACATTGCGAGATGTGCATTGGCGCAATGCAGTGCACCAATGGCAACTTACACCGCAGTTGTGACAAACCGGCAGGTACGCAAATGCGTAGCTGAATATATGCCAAAGAAAAAACAGAGAAACACCAGGGTGGGATTCTAAAAAGCAGCAGTGCCACAACATACACCAAGACCAGACAGTGCAACATAAACCAGGTTGGAGAAGGTGTAACATACACAGCAAAGGAAGGAGCAGGGTCAGATAGGCCAGCCACACAGCAACACACATGTGAGATAGGAAGACAGTGACCATGGAAGTCAGGTATACAGGGGCAGTGTGGCACAGGGTACAAAGGGAGCACAGAGGCCACAGGCACAAGCAGGGATGAAGGCTTCACCAGGCACAACGCCCCTGCCATGGCCACTGATACATAGAAACAGTGCAACCACAACAGGGACACAGCACCGGGTGGCACAGACCTGTGGACAGTCAGTGATGAGACACACCAATGCCTGTGCCAGTGGTGCCACCTGCAGGGAACAATGGCACCCTGAGGTGGAAAGGCGAAGCACAGGATCTGTGCCACCACACAGCTGGGAGGTACAATGTGAGGTGGAAGGACACCAAAGCTTGCAAGATGACCTGCATCACACAGACCAACATGCAAATGTGGCCTGTGGACAGTGACTTGTGCTGAGGTCAGCACAAAAGGCACACCAACCTGATGCACAGTGAGGGAACACTGGGGACAGCAGGCACCAACACCAGTGTGCACCATTGTGCATAGCGACAGACACACACTCACACACAGCCAAGCATACCAATAATGGACACAGAGACAGTGAAAATGACAAACAATTTAATGTGCAAAACAGAAACAGGGATACAGGGTAACAATGGGAAGGGGATGGGGATTACCAACAGGTAAGAACAACATAGTGTAACAGTATGGGAATAACAAACACAAACAGCCACCCATAAGCCCCCAAACACCATCCTGCCTCCACGCACACCCCAACACAGGCCCGACACCCAAACAACAGTCCCACACACAAACCAACACCAACAATCAAACCCATCCCCAAACAAACAGCAATAACCCAACACAACCTCCCAGCAGACACCCCAAAAAGTAAAACAGACACAGCAGAAACAACCACCCCTATATATAATCCCACCAACACAGTAAACCCAACCCATGAGTGGCTGTCACAGACATGGCCACTACAAGCACCTGAGTTCCTCCAGAGGAGTGGCCACAGAACCCTGAAGGTGGCCAATGTCCTGGAGGATGGCTGACACAAGTTCCACCAGGCGTTCCTGATCTGGTCCCCCACCCTGCTCATGTCCTGTGGTGGGTCCTACATCCACCATGGGCACTGGCTCCTGCTGCTGAAAAATGGGCATGTCCACCTCCTGCTGCATTCCAGCATCCCCAGCTGCAGAGACAGTGGGGCAAGGCACTGTGTCTGTAGGCAGGTCATCCATGCCTGCCCCTACTGCGATGTCATCTCCTGTGTCCCCGGTTGTTGGTACAGAAGATGGGGATGGGGCCTTGGCTGCATCACCACACACTGTCATCTGGCTGAAGGTAAGTGG
Organism: Neoceratodus forsteri; assembly: GCA_016271365.2. Classification (NCBI taxonomy): domain Eukaryota; kingdom Metazoa; phylum Chordata; order Ceratodontiformes; family Ceratodontidae; genus Neoceratodus; species Neoceratodus forsteri. The sequence continues at coordinate 163,077,992 of JADMNL010000023.1, read as the reverse complement.
GCCAACTGGCTTCTGATGCCCACCAGCGGTGGTGTCCCCCAGAATTGGCCATGCCTCCAGTGGTGCCTGGACCCCAGCGTTGGCCACAACTGCAGAGGAGGTGGAGGAAGAAGAGGTGGTGGAGGAGGAGGAGGAGGATGAGGTTGGTGGCAGCACCCTGGCCCTCCATGGCCTGCATTGTGTGCACAACCTGTACTCCTCCACATCGGTGGCCTTGACATCCGCTATCACCTGCAGCAGGGCCCTCTGTCACTGTGGCATCCTGTTTTGGACACCTGTAGGGATGTAAAGGATGTTGTCAGTGCCCGGACCAGAACAGGGCTACACACACAAATAGGCAAGCAATGTGAGGGCACAGCACAGGCCACACAGTGTCCGCCGGCCAAGGCCACAGCCCAAGGGTTGTATGGAATGTACGTACCTGACCTCCACTGATATGCCTCCCATCTGAGGCTGGTGAGGTGTCCCTGCTGCCCAGTGTGCAATGCACCAGTGGAACCTCTGGGGTGAAGGGACAGGTGAGTGTGTTGGAGGCACCACATGCCAAGGCCACCATGTTGGCACTGCAGCAACAGATGTACAGCAGTAGGGATACATACCAACACTGGTGTCCTGGCCAGACCGCATCTCCACATCCCTGCGGCTGGCCATGCCGATCATCCGCTGCAGTACACTGGTCTCACTGCATGTAAGATCCTGCCAGCAGTGTGTCAGCTGGCGGATGGTGCACCTAATACCCGTACCCATGGCCATGTTGGCAGAGATGGCCATCCAGGCCCACTCATGGGCAGCAGCATTGCTCCTGTGGCACCCAGGCAGCAGCAGCATCTGGCCCCACTGCTGCACAAGGTTCAGTAGCATCGCTGTCTCATGGGGCATGAAGTTTGGCACCCATCTGCTGAGGCTGAGGGTAGAGCCTGATGATATCATGGGCCGGCTACTACCTTGCACCTGTAACCAGGGAAGGAGTGGCACAAGCATCACTACAGACGTCCACCGTGGCTGTGCACACCACCCCCACCCACCATGCACAACACTGGACACTGGCTGTGGGACATGGGTTGGTGCTGGGCCACAGGCCTGCAACTGTGGCCCTATCCCCACGTGGCACCTCTGTGTCAATGACACACACAGTGCAATGTGTGTATGTGATGAGCTGTGCCATGCAGGGGCTGGGCACACAGTGACTACACTGCACCACCACGGCACTCATCCCATGCAGAGGCATGCCACGGTACGGCCCTGTACAGTGTGGGCATGGGGCACCACATGCAGCCCTGCGACATGGCCACACCAGCACCCCCATGAGGAGGTGCATGCAGCCACACCTACCAGGTGGACAAGGGGCTGACACATTGACGACCATGGGTGCCGTCATGGGGGAGGAAAGTTACCTACCTGTGCTGTGCACCGTGTTTTCTGAAGTGGGTGTTGCTGACTGGCCTGGAGCACTCCTGGATGAGGAAAGAGCAGGACAACATAAGCCTGTGGCACAGTCGGGGACCCCGGAGTAGCTGCGGTGTGGCAGTGTGTACCTACCTGGACCTGTGCAGTGACGCTGGAACCTACACAGGGGACAGAGAGCAACACTTTCAGGTACACAGTGCTGGACAGGTGGTGGGAATGTGTACATTGAACAATGCCAAATACTCACTAGAGTCCTGTGGAAGTCCACTGTGGAGCTATGGAGGGAAAGGACATGGGTTAGTACACAGGTGGCTGTGCCCCCGTGACCAGCAGCATCTGGGTGCCACAACCCTCACCACCACCCGCCGGCACCATCCCATGGGCATGTAACTGTACAAGGCCCAGGAGAGACCCCATGACACCCTGCCGTGTACGCCCATGTACAGAGTGTGGTGGTCAGGTGTCATCCCGATGGGTGTGTCATGGAGGGTGTGGCACAGGGACAGTGCCACACACCCATCCGATGAGGCAGCAGTGCACCTGTGTGAACAGCACAGGCAATGTCCAGTGGAGGCCACGCCCTGCACAGCCTTGGCTAAGTCCGGCAGCACACGGCCTCTGCTATGCGTCCGCCACGTGCAGCACACAGGCGTGAATGGTGCTACAAGGGTGGATGGGGCCACATGTCTCGGCACTGCACAGTGGCCTGTGGGTGGGCCAGCCAACCACTGCAGTGACACCCCCCCACCAAACCAATATTCCTCCCTGATGCACCAGCACAGTGACAGTGTGCCTGATCCATGGTACTACCTGTGTGTGCTGATAGGGGCGATGGGCAGGCAACACAGCCATGACACATGTGCCCATTACTAGATGTGCTGTGCACCCATGGTGTGAGTGCAGGCACACTATCCAAGCATCTACACCTCCAACACTGGATTACTGAACCGCGCATACTGCACAGACAGAGACACACCAATGTGACCCTGTGGAACAAAAAGCCACCAGGTGTGCACTGCAGTACCCTGTAGTGGCCTACATGGCCCACACAATGCATGCATGGATGTGTGTGTCCCAACCCCACCCAGCCATGCCAGCACTGTGCTCCACATGTGGGCTGCCTGTGTGTGCCCGACTGCAATGCGTACAGCCCTGTACCACAGGGGCTGATGTGGGGAGTGGCCATGGCCTGTGTAGCGCAGGCATGCCAGCATGTGCTGTGTTCAGTACCGCTGCAGTGCCCAGGGGAATGGGAGCATCCCCATATGACCCTCAGCACAGGGGCCATCCTACTCCCATGCCCCGCCCTATGGCCCTAGCCCAGTGCAACCCCACATGGGCATGGTGCCGCCCACACAGCCACTGTGCTGTGCTTGCATGATGCTGGCCAGGTGCCACGTCTGCTACACACCCATCACCGCTGTGCACAGTATGCATCCCACCAACATGGGTGCAACAGTGGACAGGCCATGTGGCACTCTGCCTGGGGTGGCATACCCCACCCTGAGGGTCATCATCCTGCAATGGCCCCAGAGGTGGGAGGGGGCCATGTGACCCACCCGGTTGGGGACTGAGCCATAGGATGCCTGGCCCCACTGCAGGCATAGGGTAGGGCCTGCCTGGCCTAACTGCATGGGTGGGTGTGGGGCTACACAGGCAACATGACACCACCCACATGTGGCAGGGCCGGTACACCGACCGCCACACAGCGGTATGTGGCTGTACCATGCCCCCCATAACCTTGCCCACCCCCCACAACACAGTCCCTGATACTGTTCGCAGACAATGCACATATATATCGTTTCCCCTGGCCGGCCACCATTGGATGGCCATGCCTGCACGCCACCCACCCGAGCCACGGTATGTGGTCTGTACCCCATTGCACCCCACAGGGGACCCTGTGCCACACTGCAGTCACCCATGCCATACACATTGCCAGCCTACAGGTTCATCACACCAGTGGCCAGGCCGCCTGTCACTATAACTGTCACCCAGGGATAGGCATGCAGAACATGTACAGGGGTGCATCCAGACTATGCCGTATTGGCAATGCCAGCACCATGATCCCCCCAACCATGACAGTACCCAACCTCCCAGTTGCACCCCTTCACCACTCATGTATGACCGCTGTCAGATGTCCCCTCAACAGCCTACAGTGGTCATACATGTGACCCCCTTACACAACTGACGACTGTACAGCGACAACCAGCAGTGGCCCGCAGTAACTCAGACTATGAATCAGAGTGCTGATGCAATGTTTACAGTATATGGGACATGACTGGCACACCTCATGGCTGTGCACAATTGTCAACGGTGCGTATGCCTGCCTACACCCCTGTACATGTCTGCTACAGTACACCAGTGGCCTGTGGCCCGCGGCAGGGTGTCACATGCCTGTAATAGGTGAGTAACATTGTGCCCATCTTGGTCCACATACACTGTGAACACTGTCTAACACCTGCCTTACTGTGATAGGCAGCCATAACACCCCTACAATGCCTATAGCATTGCCCCCTGTACAGTTAGTAGTGTCCCAAGGTGACACCTGCTAACCACATTGATATTACCCTGCCACAGTGTTGTAGGTTGCAGTATCCCACAAGCAGGCCATGGGATCCACAGTGAGACAGTCACTGTACAACTCTTGGGATACAAATGGCACAGTGGTATGCATGCCTGTCCCAGCCCCTCCTGCCAGTAACATAGGTTATAAGGGTATGTAGGAGGCCTGCAGTGGCCCAGTACTCACCAGTCTGCTGGGTATCTGTCCCTGTCCTGGTCTGGATGTCCCTGTAGATGTGCAGCTACCACTAACTCCAAAGTGTGCACGCCTTCTTCTGTCTACTGCTACACAGTGCTTGGGCCTCATGGCTCACAAACACACGTGCCCCACATGCTTTTCACATGGATCACAGATCGTACATCGCCGATATGCATTTGCGGCATGCGAGACAGCAGAAGCCAAGTGCATGACCGTTGTGCGGCATGGCAATTGCGATGCATGGCTGCAACATGCATTCCGTCATGCAGCTGTGTGTGCTATTTGAGGTCGCAACACAGTTGCGGTAACGGTATGGGTGGCCTTGCCTCTGTGGGTGTTGCACCAGCAGGGCTGCGTGTGTGTGTCTGTGTGTGCATGGGGGGGGGTCTGGCAGGCTGTTGCCCGCTGGCTGTAGCACACATGTGGCAGTGTTGCACCTGGGGGCACACCCTACCCACCATGGTACCAGTAAGTCCATAGCACTGCATTAACACAATGAAGACACAGCATAGGTTCGGGGTGCAAACATGTTTATTTTGTGACAGCACTCATTACACACATGTGCACTTTGCCCAGTGCACCCTGGTTCCACTCAACATGCATGCCCCACACTCACCCCATGCACACAGTCATGCATATACACATACTCACATACCCTTGTGCCCGCATAGTGCCCCCTCATGGACATGTGCCCTCTGCCATGCGTATGGCCCCACACACCCATTGCATCCCCACCCACCTGTTCCCCTACTGCACAGGTTACCTGGGCGACTCACAGCCAACAGCCACACGCATGCTGTCCTTGCACCGACCCCTCCAGTGCCAGGTGCTGGGCTGTGGGGGACCCTGCCAGTCTGGCAGGCTGGGCGGTGCCCTGGTGGATGACACCAGGCATCACACCCTGTGGGCCTGTGTATGCCACCACAGGTGGGCTGATATGCCTTTGCCCATGCAGGCCTACATGCCTGTGAGCCATGTGTGGTTAGCGGCTGTGTTCACCATCTCATGCTGAGTGTCTCTGCCCAGTGCAGCCTGTGGGACACCCTCCTCAGTGTGCCCACCCCCTGTCCGTGCCCCATGACTGAGCCTGTACCTGTGGGATTGTGTGTGGTGCTCGCACTCACCTGTGGCTGTGTAGCTGGCATGCCTGTGTGCGCAAGACATGTCGCACCCTGGTGCTGTTCTGTGCAAGGGTCAGTGTGGGCAGTGCCTGGCTGGGCATGTGACACCGGCAGTGTGACTGGCGGGTGGGTGGGTACTGATGCCTGGGCCAGAGGTGGGGAAGGGGTTACCACTGACTCTGGTGGCTGTGTCTGGGTGCTGGACTGAGCGGTGGCTGGGGGGTGCCACCCGCTGGGCCAGGCTTTGCAGGTGCTGCAGTGGCAGCAGTGCACACGCTATGGCCTGCATGGCCATGGCTGTATCCTGGTGCTGCTGATGTGCCAGCATGTTCTCCAGACCTGTGCTGAGATGGTCCATGATGACTGTCTGGCATTCAACACAGTGCCAGATGCCCTGTATAGCATCCTCCAGGCCAGACATGGATACCGCTGTGTCCCTTGTGAATGTCTGCAGGTTGGCAGTGATGCTGATGAACTGCAGCTCCATGCAGGAGTGGTGCTCCTGCATGCCCTGCCATATGTTTGCAAGCTCCTGCATGCAGTCCCCCTGGCTGGCCAGCACTGACTGGCAGTACTCCCCGATGTAGGCTGGCAAGGTCTGCTGGGCCTTCAGCACCTGGACAGCCTCATCCTACTTGTCCTCAAGTCCATGAGCACTCAGTGGGCTGAGCAGCCCTATGCCTGAGGCCTCATCCATTTACTGTTCTTGGTCCGATGCCTCTCGCTTGACCACAGGCATCTGCACCGCCTCCATAGATGTGGCGGTACTGCTGGTGGTATCTTCAGTGGTCCCCTGCTGTTTCTGCAGTGGTACAGCTGTGTTCTCACTGCTGTCCCCTGTATCTTCAGAAATGGGGCTGTCCCCATCCCCACTGCCCTCAGGTTCAGACGTTGGCTGCGGTGTTCCTGCAACAGGCGTGCTGGCAGCAGGGCTGCCTCCAGCGTCTGTTGGACTACCATCATCAGCTGACACCATGTCGGTGACCTGGACCATGCCAGCTCCTTCCAGGCCCTGCCACTGCTGCTTCCACCCTCCAGCTCCACTGGGGACACCTGCGTCAGCTGCCATTGCACCTGTTGGATGGGGAGCATGTTAGTGTGTCCCTGCTATGCAGCGTGCCCTCACCTGTTGAAGCAGTGTTTCCCTCTCTGTTCCACATCAGTGTTGTGCTCTGGCATTGCATCCACCCCACCCCACTCCTGTGCTACCCTACCTACTGTATGCCTTCACTGTACATGCATCCTGCACCACTGGCATTGACCTTCACCATTGCTGCCCTTGCTGTGTTGTTCAGCCTGGTACAGTGACTCCAGCTGTCCCACGGTCAACCAGTACTGCTCCCCACTGTGCAGTGGCACCATGCATGGGCACAGCCATGGGGACCCACTGTGCTGTGGGGGCCTGCACCCCTGGGTGCCATGCTAGCCTTGCACTGGCCCTGCAGCCTTCGCCTGCAGTCAGCAGGCACTGGGACAGTGCCCCATGCCCCATCCCTACTGCCCAGCACAGGCCTGTGCACAGCCACACCCTCCCATGCACACAGTGTGGGTCGTACCATCCCCTGGTGCTGCCCAGCCCATCCCTCAGCATGCCTCCCAACATCAGTTCACAGTGCAGGTCAGAACAACACCCAGTGCAGCCCAGCCCATCCCTCAGCATGCTCCCCCAACAGTTCACAGTGCAGGACAGATTAACACACCCAGTGCAACCCAGCCCATACCTCAGCATGCCCCCCACCAATAACAGTTCACAGTGCAGGTCAGAACAACACCCAGTGCAGCCCAGCCCATCCTACAGCATGGCCTCCCCACCAACAGTTCACAGTGCAGATCAGAACAACACCCAGTGCTGCTCAGCCCATCCTACAGCATGCCCTCCCCACCAACAGTTCACAGTGCAGATCAGAACAACACCCAGTGCTGCTCAGCCCATCCCTCAGCATCCCCCCCCCAACAGTTCACAGTGCAGGACACAGCAACACACACTGCAGCCCAGCCCAGCCCTCAGCATGCCCCCCCCAACAGTTCACAGTGCAGGTCAGAACAACACCCAGTGCATCCCAGCCCATCCCTCAGCAGGCCCCCACTTCCAGATATGTGGCCCTATGCCAGCCCTTCCACAGTTCACCATGGGTCATTCCTTTGCACAGCTGCACATGTCGGCTGCACACATGCCCCATCCCTAGCATGCACCTCACCATTGTCTGGTTCCCCTTGACCACCCTGTTACCAGCTGTGGCCATGTGGCAGTCCTGTGGCATGCCTCCCCACCGTTGCTTCTGCATACACGATGCCTCCCCACACCCCCCATCTCTGCCATTGGCTTGTGTGCTGTTGCCCTGTCTGGCCTGTCCCATACATTGCTGGTTGTTTGTCCCTACCTGTGGCCATCTGCTATCTAAATGTGTCCAGCTGTTTGACACTAGTGAAGCTTTGCTGGCTCAGATGTGCCGCTATCCTTCTCTCGACGGGGCTGAGTGGCTCCTGCTGGGTGGGTCCACCCCCTGTGCCCTGTGCACTATGCCTATTCTGTGCCAGCTTGCACTTGACCAGATGCTTGAGGTTGTTCCATTTTTTTCTGCAGGTCCCTCACTGTTCTGCACTGGGCAGCAATGGCATTGACCCTGCGTGCCACCCTGTCCCAGGCCCACTTCCTTTTATCCCTCTTTTTTGCATCCCCTCTGTGGCCCATGAGGAGTGCATGGTGGCGATCTATCTGCTCCACCCAGGTGTTCACCTCCTCATGGCCAAAGTTCCTTTTCCATCTTTACCATTCTGCTGCGGCTTGTGCCATTGCTGTGGCATATCTGCTGGTGTATGTTGGGTCACAACCACGTGTTGTGCACTTTTATATGGTGTATCTTGCATGTCGTGACTTATGCAGTTGCGTTTGTCATATTCTTGCATGTACTAGAATTGCACGTATCTCGCATTTGCAGTTGCTGCGTTTCTTGCATCTGGCATATTTCTCCTTCTAGAATCGGGCCCTTTGTCTGGACTTAAAGTGATAATTTTGTAAATGATTTACATAGGGCACATATGGTTGTTTTTTTCAAATAAAAAAAAGTTTATTTTCGGTTTCACGACCAGTTTAAAAAGAAGGAATACCAGTTTCACATTGGCAGAATTTATTTTGCTATACTGTGCCAACCTGTAGGCTTTCTGAAGTGAGAAAACAGAAATATGGTTAAAAACACAGTTTTAATGACCTTTAAACAATTTCAACTGACTACAGTGAAGCCATTTGTCCACTGGCTTTTTCCTGTTGGTGATTCTCACCATGTACACAGATGGACTGTATTTGTCAATGATACGGTATGGTCCTTCCCATCTATGACTCAGATGGTGGTTCTATGTACAATAGTAGGCACTTGTTACCTCTGGTGATCGTGGAGAGGGGTCCCACATAATCCATTTGGAGCTGTGTCCATGGATCCCCAATTCTCTGTCCTCAGACCAGGAATTTGTTTTGCTTAGGCACTGGGTTGTCCTGGGCATAGACAATACAATTGTTATAGTATGTTTCAACATCCTGTTTCATGGAGGGCCACCATGCTACTGTTTGCAAATGAACCAAGGTATTTTAGTACTATGGTACACCCCCTCATGGTAGCATCATGTATCACGTACAGGAACTTAGACCTAAGGTCATGTGGGGTGACCCACACAGGCTGCTCAAAGCCAGTGTATTAAAGCACAGCATTATCATTGGATAGCTTGAGATTCCCATTATGTTTTTTTATAGTTTGGGAGGGACAGGGGTTGACTAGCCTGTAGTTCGGACAGTACTGTTTTCAATTCTGGATCCTTTTTTTAATGGACTTTAAATCTAGCTTGCAGTACATGACAAATCTGAACTGATGGTACATATTTCATGCTTTTTACAGCTGGTTACAATTGACATTTTCTCGATGTAGTTTTAACTGTGTCGTTAAGTACTCTCAGGTGATGCTTACGTATGGCTTCTAAATATCACAGCTCTTACATATGCACTGTGTGTATCAATATAAAGGAATGCCACTGTGCATACGTCATCTCGCAGTTATACAATATGGGTGACAATACACTGTTTTATTCTACTGTGTATCACGTCACTATTCTATGGTGTATCACATCACCCCATTGTATAAATTAGTATACACAATGCCTTGTTTTGAAAATAAACATATGAAAGCTTTTATTGTTGAATCCACTACAGAAATATGAGACTGCACCTCACAGTAAAGACATTTGAAAAGAACTTCTTATTGTACCCACAATGCCCAGCTAAGCACATCTACATATTATACTAAGATTCATACTAAGAACTTGAAGAAGCTAGAGAGCCGAGAGGCCCATAGTTGCTCCTTTTTACTAATAATAACAAGGGCAAAAACCTGAAAGGATTAAATTGTCTAATCAGGACTTAAACATTGTCTTGGAACAACTAATAACTACCTACAGTGGTAATACATTCCAGGGCTTGGTAACACATAATGTATAAAAAAATTTACGAGGCAAACAATTAAATCTTATTGATTGGAACTGGAGGGGGTGACCTCTAAGATTATAAATGTCATCTCTAAACCTAAACCCTAGGCTAGTCAATAAATAAGGATCATTCATGATGTACAACAAAAGAAGATCCCCTCTTAAACATCTGGTGGAAAGGGGCATCAGATTCATGGAGCGAAGTCTGGTTTCATACAAGATACTTCTCAACCCTCTCACCAGTTTAGTGTATCCTCTCTGTACCCTTTCCAGTAATATAATATCCTGCTTCTTATAAGTGCACCATAGCTGAGAGGAAAAATCTAAGTGGGTGTGTACATAAGCTCTATAAAGGGGGCATAAGGACTTTACTGTCCCTAGACCTAATGTTCCTCTTTATGGACCAAATAATTCGATTTGCCCTAAGTATTACCTCATTTATCTGAGAGTTAGGGAGGGAAATCCTCAGATAACAGGACCCCGATGTCTTTCTCTATGTCAGTGCTGGTTAACGCTATATTGTTTTGTGTGTAAACATGAGAAGGATTGTTGTCTCCAAAATGCATAGTCCTGCATTTATTATGGTACACTTTCATGCCTCATGTGGTAATCCATGTAGACACTAGGTCCAAATCATTCTGGAGGGGCATTTATTTAATCTGAGTTAGAACATAGTCCACCGATTTAAAATCGTCTGAATATTTAATAGTGTTGGAACGGCAATATCTTGTAATATCAGCAATAAATAGCTGGAATAGGCAGGGCCCAGGACAGAACCCTGTGGTACCCCACTGGTGAGAGACAAAATATTAGAACACAGTCCATTAATCAGAACTTGCTGCATTCTGTCAACCAATTGGCTATGCATTTTATGACACTGGGGTAAATGTCATAAGAACAGAGTTTGTGCAACGATGCCCAGTGGGGGAGAAGATCAAAAGCCTTACTAAAGTCATTATAGATCATGTCATAAGGAAGTCTATTGTCAAAGTTGTAAACTGACATCCTCATAAAAACACAATAAATTGATCAAACAACTATGACCCTTTTTGAAGCCATGTTTTCATTATCAGATTTGGATAGGATGGGGAAATAACGTCCTTAATCAGACTTTCCAATATCTTGCACATAGGGGAGGTTAAGATGATGGGTCTGTAATTTTCTCAATTGTTCCTTGGGCCTTTTTTATGAATTGGTACTACATATGCAGTTTTCCAAATATTAGGAACAAAGTTGTAGTTCATACAATGTTCATATAGTAACTTGAGGGGCCAAGACAGACTATCAGCTAGTAAATACAGAAGATGACCAGACACATCATCTGGTGAAGCACTGGTTTTCCCTTTAAGCATGGACAGTTTTGTGTGAACATTGGAAACAGGAATAGTAATGTGGTAGTCTATAGAATCCTTAATGGTATTAGCTCTTTGTTTTTTTTTTAAATATATTTCACAAATTGGTGTTAAATAAATTTGCCTTATCCAAAGGATCATGTATTAAAGTTCCATTTTCCTGAAGTGGGCCTACTTGACATGTAGATTTTTTTAAGGAGTTTATATACGCATAGAAGGATTTACTATTGTTCTTACATATGTTAGAAGCTAACCTTAACTGCTAAGTTTTTTTTTGCTTTTAGTATGTTGTTTTTACACTTCTTTTGAATTTGTAAAACTAAACCCCAATTTGTAGGAGTTGGAGATTTTAGGTAAGCAGAATGACATTTACCTTTTTTATAAGCTTGGATATAATTTTATTCATCCATTTTGATTTTTGATGGCTAGACACATTTTTTACCAGGGTAGGGATGTGATTATCTCTCAAGTCAATAATTGTGCTGTGAAACATATAAAAATGCTCCTCAATACCCACAGTGTTGAAAGTGGACACCCAGCCCACCCTATCTAAACCAGCTTTAATATTAGGAATATCAGCTTTATCATACATGTAAATTATGGATTTATTAGACATCAAAGAAATCAAGTGTTCCTAGCTGAAGCTAATAGAACAGTGATTACTATTATCAATAGGAGCCAATACAGTAAGCATTTTTAATGTCAGATTCTTACTGTAAAACACAAGGTCAAGGATGCTTTTACCCCTGCTAGGTTGTTTCACACCCTGCATAAGGTTACATTGTTGACACATGTTGACCAATTTTTCCCTGAGTTGGAAGTAGCCTTCAACTCTGACCAGTCAATATCACCTTGATTAGAGTCCCCTGTTAGGATGACGTCCCAGAGGGGAACAACCTGATTCAATGTCATTGATAATTGTATGCAGAAGTTCAGTAGATGTACTCAGGGGATGATAACAAACACCCCAAATAATGTGCTGTTTATTATTTAACATTAGTTTGATCCATACAGATTCAGAGGGATAAATAGGACTTTGAACTTTATTAGAAATGTTGACTACCTGTAATGCATCTCTTAGAAAAATAGCAACCCCACCACTCTTCTTATTTTGCCTGGTAAAATTGTACAAGGTAAACAAAGGCAAAGAGAAGTCCCAACTAGATTTCTCATCTCGCCAAGTTTCAGTGATCAACACATCATCAATCTGTTCAGTAATAAGAATGACCTTAAGTTCATCCAATTTATTGTTAAGACTTCTAGTCACCACCACCAAAATAAGGGACTGCACCTCTGAGTAAAGGACATTTAAGTCAACTATATAATTCACCCAGAATTCATTGTTGCTGTGTGTAAAACATTGACAAATCCCTTGTATGACACCATTCTGGGATTTGTGGCTGCACACAGAAAACTGGAGGGATGGCAGAAACAAACTGCTGATAAATCATAAAAAAAAACAACGGCAGATTTTTTTTACAAAACAAATTGTAGCTTCAACATCTGAAGTATGGGTGGTAATGGCATACTATGTGACAAAGACATGTGCAAAATGTCAGAAAATCACTTTAATGTTCATTTTACCATAATGGGTAGCTACCACAGGAATGATAATTGAGATATCTCTTATGTGGAACTGATATCAAAGTGAACATTTGAGTTGCAGCTGTATTTAAAAGCAACTGTTAAGGTAATATGGTTGAAACTTTTTTGTTTATTACTTTATAAATTGGTGAGAGTAATTGTTTTTCTCTGTGTAATTATAGAGGAACCCTATTTAATCTATTAATATATCACACAAGTAGGTGTCCATGGGAGAAAACAGAGTAAACCTTGCTATTTAGTTCTATCTAGTTTTTCTAAAGAAACATTTTTGGGGGCATGCATTAGTTACTTCTGAAAATTCACATAAATCTTTTTTTTTTTCTCTCAATTATTAGACCTTTTAAAGACCAAATTTGTAACCGCTGTTCAGTTCTATAATTTGACCAGAACCTAGGGGAGAAATCTATAATGCATGTTATTTATATGAATAAGAGATTTGAATTGTACAAAACATTGCTGCATCAAGCGACATCTCCTTGCGGTTTCTCTTGTGTTTTACCCATAGACATATCTGAAGTCAGGAGGATTGTAATGGCCACATAAACTCAAATCTGAGAGTGCTTAATGCAAGATGGTAAAGTGTTCAAATACATTTATGAACTAAAATAGGACCAAGTAAGGGTCCCTGAAGGACACCCATAGGTATAGGTCTAAGTTTGTCTAATGGATCTGCATCCTGAACCAACTGCTCTTAGATAAATCGGAAATAAGCAAGTATAATACAACATGAGAGACCCCAATCTTCAAGCGTTTATTATTTAAAATGACCACCAGTTTGAAAGCCTTGGATAAGTCTACAAACATGACCACACTCTCTGATTAGACTCCAAGGATATTGCTGTTCTATCAACAAACTCTTAGAGGCCACGTTTGTGAAGTACTTAGGCCTAAAACCTGACTAGAAAGATTATAACAGGTAAAAAACTGTTCAAATAATGTCAAAATTGTTGATAGGGTTGTCTTTATATTAATTTAAATAAGACAGATCATAAAGCTATGGTTCTGTAGCTAGTAACCTAGGATAAGTCTCCTCCTTTTGGTATGGGAATTATTTTAATCAATTTCCATGAGGACAGGAAATTATTTTCTAACTGATTCCAAGTAAACATATATGTTAATGTTGGAGTGATAATACTTGAAGTGCATACTTCAAAAATCTGCTATCAATACCATTATTCCCACTAAATTTATATTAATCTCATTTTAGTGATGTATACACAACTTGTTTTTTGATCACTCTAGCTCTAAAAGTGTACTTCAGATAGTTCTGCTCTCATTCTTTGTCTAAGTATGAAACCTGGGTTTTGCTAGTACCTGCAAGTATATTTATATCCAGGACAGTGGTAAAAACTTTGGTATAAATAGTTAGCAATGGATTCAGGTGTTGTAAACATCTTTTCATTCTACTGGTTTCCTGTTATTTCTGATGTCTTGATTGGCTGCTGTAATTGTTTTGGTTGACCTCAAATACATTCTGTAACCTTTTGCGTTGTGAAATTTGTCATCATGACAAGTGGCTTCAGCATCCTTCATTTTTGGTACATCTCTTTAAAGTCATCCAGTGCTTTCTTATGTCTCATGGTCAGTATTCTGTTTAAATGGGCATCGTACCTGACCACCAATTCCCTATTTAAATGGAGTATTGAGGGTACAGGTAATGGTACGTGGGTGTAATACGGGAAAGAGGACACACACAGCTGTGCCTCCTGGAGGTGGGACCCAATAATGGTTTTAGCTATACACGCCCACAGTTACACTCTGGGATGGAATGTATCTTGGGAGAGTGTTGGCACTTGACACCCGTGAGATGCATAGGTGGACAGAGAATGTGGGCAAGCCCTGAAGTAGGGGTGCACTAAAACCAATGTGATCTATGGTTGCATGACCAGAAAACAGGCCTTATGACGGAAGCAAAGGTATCCCCAAAATACTGGACTCCATTTGGTGCATCAGTGTAATGATGCAGCATTGATTACAGTGATTACAGGGTACAGCAAAGCTGAACTTTGCATGTCACATGATGTACTGCAGTCATTCATCAACTCTGAAGATTGTGATAAAGATTATACCTGTTGTGCTGGACAGAAATTAATTTCCACATGTTCTCTTTGATTTTTGAGCTACAATCCACACGACAGTTATCAAGGGAGCAGCTACTGTCAATGTAACCAGTAGGGTATTTCCTGTACAATTGTATTTTTTTTTATTTATAATTACACCCCAAGTTTGCACTGCTCAAAGTCCCCTCACTATAAATTTGAGATGACAAAGATCCATCTCACACATCACAGTGGTAGTCCATGACCATAGTGACTGAGCTTGAGCACCTCGAAAAATGGTGGGTCAGTCTCGGTGACTGTGATCATGGCTACCCAGGGAGGAGGGTGACCAGATACTGCGGTTGGTGAAAACCATGACAGGAATTCACGCGTATACATGTGCATGCACACTCATGGGGGGGGAGGCAGGGGAGGTATGGCATGTGGGAGGGGTTGTGGTGAGCAGCTGCTGAGCTGGATTGCTGGCTTCATGGGGAAGGTGGTCAGCTAGGAGGCATGGGGTAGCGGGTTCTGGACCAGCGTGGTGCATTTTTTTTTTTTTTTTGCCATTTGGCAGTGTGTATTTTGTCAAGTTTTTCATCCCCCCTGACATGCAACCCCTGGAGCTGAGAATCCATAAGTAGGGGGATTGTTGGGGGGTGTAGTCCACTGCATTAAAAATGAGACCTGTAGGTCTCGGGCACCTTTTCTCTGTGCGCTGCCAGTGTGCATCGCCGAAATTAATTTTCAGTGATGTACACTCGCCATAAAAGTGATTGCTGTTTCCTTGATCTCTATTATGATATGGAACCCATCGCAGCACTGTAGCAAACACACTGATCTACAAAGAAAAACACCACCTATCAAAGGTAAAGAAGATTAGTCCATAAATGAAACAGCAAGCACACCCATCTACTGTATTTTGTGTAAACATGTCAACAGCTGCCAATGTAAGTACCGTGATAACTGCAAGTCCATCTTAAAACACTGTGTGAGCCTCCCAATGCTCCTACAGCACAACGACGATGGTTGATAGTTACTTTAGTCATACATTTTGTTTGCACTGCACGCAGTCTAAATCTACTTGTGTATTTATCATGTACTGTAGTAAACCTCTAGCAAAGATGCAGTAGGATTGTGGAAAAACATTTTTCACTTCTGTTGTGTCCATATGAACAAATAACAAAGGATTGTAGTCCAGAAGTAGCAAACCTGGCCTTAGCATAGTCATTCCCAAGGTAATTTCTTTCGTAGTTTTCATAGGTTAATAACAATCCCAATAGGTATTTCGATCTTTATGCCTTGCCTTTCATGAGGTTGTATTCTATCAAGTTGTTTGCTGTACAGCATTTGCTGAGTGAATTTTTTAATGAATCCTTGCTACCACACCCCACCACTTAAATTGGCAAGCTGTTTCATATTGTAATCGCTCTCTGAGAGATACACATACCCATAGTTTGGTTCTGTATGTTTCACCCTATACATTTTATTTATTTATTTAGTTAGTTATTGAAAACTTCAGAGATTAGCTTTGACCACAAATGCTCATTTGCAAACATTCCACATCAAATACATAGTTACAAAAAAACATTACATGTACAATAAACAGTTCCATAAGAAATGCAGTTTTGTCAGGCTCAAAACACTTGGGACAGAACAATCACATACAAGTCTGAAAAACATCCAAACTGGAAGTCGTGCTCTTGTAGCATAATGTGAAGCTTTTTAGTTCTCATTCAAGTATGTCCCATAGATAACTGTTATAAAATGCCCTATAGATGAGGCATACAGTGAAGCCCACCAGGATGAAGCACAGCACTGCAGAATTCTGCACTAGAGTTACTGCAGCAAACAGTGCAATTTCAGTGGGAGTTAATCCCTTTTGTCATGCAGTAAACCTGTGACATTGCGCTTCATCTCTGGTGGGCTTCATTGTAAGTTTCCTCTTATCTTCTTTATTCTAGGGAGTATATGCCTAGATTAGCCAGTATAATACTATAAGGAAGTTTGCTTTGCCATGAAACCGTTCTTGTTGCCCTTATTTGAAAGGCATGCTGTTATACACTGTTTTGTAAATCAACAGCAACAGCAACCCAATAAAGCAATGCAGGTGGTCACCATCCCTGCTTCAGGTGTCCATCATATTGACCACAATGAAGTTGGATGAGGCTGGTTGCATTAGTTCTGAGTCTCAGCAGTAGTAGCACTAGCTAGTGTTGTGTGAAATGGAAAAATTTCACCCATTTAAATATTTTGTGGAATTTGTGCATTTTGCAAAATATTTCACTGCACAAAATGCAAAATTTGGCCCACCAAGTCAGCAAAATTTTACCCTCAAGTCAGCGAAATTCACTGCTCGTGAGTGAAATTTCACCATCCACGGGAAAAATCTCACTTTTTCTTCAGTACAGTGATTTAAAAGCTCCCTAGTGTCTAGTGCCCTCCCTGGCTGCTCACTGGCCTAAATTAAAAAGAAAAAATATTTCTCTCTGGTGTTTAGTGTCCCCCACATCTGCTCACTGCCCCAGTTAAAAAAAAAATTCTCCCTGGTGCAGTGTCTAGTGGTCCCCGGCTGATCACTGTCGAAACCTGGAGTAAAAGCCCCTTCTCAGTGCACCCTCATGCCCTTCTCGAAAAACAAAAATCCCCACTCCCTGATGTCTAGTGAACCTCACACCCCCTCACTCTTCATCATCTCATTATTGAGGCCCACTTACCCCCGCATTTTGATCGGTTATCACACAGTTCTTCATTCACTCACATCCGCAGCCTGACTGAGCACTTGAATGAATGTGTGCTTGTACAAGCAATCACTCATTCATTTGTGTGCTATTGAGTCCTTCACTGAATGAGTGCATACTTCATTCATTGAAACATTCAGTCGGGATTCCAGCTGTGGAGGTGAGTGGAGGGCTGTGCTGGTGGCCTCATTGGGGTACTGGGAGGGGAGCAGGGTTGGAGTGTGAATGATGAAAAGGTGGAGGGTCTACTAGACAACAGTGAGTGGGGATTTCTTTTTCCAAAAGGGCATGAGGGTAACTGGGGGTACCTTTATTCAAATTCAGCCAGTGATCAGTTGGGGGCAACTAAACATCAGGGAGAAATCTTTTTTTAAATTGGGCCAGTGAGGGCGGGGGACCACTAGACACCAGGACTAAAATAATTAAAAAAAATTGACCAGTAAGTGTCGGGGAGGGGGCACTAGACTCCAGCTTGATATGGAGGCCCCTTTGTGGGGGGGTGGTGACATTGAGGGTGTAAGTTTGCCATTTCACTGCAATTTCATGAAAAATTTAATGCAGTGAAAGTGCTGATTTTGTGGCAGTTTTGCCAGTGAAAGTTAATTTTGTAGCATCTCTAGCAGTAGCAGTAGCAGTAGCACACAATGACTTATTTAACACACATCAGCACTCATACCCATGCTGTTAATTTTTTGTTGCTGTTGTTAAAGGTTTTTTATTGTATCAAAACGTTGGTACATACAAAACACAAACAGCTTTTTTTCATTTGTTCACATGCAAGACGTAATACCATAATAAACATGCAGGAAAAAGAGGACCACATATTTGCTGGCCCCTCCTTCTTCAGGCTTACAACATATGCCTGGTACAAGAAGATTGTAGGTGACCGATAGCATTTACTGTTTTACATCCAACAAGTCTATCGTGGCCTATCTGGTATGGCCTGTGGTATAAGCTCTAAGAGGTGATCCTCAGTGTAGTACCCTAGGGAGCAGTGGGGCAGAGCACCTTACAAAACAAACATGGAACAAAACAGAAACAGAGCACACACAAAGTACCTAAAGGATTCAGAGATAGTAAGCGTCTGGATACTCTTGGGTTGCAAAGTACTGCTGTACCTAGATCCAGTTGAGCGTCTGTGAGGTTCCACCTTCTGAACCTGCCCATTGAAACTAGAGGAGGGACATAGAGGGGCAGTTATAAGACTGCCTCAGCCAGCTCCTACCCAAGGCTTCAGGAATGCAATGAAGGTTTGCCATAAAGTGGTATACTGCGAGAGGGCATGCATTATATGTGTCAAATTAGCTACCTGCATTAAGGAATTGAGTACTTCTGTGGATGAGGAGACCTTCTGTGTACTCCACTTGCATTGCAGAATCCTCTTAACTTGCATACTGAGAATGGCAATCCATTTTTATTTATTTATTTAGTTATTAAGATCATTGGTTTACAGACCTTTGAGTCAAAGACTCATTTACAAAGGCACCTCGTTAAGAGAGCAATACATCACAGCAAACAAAACAGTACAGTCCTGGGGAGTGAGATGTGGGGTGGCTGAGTGGATGCCAAGCAACATTAACTCCAGTGAGAGGGGCACCAGCTTCTGTAAAATTGCAGAGCTGAGGGTACAGACTTGCTGCCAAAGTGGTTGGATAGCCTGACATTCCCACAGTATGTGGGTCCGGTCTCCCCTGTCATACTGACACATCCATCAAAGGTCGCTCATGGAGATCGTGGCCTCATGGAGCACCGCAAGGGTTCTATTTCATGACTGCAGGATCTTGTTTTGAATTAAAACACTTCTGGTGCCTGGGTAGGCCTTATGGGTGAGCTTCCAAAAGAACTTCCACTCTTGTTCTGATATATGGATGTGTAGCATGGCTTCCCATTGTGCTCTGGCTTCATGGGATTGAGATGGGGTTATTACTCTAAGCACTGCATATATGACACTGCTGTGGCCTCTTTTTAGGGTCAGCCAGTGTGGGATTGGTGATATGGATTTGTTAATGAGTTGTCTATGGATAAAGTCACCAATTGCACTTCTAAGTTGGAGGTATTTCCACAAGTCCCTAAGGGGAATATCCTGGGTATCACACAGACCCTTAAAAGTATCAATCACATTGGTGCCAGATGCATATGTGTCCCCCAGGCATTGCAGACCAGCCTCAGCCCATCGGGACCAAGATATAGGTTTTCTGTCCACAGTAACATTTTTTGTTACCCCACAGAGGGGTCAGACTAAGAGGGGAGGGATTCATGTTTAGCCTTCTGTGACATTTCCTCCAATACTCTAATGAAGGATCTATTGTAGGATGTGTGTGTATCCCCCCTTGGCAGGGCTGTTATATAATAGCAGGGATAGGTGTTCCTCCTTACTGTATACCTGCTCCATGCCTAACCATTGTGGGGTTTCAGGTGCTAAGCCCGCTGACCATTTAGGTGTTTGAGTAGCCTGGAAGGCCCATTTATACTATTCATACCACAGAAGACAACAACCACATTTGGACCATTGGGCCCTCAGTTTGCTTCAACTGTATCTCAGATTTTTAACTTTCCAAATAAAAGCCCCCACCAGGATGTTGTTTCTCCTGTACCAGCCAGGTGGGGGGGGGGCTTCAAGGTGATATGGGATAGCAAATGCATGACTTTAGTGGCAGTGACAATTTTTAAGGCTGAAATTTTCCCAGCTTGGGTGAGTTGGAGGGTCTGCCATCTATCCATTTCTGTGCGGATGGTGGCCATCAGGGGTTTTAGGTTAGCATCCCATATCTTGGTTAGGTCCGTGGTAATGTGAATACCTAGATATGTGATGGTATCCAGCACCCACTGAAGGCTATGCACAGTGGCCATACTGGGGGTACATTTGCAGTTTAGAGGGAGGACCTCAGTTTGGTTCAGTCGTAACCCCGAATATGTGGCAAAATCAGACAGAGTACCAAGAAGTGGGGGTGTGGAAAGTTTGAGGTCGGCCAGAGGGATCAAGAAATGATCTGTATACATGATGGTGGTGTTTTCCTCCCCTCCAGTTTCCATTCCTTTAATAAGAGGGTTCTGCCTGATGGCTGCGTCAGGGGCTCCACGGCTAACACAAAAAGCAATGGCCAAGGGGGGCAGCCCTGACACATGCTCCTACCTAGGGGGAGTGGGAGGGACAACATGGAGTTAGTGAGGACTTTAGCTGTGGGGAAATGGTAGATCACCCAGACCCATGCCTGGAATCTGTCTCTGAACCCAATCATGTTCAAAACCTGTTGGACAAAATCTCACTCCAGAGAGTCAAAAGCTTTCTCAAAATCAATTGTGACTACTGCAGCAGGGTTGGGGAGGGATTTGACTTTGTGAATCAGATTTACCAGAGATCTGATGTGGTCTGAGCTGTAGCGGCCCTTCACAAAGCCCACCTGTGAGGGATGGATGTGTTTGGGGAGGAGAGGATTAAACCTGGTGGTGAGCATTTTATCTAGTACCTTACTATTGGCATTCAGGAGTGATATAGGTCTATAGCTGGAGGCTTTTGGGAGGTCCTTAACTTTCTTAGGGAGGATGGTTATAACTGCCTCCCGAAAGGATAGAGGGAGGGCATCTTTCTCCAGGGCTTCCATATAAACCTGCTTAAGGACTGGGGTGACTGTTTGTTGCAGCAGTTGCCAGACCTCAAGTGGGAAGCCATTCCCTCTGGACACCTTCCCAGTCTTCAAGGACTGCGGGGTAGCTTCCACCTCCTCAGTTGTGAGAGGTGAATCTAACATCTGTGCTTCGTGGGCGGAGAGTGTGGGGAGGTGAAGGCCTGCAGAAAGGGGATGAGACCCTCTGGGTTAGAGCCCCTGGAGGTTGAATAAAGTGGAGAGTAAAAGTCTGTCATTATTTGGTTAATATCCTCTGTCTTAGTTTGGACCTTATCCTGCTTGTCTACCAGCCCAATGATATGCCTTTCTGCTTGCTGTTTTCTGTTTTGATAGGTAAGGATCTTTCCCCCTTCCCTCCCTTCCCATTATGTGTCTCAGGTGAATAACTGATACCTCTGCCTTCCTGGAGAGCAGCTCATTAATCTCCATCCCGAGAATGACCACCTGGCGACCTGCCTGGGACTGGAGAGAGGGTTTTTGGAGAGCCTTGAAATGGGCCTCGATCTTTTTTAGCTGCTTCTCCAGCTCTGAGAGGCATTGTTCTCACTTCCTCATTTTCATATAGGCAAATCTTATGATGGCAGACCTCAGAGTAGCCTTAAATGCCTCCCATGTGTTGCCAGCTGAGGTATCTGAGATAGGGTTGTCCTTAAAGAACAGACTGGCCTTCCACTTTATCCATGGGGTAAAGCCAGGATCTCTGAGTAGGAGGGGGTCCAGTCTTCATGAGGGAGAGGAGAAGGAGGGGGAGCCCATGTGAAGCTCAGTTGCACAGGGGCATGATCCAAAATTACTATTGGGAAACTGGTAGCCTCTAGGGCAGCCCTAGTTATGCCTGGAGAAGTGAGCCAGAAGTCAATTCAGCTATGTGAGCTATGAACTGGGAAGTGAAATGAGTAGTCTCGCTCCCTGGGGTGGAGGACTCTTTAAATGTCGGTGAGGGCCAGGTCCCATTGGAGTTGGGTAAGTGCTTTGGCTCCCCTGGAGTGGTGTTTTATATTGGAGGGACATCTATCCAGGAAGGGGTCGGTCGTAAGGTTGAAGTCTCCCCCTATGAGCACTGGGGTATTTCCTCTGCCAATATCTCCTATGACTTGAGCTAGGACATGGAAAAAGGATTGGGTGTCTTTGTTTGGGTCATACATGTTCCCTAGCAACAAGGGACTTTCCAGTGTGGTCATTAGGGCTATTACCCACCTCCCACTGGGGTTCCTGGCCTATTTATTAGTTATCCAGTGAAGGTTGTTGTTTATGAGTATCACAACCCCTTTCTTTCTTCTGGGGGCAGAGGCCTGTATGACCAAACCTACCCAGTCCCTTCTTAACCTGTCATGGTCCCCTGTGGTTAATTTAGTCTCCTGCAGGAAGGCCACTCCAGCCTGCAGTCTCTTTAGGTGGGCTAGCACCAGCTTCCTTTTTGTGGGGGTGCTCAGCCCTCGCACATTCCATGTGTGACATGCAATGTCACCCACTGAGAATGCCGAGCAGGTACATGTTGAAGCACTGATCAAAAAGCAGAGCTTGGACTGTGAACCTGGTGGTGACCCCCATGAAGAGCACCAGGACAGGGGTATTGGCAAAGCGTGGAGTGGGTACAGTTAGTGATGTATCACAGACTTGAACCATAACATTTCAGATATTACTTACAAGCAGCTTTGTGTGTGAAAACCAAACAATATATACTGAACCAATATATAAACTATTTACATAATTACAAATGAGTACAGATAAGGGATACAGAGGAGGTCTAATGGCTGCAGCATACTGCTGAAGGCCCACCTTTGTTCCTTGAGTGCATAGTAGGGGTCTGTCCCCTGAATCACCTAAAAACAGAGCTGGGGGGGTCTTCCTAGAGTATCTCTGTGGTGTCATTTGTGAGAACACTGGTGACTATCTCCTCCTACTTCAGCCTTTGAGGGGAAACCCTGAGTCTGGGGTTGCATAGGGTGGTGACATGGTATGTCAAAGCCAGTGAGCCTGGGGTGAGGGGCATAAGAGAGAGCATGGCTGGAGGGAGTAGGGGAACCAGCAGGTGAGGGCACTACCCCACCCTTAATGTGTCCTCTGTGCCACTGGACAGAGACTGTGAGAGTCTTTGGGGGGGAGTATCTTGAAGCTGGGACTCCTAGGTTAGGGATGCCCTGGGGGGGGACTCTGAAGAACAGTTTACAGAAACACTGTGCATAGGAATTGGGTCTCCCATGTGGCCTGAAGCAGGGGCTGTCCAGTGGATCCCTTAGAGCAAACTGAGGCCTGAGCCTACATACCAAGGGTCTTTCTGGGAGGGGGAAGTGGGGGGGTCTGGGCCCTTGCTGATGGAACCAATCTGATACTGCCCCCACTATGAAACTAGGCCATGAAAGGCTGTGTACAGGTCCTGAACAGTGCTTGAAAGGGTACCTGAAACCATTCTGTGCGTGCTCTGGAGCAGATTACAGTACCACCCCCGAGGTATGTAGTAGTACACAGCATAAGTTCTGGATGAGGGAGAGGAGTTGGTTGCATCATCTAGAGCACAGTTAAAAAGATTGCAATGACCCCCTCCCCTTAACCTGTAGAATCTGAGACCTGGCTTCTTTTCACCCCACAGTGTCCCTCCCCGTAGAGGAGTGGGGTTGACAGGCTGCCTGTATGTAGACACTGCTGGCTCAAGGACTAGCAGTGGGGGGGGGGTGACTGTCATCATGGGGCCAGGAGACCCGGTCCTAGGCCTCAGAACAACATTCATTGGGGCTTTCACTAATAGTCCTCACTTGCCCCCCTGTGTTCTATCCCTGGCCTAGCCCATGGCAGAATCCAGAGGCAAAGTGAGCAAACAAAAGCCAGTTACTTATCTGAAAGTTCTGGCACATGGACCTGCTGTGGCAGTGTGTGAAAATGCTCCTGGGCAGCAGAAGTTGGGCTGTGGTCAGCATTGCTGCACCTGGGAGGTGAAATCTTCAGGGTGCTGGGTCAGGGAATCTTAAGAGTGATGCTTCTTGTGGAGGCCACAACCTGAGCTGCCCACAAGCTGTGAGGAGATGACAACTGAAGATGCTGTGGCTGAGAAGCCTCCAGGAGCTCACCGGCAGCCTTCAGATGCTGCTCTGGTGAGTAGGACCTTACGGCTTCATAGCAGTTCCCTGTGGTGAATTTCTGAAGCAGCTCGCTGGTCACCATATCCATCTGGTGGTCGATAGGGCTTTTTTTATGGGTTCCCTCCGTGGGATTATCTCTCCTCCCATGCTGCCTTGGGGAGTGCCCTTTTCTGCCATTGTAGGGAGACAGCTCCCAGGGATTCTCAGGAGCCACCTGCCAGTCCTCTGGCCTGAGCTTATGTAGGGGGATCACCTGTCAAGCCCCTCCATATCCCCCCTGAGGAAGTTGGATTTGGTGTTCTTGAGGCCTGTATTCATTTGTCTAGTTCCTCCACAGAAAGTCTGTAAGTGTCTAATTGCAGCAAAGTTCCATTATGCTCCACCTACATGGTGGCTGGGTAGCACAAGGAGAAAGTCAGACCAATCCTGTGCATTACATGTTGGGACTCTGTGTACGTCCGTCACCTGTTGGTGAGCTCTTTAGAGTAATCCGGGAAGGTGCTGATTCAGTGATTATGCCAGGTAAGCTGTTTGAGCTCCTGCGCCTTAGCCATTATGAGTTCCTTGTGTTGAAAGCCAAAAAAACAAGCTATGATGGGCTAGGGCTTCTTCTGAGCCCAAGGCATGGGGACAAGGGAGCGGTGGGCATGGTCCACCTGAAGCAATTGGGCTGGGTCCAGATGCTTTTTGTAGAAAGCATTCAATGTTACAAGCTTCAGCCCACTCTGGGTAACCTAGGAACTGGAGGTTATTTCTACACCCCCGGTTCTCTAGATTGTTGATTTTCATGATGGTTTGCTGTTGTTCATGGAGGACAGCTGAAAAGCCTTGCATTTTGCATTCTACTGCAGACACCCAGCACTTGGACTGGAACATGTGGGCTTCCAGTGACTGAAGAACTTTGGCAATATGGTTGGTCGCAATGGTGACTTGGACCATCTGAGTCATTAACTGGCTGAACATCCCCTTGACTGAAGCATCATCCCAGATGACCAGATTTGGGGTTTGTGCCATGCTGTGAGTGCTAGGCATCCACTCACCTCAGCAAATGTTCCCCTTGGCTTGCAAGTTGCTTCAGATGGGCACAATAGAAATCTTGATGTCCTTCAGATCCCTGTTCTGCTCTGCACAATGATGTGTGCTTAAAACTGAATATTAGACACAGATATAGTAGGATTCTAAAGGATTTAGCCCTCTAGGCAGGAGAGGTGATAACTTATGCTGCCATCTGGAAAGCACCCCTAGTGGCAGTCCATACCCATGCTGTTATATTACCAAACAGAAACATAGAATTTGATGGCAGATAAGGACCTTTTGGCCCACCTAGTCTGCCCATATTCCTACCTAACAGATAAGCTGCAGATCCTAGTTAACCAACAGCTTACTTCCTCCTACCCCCCCTCTACGACTGCCTTATGTATGTTCCATGCATTCTTGAATTCCCCCACTGTTCTTGACTCCACGACCTCCTCAGGAAGGCTGTTCCATGCATCCACAACCCTCTCCATGAAAAAATACTTGCTCACATTACCTCTGAGCCATCCCCCTCTATCTTCAAATTGTGCCCCCTTGTTCTTGCTCATCTCTTTTTCTGAAAGATGCTACCCTCTTCAACTTTGTTGATTCCCTTGAGGTACTTGAAAGTTTCTATCATGTCCCTTCTCTCCCTTCTTTCCTCAAGGGTATACATATTAAACAGCTCATAATCTTGCAATGGCAGTGCCATCATCACCATAAACCCTGCTACCAGCCTCACTGTTCTCATCACAATCACCATGACTATTTAGCACTATTATAGGCAAAACAATTCATTCTTCTCTAGTTATCTATTTAATCTTAAAAGTAAAAAAAAATATGTATGTAATATATAAACATAAAATTATTGACTGAATTCTGCAGTGGTGTTAAGTAATTCTCTCATAAATTGTATATGGTACATTTTTTGGGAGTATACTTTTAACCCAAAAGGCTGCGTCCATGTCCACTTCAAGTCATTTCATGAGGTGTGATGTCCTGAGACTATATCACTATTACAGCTGATAAACCTTGTTTGAGTTATATAGAAAATATCAAAATATCACTATACTTCTGAATCTGTATCTCATACTTTAGAAAGTTTTAAAATCATACCATTTTTGGCTAATCTAATGTGTTTTATAACTTAAACAATAGATGAGTGCTGTGTACTAAGGAAACAACTTGCAATTTTCAGCATCTAGTATAAACTTGTTGCATTTTCACAAAGCCACTGCAGAATACCTTTTTTGAATATATCAGCTTTAGTTAACATTTTTTCTCACTGATTGCAATTTTTGCTTTAAAAGACTAAGCAAATGCACCTCTTACCCATTCCCTTTAAGCTTTGTTTCTTTTGTGTTTTACTTAAGTAACATACAGTGACATTCTCACATCATTTGCCACGGTTAATATAACAGAATTGATTTTGAACAGAGTACTGTACTGTGTAGCATTCATTGTGAGTGTGTTCTGCATTAGATGAACTGTATTTTATGTAGTTTTTTTAATGCATACATTTGTGGGGCTTGAACTAAGGTGTTGAATAATCATGCATTAAAAACCCCTTCACACCTGAATTAAATAGAACTTAATGTAAAGTGAGCCACAAAAGTGGAGCATAGGTGTGAGGGGGTTTTAATGGTATCAAAGTGTGACATCCTCCCAGTAAGCCATGCCCCCTGAGGAAGAGTTGGTGGACTTGAAGCACCATGGATAGTGTGGTTGGTAGCATGTATACTACTACTTTTGTGTCGTTTCTATTTTATTTTGGTGAAAGTTTTACATGCATGCAATAAAGTGGTTTGAAAACATATAATCAATTTTCCATCTCTTTTGCTGACACTTAATCATTGCCCCCAGTTGCAGCATTCTGAGTCACTTGTCATCTTCATGTTAATATGCAGTACGCCATTATGGAGCAGTTAAGAAGTAAAATACAAAACTGAGTGCCTCACAGAAAAGCCCATATTTGAAAGCCACTTATAATAAATGGAGGAATAGCATTTTTACTGAGTAGTCATGATATATTACGACCTCATGGATGTTCATGAAAGACACTAAATGAGGTGCATGTGGAGTGAAGGGTTGGGAGTGGGGGGTATTAATTGTGCTTTTTTAGCTTATACTTTGTTCTTTAAATGTGGATTGTTTCTCCTTGTTTTGTTTATGATGAGTTGTTGTTATTCTTCTTTGAAACTAACAAAGTTTATTAAATTGCAAACAAAAATATTCATGAACGACACCCTGCCCACAAAATATGATAGATAGACAGATAGGTAGGTAGACAGATAGATAGATAGATAGATAGATAGATAGATAGATAGATAGATATTTTCTTTATACAGTGCTCCTTCCCTGGGGCTTGGAGCACTGCAAAATTCATAAAACATGGAACTGAAGTAAAAACAGCAGCAATTACTTTGCAGGTAAACAAACAATTAAAATAAAATTGAAAGAAGCTCTAAAACATTGTACAGAGCATATCTATCTATCACAACAAGTCAGTCAATAAGCATAAAATTATATGAATAATTATGTAGCTCATAGACTCATATGGTATCTCAAATGTAATGGCTGGGCTGACTGGGCATATTAATGCAGAATATTAATAAATAGCATGCAACAATCACAGCAAAGAATAACTTTTTAATCCTACTCTGTATATAATGGGCAACTTGATGAATGTTATGAAAACAAGTAGCTAATTCTTCCTGCAGTGATACTAAAATTCAAGAGCAGTTTGTATAAGTTTAAGAAACAGATCACAATCGCTGATCACAGCTGCTGCATGCAATATGTATGCTGATGACACGGTCTTGCTCACCTCTGGCCAATCTCCCTCCGATGTGACTTCTAGGCTACACCTTAACTTCAGTAATGTTCAAAGCTGGCTAAGCTTGCATCAACTTCTCCTCAATGCCAAGAAGACAGTATCCATGACCTGGGCACTTGGCAGAAACTCTCTAGACTGCTTCCCTTCTCTCCTTCCACACCCTTGACGGGACAACTCTAGAGGACACCACTTCTTTTAAACACCTAGGTGTATGACTTGACCAACACCTTAACTTTTCTGTACATATTGATGCCATCTTGAAAAAACCACACACTAAGCTTGGCTCTTTTTACAGGAACCATCGTTCCCTACCACTACCGGTTAGACGCGATGTTGTTCAGAAAATGATTCTCCCTGTTTTTGACTATTGTGACATAGTTTACAGTGCTACTCTCAAGTCTTCCCTTACCAGGTTGGATACTCTCTTCAACGCTTTCTGTCGCTTTGCTTTTGATGCTCCCTTCCACACAAATCACTGTATTTTCTACAGTTCTCTCGCTTTCCCCTCCCTTGAGTGCATGCATCTCTCCCACTGCAAAAAGTTCACTTCTAAATTCTAGTTTGGGACTCTCTCTCCTCTTATCTCTCCTTCTCACTCTCTGCTTTACCTCCCTCCTCCCGCCCTCTCAGATCCACTGATGCTTGCACCCTAGCCATTCCTCGTTGCTCTACCTCCATAGGCCAGGAAGCCTTCTCCTACTGCTTCGTAAGGCTTTGGAACTCTCTTCCTCCTCCTATCAGACTCTCTTCAACATCATCATCTTCAAACTCTTTAGTTCTACATAATTTCTATTCCCCTAACTGCACTTGTTTTTGCCCCTCTCAACCCACTCTTCCCTTGGCTCACTACTCCTTTAGCCCTACCTTGCTTCTGTTCTCCTAATGGTACTTGTTCCTAGCCCCCCTTCTTGACCCTCTCTACCCTTATGGGCTATGCCCTACTCCTCTATCCCTGACATGCCTCCTAGGCTCCGAATATAAGCCCTTTCTCTGTTTGCTACCCCACGTTTCCACCTAACATACTCCCTCCTTCCACCCCTACCTCAACCTATTGTGTCATAGCGATACTCTACTACTGTCTACAACCTACTGTGCTTTCATAACTCCACTCCTGCCCTCCCTCCCACTCCCCCTTCCCCAATGTTGCCCCCTTTTTCACTGTGTTTCACTCCATTTCCCTCCCACTGCTGCACCCCTTTTCCAACACTTCTTCTTCTTCCTGCCCCCTTTCCCTCCCATCCTTTTCTGCCTAATTCTTATCCCCCTTGCAGGGTTCTCTGCATCCTGAAGAGGTTCAGGTCCTGGCCCTCTCTCTCTCTCTCTCTCTCTCTTCTACCCATCTTCCTTTCCCCCACTCCCTAATCCTGACCCCCTTACAGGGTTCTTTGCATCCTGTAGGGGTTTAGAATGGCTCTCTCTGCTACCCCTCTTCCTCGCCCCCCACTTTCAAATCCTGACCTCCCTGCAGCATTCCTTGAATCCTAAAGAGCTTTTGATTGACTCTCTCTCCTCTACCCCTCTTCCTTCCCCCCTTTCTAATCCTTCACCCTCCCACCTCCCTACTTGCTTATTACTTTCCTCCTCTCCAGTTCTCCTGTTCCTGCTTCTTTACCTCCCTCCCATCTTTTCCTCACCTCCCTTTCTGCCTGGTCCTGTCCCCCTTGCAGGGTTCTCAGCATCCTGAAGGGAAATAGATCTTGGTTGAACTTCATCTCTTCCTCTTCCTTCCCCCCACCCTCTACCCATCACCCTCCCTCTGCCCCACTTGTCTTATAACTGCCCTCCCTTGTGTCTACAGTAGCGCTTCCCATCTTATGCTAGCCTACTTCCCTAGCATTTCAACTGTCAATTCTCTAACCTCTCCCCTACCTGACCACCACTCTTGGGCTGTTTAAATGTTTGTTTATCCAGCTATGGCTTGTTTACCCTATCTGGTTGGTCTGGGTCATTCTGCTCTGTACTTGTACTCACTGTTATGTTTTAGTAATTGTACTTGTATTGCTCTTGTATTACTAAGTGTTTGCTGTTCTCCCAACTACTGTAACCCCCCCACAGACGCTTCTGGAAACAAGCTCATGTTGTCTTCCCTGGTGAAACATTTTCCAAATAAATAAATAAATGGCTCACATAAATTAACACAGGTACACTGCTTGCAAGCATTAACCCCCAGTAATATAAGGCTAAAAACATTTCAGGCTTATTTCTCTATCAGTTAAGTGCAGAGTCCACCTAACGGAGTCCTGATGAGCATGATATAGGAGTTGGGCACTTTGCAGGATGTCATTTTTGTGGGTTTTATTTTTTTTTTTAAACAGAAAACATGATGGCAGCAAATGAAAAAGGATTTTTTCCCTGACAAAAAAGAATTGACCCCATATGAAAAAGGATTCTTTTTCCAGTTCACTCAGCTATCTTGAAGTGCTTACTGAGCATTCTCAGAACCCACAATTTTAAATTTAATAACTTTGGAACAGATTAATATTTTTTCACCAAACCAGCAAAAGGCACATCTGTGAGACAGCCCTTTCTACTCTGAAAACTTTACTCTGAAATTCCAAACTGTCTGGGCATGTCAACTGTCACCAAATAAAACAGCGACCCCCCCCCCCCCCACCGAAGAATCACTATTTGCACTATTCATGTCTCAGAATCCACACATCTTACTGGAACAAAACTTGGCACATTTGGAGATCTACCTTCTGAGACTACACTTGCAGAATTTCATACAAATCCATTGAACAGTTGTGAAGTTATTAAAGTGCAAATATTGGGGTTTAACATTAACGTGCCTACTCAACGCTAAATACAATGGTGCTACTGCACCACTTTAATATTTTATTTTGCAGTGCAATTTCTCCTATCCTGGTAGCCAGGTACTGGGTTACAATATTTACTTCTTATTATGCCATAATCTTCAGGCCAGACAGCAGTTCAAAAATAGTATGAAACTATAAATATTTGCTCCACTGTGCAACTCAGCTTTGCTTTCCTATCTCCAAAACAAACACAGTCTTCCATTTTTAATTCCTTCCTCTGCGTGCTGTGCAACTCTTTGCTTTGGTGCTTCCCTTCTGGTCTCCAAAATAGATGCTCTCTTCATTTTGTTCAGTACACCCATCAGACAAAACAGAACATCTAAAGAAAATGCCTAGTCTGTTAAAGGAAAATGCTGATTACCTTTCTGCACTCTCCTGCAGGTGCATTTGCCCCCACTTAGTGTTTCTGTTTAACAAAATATTTTTTCTAGCTACATTTTTGATATTTTGGTATTCGAACTTAAAGGAGAACTACCAGCAGAGGTGAAGCC
Source organism: Neoceratodus forsteri (assembly GCA_016271365.2). Taxonomy (NCBI): domain Eukaryota; kingdom Metazoa; phylum Chordata; order Ceratodontiformes; family Ceratodontidae; genus Neoceratodus; species Neoceratodus forsteri. The sequence continues at coordinate 163,046,636 of JADMNL010000023.1, read as the reverse complement.
CTGACTGCTGCACAGATCGAGGCTTCACTTCACAGATTTTCTCCTGCAGGCACCATATTAAATAAACAGTTTTATTACCTGAGTGCTCGTAAAAATTGCCCAAACCTCCCCTGCAGCCAGCATGTTGAAGCATGGAGCTTCTCACTCCCCCACAGTCATGCTTGTAACATCACAATATAATGACGTGGCACTGCCCCTTCCTGAATGGAGCCCTTATCTATGGAGATTTTATAATTGCCGTATCTCCAATAACCAGCACTATTTTTACAGAATTTGCCTAAATGCCATGTGAATGCGGCATACACATGGCATTTAAACAAATTCTGTGGGCATCAGAGATACAGCGATTATAAAATCTTAGTAGAAATGGCTCAAATAAGGAATGGTAGTGCAACTTCATTATATCGTGATGTTACCTGTGCAATCATGGGGGGGTGAGGAGTACCATAATTAACCATGCTGGCTGCAGGGGAGGTTTGGGACATTTTTACAAGCATTCAGGTACTATAACTGTCTATTTAATATGGTGCCTACAGGTGAGATCTGTGAGGTGAAGCCCTGATCTGTGCAGTGATCGGGGCTTCACCTCTGCCCATAGAACTCCTTTAAGTTTAAAAAGTGCGTGAAAATGTCCATTTAGCAAGACTGCCAGCAGCCATCTTGTGGGAGCTACTTTCTCCCAAGCCTAGTATATGCTAATGGGCTCCTGCCAGCTCAGCATATTGGGCAGCAGGGTCAGCTTCCTCGAGATGGCTGCTGGCAGCCTTGCTAAACAGAAGTTTTCAAGCACTCTTTTAAACTGAGGTTTTTTTATTTTTTGAAATATCATCTTTATTATTTTCAGAAAATACAGAAGGTCAACATCACTTAGTGAGGTATCAAATCAGCATCACTTGTAAGGTAATTAAGGAGGCATCCAGCACACCCAGATCATTATCCTCTGTCTCAGAACATGAACAACATATATGGGTCAATGCATTACACCCCTTCCACTAGATTACAGATTCATAGGAGGGGGTATGAGTATACTATAGCAATTAGTCTTTGTGTCCGCGAGTTGTTAGTCAAGTCCTAGGTACTTACTGGATTTCATATCTAGGGAGTCAAGTTTTGGTCAGCAGTTGGGTGTGGAATGGGGGGGTCCCTGAAGCTATGAACTGGTGGGGATGAGTTATCCATGGCAGGTCGGAGGGGAAGGGGAGAGAGATGAAGAGGAAGGTAACAGGGGAGGACCAGATTCAGACATTGCATAGCACCACTGCTGGGCTGCACCACCCCACCACCACCCACAGCTGGCAGGGGAGGGCATCTCAGGGGACAGAGGTATCATCCTTTAGCATGTAGTAAAGTATCCATTTAGTTCATCTAGAGTTACACCTTTCCTCCTGGTTGTTAAGTCTGTATGTAATTCATTCCATCTGATAGATTTGTTTGATCACCATCCACCAGTCCTGGAGGGAAGGAACCCTGGGGGTAAGCCAGGCCCTTGTGATTGCTTTTTTGGCAGCAGTTATTAGAAGGCCCAGTAGATACCTAGAGTTAGGGTCCCTAAACCCTGTGGAGTAATGAAGCAGGATGTACAATCTCTCTCTATGAGTTGTATCTGTCTGACAAATAGTTCTTGTAGTTCAGACTGCACTGACTGGAGAAAGGGTTTAAGTTTAAGGCATGTCCCCATTACTTGCGTATGGTGCACCTTTCCCTCCCCACAGTTGCACCAGTGATCAGCTGTCCCCAAGGGGGAGTAATGCCGGGTAATCACTGGTGTCCTAAAATACCTAATTAAGTTCTTCCTAGCATATTCTTGCCACTGGTGGGAACATCTTTCAGCCTCCCCCTTTTTTTTTTTTTTTTTTTTCCTAAAGTCAGTTTGTTTTTGTACTGATTTATTTTTCATTTTCACTATATGTCTCCATTTCTGTCTCCTTCTCACACATTTATCACCTTTCAACCTTCTTACAAGGCCCTGTTAATCTGTCTCTACCTGGGAACTTCCCCAGCTCTTTCTCTCCCATTATGTTTTATCTTTCCCATCATCACCTTTTTGTTTCACAGATTCTCTCTTAATCTTACCATTTATCACTTCTTCTCTCTTTGCCTCCCCCTTCTTCTTTCTCCACATATATATCTTTCTCATTTTACCTCTCCTCTACACTAACTTGTTTTTTTCTCTTTTAGATATTTCCTGAAGAAGACCTAAGGTCGAAACGTAGATTTTTAACTCTATTTTCTATTTTCAGCGTGCATTTAATATAACCATTTTGTTTTGCTAGTGATCTTTGCCACTTGTTAGCAAGCCAATAGCCAGTCCATCTTAGTGATGGTGTTTCCATCTCCTCCTACCACTATAATAAGGCCCTAATTGTTTGTGTTTCCTGAGGGCTGATGTGAGTTTGATATAGGGCTGATATGAGGTGTTCATAGTCTAAGACTGAGAACAAGTTTATTAATTTAGTAATTAAAGGGGGATGCATTTCTAGAGTTCTCACTCCCCTGGACAGGGTATTATAGTGTTGTCAGAGTTGTAGGAACCTATAGAAATCTCTTCAGGGTATCTCAAACTGTCCCTGTACTTCTTTGAAGGAGTTGGATTCACCCTGGTTAGTTATCTGGGCCAGTTAATTTAGACCATCTCTGTCCCAGGTTTGGAATCCATTGTCAAGTCTGCCTGGGGTGAAGTCTGGGAGACTTGAAATGAGAGAGAGAAGAGAAAGGAAGGGTGTAAGGTGTAGGGATTTTATTATAGTGTTCTGTATGCTGTGTAGTGCCTTATCCAAGGATTAGCTGTTGGTGGTGGGGGGAGTGTTGCTCGGTCTGGTATAGGTGGTGATAGTAGTCCATGTTTGGTAGGGCTGCTTGCTCTATCTCCATCCAATGTGTGGCATTGGTGGTTATTTGCCTAGCCATGATATGAGCTAGTTGTTCTGCCCAATAGTAGGACTGCTAGTCAGGGAGCACAAGCTCTTCTTGAGCTTTTGGGAGGGACAGGATCTTTAGGTGTACCCTAGGTCTCTGCCTGACCCAAATAAATCTAGAGATGATCTAATTTCATTTCCAGAATGTCTGCTGTGTTAATGGGAGAGGTATATTCTGGAACAGGTACAGGACTCTAGGGAGGGTAATCATTCATATTATATCCATTCTTGAGGGGCAAGTTGTTCCAGCTTGCCAAGTCACTTTGCTGCTGAGTAGTAAAAAGGGAGAAGTTGTGTTTGTACATCATGGAGGGGCATTTTGACAGACAGATCCCTAAGTATTTTAGTTTGAGTAGGTCCCAATTTTAAGGGAACAGAGTTCGGGTAGTTATGGAAGGAATATAATTAAAGGCTAGTACCTCAGTTATGTTAACACTGAGTTTATAACCTGCAGCTTGGCCTAAATCATCAAGAATTTGCCTTAAGATGGGAAGGGTCCTCTCAGGATCTCCCAGGAAGAGAAGGACATCATCCACATAGAGTGCAATGCAGTGTCCTGTGTCACCCACCGTTATTTCAGAGAGGTCAACTGATTCTCATATTATTTGTGCAAGGGGTTCTATAAAGATTGCAAATAGCAGTGGGGAGAGGGAACAGCCCTGCCTGGTGCCCCATATAGTGGGAAATAGGTGGAGTGGTGTCCACTAACCTTAGCACAGGCCTTTGGGGCAGGATAGATATTTTGGATGACCTGGATAAGTGCTCAGGAGAGCCCATTTTCCCAAGTACTGAGTATAGGAAAGGCCACGATACCCAATCGAATGCTTTTTCAGCATCTAGGCTGATTAAGGCATAAGGGGAATTGCAGGCCCCCATTTCATAAGTGAGATGTAGGGTGCACTTAATAGTATCTGTAGTGGATCGGGCCCGCATGAATCCTCTTTGATCATTTCCTGTTAAGTGGTGCAGCAGTGGGAAGGCTGGTGACAATTAGAAGGGCAGAGGGAGGAGAAACCACAGAAGAGGGCCAAGAAAAAGTAGACATCCTGAACAGGTATTTCTGTTCAGTCGTTGCAGTGGAGGGAGGGGGATGGGCCATCAGGGAATAGCAGGAACAGAATGAGTGGTAGTGGTAGATGGACACAAACCCATTTTCAGAAGCAAGAGTCCAAAATGGATTTGAAGCTCTCAAGGTGGACAAAGTTATGGGACGGGATTAGATACATCCAAGTTTTTTTTTCGTTTTCTTTTATTCTTTGGTAATTGGGTAAGGCACACTAGGCACAAGGTCTGTTTTCAGCAGTGACCTGAGAGCTCTGGGGAGGGTAACTGACTTGCTCAGGAGTACACAGTATGCAAGTAGAGGTTGTTCTAAAGGAATTCAGTGAGGCGCTAGCTGCCCCACTGACAGCCTTGTTCAGTGTCTCACTGGAAACAGGAGTGGTTCTGGAGGACTAGAGAAAAGATGATGTGGTCCCTCTACATAAGAGCAGCAGCAGAGAGGAGGCTAGCAACTATAGGCCAGTCCATGGTGGGGAAATTGATGGAAACCCTATTAAAAGAAAGACAAGAAGAGTATCTTGAATCCAGTGGGTTGTAACACAACCGATTGCGTGGATTCATTGGAGGGGCACACCAAATGAATCTGATGAATGTCTTCCAATGCATGGCCAGGGAACAAGATTGGGGAAGACAGTAGGCATAGCCTATATGAACTTCAACAACTGGAGGCCTCAACACTGTATCACAAAGGAGGCTGATAAAGAGAATGAACAGCCTTGGGGTGGAATCTAAAGTTGTGAATTGGGTTAGAAACTGGTTAACAGACAGAAGGCCGAGGTGATAGCAAATGTCATTCACTCGAATGATGGAGGAGTGACTGGCATGGTGTCACAGGGTAGTACTGGGACCTGTCCTCTTCAGTGTCTTCATAAGTGACATTGCTAAGGAGCTGAAAAGAAAGAGATTCCTCTTTACAGTTGATACCCAGATTTGCAATGGGTTGGACACTCAGGAGAGGGTGGAGAGAATGAGCAGGGATCTGGGGAAACTTGAGGAGTGGTCTATAGCATGGTACTATAACAATAATAATATTTTTTTATTTATAAGGTGCCTTTCTAATTTCAAGGCGCTGAAAACTTTAAAACAGTCAACACCACCATTATAAAATTCCATAAAATTTAATACAGTTAAAATCAAATCCAATAAACAGATCAACTCTCTAAGAAGGCCTTATGCCAGAGAAACGTTTTCAATCTAATCTGAAAATCCACCACAGAAGTGCACTTTCATAACCGGCGGGGTAGAGAATTCCAAAGGGTGGGAGCAGCATATGAAAAAGCTATAGCACCAGAAGATTTCAAATTCACCCTTGGAATCTCTAGCAACCCTTCATCGGCCGAGCGCAGCAATTGCTCAGGGCAGTAAGGAACTTATACTTGGTATTTGAGAAAGAAAGAGACTATAGCCAATCTAATCTGCCTCTCTCCTTAATGAGGCCACTTTGTTTGATTGTTACATAGCAGAAAATCATCCAGTCTTTTTTTGAATACTTCAAAAGAGTCTACAGGCATCACTTCCCTTGATATATCATTACACATCTTCACCACCATCTATGTGAAGAAACTCCTTCCAGTATTCTTCCTGGAGAGGGACAATTTAATCAGTTGTCTGTGGCTTCTTAAATTGATATCCAAATTCAGGCAATTCAGTAATTCTTTGTCCCCTATTATCTTAAACATCTGTAACATATCCCCTCATATACACCTCATCCCCAAAGTATATAGCCCTAAATCATACAATCTGTTCTCGTAGGGTTTATATTTTAGCCTCAAAACCATCTTGGTTACCCTATGCTGTATCTTCTCAAAGTGTGCTATGTCCCTCCTTATGTACAGGCTCCACTACGGCACGCAGTAGTCAAAGTGTGGTCTAATGTACATTTTATATAATGGTAGTTCACAGCTTCTTTTTCTACTTATAAATGCCCTTCTAATACAGCCCAGGATTTTATTTGTTTTTATAATGATTTCATTGCAATGTGAGCTAAAGTTGAGGCCATTATTTATTAATATGCCCAAATCTTTTTCATTCTCCACTCTTCTCAGTATTGTGTTGTTTAGTTTGTACTGATTATTATTATTGTTAGCTCCCATGTTCATAACCACACACATATCAGTGTTAAAAGTCATACTGTGCTTGTGCGCCCAAACCTCCATAGTCTGTAGATTTTTCACCAGCTCATCTGTCTTTTCCTTTGTATTTACAACTGCCCCCAACTTTGTGGCATCTGCAAATTTCACTACCCATTTCTTTATATGGTTGTTCATGTCAGCTGTTAATAATGAAAAAAGGACCAGTCCCAGAATTGAGCCCTGCGGGACTCCACTTGTCACCTCTCTTAATTTTGATGGGGTTCCTTTCACCCTAACCCTCTGTGATCTCCTATCTAGCCATCCTGATACCCATCACAGTCATTTTTTATCTATGCCTGTGTCATAGAGTTTCCTCAGGAGTATGCTATGTGGAACCTTGTCGAAGGCTTTCATTAAGTCCAGATATATTACATCAACAGGTAAGTTCTGCTCTAAAGCTTGGCTAATTTTCTTGTAAAATACCAGGGTATTGGTTAGGCATGATCTGTTTTCCCTAAAGCTATGCTTGGAGATATCATTTGGGTTTCAATACCAAAAAGTGCATAATCATACACCTAGGACATAGGAACGCAAGCATTGAGTATAAGATGGAGTAGGAGCTATTGGCAGTCACAAAACAGGAAATAACCTTGAAGTTATCATATCTGATGACCTCAAGATGGCAGGGCAGTGTGTCAAAGCAGTGAGTTGGGCTAGGTGGATGCTGAGTGGCATAAGAAGGGGTATATTCAGCAGGAGGAGGGAGGGAGGTGGGGTTGTCACTGTATCACTCACTGGTGAACCCCCACCTTGATTACTGTGTCTAGTTTAGGAGGCTGCACCTCAGAAAGGACATAGACAGGGTGGAAGCAGTCTGGAAGAAGGCAACCAAAATGGTGCTGGGGTTGCACGAGAAGCCCTGCAATAAAAGGCAGGGATCTCAACAAGCCCTATGAGAACAGACTAAGGGATCTCAAGATGTACACCATGGAAGAAAGGAGCGAGAGAGATAACTTGATGGAGACATGCAACTAAGTACTTCCCAGGGGTGAACAGGGTGCAAATGGAAGTCTTTTTCAAAAGGTGCACCAAGGCCAGAGGGTATGTGATGAATATTGGGGTGGGGGGGCTGTAAGGGAGATGTGAGGAAATATTTCTTCACTGAAAGAGTGGAAGATGCCTGGAACAGACTACCAGCAAAAATGGTGGAGGCAAGAACAGTGGGGATCTTCAAGCATGTGTGTGATAGACATATGAGTGTACTAGAAAAAAGACAGGGAGGAGGGAGGGTTGCCAGATACCAGTTAGGGTCTGCAGAGACAGATTAGATAGGGAACATCTGTCCAGACTGGAAGGGCCAAGCAGTCTTTTTCAGTCAAAACATTCTGTGTTTCTGTGTTTCAATATATGGACTGTTTGCAGGACCCTGTGTCTTGCTGTATTATTGTTAGAAAATATGTTTTCTACTACAGGCTCTCTACATACACCTTATCTACAAGTGACACTTAAAAGTATAATACCTAAATAATGCTTTTGCTTCCTCTGGAGATTTTTTATTACTTTCTCTCTCTCTCTCTCATGTGATTTTATATTGGAGAGGGGGTATTACAGTTTAACATTGTGGCATGAAATAGAATTGTTTTTACAACCTGGTAAATTGGTAATGTCCTAAATAGTTTGGAACAATATTGTTTAAATAAATATAAAAATCATTTGCATTAGCAAAACCTAGCTTTATCTTGTTGACAATGAGCTCTATGCACTAATGGCAGCCAGTTATGAGTGAGAGGCATGTACCCAGCCTGTGCAGCTCCACACCTGTTTACAGGCTCGCTGTGGCCAGTATTCACAATTGCTAGCCAGCTGTCTGCAGCCCCACGTCATGGTACACAGGATCATGAGACTGCAAATCAATGTAGAGTGGAGGACATAGGAGGGCATCCAAGGGGATACCCAGCCTGGTCCTCTAGTAGATCCCCTGCTCCATATGGTACAGGGGATTGTGCAATGGCATGGGTTCCACTGTTTCACACTGTTGGGTGAGTGCCCCAATGGCTGTCCCCCAGTAGGGGGATCCTGCTTTTCCTGTGGCTGATGGAGGCCCTACAAGACTGTTATGGATTGACACCATTAGATACTTGGATGTACTATGCTAGTCACCCACCCAACATGTCACTGACACTATTCTGACTCAGTAGAGTACAGTGGCAGGGACAGTGCTCCCCCACCCCTGTATCTGTGGTAGCTGTTCTGTTTCCATTCCTTCTGTCAGAGTCATATATGGCACCTGCCTATAGAGGTGCCTGACAACCTGCCATTGCTACTATGGCACCTGTACATGCAGTATGCCATTGCACAGTGGGCTGTGCCACCATTCCACCCAATAGGGGCCTGTTGTGCTATAGCCTGACAATGGGTACCAACACCAGGGGTCTGGGACAGGGTTGGTGCCTGCACATTCACTAGTGCCCTGTCTGTGGGTCTTTGGGCCTCTACAGGGCACAGCTGCTCAGTGCCACCATTCCACCCTAACACACCATGCCATTGCACACACTACCCACCAGGGCACACCTGAAGGGCTGTTGGCACTGTACCTGGGGAGTCCAGGGTCCCCCCCACATCATGGTTCAGGGTCTGGCTTTACACCAGGTGGGGAGGTTTATGGCACCCTCCATCAAACTCTCCAGTGCACCACCAGTTTGGCACAACACTCCACCTGTGGCAAATCTGGACCATTTCAAGCAGGGACCCCTGTTGTACTATAATCTGGCACAGGGTTCCTGGCACAACAGGAATTTGCTGCAGGTGGGGATCAGTACAAGGTGTGCTGATATAGAGGGACTTTTAAAAATCAAACCCAAGGTGTATTTTTAGCAGTTGATGCCCAATTTCCTAATGCATGTTGCCTATTGCTATTAGTATCATTTGTGTTTCCTTACGGTAGTATAGTCATTGTTTAATGTAAATGGATTTAAATAACTTTAAATCTGATACCTGTAAGTAGTAAGGTAATTGAAATATCAGCCAATATTTTGTATTTAACATTTTACACATAAAGGTTCCTTGCACATCAAATTCAGAAAATAAACTTATCAGTCATGCACTGAACATAAACAGTACACTAATATTCAACTTGAGGACTTCCAAAATAAGGTAGCAGACATTTTTCAATCTAATGTACAGGATTTGAGAATTACAGTATTACAGAAGGATGGAAATGTTTATTACCAATTGTATGTACAAGCATTTAAAATATTAGCAAACACTAATGAATCCTAGTCAAGTGTACATAATGTTTTATGATTTTTAGAAAAATAAAAACTGTCTGTAAAAGAAAAAAAATGTTTAACATTTTCAGAAGGATTGTTTTGAGATACAGTTGTTATGATAAACATAGACAATGTTAGTGGTCTATGCTTTTAGTACAAAATAGCATAATACTTCTTAGCTGACTGAATTATCAATCAATCAATCAATCAAAATCTTTATTTATCCAGGATGGCACTACTGAGCAAGGCTCATTTGCAAGGTGGACCTGGTCATGAATACATCAAAGTATAGTACAGAAGCAGGTATACAAAAAGCAATAATATACAAGGAAGAAAAAGTATATACAGTGCATACAGTACAGTACAAGGTTGAAATAAATGAAAAAAAACAGCATTATTTTACAATTGAAGAAGTCAGCAGATGTACAGTCAACCATAGGCATACAGGGGTTATAAGCAGAGATTTTTTGAGTGAGGCAGCCGGCAACTACACATGTAGGGGAAAGAGGCCATGTATGGGGTGACAGGTTAGAGAGGTAAAGAAGAGGAGGGATATATTACTGATGACTGGGGGAAAAATTGAGATAAAACCACAGAAAGTGATGATGGCTGTCATGTACTTGTTTATTATGATAATGATGGAGGAGGGGTAGATAATTGAGACACTACTATGGATGGGGTGGGACTTTAGCCAGGCTGGAGCAGACAGGGAAGGGTGGGTGCAGCAGGAACAGTTAATAGGGAAAGAGTTGAGAGCCAGAGGTAGAAACATGGCGAGCATCAGGATGGAAAGGGGGTGTTGTGAAATTAGTGAGCTAGCGGTGAGGAAAACATTTGCAAGGTGCTTTCATGTAGCCATCATAGAGCGCCTTGAAGATATTCAGGCTAACAGGGCAGCTCAGCTTCAAGTTCATTTGTAAACCATTCCACAATGTGGGTAAAGAGAAGCTTAGAGCAGCTTTGCCAAAATGAGTTTTGACCCTTGGAACTTAGAGGGCAATTAGGGAATAGTTCCTTAGAGCGTAGGTGCCTAACACAGTCAGGGGAATACAATCTGAGACATATGAGAGGAGCTTGTTGGTCACCGCTCTGAAGGCCCATAGGGTGGCATTTCTATTCCTTCTATAGTGAAGGGAAGTCCAACCTAACGATGAGTACAGGGAGCAGTGGTGTGTGGAAAGTGGAATGCCAGTAATGAACCTGATAGCTCTGTGGTAGAGGGTGTCCAACTTAGCCAGTGCAGAGGCAGTGCAGTGGCTGTAGAGCAAGTCTGCGTAATCTATTAAAGATAGGAAGGTAGCTTGAACCTGTTGAATCTTGGCCTCCTTTGTGAGCGGGTGGTTAATTCTGTAGAATAGTCCTAATCTTTGCCTTATTTTCTTCTGTAGTTCTTCAAGATGGTTGGCAAAGGAAAGTTTATGATTGAGCCAAACTCCTAGATATTTGAATTTAGCTACATACTCCAGTGTTTCTCCAAGAACAGTGGTCATTTGTGTGATAGCCCCCTTCCAGCAGGAATTGCCTCATGCAAGGAGGGGGAGAAGAGCATGGTTTTTGTCTTTTTCACATTCAGCAAAAGCTTTTTGTTTATGAGCTGGTATTGTAGAAGGTTAAATTCAGCTTGGAGGTCTTCACAGGCTGCTTCCAGTGTGGGACTACTCAAGTACAGTACAGTGTCATCTGCGAATAAGTGGATGTTGGCTTTTTTGATGGGGTCATTGATGTTGTTAATGTTGACTGCAAAGAGGAGGGGACCAAGGATAGAGCCCTGGGGCACACCCCTCATCATAGGTTTTAATAGAGAAAGATTACCTTCAGCTTTAACCTGCTGTTTCCGTTCTCTGAGGTAGTCTGCAAACCAGCACATAGATTTATGGTCCGGGCCTAAGGTGCTTAGGGAGGAAAGAAGCAGGCTGTGATTGACTGTGTCAAATGCCTTACTAAGATCCAAGAAAATGGCACAGACATGCTTCTTGTTGTCAAGGTCTAGGAGCCAGTCATTGGTCACTTTAGCTAGGGCTGTTATGGTGCTTTGCATTGCTCTGAATCCAGACTGAACCAGCTTTAATAGGTTTCTGGATTCTAAGCATACACCTAGCTGGCCACACACTATTTTTTCTAGTAATTTAGACAGAATGGGGAGGAGGGAGATCCGTCTGTAATTATTTAGATTGCAGGGGTCACCTGCTTTTAATAGAGGGATGACATGGGCTATTTTCCATTGAGGGGGGAGGCTACCCTGGGAGGGTGACATGTTGAATAGGTGGGTGATTGGCACTGCAAGCACATGGTAGGCACATTTCAGATAGTATAGCTCTATGAAGTCAGAGCCTGCTCCCTTCCTTGTGTCCAGTTGCAGCAGTAGGTCTTCTATCTCTTTTAGAGAGACAGGCAGGAGGGAGAAGGTCTCCTTGGTAGAGGGGGACTCATGGGTTGGAGGGCCCTGAGCTGTGTGGAGGTCATTGGCTGGGGAAGTATCAAATGCTAGCTCTGCCATTACAAGATGGTTATTGAGGGCTCCCAATATCTCTGATTGGTTAGAGATAACACTGCCACCGGACTTAATTTTCACTGGAATGGAATTACCAGGTGCATGTCCAGACATGTCTTTTAATGTTTTCCAGAGCTTTGAAGGGTTTCTTGAGGCAGAGGCTAGCTCTGAATGATAGTAGGCAGCCTTAGCTGCTCTGACCAACTTGATGCACTTGTTGCGTGCTCTCTTAAAAAGACACCAATCTGAGTCTTTCTTGCTTCTTCTGGCTTTTTTCCATAAAGTATCCCTTTCTAACAGGGAAGGTTTGAGCTCAGGTGAGACCAACGGCAGGTGTCGCTCCTGACCCGCACCTTAACCAAGGCTGCATGCTTATTTAAAGCCTCACTTAAAATATTGTAAAAAATAGTATATGCCCTGTTAACTGTTTTGGCTGGGAAGAATTACTGCCATCGCAATGAATGTTTCAAGTTGTGGAAGTATGCAAGTGGAGTTGCGTTTGCACCTCTTGATAGAAAACTTTGCCACAAACTGTGGGTTGTGCACAGATCTAATGGTGGTGATTATAGAATGATCACTAATGTCTGAGAAAAATTTTCTGACATGAGAGAACAGGTGTGGCTTGCTAACCAAAACTACATCTTAGAGGGAGCTGTTGTTAAGGTTTTTTTTGTTTGGGTGAGTAGGCTCGCTAGTGAGTTGCACCAGCCCTAAAGTGTCACAAAAGGATTTCAAGGGAGCTGATGCACTTGATAGCCAATCATAGATCAGGTCGCCAAGAATAATGGTTTTCAAGGAACTGAGCCCCAGTACAGAACTGAGGTGAGACAGGAGATGAGGCCTGGCAACCTATTACACAGAGTGCACTGGAAGGAGAAATTTTGATCTTTAGGGTCAAGCACTCAAATTCTTTGGGGGAGGATGATGCGTCTATGCATGCAGCTGAGTATTTGTCCCTTACATAAATTGCCACCCACCTCCTCTTGATTGCCTATCCACTCGGAAGAGTAGATAATTTGGGATATTGATTTCATTGCCTGGGGTGGCTGGCCTAAGCCAGGTCTCAGTGATCACTAGGGTGTCAGGTAGGGTGTGGCTCAACCAAGCCTGGATAAGGGTGAACTTTTTCAGCAAAATACAGGCATTAAGATGCATGAAAGACATTCCTTTGATACCTGCCAGGTCTGATGGAGAAGCAAGGGTGTGTAATGGTCCTGGGTTGAGTTCAACATTGCCTGATCACAACAGTAAAAGAAGCAGGATTCTTTTTAAGGCAGTGAACTGTAATTTGTAAACACTATTTTTTGGGCAATAGGGGAGGCGGTGTTGATGGGTAGGCCTTTACCTACTCCTGGTGTTATACTGGCCTAGTGTTGCAGCCACTAGTGTCCTGGCAGGAATTTGCCATGAGTAGGAAGTCTCGAGTCTGGATGGGGGAGTAATCTGCAGAGGCAGCTTGGGAGATGTCCCACTCACTGGCAGAGACAGCTGAGAAGTCCAATAGTCCAGAATGGATACCTGAAAGGAGCTGTTGGATGCAGGACAGGGAGAAGCGCAAGGGTCATTCCACTTTATGGAGGGATGAGGGTTCTGAAGAGTTGAGCTGAGCATTAGTAAAGCTAGTGACACACCGAGGAACCAGCTGTAACTTCCCATGGTAGATCTAAATGCCACAACAGCTGGCAGTAAAAGTCACTAGAAGTCTAGACCAATCTGCAATCTGGTATCATAAGTTCAAAATCCTTTTGTTGGCTGAGATGCAGTTTTGGCACTGAATGTACCTGTGGAGCAACTCTTTGCAGCTGAGCCAGTGAGGTGGTTCAAGGCTGCAATCTGGTATGGCAAGATTGGTCTGTAGCTTTTGTTTCTGTTTCTGGCCTTGCTCCACCAGTACAGAATGGGAGTGGGGGCAGGCATTCAAGTCTTGCAGCCTTAGTGGATGAGCATGGTTCAGCTTGAGAAACAGGCAGAAAAACCCCAGGGATGGTCCTCAGAAAGAGAGGTATCCCAGGTCCACTAAAGCAAAAGAGGAAGTAGAAAATATTATGTGTTTCCTCTTTAACAGAAAAGACAGCTGTTGTAGCCCTCTAGTGGCTATGTAGTATACTCTGCAAATGAGTCACCTTACTGTCAGACAGGCAAAACTGGCAACATGGTAGCTTCAGCTTTACTTCACTCATATTTATTCATGCCTGCTTACATCATAGAAATGCTTTTTATAGAATTTAGTTTTCATATGGTGCTTTTCACATTCAAAATATCTCACAGAACTTTAAAATGCAATGAGCTAGACAGTGCTAATGCAGGTCAGTGCAACAGCTATTAATTAATTAATTATTTTTTAGTTTGATGACTGGGTACATTAACATGCAAGTACAGTGTATCACTATTCAAGTGGGGCCAGCTACACCAGGGCTGCATGGTAGTAAGATAGTTAAGGGAGATGAAGCAATCAGCTCCCCTGTAATCAGGAATTGACTGGGCTTTGATTGGCAGTACTGGCTGCCTTCTGGACCCAGCATGTTCTGCTGTTCATAGCTGGAGTCAGGGTGGGGGGTTGGGAGAGTACTGTGAAAGTACTGTGAAAGCATCTGATGGCTCCCAGTCCTCAATGCTGGAGATGTTATCCTTGGAGCTGGCTGTGGAGGGAGAGGTAGCCACATTAAAATTTAGGAAAACTATAGCACAGCATACAGTATCAGGAAGCAGCTACAGTAGGTAATATTTGTCAGGTATCTTCATAACATGTCCCAGAGTTATGAACAATTGCATTATTATATCTTTTAATGAGAGAGAGTGAGAATATTTGCTAGGGTAAGTGGGTTGCTATTTTGAATTAGTGTCATGGGACCCTTAACAACCTCTCAGAAAACTGACTAAAATTAAAAGATAGGATCTCAGTTTAATCTGTCATCAGAAGGATGGTACCAAATGATGGTTATATAAATAATAGTGTACTGTTGTATCAACACTGCACACAAGATTAACCCATATCTGGATGTAGAATTTAAAATCAGCTGTTTATGTTATGGTGAACATTTTGCAGTTATACTTCTTTGCTACATTCTTAGTCACCTTCTTTATCCTGTATTAAAAAAAAACATTGTTTTAATGTCTGCTGTGTCTCTTGTACTTCAATAAAACTGTAACTGTAAACAGTGCAACATTGAAAATATGGCCATATTTATTTATTTGTTTTCTGTTAATCAGGTAAGTACACTAGATGAATGCTTATGTGCATGTACAACCCACGAAAATACAATAGAATGCATAATGCAATCAAATAATGGGTAAGGTGAAATGAAACATATAATAGCTACAGTGTGTCACAAACGCACTTAGCAGGTCAGGTCCTCTGCTCCCACAGTGCCAACCTCCGAGCACAATAGTGTGAATAGGTAACAGACAGGGTAATCCTCCTGTCTGCTTTTGGGTCTGAATCACCTTTAGTCTCAAGTTCTGGGGGAATTCAAACTGTGAACCTTATGCTCACATACCCAATGTACAGGCTCAGACATGTACCCTCTTCGAGGGATTGCAGTACAATCTTTCACCAGGGGCACCAAGCCAGGCTTCCTAAATGAACCCTTAAAACTCTATAAAAGACCTTAAGTATATTCTTACCTTTTTCCAGTTTAGTAACACCATCAAGCGTTTGAACAGTTTTGTCACTCTTAACCCTCTATAAATCACATGCAAAAATAACTGGTAGACACCTCAGGCAGTCTTTTGAAAAAAAAATACATTACTACAAGATAATAAAATTATGAAAAATATAAACACCGAACAATATATCAAGATCATACAATTACTTAAAAGAACAAGGGCAAAGTACAAAATAAAAACTCCTACCACAATACATTTAGACTTTTTCTATCTAATGTATTAGCTCTCTAAGTCCTTATCTGAGCTGTGTGTCTCTACAGGCCCAAGATGGAATATATCTAAACAGTTCAGACACAGTATAGTGTAAACTGTGTCTCTCCACACCCCCTTTTGTGAGTCATCTAGCTCCTCCTTTTAGAATATAAAAAAAATACATACATGATGTCCTATCAGAAAGTATGTTAAATAATGTCACATCAGAAGGAAAAGCACTTCCTAAATATGACTCCTTAATTAAACATTTTCTCTTTGATCTTGTGTGGTTTCCTGTTCCCAAGGCAGATTCAAAGGGTTTTTATAGCTTTTAGCACCATGGTGGTATCAATATTCTTCCTATAGGAATCATAAAACTTCATGAGCCCTATATCCTGGCAGCTGGGTCAGTTCTAATTAAGACAGAAAAACAGGAGACCCTTAATTAAGTCTCTCTGGTCTTTTAATTACCTCCTGGTTTTAGGTTAATATATTCTGTAGCTTCTCTGAAACCTGGGGAACGGGGAGCACCCATAAGCACAGGCTGTCTTATGTGACGGAAATCACCTACTATATTTTTATATTACAAATTGATGCAACAATCATAACCAGCTGGCCAAGTGTCACACAGTGTACTAAGTCAGCAGAACAGATAAGAATCAATTGCATGGACAGTAATTACATTAACACCAATGCAGCAATATTGTTCCCTAATGGTCAAATGCTGTTCAAAAATAAATGTTTTACATGCCTATGTAAAATACATTCACCTCCCTCATTTTTGAGTATGATTTAGCATTTGTTTAAGATCCAAAAAAACAAATGATGGTAAGCATAAAAATATGGCTGTCACAGTTTTCATCAATATTCTCAGATGAATTTGAACACACACTGCTTAATAGCCCATTTCATATGTCTAAGATGAATTATCATGAAACAAACCATAGTCCCTGACCAAACAGATACTGAAGACTTTAACGTTAACTCTAGGCCACAAAATGTGAGCTCAGAAAATAAAAGAATAAGTTGTGTCAACATAAAAACAGATTTGGAAACAAACATGAACAGCAGTGATCTATAGCAGATGTTACAAAGGAGTTCAATATAAAGGGCCTGAACCACAAAAACTGTGGGAGACTTGTGCATCCATGTACTGAAAGTGCATATGTACTTATCGTACGTGCCAGAGTCAGGAAAGTTGACTGGATCCATATCCAGATAAGACTTTATGAGCACTGCCAGTGGACTCCTGACTGAACCTGTCTGATGCTATATACTAGAATGGAGTCAGGTCAGGGACACCCTTTCTTTGTTCTTCACTAGGGGCCCATTGGGCATGGCACAAGAGGGACAGTTTTTTTAAATGATGTCACAGAAGTCATGCACTTGTGTTTAACTGCGGTAATTATGCAGGGGGATGTTATAGTTGCATTAAAGGCAGCATGTATTCCCTCAGTGCACCTCATTGTGGGCCGGTGTTCCTGTTCAGTGTGCCTGTGCAAATGGTTTCATGCTTGTGCAATGTAGATAATCTTTGGTTGTTCACCTCTCTATCCATGAGATATACCACCCTGTAGGGGTACAAAGGCAAGGAACCCTAGAGTAGGGTTCCACCCCTTGAGGTGCCACAGGAGTGATTCCCTTGGATAAAGGTACCTTAGGAAGAAGCCCATGGGAGAGAGAGAGAGAGGCACTGCTGGAGGAGAAGTGGATGGAGGAGCAAGGAAAAAATGCTTGTGGGTGGAGTGAGGAAAGCAGCCCTTAAATAGGCTGAATGGGAGTGTGGCCAGTTGCACCACCCCATTGAACTACAGGCTATAGCCTTACAATTGAATGTGCCCATGCAACTGAATTCATGCTTGTATAACATAGATAATCTTTGGGTGTTTGCCTCACAATCCACGGGATATACCACTCTTTAGGGGTACGAAGGCAATGAACTTTGGGGGAAGGTTTCACCCCTTGAGGTGGCACAGGAGTGATTCCCTTGGCTAACGGTACCTTAGGAAGAAGCCCAAAAAGAGTATCAAGCAAAACATACAAAGTAGTGAGCATTTATCAGGGTCAAAGACCTGTACATAGGTCAGTTGGTAGTATGGGTTCAGTTGGTAGCATGGGTCAGTTGGTTATATTGTTTGGGTAGAGTAGGCAGGAAACAGCAGATGAATAGTGATCCACTTGGAGGTCTGACTATAGGCATGGATGCCTGGCTTCCTAAGGTGAGAGAGAGAGAGAACAGCCAAAGGGGGAGAAGGGACAATTACAGGGCAGCCACCCAACTCCATCCAAAAGTGGAAACCTAACTAAATGATCTAGGGGTTACAACTATGCCTATCTAGTATTATGACCATTGGCATGGAGGAGAGGTAAAAACCCCTTGAGGAGGAAACCTCAGGGGATCCAAGGTCTAGGTCACCTTCCCTCCAGGCTTTGGGACAGTTTTGTTTAGTGACAGCTCTGCTACTTCAGTTTAGTAGACCAGTCCAGGGGAATTGCAATTTTGGGGCACACTCTCACTCTATCCCTCTAACAGGAACATCATGGAGGGTTGTGAACAAACTCTGCAACATCGGTGCATCTCGATGTCAACCTTCTAGGTGAGAAGAGGAGAGTAATGACCGCCAAGGTGCTAAGCTGGCCTACTGATCTAAGAACAAACCAGATCAACCAGAGGCAGTTGTAGGGAGAGCAGCTTTAAAAGGTGCCTCTGAACCTGCTCTGGCAGCTAAAGGGACCCTTCCCATGAGAGCCCCACCCCTTCACCACAGACATCTTCAATGCTGTATCGAGATGTGCCATTGGTATGGTTGATGGCTGAAGGTACACCTAGAGTGAGGACATTCCCAACTATGGACCAGGTGAGAAGGACCCTACTCCAAGCTTTGCATGCTCAAGATGTGGACTTCTGGGTGCAGAGAGAGACCGTTGGCCGTAGGGCTAGCCCTGAGTTCTGGAAGTAATGGAAACAGTCGGCATGTCTCCAAAATGTGGAGGAGTGAGTTGTAATAAGCATGGGACCTGCACATGGGTCATAATGGATAACAACAAACATGAGGAGACCTGTACATAGGTCAGACTGAGCACTGTGGACCCTTTCATGGGTCTTGACTGGATGAGAGCTGACAGGCAGAGACCTGCATGTAGGTCAAGCTGAGCAATATGGACCCTCTCATGGGTCTAGGTAAGGCAAATAGCATTTACCAGCCAAAGAAATGCATGTCAATCAAGTCCATTAGGAAACCAAATTGGAAGTGAATTGAATTGTACGTTATGAGTAAGAGGCTGTGAAGCCAGTTAGGTAGGAGGAGGAGGAGGAGGTTGCAAAGCCAGTATGGTTGGAGGTGTGGTTCGAAGCAAGTAAACATGATATGTTTCCAGACTTGGAAGGGGATGAGCATTGCTGGTAGTGCAAGGTACAGAAAGGCTGGGATGACTGTGTAAACCAGATGCAGAATATTAGGGAAGGGCTTATAGAAGGCTGGGTAGGGCCAAAAACCCTTATGTAGAGAGTTGCCTGGAATCACTGGTTGTGTAGTGCCATAAAGGCTATGCAGAGCAGCAGAAGAGGCCGGGTGAGCCAGGAGCTTATACAATACACAACAACTAGGAAGCTGCTTCCACTGTCTGGGGCTGCGATGCCCACTAAGACTACTCAGTCCCCCACCGTAGGAAAAACTAAGAATCCACAAACATGGCACCATGACACCAAGCAGCTAATGAAATAGGCTAAATACATGCCAGCCATGAAAGCAGGATTAGGTTATCATCAGAAACAGACTGCTGTGGGTTTGGTAAAGTAAGGTTTGGTAAAAGTGGGAGTAGCAATACATGAGCCTAAATAACATAAACATAGAAGTAAGGAGTGATGCTGTAGGGCAGGACACTGTTGGAGCAGGCAGGGGAATGAAACAGAGTGATAGCTGCTAAGGGGAGCCAGTACTAAAGGCAGGTGCAAACGATTATGGTGACTACAACATGGAAACAGCAATTGGAACTGAGAGCACACAGGCACCTGGTACAGAGAAAGATAGATTGCTGAAATATGATAAATGAACTGAGAGCTTGATTTGCAATGCAGCTAAATATAACACTGCAAACAGAGGGGCAGTAGCATACCAGAAAAGCCTCAAAAGCAAACGAAGCAAACAGGACCACAGGAGCAGTAGAGAGAAGAAACAATTGAGACAGAAGCATAGACTGAAGCCATAGGCAAAACACAGACCAAGAAGCAGGAGGTAAAGGCACAGTTACTGACCCAGAAGTAGGAGAAGTACAAACCAGGTAGGGAGTCTAGCACAGCCAGCAGATTCCAACAGGAAGTAAGTAAGTAAACATAGCAAGGGGTGCAGGGCTCAGGGAAAGAGTGGGCCTAGAAAGAGGATGGACAAAGCTTCTGGCAGCAAGGAAAAAATGCTTGTGTGTGGAGTGAGGAGAGCAGTCCTTAATTAGGCTGAATGGGGATGTGGCCAATTGCACTGCCCCCTTGAACTACAGGCTGTAGCCTTCCAATTATGGAACCACAATGCACCAAACAGGGTCTGGTAATATTTGGGAGTCTCCATGGCAATGATCATCTTCTCCATTGTGAAGTTAGGATGCAGGGAGGTTACTGAAGCTGCTTGCCTGTGATGATAAATCATCAGTTCCCCTGTTAACATGTTGTGGCTGACAGTGGCAGCTATACAACAGACATGGTGTGGGGTGGCCTTTTAGCACCCTGCCTCTGTTCCACATGATCACTCTACACGTTGACATTTTCATATTTTTCTAGAAGGCACATACCGTATTTCTTAGATTTAAAGCCACGCTTATATTAGTGAATATTGCATTTACTGAGTGGCTTTAGATCAAAGGTGGTCTATATTAAGGGGCGGCTTGTATTTCAAAAAGGAAAAATACTCTTTCAGATTGGCAGTTACGAACACCTGTTATCAAATGTTTAAGAGAACACCTTATATTCATACTTTGAGGTGGAGCAATAGATGTGAGAGAGTGAATGAGAGGAGTCAGCTATTGAAAAAAAAAATTCCGAAAAGAAAAGCATTTGATTTAGAATTTAAAACTGCTGCAACAAAGCATGCTGAAAAGGAGGGCAATCACCCTGTAGCTGCAGCCCTACATATAGACGAGAAGCAACTGAGAGAGTGGAGAAAGAAACTTTCGAATCTGGAGGAGAAAGTCTCTGCACTGGGCTTTCTGAATGAAAATCGAAAAACAAAGGAGGTTGGATGGAGGAGGACGCAGAGCACAATATCCAGAGGTAGAAACAGAGTTGGCATCCTGGATAAGTCTGCAGAGTGAGCAGCACTACAGAGTAACAAGAAAAGCTGTTTCACTTAAAGCAACTGCCTAAGCACAAGACCCTAATTTTCATGCAAGCCATTGGTGGGTTGATAAGTTTCTGTGGCACTGGGTCTTTACATTTCGCCAGCAGACCACTGTTGGTAAGCATCTCCCCAAAGACTTTGCCCCCAAAATTATTAATTTCACTTGTTTTTGCACAAAGCAAATAAAAGTACACAACATCACACCCAATTTAATTGGCAACATGGATGAGAATGCAATATGGGCAGACATGCCAGGTAAAAACACTATAGACTGTGTTGGTGTCAAATCAGTGCCTCTCCTAACTACAGGACATGAGAAGCAGAGGGTGACAGTATGCCTAGCAGCAATTGCTGATGGAAGGATGCTCCCCCCGTTTGTAGTTTTGAAGAGAAAAAGAATGCCAAAGGAGGTTGCAACAGTTGGTGGTGTTGTTGTTGCTATGCCAGAAATGGGTGGATGAATGAGGAACTGACAGACATGTGGCTTGATATAGTATGGGGCACTATTTCATTCAACAAGTGCATGCTAGTATGGGATGCCTTTAGATGTCACTTATTAATTTCTGAGCTCGTCTTTTCTGTCGTGCTCCTACTGAACTCAATTGGCAGCTGGCGTGGAGGTGAGAGGTGGGCTGTGCCAGTCACTGACTGGGGATGGGTGGGGGGCTGCATGGGCTGGCATGGCTGGGTGGGGGTTGGGGCCACTAGACAACCTGGGCAGGGTATTTGCCACATTTGCAGTTACAACTCGGGGTCAGGGCATGGGTGGGGTGTTGGCTGCACTGCCCAGTGGGGCATATCATCGGGGATCGGGGCTGGGGTGTGGGCAGCCCTGTGGGGCATTACACAATGGGAGATTCGGGGGTTGGTGGGCAGCCCTGCAGGGCTCTGTACGTACACTTGGGGGGAAGTTGGTGTGGGCAGCCCTGCAGGGCTCTGTACGTACACGGGGGCAGTTGGTGTGGGCAGCCCTGCAAGGCACCAATGTGGCTTGCTGGGCGTGGGGGGGACTTGCGATGTGTGGTGTGCCTGTTGTGGCTTGCGACATACTCACCAGGTGCGCCCTCTGTTCGGCATACCTGAACGCATGTCGCAAGTCACAGGACTTAGCTGCAGAGACCCTGCCCCTTCTAGAATAGGGCACAGGGTCAATGTCACAGTTGCAGTTGGTGCAAGTTGCATTTGGCGGCGACTTGCGCCAACCTTCTAGAATAGGGCCCTTAGTTGCTAGACTCAGTAACAGTAAACTGAGACAACTGGAATGTTTTTTGAATACTGTACTGAGGCTAACAATAACATTCTGGATGTGTAGAATACTGAATTACACTGGCATTCTGTTTTGTAAACCCACTGCTATGACATAGATGAGATAGGTTTATAAGGTCCTGACATCACAACAGTGGAATTACAAGGTTGTAATCTGCTTGATTTCAGTGGGTAAAAATGGCTACCCATACATTATAAAACTATAAAATGATCTTGTCCTGTTTAATTACTTTACTAGGTTAGATAATTTTGATAGGATACTGTCTCCATCATAATGTATTGAGAGAAAAGTCAATCCTGTCAGGGGATGCATTGTAGCAACATTCAAGCAACTGAACCCTTTTCTCTGTCAGTAACAAGCAGCTATAAAAGATTGCTGCTGTTTCCACTGCTTACTGAAATTATGAATAATGATGGTATCGGTCTAATTTAGTTTAAAATCTATGATGATAGAACACCTGTAAACATTGATGGCCTGATTGATAGTGGTGTCTGTCTTATCTGTAAGTGAACAACAAAATGTGGCAGAATGAATGAAAACTGCATACTTTTTATTTTGAAAATGTGTTTCTTCCAATAAAACAGAATCTTGAACAACATGTTCAGAACATGTCTTTGGCCTTGGTCCTTAACAGGTTGTGCTTTCTATTTAGATAATTATGTGTTAAGATTCATGTCAGAAACTGATTCAACATTTGTTACTGATGTGTAAGAAAGTTTATCAAAATAATTGTGAAAATGGCTTTATGTGGAGTTAAGAAGAAATATCTTTATATTACTAATTTTCACGTTAATTTTACCCATTAAAAACCTTCTAGCAGTGAAAGTTTTATTGCAGTATATTTCAGAGTCTCTAATTTATTCATGGAATTCATAAATGTGTCATATAATGGATTTTCTAGGAAATGTATTCAGAACCTCATTAAGACTTAATGCATGACCCCATGTTCCTAAGGGATATTATTAACTACAAGTGTCATATTCTGTAGGGAAGCTATCTTACAATCTGCTTAACTACCTTATCCAGTCCAGCAAAACACAACTATAACATTTTCCCCAATACATTAAATTATTAACTGCTTTAGTGCTAGATTTTTTTTAATTTTATGAAGTTTGAATTAAGAATTGTGTACACTCTTGGGACCTGGACCCAGACTCAATATTTATACAGTAGAAACACTGTATTATCTTTCATATGAAATATTTAACAAAGGTCCCCTTTTCCTGCCAATGGTGACTATCCATGTAGAAGTTAAAGATCCCATGGCACTTTACATTAAAGCAATGTGGTCTAGAACACATACAGTAACTGTGAAACAGGAGATCCCTGGTCTGTGTCCTGCCACGGCCACTGGCATACTCTATGACATTGAGCAGTTTATTTAATATCTTAGTGTATGGGTCCCTTCCAGCTGTAATACTGAAGGAAAGCACATTCAAAGTGTCAAAAAGATGTATCTCAGTTGAGATAAATTGGGTAATAAAACTTTGTAAGACAAAAAAAAAACAACAAACAACACAATACAGATAAAAAGAGCAGGGGGATTACAATACTTTGGTAGCCAATTGGTTGTTGATATTCTCTTATGATCATGCTGGTCTTACTATTAATGCAGCTGATCACGCCAGTAAGAGGGCTGATTAATGTTAAATACAAATGGCTGCTGTGTTTTTTTGCATATATTTACTGTACTTCAGTATCTGTCAGTGCTTCATAAAGCATGTGTACATGCATTGTGCATAATAGGAGATACGTTGTGAAAAAAACATTCTATTTTATAGTGGAACTTCATTATGAGATGTGTATCATAAGTCTATTTAATAAACATGAAAGAAAAAAAAATATATATAACCACTGGAGCTACAACAGATTTATGTGATCCTGCATACTGATGAAATCAACTTCTAGGACAAGCATTATATCTTGATCATTATATTACAGCACATTAAGAACAGCTTTGCTGATAGAAGCATGTTATTGAAAATGCCATCATGTGTTACGCCACATCTGACTGCCTTCTGGTTGTGTGACATATGCAGGCAATTCCACATGTGTTTAAAACTGTTTGCTCTACTAGCATATGAAACATTAACCTGATGGTCAGGGAACATCGTTATCATAGACTGCATCATTTGAGATTAATAATCAATTTTTTATATTATATCATTGTTCTCAAACAATTATGGTTCAGAATCACTGTTTAGCTAGTATTAATCCAGTTTTATTTGCAATGTGTATACTGTATGTACAATATATACAGTAGAACCTGCCAGGATGCAGTGCACTACCTTAAGTTACTGCGTGACAAAAGTGATTGACCGCTATTGAAATTGTCGTTTTGCAGCAGTAACTGCTGCAGAATGATGCAGCATTGCATTTTATCCTGGCAGGCTCCACGGTATATGGGATACACAACGGCCTGGCTGTGACTATATCATTTATATTCATGAGTGAGGTGGCAGGGCAATAACTCATGAGTGGCAGCAAAGCCATAAGTTATGTAATTCCTACTCTCTCACAAGTGATAGGTGGCATATTATTCTGAGTAAGACTTTGTACGTCCAATTTATGTAGCTCGTTTTAAATTATAAAGCTTTTAAAATAGTTCATTTTATGAAGATTTAACTGTTTCTGTTTCATTTCACTGCTGTTTTCTGAGTGCAGTCTGTATAGTGCTAGACATGTGTAGTACACTAGGGAATAATGCCCTCAAGGGGGTCATACAAGGTCCAAAACCATGATCATATAGCACTTTTCAAGCATTTGCTTAATGTTTTATACTGTGTTAGTCAAACACTGCTTCATGTTTACTCTTTTAGAGAGATTGGAAAGATTAGCGGCATCACTATAATGACTGTAGCTGACTGTGAAGCAGGTAGCATCAATCATATGACTTGACCATGTGATTGTGAGGAAGTGGAAGATGGGTACCACCTGCATCTCTTCTTTCAATGCTTCATTCTTCTGCTTTGGTGCTTTCACTTCTGTGTGATGGTACATTTCTGTGGATAAATAGCTTGCCTCTTTCAAATCATGTCAGGTGCTAAGCACTTTAGTTTCACTGAATCTATTCTGAAGATAGGTGCTGCCGGTTTCAAAATTTTTCTTTTGTGGAGTATCAAGTTAGTACAGTAGCTGTTTGACATGGGAGATGCAGACAACATGGAGTAAAATGTCTTGATTCCCCATATGTTGTAAGTTAGATTCATGCTGTTTGTTTACTGTGTTGAAATAATGTTCTGAAAGGTACATTTAAATGTGCTATTTTATTTTGAATGTTAATCTTTCAGCTGGGCATCAATGTGCGATTGTGTGGGGGAAGCACAGACTGTTGACAAGGTCATTTTTATGAAAGTCTGTTACTTTCAGGTAGAGAGTGACCCCCTAATTGATGAAAAAGCAATTTTTATCAACACCTGTGGCTTTTAAGCTGTGTGTGTGTATGTGGCAAATTGGTGAAATAACTTTTTGTGAAAGTCTGTTTCTTTTCAGCTGTACTTGAGTGCAGGGGAAAGGTACCCTTTTGAAAAAACATTTTTATGTATATCTAGTTTTGAGAATGAGGTAAGAAATGTAAAAAATGTTTTTAGCTGGTAATGTCATTATTAGTGTATTGCTAATGTGATAATTGCTTTATTGTTGGGGTACATAGTAAAAAATACCTGGGTATATGGTGTGGGAAACCACATTTTACTTGTATACATTGCAAAAATACTATATAAGGCAAGGAAAGCTCACAATCATAACAATGACATTATTTATACAGTACTTTACAGCTAACTGTAATTGCTATTGTTCTTAGGTCAGAAAGGATTTATTCCTCTGAAAGAGTTAATAAAAATAGTTGTGATTCACTGAGCAGGACAGCAGCTAAATCCAGTGACCAAGAAATTATCAAAACAAAAATAGTAGACACATTTATGGGGATTCTTACAGACGTTGCATCACTTTATACTTCTATTGAGCATATCCGTGGAGTGAAAGCCATAGACAATGTACAACAGTAATGAGCTGTAAAATGTTTGCAATTCTGTGGTTGCCTGATATGACTGAGAGCCTGAGGTTTCTCTTCTTTGTGATGTATTTTAGATTTGGCTATATAAATGCTCTGTCTGAACTGCCAAGTCCTTTCCCTGAGGAAGGGTTAGTGAGGCACAAAGCATCAGGGGATCTTGGTTTGCTTTTCAGTACCTTGCCTTGACAGAAAAAAACATGTTTTTCATTCCTTGACATGAGCAAAACCCATCACCTGTAGTTCTGGTGTTTTGTTGCCAAGACTCCTTTCATGAGTGCCCATTTGCCCCTCATTTTTCAACACCTGTCCCTTTCCTCTCCTTTTCCCTTTCCACTGGGTGTGACTGATTCCGTTATATTGGTAACTCTCTGCTTACCCTCACAGTCAGCCAACATGTGCTTCACAAGTCCAATAGAGTACACACACACACACACACACACACACACTGCAGAGTGACACTGGACTTGTATGATGGCACATCAAAAATATTGTGCAATCACACAAGTCCTGTATGAATATACACTAGATGCATGTTTGTGTATACTGATACTTCCAGGCTTTCAGTTTGGATGGTGGGTGGTTGCAGAAGAGAGTGGAGGACTGTGCTGGCCACCGGCCTAGGATGGGTGGTGGTGGTGGGGAGTGTCACTAGACATGAAATACTTTCAGTACTGGCACAGCATCCAGACAGAAGTGGTATCACTAGACTGCCAGTGAATGAATTTCAATATAACTGACACTGGGATCCAGCAGTAGGGGGGCAACTAGAATAATGGGGAAATTACATAAATATGATACTGGCAGCATTGGGAACACATAGGAAAGGGGATCTTTAGATTATGAAGGAAGTTAATTAAAGGAGACCTACTGGCAGATATGCAACTGCTGCACAGATCAGGACATCAGTAAGTAGATTCCCCCCGCAGGCACAATATACACCAAAGTATTAATTTACCTGAACACTCATAAAAACTATAACAAGTTCCCCACCAGCCAGCATTCTGTAACATCATGCCACTTACCCCCGGGATTGCACTGCTAAAACCACAAGATAATAACACGCACCTTTGCCACTTACTCTGTGGTGCCCTTATGTATGGAAAATTAATAATCTCCATATCTCCCATGCCTGGCTTTATTTTCACAAACGTTGCCTAAATGCATTAGGCAAAGTCTGTAAAAATAAAGCAGGGCATGAGAGATACAGAGATTGTTAAATCTCAATTCATAAAGGCATCGTAGAGGAAGGGGCAAAGGTGCATCATCATCTTGCAGTTTTAGCAGCGCAATTTTGAGAGTTAGCAGCATGATGTTACATAATGCTGGCTGGTGGGGAGCTTGTTACAGTTTTTACAAGTGTTCAGGTAAATTAACACATTGGTGTATATTGTGCCTACAGCAGAAAGCTGGCTGCCGAAGCTCTAATCTGTGCAGCGGTCAGGGCTTCGTGCCTGCCAGTAGGTCTAATTTAAAGTGTAATAATGGTGGCACTGGGATTAGGCAGGAAGGGAGAGCAATGTACTGCCAGGGAAAATAGGTTTGGGGCACTGTGATGGGTCGCATGCTTTGTAAATGGCCCACTGGGCCATTTGCAAAACACACTATTACCCAGAAGAACAAATACTGCACTCATGTTTAGGAGAATATTATACTAAAATAGGGGAAATACAAGGCTGGAAATCCAAGTCTAAATCTTTTATTCATACAAAGTTTACACTCACTGTATACGTGTCTCTGTGCCACTGACAGAGGTTCATTCAGGAGCCAAAGCACTGGGGTAGTTTTGTCAGTAAGGTCAGTATTGCCAGTTTTGCACTTTGCTCTTGTTGGTTTTGAACTTTCCGGCACAGGGACACTTTATTCTCTGAGTGTGGACATTATATGAATAAAAGATTCATACTTGGATTTCAAGACTGGAATTCCACTCATTTTTTCAGTATTCTCCTAAAAGTGAGTGCAGTACTTATTGCTTTGTTGGGCTGACTGTCCTGTACTTCACCCCCTCGTACACTGAACATGTCACAGATCTATTTTTTATTGAGCAAAGCACTATATTGACCTAAGGCAGTATCTGGTAGTAATATGTTTTACCAGTTACAGCCAAGGTCATTCACTAATTGTGCTTATAGGCCTGGGCCAGTGTGAAGGGCCATATGGTTAGTGAATGGTCTGCAGGGTAATTCACAAAGAAATATAGAGACCCAGGACAGTGTGTGATGAATCACATGCTTTGGGTATGGCAAATCATGCTATTGAAACAGGGGAGTGTGTACCATGTTAGGTGCTTTGAAAATGGCCTAAAGGACCATTCACAAAACAAGATCTGGTCCTGGGGCAATTTGAGGGGCCATATGCTTTGTGAATGGCCTGTAAGGCTCCTTATAAAAAATGCCATAGTCCCAGAGCAGTGTATGACAGATTGGGTGCTTTGTATAAGTCCTACCAAAGCATGTTACAGGCCTGGGGCAGTGTAGAATGAATAAGGTGCTTTCCCAATGCCATTGGGACCATTTGCAAAGCATGTTAAAGGCCCAGTGGTAGTGGGTGATGGGTTAGATACTTTGCAAATGGTAAAGTATTCTATAGGCACAGGAGAGTGTGTAATGGGTGGGACCTTTGTTAATACCTTGCAGGACAATTCACAAGCAAGCTATAGGTCCGGGGCAATGTGAGGGTATACTTGCTTTGTGAATGTCCTTCAGGGCATTTCCCACAGACTGCTATAGGTTTGGGACAATGTGCGAGAGATGATGTGCTCTGCAAATGGTCCAGCAAAGCATGCTATAAGCATGGGGCAGTGTGTTATGGTTTACGTGCTTTGCAAATAGCCCACAGGGCCATTCCCAAATCACACCAAAAGCACAGAGCAGTGTGTGTCATGGTTTATTTGCTTTGTAAATGGTCTGAAAGGCAATTTACAAAGTGTGCTATGGATTGGAGCACTGTGAGGGGTCACATGATATGGTATTCTGACCGTAGGTTGACACCGCAACCGCGAAGACCAGCACAGTGACAGATTTCATCTGAATCATCGGGTCATTGTGCTGGTCCCAGCAGACACCTGCGGTGCATCTCCTGGTGTTGCATCCCCTCCCTGATACAACTCTGACTCAGAGTTGTATATTTAGAGACCAGAGGTGTGAGGTTCGGGTAGCAGAGCCCTCTCTAAAGAAAACACTCGCACATCGCTGACAGTGCAATGCCGACACTCGGCATTGTGTCTGTCGCTGTTGGGAATGTCAGTGTTGGAGATGTTGCCCCGCTATACTAAAACCACATGATATATTGTATATCTTTTCCAAAAGTATGGAAATTAACTGCACAAAACTAAGTGCTGTAAATGCACCAGTTGACATTCAGTGACAAAGCTTAAATAGTATAGAAATGATCCCCTGACATACATTTTTGTGGCCTAACTTCAGCACCTTCTTTCTTGGTGCATAGAATGCTAAATTTAGGCAAATCTGCATCACAGAATCATTCAGATTCCAAGCAACATGACTCCACTGACTCACCAAGGCTAAGAGGACTTTTAATCCTAGCATCAAATTTCCTTACTTTTATGCTTTGTGCTTGAACACTACCTGATTCGTTAATGTAATTTTTTTGTAATGTGGCAATATGGGTAGATTACATGGCTATATATGTGTGCATGTGTGCGCTCATGCGTGTGTGTGCATGCGTCTATCTAGTATACAAATATTGAATGCTGTCAAGGGATATACAGTAGTGGGAAACTATTGACTTCGAGGGATGAACATTTTTCTGACAGCTGTTATACTGCCCGAAGCCGAAGGCTGGAAGGGCCTGAAGTCCTGTTTATATGTAGATGTCCTTTGTAAGGAAGCACAAGAAACTGGAGAAATACAGAACTTATTTGAAATATAAACTCAGCTGTATCTAAATACTATTTTTTCAAGTTTTCTCATAAGCATCAGCTAGCCTTTATGTATTCTGCTTACTCCTAGGAGCTTATTTATTTATGTTTTTTTTCCTTTTTGCTATGTTGGTACCAATTGCCGTTATACATAAACAATATATAGATTTCGTACTGCCCCTCTGTCTTTTGAGACCACCCATTTTATCACCCTCAGTGATGCCTCATACATAATTCATGAGATTTTATTAATTTGCAAGTTTACAAGAACCAATCACACCTTCAAATGCCTCATAGATTATTCAGAGTAGTTTTAGACACAGCTGGTAGAGCTAATCAACTGCCACAACTTTGTACACTATGATAATTCCACAAAATATGTAAGAAAAAAAAATTAAAGTAAATGAAAATTAAGAAACAGTTCTGTGAGGTCTGAATAAAGAAATCTTGCTATTTACACTAAGCAAATGCTTGCCAATATTATATCTCCATGTCACCAAAACTGCAGTATGCCTACTTGGGGGCTATACAGTAATACATTTTCATTGGCTTATTAAAATGTAGAATTAAGAATATCTGGGCCGATGATCTCTCTACTTAAATAAATTTTCCAGACTGTATTTACAGAAGAAAGAGTTCTGAAAGAGCTCTTAAAATTGAAGGTGGACAAAGCAATGGGGCCTGATGGAATTCATCCCAGAATTCTAAAAGAACTAAGGATAGGACTAGTGACACCACTGACTACCCTCTTTAATGAATCATGGGAGGATGGGGTGGTACCTGAGGACTGGAGGAGGGCATATGTGATTCCCCTTCACAAAAGTGGGAGCACGGCAGAAGCAGGAAACTACAGACCTGTTAGTTTAACCTCAGTGGTAGGGAAAATGATGGAATCACTTCTGAAGGAAAGAATTGTTGCGTATCTAGAGGCTAGAGGGGCACAGGACCCAAGGCAGCATGGATTCACAGCGGGAAGGTCATGCCAGACAAATCTGATAGATTTATTTGACTGGGTGACCAAAGTAGTAGATCAGGAGGGCTATGGACATGGCCTACCTAGACTTTAGCAAGGCATTGACACAGTCCCACACAAAGATTAATATACAAGTTAACCAGCCTGGGAGTGGGTCCCAAGATGACAGCCTGGGTAAAGAATTGGCTGGAGAATAGGACACAGAGAGTAATAGTAAATGGAGTCCACTCTGAAAAAGGGGTTAGCAGTGGGGTACACAGGGTTCAGTAGTTAGACCAGTCCTCTTCAATGTCTTTATAAGTGACATTGCAGAGGGACTGAAGGAAAGTATGTCTCTTTGCAGATGACATAAAGATCTGCAACAGAGTTGATGCACAAGGTGGGGTGGAAAGGATGAGAAGGGACTTGGCAAGGTTAGAGGAATGGTCAAATGTATGGCAGCTTAGATTCAATGCTAAGAAGTGCAAGGTAATGCACCTGGGAAACAAAAACCCAGGGGAAGAGTACACAATGGGGGTGGGATACTAACAACAACAAAAATGGAAAGGGACCTGGGGGTAGTCATATCAGATGACCTAAAGGTGGAAAGCAATGTGAGAGGGCAGCAAGGAGGGTTGGGGGATACTGGGATGCATAGGGAGAGGCATCACCAGCAGAAAACAAGAATTATCCCTCTGTACAGACAGCTGGTGAGACCACATCTGGAGTACTGCGTGCAGTTCTGGAGACCCAATCTCCACAAAGACATAGACAGGATGGAAGCTGTCCAGAGGAGGGCAACTAAAATGGTGCAGGGTCTGCACCAGAAGACATATGAAGTGAGACTTAAGGAGCTTAATATGTATAGCCTCGAGGAAAGGAGGGAGAGGGGGGACATGATAGAAACTTTCAAGTACCTCAAGGGAATCAACAAAGTCCAAGAGGGTAGCATCTTTCAAAAAAAGAGGTGTGCAAGAACAAGGGGCACAATTTGAAGATAGAAGGGGCGGCTCAGCGGTAATTTAAGGAAGTATTTTTTCACAGAGAGGGTTGTGGATGCATGGAACAGCCTTCCAGAGGAGGTTGTGGAGTCAAAAACAGTGGTGGAATTCAAGTATGCATGGGACAGTCATAAGGCAATTCTAGGGGGTGGGGGTAGGAAGAAGTAGGCTGCTGGTTAACTAGGATCTGCAGCTTATCCATCAGGTAGGGAAATGGGCAGACTGGGTGGGCCAAGCGGTCCTTATCTGCCGTCAAATTCTGTGTTTCTATGTTTCTATGTATAACTTGGCAAGTCATAAATTATGAAAATGTTTCTGTGCACAATACTGAGTGCTAAGTTTACTGGTTAATGATTTAGTGACTAGTAGAAATTTGACACATCCATGTAAGTGGTACAGCAGCAGGTCTTTCAGTTGTTTTGAATGCTTGCCTATAAAATTAAATGTAGCTGCACATTAAAGCATTAATTTAAAAATGAGTAAAAGGTGAAAATAGAATAAAACCATGCAATCTGTGTTAGTTTGTCTACACATTTTAAAAACAGTGCATGATTCTTACTTTCTAAAACAGAAGTGAAGTGGTCACAAAATCTATTTTGCTCCCAAGCTGTTTACAACCCTACTGAGTCATTCTTCACTGGGCTGAAAATTCTTTCCCGATACCCACCAAGACATTGACTGGTACAGGTGAGGTACTGTAGATGGTAGCTGCAAAGCTAACAGCATGCAGGCTCATTTACAAAGCACAGTGCATTTGTAAACTGGAGTGCAGGCTTTAGCAGTTACTCTTAGTTATCAAAAGTCAGTGATGAAAGTGAGCAGGAACGCACAGGAACTCAGTTCCTGTACCTTTTTTGCAGCAGGAACTGAGTTCCTGTACTTCTTCCCACTGACACTAAAACTGAAATTCTTAAACCAGCAACATAGTGACAGTTTCTGGATCTGTGATCTGCTATCAGGTTTTTTCCATAACACCATTTTACTTGTACAACAATGCCATTTTCCTAGAAATACTTTAATATCTCTAACTGAATCTACTAGCATCAAATTAGACAGTTGTGCCTTGACACCACTATCCTTTAGATTGAAGATATTCATTCTGTATTTCATAATTGCCGTTGCCTGAGTTCCTGTACTTCTTGTCTATCACTTGCACCACTGTCAAAAGTTACTTCATACAGATGCTTGCTGGAGGGGGGGGTACAGGGAGACAGGCAAGAAGCAGGGATCACTGGATGCAAAGGATGCCATAGAGGAATTCCAGTGGTAAGCGGGAGCGTGCAACAGTAATGTGAGTGGCCTGGACTGGTTATCAGATGGAAAACAATGGCAAGGAGGTTATTTAAAATTGTGGCATTACATCAGTTACCGGGGATCTAAAAGGAGAACTTTCAGCACTAACAGGACCACATCAAAGTGTGGGGCTGGTACTAATTTGCACTTTGTGCACAAAAACATTTTTTTTATTTTACTTATTGTTTACTGTGGTATAATAGATTGAAGCAGACTAGTTTTGCTTATCTCCAGTCTGAAATTTTCTGTAGCTACAAATCCCAGAATCCCCTGCACCTGGCACCAGAGCAGGGATGCAGCAGTGGGAGATTAAATAGCTGCAGTATATGCTAGAGTTTTTATAAGCTCTGCTCAGATGTTTGCTGGTCCTGCTATTCTCCCGGGGCTAAGCACAGTCCTCAGCAATGGTACTTAGCTCCAGGAGGACAGTGAAACAAGCAAATGAAAGAACCAAAGCTTATTTAAACTCTAGCATGTACTGCAGGTTATTGAATCCCCCACTGCTGTACTCCTGCTCTGATGTCAGCTGCAGGGGATTCTGGGATTTGTAGTTATAGAACATGTCAGCCGGGATGTAAGCAAAATTAGCCTGCTGCAATCTACTATATGGTAGTAAACAGTAAGTAAAAAAAAAAAGTTTTCGCACACAAAGTGCAAACTGGAACCTGCTCCACACTTGGGTATGGGGATCATAGTGCTGACTATTCCCCTTAAATCAGATTCCCTGGGGATTGCCTCACTAAGTAGGTACTTGAATTGGGGAGAGAATCACATCAATAACTGTGGTATGGCATCAGTAACAAGGGGATTACATCAGTAATTAGGGAGTGCAACAGCAATTGGATAGATGGCACTAGTAATCAGAAGGCATCTGTGCTTTAGGGGATTTAATTAGAATCTGGAAGAATTGCATTGGTGACTTGGAGATGGCATTGGAAATGAGATGGCATCAGAAGCTAAGTGGATTAAACTGTTAACTAGAGAAGGCACCAGCAACAAAAGGCTGAATGGGTATTGGGGAATTACATCAGTTTGTTAGGGAATCACATTGCTAGTGGGGATTGCATCAGTGTAAAAGAGATTCATCTGGTAAATAGAGGGATGTTACTGGTAAGAGGAGGATGTATCCACTGTGGGGAGCACTGAATTGGTATCTGGAGATTTCATAGCTTGATGAGGAGTATGGGGGTATTGTATTATGGGGATTGCAATGGGGTTTAGGTAGGGTCACTGGACACAACAGAAAAGCATCAGATCAGTCAATGTGGACTGCTGACTTTGGGTCAATGAGTTAGGGATGTCACTGGACAGCAGGAAATGCTTGAAAGGATAGGATGGAGAGTAGTGCTTTTGTAGACCACTGAGAATTTTTGATAGAGATGCGGAGTGGGGAGCTGTCACTTCAAAAGTATCACTACATTTTGCAGCAGTATGACTTGCCCTAGACCTGTCACAGTGTTGCACTGCACTTCCTCTGCAAGCATTCATTGTGACCTTAGCATGCATCATCCCTAGTAGTTCAATAGCAATGGATTGGCTGTTTTCATTCATCTATGCTTTGTGAGTGGAGGTGTATACTTCCTCCATACTGTGAGAGACTGCATTTGTGTAAGACATAATAAAATGATGGCACAATGTAGGGGGCACGAAGAACCCATATTGCACCACCACCGATTGCACTCAGAATCAGACCCTTCAGTGCTTATAATAGTGGACTTGCAAACTGGTACTGAATGTTTTCCACATTTTTCTCATTTTAAGATTAAAAATTTTCTAATAAAACATAAGCATACTTTTGCAGGTTTTTTTGTTAGTATTAAGTCCTGATTATTATGTTTTGTAACTATAGACTGGAGTTTCCAAAATCAGAGGTCAGAGGTCGTTCACGCACAGGGCTCCTCAGTGGTACAATACCCTTAACAGAGAAAGACTTACAACTGCGATGCTTGGTCCCTTTAAAAGGCAACTCTGACTATTCCTTGCCTCTACCACTCAATGTGACTGCTTCTCTTAAGTAACTGCCTCCTCATCTTACCCTAGTTGAAGGTGACCTGTAACCTCCCTTAGAGCTCCACTTTTTTGGCACATTTCCCCCACTCTCACCCTTTACTCCCCCAAACCACACCACCTCACCCACCCCTTCCCTCTCCAATGGCACTTTCAGATATGGGGCCCTCCAGCCCATCCACCTAACACATTTGCCACCCACCTCTACCCACCGACAATGACCCTTTAGCCTGCCTACTTTTTCCTGACTCCCTCCTACCCTATACTAACCATATACTGTTCACCCTGAAACTTGTCTGAAGCTGGCTTATGTTGTCTCTCTCCATTTTTGGCTGTATAATAAATGCTTAGACATCTTTGTGTTTTTAAGACTGTAACCATTGTTTACTTTTGAATGTATGTTACCCTACATCCTTTGACATGGAACCTTTGTAAATGAGTAGTTTCTGCTCAAAAGTATTTGTAATCCTAGAGTTTAATAAAATAAAAAATAAATAAAACAAGGTCTCAGGACTGTACTACAAACTCAATCTCATAGAAACATACCCAGAAACATAGACTTTAATGGCAGATAAGGACCACTTGGCCCACCCAGTCTGACCATTTCCCTACCTATTTGATAAGCTGCAGATCCTAGTTAACCAACAGCCTACTTCTTCCTACCCCTCATCAGAATTGCCTTATGACCGTCCCATGCATTCTTGAATTCCCACACTGTTTTTGACCTCACAACCTCCTCAGGAAGGCCATTCCATGCGTCCACAACCCTCTCCATGAAAAAATACTTCCTCACATTGCCCCTAAGCCGTCCTCCCTCAATCTTCAAATTGTGCCCCCTTGTTCTTGCACATCTCTTTTTCTGAAAGATGCTACCCTCTTGGACTTTATTCATTCCCTTGAGTTACTTGAAAGTTTCTATCATGTCCCCCCTCTCCCTACTTTTCTCGAGGGTATACATGTTAAGCTCCTTTAGTCTCTCTTCATATGGCTTCTGGTGCAAACCCTGCACCATTTTAGTTGCCCTCCTCTGGACTGCCTCCATCCTGTCTATGTCCTTGTGGAGATGGGGTCTCGAGAACTGCATGCAGTAGTCCAGATGGGATCTCACCAACTGTCTGTACAGAGAGACAACTTCCTGTTTTCTACTGGTGATGCCTCTCCCTATGCATCCAAGTATCCCCCCAGCCCTCCTTGCTGCCTTCTCACATTGCTTGCCAACCTTCAGATCATCTGATATGACTACCCCAGGTCCCTTTCCATTTTTGTTGTCATTAGTATGCCCTCACCATTGTGTACTCTTCCACTGGGTTTTTGTTTCCCAGGTGCATTACTTTGCACTTCTTTGCATTGAATCTAAGCTGCCATACTTTTGACCATTCATCCAACCTTGCCAAGTCCCTTCTCATCCTTTCCACCCCCCCTTGTGTAACAGCCCTGTTGCACATCTTTGTGTCATCTGCAAAGAGGCATAAGTTTCCTTCCAGTCCCTCCGCAATGTCACTCATAAAGACATTAAAAAGGACCAGTCTCAGTGCTGAACCATGCAGTACCCCACCAGTAACCCCCCCTTTCTTTGGAGTGGACTCCATTGACTATTACCCTCAGTGTTCTGTTGTCCAGCCAATTGTTTACCCAGGTTACCACCCTGGGACCCACTGGCTAGCTTGTTTACTAATCTTTTTGTGTGGTACGGTGTCCAATGCCTTGCTAAAGTCAATGTAGGCCATGTTCACAGGCTTTCCCTAGTCTACTACTTTGGTTATTCAGTCAAAGAAATCGATTAGATTTTTCTGACATGACCTTCTGCTGTGAATCCATGCTGCCTTGGGTCCTCTGCCCCACCGGCCTCTAGGTACTCAACAATTCTTTCATTCAGAAGTGATTCCATCATTTTCCCTACCAGTGAGGTCAAACTAACAGGTTTGTAGTTTCATGCCTCTGCTTTGCTCCCCCTTTTGTGTAGGGGAATCACATCCACTCTTTTCCAGTCCTCAGGTACCACACCATCTTCCCATTATTTGTTAAAAAGGGTAGTCAGTGGTTTCACTAGTTATTCCCTTAGTTATTTCAAAATTCTGTGGTGAATCCCATCAGGCCCCATTGATTTGTCCACCTCTAGTTTTAAGAGTTCTTTCAGGACCCTTTTTTCTGTGAATGGACAGGTATTGACCCCAGATCCAGAGTGCTTCTATTGATTGGTTGAGGTACCTCCCCTCCTCTTCTTTTGTGAATACTGAGCAGAAGTATTCATTCAGTATCCCTACTTTTTCACTGTTACCGTCTGTCAACCCACCCTCCACTTTATTAAGCCTCACTATCCCTCCATTGGTCTTTCTCTGCTCCCTAATGTACCTATAAAAGTTTTTATCCCCCTTCTTAACTGAGTTGGCTAGTTTTTCCTCAGTTTGGGCCTTTGCCATTCTGACTGCCTTCACCACTTCCTTCTGCTTTAACTGGTACAGTTCTCTGTCCTGCCCCTTCTGTGTTTCCTTATACTTCCTGAATGCTATCTTTTTCTCCCTTACCTTCCCCGCCACCTCTTTTGAGAACCATAGTGTTTTTGTCCTTCATTTTGATTTGTTTATTTGCTTCACACAAGGGTTTATTGCCTCTGTGATGGCAGTTTTGATTTTTCCCCATTGTTCCTTCAGCCCTCCTTCATGCCCATTTGCTAGTGCTTTTCTGAGGCACTCTCATTTTGCTAAAGTCAGCCCTCCTAAAGTGCAGTACCCTCACTTTTGTACCACTTGACTCTATGGCTGTGTATCATGAAGCACACCATTTGGTGGTCACTTTTTCCCAGATAGCTACCCACTTCTAAATCTAAGATCCTCTCTCCATCCATGTCTGAGAGATCCAGGTATAAGATTGCTCCTTCCTGAATGGGTTCCACCACTAGCTGTCTGAGGCATGCCCCCTGTAGTGCATTGAGAATGATCCTGCTCTTGGATGTGGCTGCAACAAAAGTGCTCCATCTCAAGTACAGTTATAGAATATATAGTGGGATGAGTCATTTTCTAATTATAACACAATTTTGCAAAAGTCAGTTTTGGTTTACTTGCAAGAAACATTTGCATGTAACTCTGCCATTTCTGAGTCATGGTGCAATGAGAACCATGAATAGGATTTAGCCATACCAGGATATTTGCTGTTCAGGAAGGACATGATGGATAAGAAGGGGGAAGGAGTTGCTCTTTCATAAGGGATAGCATAAAAGCAACAGAGATGCAGGGAACACAGGGAGGGACAGAAATTATGTGGGTCACCCTGGAAAAGTTGAATGGAGCCACTATTCACACTGGAGTGATCTATAGACCTCTGGCACAGGGGGAGGAGATGGACATGGTTCTGGTGGAAGACATTCAAATGATGGCTAATAAAGGGGAGGGGCTGCTGGTGGGGGACTTCAGTATGCCTGATGTAGATTGGAGCATCTGAGCTGCAGCTTCAGGTAGGAGCAGGGGCATCCTAGACTCCCTGCAGGGGGCATTCCTCAGGCAACTAGTAGAGGGTCTCACTTGTGAGAGAGCAATATTGGACCTTGTGCTCACCAATGGGGACAGTATTGCAAATGTCAAGGTCAGAGGTCACTTGAGAAGAAGTGATCACCGTATGGTATGGTTCAATATAGGAACTGTGTTGGATGTGAACCACACAGAAGCGTGGGTCCTGGATTTCAGGAAGGCCAATTATACAATGGTAGGAGAATGCCTCAGAGATGCCTTGGCAGGGTGGGAGGACTTGAGAGGAGTGGAGGAACAGTGGGCAAAGCTCAATGGGGACATACTGAAGGCAACAAACCTGTGTGTCAGGCAGGTAAGCAAAAGCAAAAGAAAAAGGAAAAGGAGACCATTATGGTTCTCACAAGAGTTGGCTGGGAACATAAGGACAAAAAAGCAGCATTCAGGAGGTATAAGGAGGCACAGAGGGAGGAGGATAAAGAGGTGTATCAAAAGAAGCAGAGGGAGGCAGGGAAAGTAGTCAGGAGCGTAAAGGTGCAAACTGAGGAGAAGATAGCACAGGCAGTAAAGAAAGGGGAAAATACATTTTTCAGGTATGTTAGCAAAAGAAGAAAGACCATGGGAGGGATTGTTAGGCTAAGGAGGGAAGGGCAGGATTGTGTGGAAGGAGACAAGAAAAGTCAGACATCCTGAACAATTATTTCTGTTCAGTTTTCACAAATGAAATGGAGGATGACAGACTGCAGATCTGTATTAGGGACATCAAAGGAAGGGGCGTGGACACTAGTCTATTTATAGAGGAGAGAGAGTCCTGAAAGAACTTGCAAATCTTAATGTGGACAAGGCAATGGGGCAAGATGGGATACATCCAAAGTTTTTGAGGGAGCACAGACAGCCACTGACTGCACCTCTGTCAGTCCTATTCAACCACTCACTGTAAATGGTAATGGTCCCGGATGACTGGAGGGGGGCAGATGTAATACTACTTCACAAAAGTGGCACCAGAGAGGAGGCTGGCAATTACAGGCCAGTCAACCTGCCTTCAGTGATGGAGAAATTAATGGAATCACTACTGAAAGAAAGGTTGTGGACTATCTTGAATCCAGTGGCTTACAAGATCTGAGGCAGCCTGGATTCCCTAGGGGGAGGTCATGTCAAACTAATCTTATAAATTTCATTGACTGGGTAACCAGGGAAGTAGATCAGGGTGGAGTGGTGGATGTGGCCTACCTATATTTTAGTAAGGTCTTTGACACTGTTCCATATAGGAGACTCATAAACAAGCTGGGCTGCCTAGGAGTGGGACTAAAAGTGGTAAACTGGGTAAGGAACTGGTTGGAGGATAGGTGACAGAGGATAGTGGCAAATGGAGTTCACTCGAAGGGAGTGTGACTAGCGGGGTGCCACAAGGATCAGTACTGGGACCAGTCCTCTTTGATATCTTTATAAGCGACATAGCAGAGGTACTAGAAGGGAAGGTATGTCTTTTTGCAGATGAAACAAAAATCTGCAACAGAGTAGACACTCAGGGGGTTGTGTGTGGAAAAAATTAATAGAGGTCTAGGTAAGCTTGAGTGTGCTCTAGAAGGTGGCAACTAAGTTTCAATGCAAAAAAAGAGCAAAATCATGCATTTGGGGCATAGAAGCCCAGAATCAGAGTACAAAATGTGGGGAGTGGTACTGGTGACCACCAAAAAGGAGAGAGACCTGGGTGTTATCATATCTGATGACCTAAAGGTGGCCAAACAGTGTAACAAGGCAGTGGGGAGAGCCAGTGCGATGCTAGGGTGCATAGAGAGGAGTATCACCAGCAGAAAGAGGGAGGTGGTGATACCTCTTTATCAGTCTCTGGTGAGAACCCACCTACAGTGCTGTGTCCAATTCTGGAATCCTCATCTCCAAAAGGACATAGACAGAGTTGAGGCAGTCCAGAGGAGGGGAACGAAAATGGTGCAGGATCTGCATCAAAAGCCCTATTTGGAAAGACTGAAGGACTTCAGTATGTACAGACTGGAGGAAAGGAGGGAGGGGGCATAAGATATAGACTTTCAAATATCTCAAGGGTATAAATAATGTTCAAGAGGGAAGTCTTTTTCAGAGAAAAGGATCCAAGAACTAGGGATCATGTGATGAAGCTGAAGGGGGGGCAGAATCGGGGAAATGTAAGAAAATACCTCTTCACAGAAAGGGCGGTGGATGCCTGGAACAGCCTCCCTGAAGAGGTGGTTGGAGCAAAACCTGTAATGAGATTCAAGAAGGCATGGGATAAGTATAAGGGAATCTTAGAAGCAAGGAAAGGGGAGGGGATAACACCGGAGACCAAGTAAGATCTATGGTGTGATAGTAGGTAGGGAACATGGGCAGACTAGGTGGGCCAAGTGGTCCTTATCTGCTGTCAAATTTCTATGTTTCTATGTAACTATATTTGTTAAACATTAATCATTCTCATATATCATTTCAAAGTGGCACAGCAGTGGCGAGAAATCCTCAAACATCTTGTAACACATTGAGGGGAAGGAATATGTGACCTGCAAATCCTTCTAAATATGTGGTCAATTGTCATTTCAATTTTGATTAAGGTATTTTTAATTTGTTTACATAATCACCTATTTAAATATGTTATAAATAAAATTTTCATTGTGTGGAGTACACTAACAAGATACCCACTGTGTACAGATCTATATGACACATAAAGATGAGTAGAAGTCAAAAAGATTGTGAACTGCTATAAGGAAACTAGAGACATTTACTTTGATGTGGTCCTTGTACTGGGTGCTAAACATTGATGACATGTCACCTACCATATACCCTATATGGGAGGTATATTTTCAGAGATGCCTTTGCTTTTTGGAATTATCCTTTACTTAACCACCACTGACATAAATCCTGAGAGGCAGGACTGAAGCAGATTTAGGCTTAGTTTCTGACATATCATTTCTCTTTCCCTGTCCATATTGAATGTGTGATGAGAATTTTAAGTATACAGTATGCTCCACTTTAGCCAGACCCGGATGAACTGGACATTCAGATGAACCACCCAAAAACTGCTTTCCAAATGCCAAAATGCGTGTCCACAATAATAAAACCCTTGGTTAAAGTGGATCTTAAAATCTGCTTGTAGCGGCCTGAAGAGACAGTAATTGTCACCTAACTACTGATCTCAACTGACTCAGGAGCGGCCAATTTCACACTTCCAGATTAGCTATTAACATTTAATGCCATTGTAGCAGGTGTTACCACTTACCCTTGTTGTGCAAACCAGTTTCCTGAAGTGTATTCAGTCATTGAAGCACCCTCCGTCTCAATGCTGTCTCAGTTGCTATGTCACCTTAATGAGGGGCAGTCTGCTGAACATCCTGGATGAAAATGAGGAGATCACAGCCTCAACTTGCATCTGGAGGATTGCTCTGCTTGACTCTGTCAGGATGATTCAAAAAGCGTGGCAGCAAGTATTCATTGCAAGCATCCAAAGGTGTTTTCGAAATGGTGGATTCACAACTGATCCAGCCATAGGACAAGTCCCAGAGGAGGAGCAAGAAATGCAGAGGCACTTGGACTGACATCATCAGTCATGGACGAACTGTGCAACATGGGAAATAAGAAAGAGCAGAGAGAAGTGGACGATGTTGAAGAAGCTGTTGCCGCTGTGAGAGGGGAAGATACTGAAGGATCCATGACTAGTCATCGACAAAATGTTTGTCGAATGACCAGACAGCAAAACCAGCAGGTCGACCGCAGTTTGCAGTCGGCTGCCAGTTTCAAAGTAAACCATGTAATTTTTGGGGGGGCTTTGCCCCCTGCACCCCCTACTTAGAATTCTCAGCTCTGAGTAGGAGCTTATTTGGGGGGGGCAGGACCCCTGACAGACAGTGCCAGGTTCCAGCGTGGTCCCTACAGCGACATGACACTGTAGTCGCTATAGGGGGCTGCACTGTTGAAATGTCACAGTTGGTTCAGTAACCAGATTTGCAACAGCCAGATGAGCTGGATGAGGCCAATGAAGAGTCAGATGTGACGGTTACCCTGTCAGACATGCGCGCAATGCCTATCTAACTCTGAGAAGGGCTGTGGAACAGTGGGAGGATATCATCCCTTGCTGGGAGCAGCTTGCCGTAACTGAGTGAGCATGGAGCAGATATGCAAGTGCTCCGAAGAAACAGCGATCAATGGAGGATTACCTAAAAGCTAAGTAAAACACAGTTTCTAAACTTAACACTCAGCACAGCATGCAACAAAGAGCAGTAGGGGGCACAGTTTTTATTTTATTTTTTATTAAATTTTGGTTCATTGTTCAATAAAGTTAAACAACGAATGAGGTTGCCTTGCAAAATTTCACAAAAGAGCTTTAATCATAGTCCGCAAGCATTTGTGTTCACATTTAGATTGTATAGTATGCTTGTATGATGGTTATCCACGTCTGGCTATCCCACAGTTAATGAATTCTCGCTTGTAGCAGACACTGCTTCTAACGGACTCATTGAAGAATGTCAAATTAGTCCATTACAAGTGGTGCATACTGTACTACAATATATTAGTCTTTTGTTCTAAAGCCTTCTCCCCAATGAAGGACAACACACCCAGTATTGTGTTGGTTGCTCAATCAGCACACCATTTATTCAAAATGTTAACTATTAATTTTCACATCATATCATACAATACTGAGTTCCTTTATTTACTACATTCCAAAACATATTCCATTCCTTTATAATGTCACATCACTTCTGTATCTTTATTACATTTTTACATACTCATCATTATTTCAAATATCACATCCTTTTCTTTCACCCCCAGGTGTAGACCTGAGAGGTTCTTTCTTTATTGCTCAATTTTGTCCTTTTTACCCCCAGATATAAATCTGAGGGGGTCATTTCTTTTATTCAGGGCCAGGTGTCCATTCCTGACCCCCCTTTTTCTTTTTCCTGGGTGTCCACACCCTCTTCTCTTATACCCCACCTTGATGTAAATCAAAGTTGGGTTCCCCCCCCCACTAAAGGAATTTCTTCTTTTCCTTTCCTCCACTTGCCTGTCCCTAGCCTGCATTGCAGGGAGGGCAGGGGACATCAGTCACCTAATCCTTCCTTTTCTCAAATCAGCATTGTTCCAGTCTCAAAACTGTGGCTTAGCTCCTGCCATGAATGACACGCTAGATCTTCATTTCCAAATACATAGCATCCTCTATTCTTATGGGAATTATAAAATTAGGGGTTATAAGGGATTGTTTGACCAGGACTGTTGACAGGAGAAATCAGAATTAAAGTATTAGCATTAGTAAAGTTCACCAAATCACAACCATCTAGGCCCAACTGTAGGAAATTGAATAAAGTAAGAAAGTGTCTAAAAAATGTTTACTCAAGAAAAAAGGTGAATTCTACAAGAAACAGTGGCAGATAATGTTAAAGGCTATCAATAAAAATGACACAAAACATTCTGGACACTAGTTGCTAAGGGAACTTACAGTTTTTTGAATACTATGGACTATTATATACTGGCAGAGGTCTGGGTTGAACATTTTTCTTCCCTGTTCTTTGACTCTGATTTAGAGTGCCATTTGTTGACTTTGATATATTACCCTACTAAACCTTTCTGTATTTGC
Organism: Neoceratodus forsteri; assembly: GCA_016271365.2. NCBI lineage: Eukaryota > Metazoa > Chordata > Ceratodontiformes > Ceratodontidae > Neoceratodus > Neoceratodus forsteri. Next base: position 163,002,176 of record JADMNL010000023.1, on the reverse strand, counting down.
AAAATAAGGTCTGCATTTGCTTCTCTAAAATGTAATAAGGCTCTGGGGCCTGATCTGATACCTGTAGAAGTTTGTTTACAATTGCCCTTGATCTGTGCAGACTTCTTTCTATATTTTTTCAATAAATGTTCACTGGAGGGTTCCTTCCCACACTCTTAGAAAGGGGCGGAAATTGTCCCCATTTTTAAAAAAGGGAACAGGTCCGATTCAAAAATGTACTGACTTGCCAGTTAACTTGATGTTTCAGGGAAACATTTTTCTAAAATAATACTCAACCATCTGCAGGAACAACTAAAGTCTCTGGGCAATCTTTCTCCTTTACAATATGGTTTTAAGAAAAATTGTTCCACAATGGATAACTGTTTTATACTTGAGATGCTTGTGAGAGAAGTATTGCCTTATTTGCAGCCAACAGTTATATCTGGCCTTTACAGACTTTTATTCTGCATTCAATTCCATTATAAGAACAAAGCTATGGCAAATTGTGCTGAGTAAGGAGATAGATTATTTGCTTCACTTATTTCTAAGCTATGCAGTGACAGTTGGGCAAAGTTCAGAATGCGGGGGTGGCAAAATCTTGGAGAAGATTAAGATTAATAAAGGGGTTAGACAAGGATGTCTGTTAGCCCCAACGCTGTTCAACATCTACATGGACAGTTGCCTAACTACATTGGAGTCTGTATCTTCAGACTCAACAAAAACTGGTGCATCAGATGCAGTGGCACTGGCATTTGCAGATGACCTAATTCTCATCTCCCTCACTATTTCAGGTCCTCAAAAAAAAAAACTAGATTCCTTGGCAAAAGGATCTCAAAATCTAGGTCTTATGGTCAATGGTAAGAAGAGTCAGGTTATGATTCTTAGTAAAGGAAATTGGCCCCTTAAGATTAAAAGGAAGGTGGGAGATCTTGTTATTCATACAATATAGAGGATAATGTATGGTCCTCTATCTGTAACAAGTTTGTAAACTCTTCAAGAGGTCATCATGGCGACGTTTAGAACCTCGAGAGCAAGCTCGAGAGGTTTAGTCACCATGACGACCTCGAGAAGAGTTTTCAAACTTGTTACGGATAGAGGACCATACATTGTCTTTTATAGTGTATGGTCACCTATCTAATGTATTTCAAGTTTGAAGTCTCAAATTTACATGTGCAGTTACCCTTAGCCATTAGAGAGAAACAATCAGCCGGTACAGTTTGTTAACAAAATTTTTACTTACGTTTGGTGTACACAGTACGGATCGACATCGCGAATGACAATTGAAAGAAACAAACAAAAATTACAGTATTTTTACTGTTTTTCCTTTTAATTAGACATTTTATCTTTTAATTAGTCTATTTTGGTGCAGATGATCCGACGTGCTGCCATGACCTCTGGAGCTGAAGACATCACCTGCTAGGAGACAAATGAGAGGGACAGTTGGAGTCAAAGTTCAAAGAAAGTGATTTTGTTAGGGCAGGGGTCATGGGAGTTTGTATACTTATGTTAGATTTAGTCAGTGTCCTCATTACAGTTTGTCTGATGCCCGCCTGCGAGGTAATTTATTATTTTAACGTTTACTGCCCCCTACAGAAAACAGAAGCTGACACTGTATTTTTTATAGATGGGCTCCCACTTTGAATTTACTGCTCGGGTAAATGGCAAATGTTCTGAGGTAAAGCTTGACAACGTGGCTCACGCTTTTGGAATGCAAGCAAGGTTCTGAGTTGTTATGCTGCAGTAGCTACGTACCTGGTGCAGCATAACAACAAGCTACTGTAGCATAACAACATTTTAGTTGGTATGGATTTTTATGCTTAACAGCATTCTACCATACATTATAAATAAATATGTCTGTAGGTTTAACTTTTGCAGCAAATGGTTCATGGGCTGCCCATATTTCCAAAACTCAGAGTAAGATTAAAATGTGATTAAAAAAACTCAATTATAGATTTGGTGGTCATAGTACAAGACCTTTGATCCAAGCAATTTCTTTAAAATTGAATCCATAGGCACTTCATGGTGTTGAACTCTGGGGACCATATATGTTATCCAAATTGGAAAACATTTTGATTCAGTTCGTTAAATCTTCCATGAGCCTAAACAGGTCCCTTCCCACCTCATATATAAGGGCAGAATTTAGCCTAGACAGTTACAAAATACTAGCAGATGCCGCAATCCTGGGTTATTGAATAAAATGCACAAGAACACCTAGCAGTGGTGTGGTGAGGCTTTGTGAGAAAGACCATTGGAGGCAGCTAGGCTGCAAGAATTCTCCATGGTTATGCTACATCTGTTACCTGCTGGAAGATTATCAGCCAGGCTATCTGCTTATAATCATAGAAGGGGAATTATTATTAGTTCTAAATATAAGTAGTATGTAAAGAAGAAAACAAGATTGCAGAATCCGGCTGCAGACCTGGACACCATTGTAATTTCCAGGTTCTCTCCCTGGTATGCTGCAAATCAGGCCTGGTTTGGGATTAGAGCCTATCTGGACTTCATTTCAGACTACCAAAAACAATCTGTTTTATTGAGCTACAAGTCTGAGACTTTCCCTAGCAATGTTTTGGTAGCTAGATATGACAATTTACCTATGTCAGCTGAGACTCTGTCTTCTTGCTCAGCAGGTGATACAGAAAACTTAGAACATGTGGTGTTTAAATGTACATGGTGGAAGAAACCTCACCTGTCATGGATCTAGAGTATTTGTTCAAAATTAAGTAAACCTCCAGATGATCCATTGAGTTTTTTTGTTCACTGTGTATGATTCACTCATTATTAATAAGCTTGCTAACTACTTTTATATTATCAACAAGATTAGAAAAGGGAAACCCTTTATAAGCCAGTGATAAGACTCATGAATATACAATATGTTTTTATCACATTTTTGTTTTTATTATTGTTTGCATGAATTTTATTGTCTTATTATGCATGTAGACTTTAAGCTGTAATGGCATAACTGATGAACATGAAAGTTTTATTACTGCTATGTTTAAATCGCTACTGTAAAGGGTAATTCATAACTGAATTCCTTCCCACTGAATAGTATAAGACCGTGTACTAATGTGGTAATGAACTGAGGTACCAAAGGACTATGATTTTAGAGATTCTAGTGAAGGCACTTTCTGCTTCACCTATATTTGTTACACAATTAAATATCTTGATTTGAGTGCATGTCCTGCTCTCTGTTTTCTCTCAGATTTGCTGTTGCTTTACCAAGTATATCTTCCTTTTACCTATTGTCTAATAATGTATACTTAAATGGTTAAAGCTGTAAACCATGTATTGCTGATATTTCACTAAAGAGATTCATTTAGAATCTCAGCACTGATGGTTATAGGAAGTGACATCATAAGCATGCCTGGTAGACTTGGGGATTATTATCCTAGATTGTTAGAATGTTAACTTCTCAGTAAATGTTTATATCAACAGAGCAAATAGGGTTGTTTGTGGAAAAAGAAAGAAAGAAAGAAAGAAAAATAAATTAGTTATATACGATATCTTTCATATGTACTGCATCACAAAATGCTTTACTATTGTTTAACATGTGCAGCAGCCATTTAGCATAGAGGTGCAGAAAATAAGGTTGCGGGAAGTTAAGGAAAGCAGAGGAATGTTACAGAAAGTAGACCATCATTAAGGGATGCATAGGAAGATTAAGCATGAAGGGAGGGAGACGTGAGACAGAGTAGAAAGGTAAATCACAAGGCAGCTACATGACTTGCTCATGGTAAAGCAGTGAGTGTGTGATGATAGCAGAATTCACAACTGGGTCTCCAGGTTCACAAGCCACAGCACTCGGGGAGAAATCAAGGCTAAAGGAAGCTAGGGAAAGCAGAGGAAGGTTACTCAACGTAGACAAATGTCAACGGAAACATAGGATGATTAAGCACAAAGGAAAGGAGAAGAGAAAAAGTGGAAAAATGTAAAGTACAAGGTGGTTAAATGACTTGCTTGAGGTCAAGCAGTGAGTGTACAATGCCAGTGGAGTTCACAACTGGGACTCCAAGTTCACAATTTTGCAGCTTAACCACTATGCATTCTTACCACCCAGATAAGACAAAAAAAATGATTATTGATTAGACACTCTGTAGCAGACTAAGTTTGTTAAGTTAAGAAAACTGCTTCAAACATAAAATGAAAGATATACATGCATAACTTGGTGAATACAAGCCAACACTTGCTGTAAAATGTATGAGAATTATACAGGTTGCTGGAATGACACATTGTATAAGTAAGCAGGGGATATTTTGATTAACTAAAAAGAAGCATGTACCATTTTGCATAATCTAGATGGTCAAGATACATGATTCATGATTACTGATCCTTATTCAAGATGGCAAATATTCAATTTTAAATCAAATAAAGAAAAGTAGCCAGCCTAGACAAACTGATAGACTATCATTGAATATCATGGCTATATGTTTGTCTGTCTCTAGCTTAACATTCCAGATAGCTGGATTATTAGGCCAAGGAATATAATACACTACAATAGAGGAGGTGAACAATGCAAAAGGACATTTACTCCTTACCAATAAATATCTTCAGAGGCATGTTTTTTTTGTATATGCCACTATAATTATAACTTGAACATAAAAAAGGGTTGCTTCCCACAGTTGTGGGGCACTGTGGACATTAAAGATACTAGACCTGTATCTCAGTGGGTTGTGGCAAGAAGAAATTTTGACAGAATCAACAACACTGGAGTTTACAATCTAGCAGTGGCTAGGAAAATTTTAAGTTAATATTATATGACAAGTATGTCTTGTAACCCAATCCAAACACAGGAAAACTGCCATTTAATGTTCCACAAACTACTACTGCCACATTTTAGACATGCACACAGTAGGTTGTCAGCATTTCAGACATGCCCATATTAGGTTATTCACATTTCAGACACATCCACAGTAGTTTATCCATTTGGTCCACAGAAAAAAAGAGGGGTTAAAAAGGCATGTTCTACTTTAGCTACCACATAACCTTTGAAATCCTGGATTTAAATTTCTTAGTCATATAATAGTAATAACATTTGTTAAACAGAGTATGCTCAGAATAAACAGTTTCTCTGGTTAATTGAACACCTTGGCCTTCGGCCTCAGCATTTATTCACTGACATCAGTCAATTATTCCTTTGTATACTCAGGCTAACTGAATGTTATCAATTAAATGAACTCCAAAAGGTTAAGACCACTATGGCAAACTCCAGAGCTCAATATGAAAGCAACAGCCCAGATTTAGAAATATAAGGAACTGTATGCAGTACATTCCTGTTATATTATTAGCATCTGTTCACAGTCGTGTTTTTAATCTAGTTTCCAAGCCTCTGATCTAAATTGTCAAATGTATTTATTTTCATAAGATAATTACATTTTGTGAAGCAAGGCCACATCATCTTGAGGATCATGACCAGTAACAAGATATTGACCCTTTTTATTTATACCTCTGATTGAATTATTTACATTGGACTAAATCTGGTGTGTATAAGACAGAAGGGATTGATGTCATGGAGATACTAAAGCCTATTTCAACTGCCGGTAACAAAGAGTGTGGTGTAAGTTTCCTCCATAGTGCTGTGTCAAAGAACACTGTCCCTGACCTGTATGGAACTACCTCTTCAGATGGACAGCATAATTCAGTCTTCCTACCTGTTCAGTCCTTTCAACTACTTTGAGTAAAGACTTTCTGTCAGGCCTGATCATCCAGAATTGTATAAGGTGATATAAGGTGGTGGTTTTGTGCTCTAGACAAAGATGGTTGCCCATGTAAAAGGTTCACCCCATTGTCCCAAGGCCCCTGCAAATAAGTGTGGGAAGCTCAGGAGGAGGAGGGGGGGCAGAGGGAGGGGCGGAACCCAGGAGAGCCATCAGGCCACAGAAGGGGAGAACCTGATGAGGTCAGAAAAGGGGTGGAGAAAAGGGAGTGGTGAGAACAGTGAGGTGGCAGCAGGAGAGTGGCCCAGGGAGCCAGGGAGAGGCACAAAAGGGGTCACTTCTAAGGGGCTGCACAGCAAAGGGAGCTCACACAATTGCTCCGAGAAGTTTTTCTCTGGAAGCAGATCAGTTTAGTAAAGATTTTGGGCCAGTGGGCATTGGAATAGGGAAGGTATTTGGAGTTACAAAAAAAAAAAAGAAAGAAAGAAAAAGGGCGACTACCTTACAGGTAGATTAGGTAATAATTAAACCAATAATGCTTGGAAGTGGAAACTACAGGAAGCAGAAGTGGTTTGGGAAGGACCCAAGTGAGTAAACTTAAGGAGACGGGGTTACAAGGTAAGGAACCAGTTTTGAATTATTGGTGAGATTGACTGGCCAGAGACAGGTGAGGGAAATATTGGGGGAGGTTTAGCAATAGACAGCAGATTAGACTGATCAGAATTGGAGCACTCCCGTGACGTCGCGGTTATGCTGTGTTTATTTTGCTAGTACTTTCAATGAGTAATGGGCAAGCAGCATGGTTTTGTCTGGTCCCAGTTCAATTGAAGTGAGTGGGGGCAGATATGGCATTCGTAGAGAAGGAGCCACACGGGAATGGAAAAGCGAGGGAAGGCATCGTGCTCAGCTACAAGAGGGGGGCAATGATTTTCCAGTGAAGGTAGAGTGATTCAGGAGCGCATGATGGAGGAGCGGTCGTTGGGTCTGGCAGTATGTTAAGCAGATGGGGGAGCAGTTTCCCAAGTGGGTGAGTGAGCCGAAGACAGGCTTACAGCTGGAAAGAAACCAGGGACCCGGGTGGCATCTCAGTGGAAACGTTTAGGGCATACAAGAGTTTTTTCATGGTGCAGCGAGTTGAGGAAGAGTCACACCAGCAAGGGAACTCGGGAGAGCAAGACACTGGAAGGGGTAGTAAGCCTGGGCCCACCACGTGGGATGGCATCTGGCATCATCACCACGTGCTGAAGCAAAGTGGGTGGTTTTGATGGGGAGAATTGGAGGGGAGGTGTTGCACAAGCGCATAGGGCCTAAAGTGCATATTAAGCAACACAGTTTACAGAGCCAGTACAAGCTATTGGACAGGTAGCATTGGGGGTTCTGGTTTCAAGGAGGGAACACAAGCAGGACACATATTTTAAAGTACAATTACTGCAGTTTTTCTTGATCCTTCCAAATGGGCCACTGCGTGAGATGACGTCTGACGTCATCGCCATGTGGTGCAAGGCCCAAGGGGGTGGGAAAGTGAGTGGCTGCCAAGGGACAGTGGGGAGTAGGGGACTCACGCCATTTTACAGCATGGATGCTGTGGCATGGGTGGAGCAATTTCACAAGGCAGCACAGGAGGAACAAGGGGGGAACAGAGGCCCAAGTTTGGTTTTGAACTACTTCCTTTTGGCAGTGGTCATGGCAGGGGGGGTGAACAAGAGCCAGAACAAAGACAGGAGTGAGGGAGTTATCAATCCAGTGAATGGGGTCCATGTAGCAGGTCACCCAGGGGCCAGAGGGAGGGACAGGTCTTTGGGCAGGGGACAAAAGGGTAGATGGGAATTGCGGCAGGATTGTGACAGGGAAGGGCACAGCAACAAGGCACCACCAAGGTGGTGGGATTGTAATGGAGAGGAACCCCATAAGGCATGTGACTAGGGGGCACATTAAGGCCCGGTTGGGGTTATGTGACCTGGGAGGAAGGGATACCACAGCATGGAAAGGATCCGGACCTAGTCAGCTAGCGCAAAAGGCTAATTGTCCTGATTTTTCTTAGCAGGTCAACAGAAGTGAAAGGATGGTGCCAAAGAGAGTCAAGCCCAACAAAGAAGAGTGCTACCGGGTGGTGATAGACCTGGTCGAGAAAGCGAACCGGCTGCTGGAGGTGGCAGTGCCGGATGAGGGGGAGAAAGGCACAAAATGGAAGGGGAGAAAGGGGAAGGAACAGGAGAGGAGTAAGAGGGTGCCCAGAAGACATGGGGTACCAGAGCCGAGGTACAAGACACTGGTACAGGCCCCCCAGTTCCTTCTCCCTGTGATCTAATCCCTGAATCGAATCTAGAACCAGTCCCAACACCGGTGCCAGATCCTCTCATGCCCGTGTTTCTGCTGCACATGTCAGAGCCAGCACTGCCACCAGGGGTACCGACACCCATACCAGGTCCATCAGGAGTGCCCCAGCTGGGGAGCGGTGCACCACAGCCAGGCATAACAGGTAGCCAAGGGGAGACACTGGAAGCAGTGTGAAACAATATGTGGAACGGATGCTAAAGAGTATGGCAGAGAACAGGTTAGGTCAGTTGGAGAAGGTTTTAGGTGAGATCAAAGAGACAGGGACAGAGGGGGGTCAGGAGGACAACAGGGGCCTCCATGGGGGCCGGAGATTGGGGCTCTGGGGGTACAGCTGGTGGACCACATCCCGATGGCCATGAAGGAGAAGATTTGGAAAGGAGAATATGTTGACGTTTTCGCATTAGTGAATGTCGATGCTATGGACAAGTATGAGGAGAAGGATAGTTTTGAGATGAAGGATATGGTAGTGGCAGTTGTTTTATTGGGAAAAGGGAGGAAGACAAGATGGGGAAAGGTAAAATGTGGGACAATTGGTCCATGGGATTTACTTATTTTTTGGCCATAGTAATTGAGAAACGATTGGAACTAGCCACCCCGCTTCTCACATACTCACTCATCATTAAAAACGCATATAAGAAAGGGGGTCATAGCTGGTTGAGGTATGATGAGAAGTTTAGGAAAAGAATGGCACTCTTTGGTGATGTGAAATGGGATGCTAGGCAGATAGACCTATGGCTGTAAATCTACACCGGGCCAATGAAGAAGGAAATGAAGGGAGAAAGACAACAGGGAGCAGCGGAGAAGGCATGTTGGGGGTATAACAGAGCCTTTTGCTCATGGTCTAACTGCCATTTCTGTACGTCTGTTCAAAATGTAGGTGGCATAACCTGGCTCCAAGTGTAGATACAGCTGGGAGAAAGGTTCTGGCAATTAGGACAACTCATACCAGCAACCCTTTAGGGCCATTCCAGGCTCCTTTAGGGGTCAACAATGGGGGAAGGGCAACAGGAGGAGGGTGGTGGGAGGATGGAGGGGGCATGGTTATCAAACATGACACCAGGACAATTGAAGGACCAGCAGGGGGGTTCCAGCTGGCCCAGACACCCATAAGAGCGGAGGCAGTGGAAAGATGGCTAGGGGCTAACCAGATAGGGAGGGAGCCAGAAAATTACAGATAGGTTTTAGGTCAGGTTTTAGTCTACAATTTCAAGGAAGAAGGGAAGCAACGCAGGCTAGGAACCTCAAATCCACATGGGGTAAAGAGGCCATGCTGATGCATAAAATTAAAAAGAAGTTGCAGAAGGGAGAGTGGAGGAGCCATTTAATTTCCCTCCCTTGCCAAACCTTAGGATCTCCCCATTGGGTTTGGTGCCCAAGAAGCAACCAGGGGAATACTGGGTAATACATCACCTATCCTACCCAGAAAGGAGGTCATTCAATGATGCGATAGGTGAAGAGGACAGTAGGATCACATATGCCACCCTGGAGGATGCAGTATGACTCATCAGGGCCAAGCAGAGCACATGGTTAGCTAAAACAGACATAGAGTTAGCATTTTGGTTACTGCCAGTGAGACCAGCTGATTGGGACTTACTAGGTTTTCAGGTGGCTGGGCAGTATTATTTTGATAAGGCAATACCGATGGGTTGCTCCATAGCATGCGCCACTTTCAAAATATTCAGTACTTGGTTGCAGTGGGGGTTTCAGATGCAGTACGGGTACCAGACAGTGGTGCACTACTTAGATGATTTCCTGTTTAGGAAAAGAGGAGACAGAGGCCATGTTGCAGGACTTCACAGGGCTATGCTGTGAATTGGTGGTGCCCTTAGCAGAGGATAAGATGGAGGGACCCAGCTGAATGATAGAGTTTCTAGGGATGAAATTGGATATGATAAAGGAACTGTACCCATTGCCGGGGAGAAAGGTGGAGAGATTACAGGAATTGTTGGGGAAGTTTGGGGGCCGCAGGAGGGTTCAGCTCCAGCAAGCACAGCAGCTGTTGGGACACTTACATTTTGTATGTAGGACCATTGCCCCAGGGCTCACATTTGTGCAGTGTTTAGCCTGGTCAATGAGAGGGGCAACACAGCCCCACCATTGGGTAGATATCAATAAAGGGACCAGGGAGGATATGGTGATTTGGGAACATTTCCTGCAGGAGTAAAACAGGCAGACTTTTTGGCAGGATGACTGGTTATACAATACCAATCTGTAGCTGTACACAGATGCGGTGGGCAATTTTGGTGTGGGGGTTATTTTCAGGGAAATTGGTTCACGACAGCATGGCCAGATGAGTGGGTAAAGGAAGGGGTGATGAAAGAGATTGCTTTCCTGGAAATCTTTCCCATATGGGTGGCGATGTTGGTATGGGGAAGTCAGATCAGGAACAAGAAAGTAACCTTTTAGAGTGACAATAAGGCAGTGGTGGAAGTGCTGAATAAGAAGAGGACAAGACAGATAAGGTCATGAGGGTTTTAAGCAGGATGGTATGTTTGGACTTGACCCTGAACATGTCATTCAGGGCCAAGAATATTGATGGTGTGGAAAATGTGATTGCTGATTGCCTCTCCCGATTGCAGATGGACAAATTCCGGACTGTCGCACCCAGAGCAGATATCAGGGGGACCACCATCCCAATGTATGTATGGACAATTGGATTGGGGGAGCTGAAGCATTGTTCCACAACTACTGGGCCCCCAGGACCCTTAGAGCTTATGTAACCTCTTGGAGGGCATTTCAAAAATTCCTGGAGCAATATGGCTGGTAGGTAAGTGGGGCAGTAATGAGGGAACAGGTAGGCTGATTCATTGTAGCAGGCTGGCACCAACACATGGTGCATGCAACCATGGGGGTGCACCTGTCAGCTATAGGACAGATTTGTACTCTGAAGGGTTGGGAGGACCCAACAAAAAGCAACCTGATCTGCAGAATGATGCAGGACTGGATTCGGGGACAGGATAGGAAGCAGGATGTTAGAGAGCCGATATCAGAGACTTTGATGGAGCAATTGATGGAAATATTACCCCAGGTCTGCAGCCCTAGGGGTGAAGCAGTGCTATGTAAAGCTCTCTATACCACCATGTATGGCCAGGCTTTTAGAATGAGTGAAGTGGTAAGGCACAGCAAGAAGGGGGGGATGCAATGGGAGGATGTTGAGTGGACTGGGGAGGCAATTGTCTTTCTGTTAAGGAGATCGAAGACAGATCAGCAGAGGCAAGGCAGTAGGGTGTGGTTAAGGAAATATCCTAATGTAAGCATTTGCCCAGTAGGGGCTCTGCACATGTATGTGGCAGAACGCCAGAAGGTAGGAGGCACAGCACTGTTCATACATGGGAATGGCAGGCTGGTGGTGGGGTATCAGGTGACAGTGGTGGTGCACAATGGCCTTAGGTTCCTAGAAGAATCAGGGGAGGGATACTCCTCCCACTCATTTAGGATTGGAGCAGCCTCCACCAAGGCAGCACAGGACAGCAGGCCTGGAGAGATCAATGAGAGGGGCAGGTGGACGTCGGATTGTTATAGAAAATACATACAGAAATTACCACAATAACAATGTGTTCTTTCTCTCCCTTAGTAGGTGCAAGGGTAAGGGGGGCAGGGAAAGGGGGGGAATTGGTGTAAGGAAGATATGAGAGACTAATCTTTCTGCTTTGAATTATACAGAAATGTCCCAGAGGCTCGAAGCATGGATCTGTGGGCATTCATGTATACACTGGGTGGAGAAATGGGCAACCAGGATACAAGGGGGAAAGCAGTTGTGTCTAGACAGTGACACTGTCTGGCTGGTTTGGAAAGGTCAGAGGGGAATGAAGTGGACGCAACTGTCACCAGAGCTCAGGGGGCTCAAGAAGGAGCATAAGTGTCCAGATTTAATGGTGATACATCTAGGAGGCAACGACCTGGGTACAAGGCCCTGGCTGGACATATTTTAGCAAATAAAATGTGATACTGAAAAAATAAGAGTGGTGGCCAGAGGTTAGATTGGCCTGGTCTGAGATCATGCCCCGAAGGGTCTGGCGGCAGGTGGGGAGCCACAAGGGAATGGACAGGGCCAGAAAGCACATGAATGCACATGTGGACAGACTAATCGAGTGCATGGGGGGAATAGTCATCTGACTTGGCATTTTAGAGTGGGTGGATGAATTTTATAGAGGGGATGGGATACATCTCTTAGGGTTAGGATTGGCTTTGTTTAACATGCAGATAGGGAATGCCATTGAGGGTTGGCTACGGCAGAGAGGTGAAAGTGTGTAGGGAGAGGACAAGAGGATGGTAGAAGGGGGGAGAGAAGGGGGACAAAATGGGGGGTAGTCTACTGTCCATTGCAAGCAGGAGGTCGACTAGTGGAAAAAGGGGAGGAGGACAGGAAAGAAAGGGAGGGAAATTATGTTAACCGAGGGTAAAGCCCTGGATGGGTTTGTTTGTGATAACTGTAATTTAATAGATATTCTACAAGCCAAGATACAGGTCCTAAAGCAAAGGGTCCAGGTTCAGATTGATATTAGCAATCTGGAACACTATATTGATTCTGTAGCAGAGGTAACTACGATTTCATGTGAACAGGATAGTCACTTAATTGAAACCCAGGAGAATAATGAGGAATGGTGTTTTGTAGCCAATAATACTAATAAAAATTAAAAAGGATAGAAGAAATATAGGGGGCTCTTCGAATGTTCTAACACCAAACAGGTTTTCAGTTTTAAACCATGATGCTGTGTGTAACATTTCCACACAAGATTACAATCCCCCCCCCCCAAAATTTGGTGATCTTACTTTAACTATAAAACAGGATATCCCTTCTTCAAATGGAAAACATATTGCATGCTGTCCCTCCCTGCCTACTAAGGAGCAGATGAAAATTTCAAAACAGACCACACCAGTAGGGAAGATCAATCAAACTACTAGTAATATTAGCAACTTGGAGGTGGAAGGAGGGACTAATATTAGAGATGTTCTGGTCATAGGAGATTCTATGTTGAGATATACAGATCATATTATTTGTAAGAACCATAATTCAAAAACCACAGTCAGTACACTCCCAGGAGCTGGTATAAAAGATATCAAAAATCTCCTCCCTGGTTTAAGAGAAAATACCCATAAACCATTAGTTTTAATACATGTAGGAATAACTGATATAGGAAAAAGAAGGCTCCTAGTAATACAAAGAGATTATGAGGAGGTAGGGAGGATTCTTACAGAAGCTGGCTGCGACCTTATCATTTCTGGGTTATTACCTGTGCTCAGGGCATCTCATGAGGATAATGATGTTATATTACACCTAAATGAATGGTTGAAAAGATGGTGCTTCAGGGAGGGTTACATCTTTCTGGAACAAGGTGCAAAGTTTAGGAACCTGATGCAGTATGCACAGGATGGCCTCCACTTAAATAGAAGGGGTAAACAAATCTTTGCTTACCAACTTAGACAGGCAATTGAGGAAAGTTTAAACTTAGCAGGAGGGGGAGGGGAGGCAGGCCTACCAGCCCTCTTTTAAAAGAGCACAAAAAAGACCATACTACAGATAACTTCCTCTCATTAAATGCTAGGAGATTGAATAACAGGTTTGGAGAGTTAAAATTATCTATCGAACATCTAAATATTAGTATTTGTGCTGTTACAGAGACTTGGTGGAGTTCAAATGATTCATGGGAAAAGCAGATCAATGGATACGACTTGTTCCATAAAGATAGAAAAGAGAAACGAGGTGGGGGAGTGGCTCTGTATATCTCTAATAAAATTAATTCTGAGGCAATAGACACATCAAAATGGGATAAAATCGTGGTGCTATGGGTTAAGATATCTCCCCACCATTCAGATATTATTAATATTGGAGTAGTATATAGACCACCATCTGCTACACTGGAACAGGATGAACAAATACTGGATTTCTTAAATACAATTGGTACCACTAAAAGTAATGTGGTACTTGGTGACCTAAATTTACCTGGCATAAATTGGGCAACATTACAGACAAATACCACTATCGAATCACGTTACCTAGAATCATGTTTGCTAGCAGGGATGAATCAGTGGGTCACCTCCAATACTAGGGAAAATCATATATTAGATCTTGTGCTAAGTAATTTAGTTGGCAACATGACAACTTATAAGGTTCTCCCCTCCTCTTGGATCAAGTGACCATTCTATGGTCTATTTCTCCCTAGGCACATTAGCAGATACTACTAAAAGTACAACTAGAAAATATAATTACAATAAGGCATATTTTGATAGCATGAAATCACATTTAAATAACTGGAACTGGGTTGAAGAATTTTAAAATAAAACACTTGACTCCTTGTGGGATCTCTTGGTGGATAAAATAACCTCAGCAACTAAAGCTTTTACTCCTCTAATAAAGTGATCAGATGGCACTACTAAGATCCTACCTAAATAGATGTCAAAATCTGTATGGCAATTGATTAAGAAAAAAATAGGACTTTTTCTAGGGCTAAAAGACCTGGCAGTAGCATATGTTGGGACATCTATAAGGATCTCTTAAAAAAGTCCAACAAATGTATTAAGGATGCCAAACTAAAACATGAGTTGAGTCTTGTAACTAGGGTTCAAGATAATTATAAGTCCTTTTATGCATATATTAGAGACAAGAAGGGAGTCTGTCGTGCTATAGGCCCACTACATGCAATGGATGGTAGCACGGTTACTGACCAGTCCCATTTAGCCCAAATGTACAATGATTTTTTTACATCAGTTTTTAACAATAAATCTCCTAAATTGGATCATTTAGAAACTGTATTAGATGTTGGATCACTGATTACTAGAGAAGGGATACTAAAAAGGTTACAAAAAAATAGATCATAATAAATCCCAGGGCCCAGATGGAGTACATCCGAGAATAATTAAGGAAATGGTGGATTTCTTGGCTGGACCTTTGGCAGTGATCTTTCAAAAATCATTAAATAAAGGGTATGTCCTGGAGGCATGGAAACAAGCCATGGTGGTTCCTATCTACAAGAAGGGGAGCAGACATGATGTATCAAACTACAGACCGATTAGTCTGATGTCGGTCATAGAGAAAATCTTTGAGGGCATATTAAAAGACTATATTATGGAGTATGTCCAGAAAATGGACATGATGGATCCAGTACAGCATGGATTTAGTACTGGAAGATCTTGTTAGACCAATTTACTGGAGTTTTATGGAAGGGTTAGTAAGGCCATGGGAGAGGGGCAATCTGTGGATGTGGTGTACCTGGACTTTTCAAAAGACTTCAATAAGGTCCCTCATGGGGAACTTATTGATGCATTAATAGCACATGGTTTAGCTGGGAAAATAACAAAATGGATAGAAGCATGGCTCAATTCCAGAAAACAATCTGTTAGTATTAATGGGACAAACTTTGCATGGGCCAAGGTGACTAGCAGGGTGCCCCAGGGCTCTGTGCTGGGGCCTTGTTTGTTTAATGTATATATTGACTCAATGTGTATCAATAATGGATTTTGGGTTTCTAAGTTTGCTGATGACACCAGGGTAGGGCACCCCATAAATAACCATGATGATGCCACAAGATTGCAAGAAGTATTAAATGCATTGGAAATCTGGGCATTGGATAAAAAAATTGTTATTCAATGTAGATAAATGCTGTGTTATGCATTTCAGGAGAGCAAACAAACATTGGTCTTATACACTTGGAGGACAAATACTGAGTATCATGGAGCAACAGAGCGACCTGGGCATTATGGTTACAAATGACTTGTCATTTGAAACACATTGCAACTCAGTTATTAAGAAATAAAGTAGTATGTTACATTGCATAAATAAGCACATTACATCTAGAAGCAAGGAAGTCTTGCTACTTCCCTATACATCTTTAGTAAGGCCGCATTTTGATTACTGTACACAATTTTGGTCACCTATTGGAAGAGCTGAGATAGTTGCACTAGAAAACATCCAACAGAGAGCTACCCACCACATATAGGAGGCAAAAGGACAAGATTATCTAATGAGGTTAAATACCTTGGGATTATACTCTTTGGAGTTTAGGCAGTTAAGAGGGGATATATGCTTAATTTATAAATCACTTATTGATCCAGGTTTATAGGAACTTTTGGGATTGAGATTCAGGGAATCATTGTGCAATACTAGGGCACATCCTCTACAATTGTTAGTGGATTGTCCCAAAACAAATAAAAGAAAATCTTGGCTCACCTTGAGAGTAACTAACATCTGGAATAAACTACCATTAGAGGTAGTAGCTAGTGACACTATTAATATCTTTAAGTACAGATTGGATAGTTTCCTTATTAAACATAAGATTCAGGGGTATTGATAAATTGGCAAGCAAAATGACTATTGTCTACATAGCTCTGTATTCACCTATGAACCTATGAAAATGGAAAACAATCAAAGGACACAACATTGAGAACCAAGAGGCAAGGGTATGGTGTATACACTCGTACCCCTTGACAGCATACGAGGAAGAGGCAGAGCCCATGTCTGGGGGGGGGGCAGAAGAAGAAAAAGAAGAAAATGATAGAATATATTAGTTGAAAAGAAATATAGATGTATATACTGTAAATAAATATAATGGGAAAGAGATGAGAAAATGGAAATGTGGAAAATGTATCAGTTGATGGCAATGTATTATGAACAATGATTTTGAAAAATTAGTAAATTTATTGCCAAACTGAGCAACCACACTTAAATTGTTTTGTATCTTTATTTGGAGGGGTTCTTGGGACAAAGAGGGTTGCCCATGTAAAGGGGTAGACCCCATTGTCCCAAGGCCTCAGCAAATAAGAGTGGGAAGCTCAGGAGGAGGGGGGCAGAGGGAGGGGCAGGACCCAGGAGAGCCATAAGACCACAGAAGGGGAGGATCTGATGAGGTCAGAAAAGGGGTGGAGAAAGCAGAGTGGTGGGAACAGTGAGGTGGCAGCAGGAGAGTGGCCCAGGGAGCCTGGGGAAGGCACAAAGGGTGCCACTTATAAGGGGGTGCGCAGCAAAGGGAGCTCACAAAATTGCTCCAAGAAGTTTTTCCCACCCCCACCCTGAAGGAAGGAGCAGGGGCCTGTGGTAGGTGGAGCACAGGGTGCCACTGTGGTAGGTGGAGCACAGTGGCAGGTGGCAAGGATGGACTGCCGAAGGTAGACGACAGTAGAAAAAGGGGGTGGAGGACAGGAAAGAAAGGGAGGGAAAATGGAAAAGAATCAAAGGACCAACCTTGAGAACCAAGTGGCAGGATTATGGTGTGCACGCTCGTACACCTTAACAGCATAAGAGGAAGAAGCAGAGCCCCCCAGGATGTACGTCTGGGGGGCAGAAGAAGAAAAAGAAGAGAATGGTAGAATATATCAGTTGAAAAGAAATATAGATGTATATACTCTATAGAAATATAATGGGGAAGAGATGAGAAAATGGAAATGTGGAAAATGTATCAGCTGATGACAATATATTATGAACAATGATTTTTGACAAATTAGTAAATTTATTGCCAAACTGAGCAACCACACTTAAGTTGTTTTGTGTCTTTATTTGGAGGAGTGCTGGGGACAATGACCTATGGAAATAAGTTCTGAAACAAAAAAAGAAGAATGAATTGCTTTTATGAGCTTTAATAAAATGTGAATCATCAGAGGTAATGGTTGGTGTACTATCCACTCTGCCTTTCTTCAAGCTGCAAAAAATATTCTGGTTACTCAGAACTGTTTAATTAGTCCTTTTATGTAAGAGTTCCATACATATGGGACTTGTTCAGGATAGAAGCTTTTAAAAATTATCAGCCTCCATAATGAATATTTCTCCTTATCAGAAAAAAATCCACGTGCACTATGGAAAGGCATAAATTTGATGAAGGGAAGTCAAGGTTCAGTTAACTTACCAACATCTTTGTCATTTGAAGGAAAAACCTTTGTGACGGATGTTGACAAGATAAATGTATTGAATTCCTTTTTTGTCTCTGTTGGTGATGCATTTAATAAAATGCATCCAGACTTGCCACTCCCTGTTTTGGATACTGATTTTGGTAGTGGACTTAAACGACCTGTGTTTTCATTTCGTCCAATTCAATTATATGATGTTAAAAAACAGTTACAGACTTTAAATATTAGAAAAGGTCCTGGATGTGGTGAGATCCCCCCCTTTTTTCTGAAATTGGCAGCTGAATTATTAGCACCGCATCTTACATATATTTTTAATTTTTCTTTGGATAGTTGTGAATTACCAATCGATTTGAAAACAGCTTTTGTTACTCCAGTATTTAAAGGGGGTGACCTATCAAACCCAGGATCTTATAGACCAATTTCAGTATTACCAATATGTGCAAAAATACTTGAAAAATGTGTGAGTATTCAATTGACTAATTATCTTATTAAGCATAATATAATAACACATTTACAATCAGGATTTAGAAAGGGGCATAATACTACATATACAATTTTAAAAGTAGTTGATGACCTGTTGAATGCTTTTGACAAAAACCAGGAAGTTCCATCATTATTTCTGGATTTGTCGAAGGCATTCGACACAGTTCATCATATTATATTACTTAATCAGTTAAAAAATGTTGGATTAGGTATTCCAGCATTAGGCTGGTTTCATAGTTATTTGATTGGGAGATTACAATCTGGTAAAATAGGAGGTATGTGTTCAACATCAGCTACCCTATTAAATGGGGTACCTCAAGGTTCTGTGCTTGGCCCCCTCCTTTTTCCATTGTATATAAATGATTTACCAAATTATTGTTCACCTAAATCTTGTATACAACTTTATGCAGATTATACAATTTTGTACACCATGAGTGATGATGTGGATATGGCAATGGTTGTTTTGCAACAAGATTTTAATAAAATACAGAGGGAACTTGTTAATTTGAGATTGCTTCTGAATCAGAAAAAAACACAGTGGATGATGTTTGGTAGAAAAGATTTTAAAGATTCAACTATAAAGGAGCTTAGATCTTTAACAGCAATTGACATAGAAAGAGTAAACTCCTATAAATATTTAGGAGTTATACTAGATCAAAATTTGACTTTTGAATTGCATATAATGTCTATGTCAATGAGACTGAAGA
Organism: Neoceratodus forsteri; assembly: GCA_016271365.2. Classification (NCBI taxonomy): domain Eukaryota; kingdom Metazoa; phylum Chordata; order Ceratodontiformes; family Ceratodontidae; genus Neoceratodus; species Neoceratodus forsteri. The sequence goes on along the minus strand of JADMNL010000023.1, from coordinate 162,983,179 downwards.
GACTTCTGAGTTTCTTTTATAGGGATAGAACTCTCTTTAGTTTAAAGATTTGGAAATTATTGGTTTCTGCCTTATTTTTACCAATATTAGATTATGGTGATATAATTTACAAAAATGCAAAAAAATCATTGCTGTGTTCCTTGAATGTTCTCTTTATAAGTGCATTGAGATTTATAACAAATCTTCCTTTTAGAACTCATTGTTGTGTGCTATATCAAAATTTGGGTCTCCTTTCATTATTTGACAGGAGAGATTATCATTGGAATTTACTTGTGTATAAGTTTGTACAATGGTCATTGCCTATTTTTTTGCTAAATATATTACAAGTAAGAATACAGAGTCAATATAATTTAAGATCTTCTGTCTGCAAAGGTTTTATTAGATCTAGAACCAGAACAAAATTTGGTGATAAAACAATCTCAAATTTAGTGCCTAAAGCTTGGGAACAAATATCCAAAATGTGGAAATGCACAGTATTGCTACCATTTAATCATTTTAAATCTTTTTTAATGACTTTATATAGCAAACACTGTAATTGTTATGGATAAATGATTGATATTTGGGTTTGTGTATAACTTAAATTAATCAATACTATATTGAAACTGAAATTATGTATGTCTGTTTATGTGATGTTATGTTAAATGTGGATTCAATTGCAAAAGAGATAACTTAATCTCACTTTGAAATCCAATAAAGTTTGAAAGTTTGAGTATGAGTATCATCTGATGTGATTAAGTAATATTTTAGCTGCGAGTCATGATAGGGGTGGGTTATCAACTGCTAATCACAAGCCATAATGCACTAAACAGCATGAGCAAAAGTGTTCATGTATACGTGTGTGTATATATCTATAAAACACAATGTTGAAGCATGCGTTAAAGTTCAAGCACAAAATGTAAAAGTAGAGAAATGCAATGCTAGGATGAAAAATCAGCTGAGCATTATTATCTGTTACATGGCATCCCATATAGAAAATAAATCTATCTTAAATATATGTAATAATGTATATTTCAAATATATGTGTAATTACATTTGAAAATATATTTTTAGCATATGTCTAAAGAATATGCAAAATATCTCAATTTGGTCAAACTGAAATATCTGATTTATAGGCAAAATATATGCCATAGATTGTCGTGGCGTGTGGGTGTATGGATGGACACTGGGCACAGAAGAACAATAGTGGCAAGGCAATTACCAAGCCACTAGTTTATTCAGTTTCTTCAAAGGATGGTGAGAAAACAAAAGACAAAATTGCAACGAACTGATAAATGGCAAAATAAGAAAACACATGAAAAAAACAAAACACTCCTGCTGTAAATAGGTCTAGCCAACAATCATCACCTCTGTTTATCAAATGGAGTCTAGGTCTGTATATGCACAGACCTCCACTCAGGGATCAGTAACTAACTGATCCCAGACTGAATCTGAATGGGTTACCACAATGAGCTCCTTTTTATACCTGGAAACCATCAGGTGACCACATTTAGCTCTGCCCCTTAAACACCTTGCATAAGCAAAACCTTTACAACACATATTTATTTACTTTAACATACAAGGAAAGTCTACATATCTTTATTCAAGTATATACATATCCCTGAAATGCAATAATTCCCAATATTAACACAAAAACAGCGTATTGCCTGAGTTAGCCCCTCCTCTTACTTGTCTATATTATTTCTACGGTGAACAGTGTGCCAGCTGCCTCCTAAGGACATAGCTGGAGCAGCAGGAACACTGAGCACCATAGAGAACTTTCCAACATGGGGAACAGTTAAGGTAAACCTTAGGCCTTTACAACATTCCTGGCTTTCTACTGTAACAGAGACACAAGAATACCAGAAGGAAATGAAACACTGTATGGAACAGGTAGAAATTCTAAAATTGTGTGCACTTTGTCTAGCACTTCCTCATGAGTTTTATTTCAGTATTTCCTGCTTTACAACCTTTCTGCTCAATGCTCAGCACAGCAAGCCACTGTGTAGCACAGATGTACTTGAATAAACAAGCTACTGCAATTCTTCTGTGCTACACTTAGGAACACTAGGCCTTTTTATAAACCATAAAACAAATACGACTCTTAGTTAAACACAATAACTGGGTGTATTTGCAGGTCTTAGTCCCTAAATAAGATGGTCCAGGATTGGGCCACAGTTTTCATAGTGTTTACTCTTTTTCCTACATTTTGGCAATACCTGAAAACTGCTTAGACAACATTGTATGTTTGTAAAAATGCACTGCAAGGTTTTTCTACCTCTTGCTAGTGCAGTTCTGATGCCTCTGCCTTTATAAACCTATTGAAGAGCAAAGGCAGACTCAAGCTAACAGAGATTCTAGCCTCTCTTTTCCAGCTTACAAACAGTATCCTCTTTGGGGGGGGGGTCTGAGTACTGGATCTCCGGGTGCCTGTCTAAAGTATGGAAATAAGAATAAAGGGATAGAGGAGACCTATTTCCCAGGTGGCCTGCCTGAAAAAAGGGGAAATGAAAGTATGGAGACAGGAAAGGACAGAAATGAAAGACAAAAGGTGCTACTGCAGTAGGCTTAATACACTAGAAAAAGGCAGGAGTTTGGGGGGGTATATGACACTCTTTCACATAGATATAGTTAATATACATTATAACTGTATTCCCAAGATATATTTATTATAAGTATACAGTATATATTTTACATATCTACTGATATATCTTAAAGACTTAACAGATATAATTTTTGTGTAGTTGACATACTACCAGACCAGAGGAGGGCAACTAAAATGGTGCAGGGTCAACATCAGAAACCATATGAAGAGAGACTGAGAGAGCTTAATATGTATACCCTTGATGAAAGGAGGGACAGGGGGACATGATAGAAACTTTTAAGTACCTCAAGGGAATCAACAAAGTCCAGGAGGGTAGCATCTTTCAGAAAAAGAGATGTGTAAGAACAAGGGGCACAATTTAAAGTTAGAGGGGGGACGGCTCAGGGGTAATGTGAGGAAATTCTTTTTCACGGAGAGAGTGGTGGACGCATGGAACCGCCTTCCTGGAGAGGTTGTGGTGTCTAAAACAGTGGAGGAATTCAAACATGCATGGGACAGACATAAGGCAATTATAGTGTGGGGTTGCAGGAAATAGGCTGTTGATTAACTAGAATCTGCAACTTATCCAGTAGGTAGGGAAATGGGCAGACTGGGTAGGCCAAGTGGTCCTTATCTGCCATCAAAGTCTATGTTTCTATGTTTCTATATATACGAACATACGAAATTTGCCAGCAGATAAAGGCCTAGAGGTCTATCAAGTCTGCTCAAATGTGCAGCTAGCACCCCTTATTCTGCAGCTGCCCCTCCCTTCCACCCTTCCCCTTTATTAACCCTCCACCTCATCCTGTCCCATCCTCGCTTGAAGCAGTCCACTGTTCTACCGCATACCACTTCAGCAGGTAATGCATTCCACCCAGCCACCACCTCTCTGTAAAAGTGTCTCCTCATCTCCTCCTGAACCTTCCTCGCTCCAGTCTCATATCATGGCCCCTGGTGTCCCTCCCCTCCCTTACTTTGAACAGCCCCTCTGTACCTGTCTTGTTTATTCCTTTCATGCATTTAAAGGTTTCAATCATGTCACCCCTGTCTCCTCTCCTCCAGTGAGTACATATTCAACTCCTTCAACCTCCTCTCGTATGATAAGTCCCCCAGCCCCATGATCATCTTTGTCACTCTGCGCTGCACCCCCTCCAGTAACTTAATGTCCCTCTTCAGATATGGACACCAGTACTGCACGCAGTACTCCAGGTGTGGTCTAACTAATGACCTATACAGTGGCAGAATCACCTCCTCCCTCCTCGAGGATATACCCCTTGCAATACAACCCAACATTTTGTTGGCCTTTGCAGCTGCCTTCCTACATTGTGCTGAGTTGTTCATTGACCCTGTAATGAGCACACCCAGATCCTTCTCCTCCTCTGTCTGGGCTTGCTGCACTCCTCCTAGCTAGTAACTCCTCCTTGGGTTCTTCATCCCAAAATGCAGCACCTTGCACTTTTTGGCATTAAAGCCCAGTTGCCAGGTGTCTGACCAGGTTTCAAGCTTTGCCAGATTATCCTGCAACCCCTGCCACCCCCCTAGGTCATCCACCACCACGCCTACCTTGGTATCATCAGCAAACAGACTGATCTTGCTCTTGATGTCCCATGATATGTCTGCAATATATATATATATAACATATTTTGTAATATATATATATATTATAGTGACATGGTAGTTCCTGTATTGTTAGGGTTGAGTACTCCATTTAAGGTTAAATCTCAAATCTTGCACCTTAATAACTTTGCAACCGTACAATGGATTTACTTGAAATTTGGAAAGCCCCATCTGGCAACACAGATCTCTGGATTTGGCAAGTTGTGTTATGGTCAGATGTATGGTTGTGGAGCTACAGCATGCAAAAAACACATAAATTACTGATTTTTGCATGTTTCTTTGCTCATGCCTATAGCCCACACGGTTTACGCAGTACGCAATCAGTCCAAAATCATCAGGGAACATGCAGCCAGAGTTAGAGCTCAGAAAAATGCCTGGCATTTAAAATTGGGACCCTCTAGGAACACAATTCTTGTTGTGTTCACCTAGTCGAGTCCTGAGGATGCTAGCCATGTCTTTTTCTTGGGGTAAAACACCCCAGAAATATGTTTTTTTAATTTTTGTAAAAAGTACTTTCACAAAATAGTTTTGCAAATGTGACACTTTCATGATTTGAGGCAGTAATTTGCAAAAGTACGGCCAAAACAGCAAGAAATCTTTGCCACCCTGCTGCAAAATAACACTTTGGTCTTTTGGGCTGACATTTGCAGGAAAGAAAGCCAACATCCCACAGATGTGCTTTTTGGAGGCTTGGTGACAAAATATTACAGGGCTGCAAAGTTACATCACTCTGAAATTGGTGATTTTTCCCTTAGGATAACATTATGGCATCCGCCGTGCCTTTCGGGTCCCGTATCTTGAAAACGGTTCGAGATACAGACTTTTTGTCACAAAAATGCTTGGCCCCCCCATTGGGGGGTGAAGTACAAAACTAGCCTGGAAAGTCATAAATAATATAAAATTTTAATTTTTTTCTTCGTTGTACGGTTCTTGAGATATAAGCAATTTAGAATTCCAAGTGCTAATTTTCCTGTCCAAAGGCCACTATTATGCCTACATTCTTTGTATTGACTGTGCTTCTGGATGCACCTCTTTTGGACACAAAGCATGTGCATTAGCATTACTGTTAGTGTTTGTGTTCACGTTTGCAATTCCATTATCATTTGCATTAGCATTTCTGTTTGTGTCACTGTTAGCATTACCGTTTGCGTTGGCTCTTACATTTGCGCTACTGTTACCATTTGCATTTGTATTACCATTTGCATTTGTGTTATCATAACCATTAGCGTTTGCACTTGCATTTCTGTTACTGTTTGCATTTTTGTTAACAATTGCATTATCATTTACATTTGCATTTGCGTTTCCGTTACCATTTGAGTTACTGTTTCCATTTGCATTTGAGCTTGCATTTACATTACTGTTACCATTTGTGTTTGCATTACCATTTGTGTTTGCATTTACATTACCGTAACCATTAGCGTTAGCGTTTGCACTTGTGTTTCTGTTACCATTTGCATTACCAATTCCTTTTGTGTCACCATTGGCATTACCATTACCATTTGCATTTGCATTTGTGTTTCTGCTTCCGTTTCCATTACCATTACTGTTTGCATTTCTGTTACTGTTTGAATTACCATTTACATTTGCCTTTGGGCTTGCACTTGTGTTACTGTTACCATTTGCATTACCATTTGCGTTTGCATTTATGTTACTGTAACCGTTAGCATTTGCCTTTGCACTTGCATTTCAATTACCGTTTGCATTACCATTTCCTTTTGCATCACCGTTGGAGTTACTGTTACCATTTGCATTTGCGTTTGTGCTTCCATTTGTGTTACCATTTGCATTTTTGTTACTGTTTGCATTACCATTTGTGTTTGCATTTACTTTTGCGTTTCCATTACTGTTTGCATTACCATTCCCATTTGCATCATTGTTAGCATTACCATTATTATTTGCATTACCATTTGTGTTTTCATTACCATTTGCATTGTCATTTGGGATTTGCATTTCCATTACTGTAATCTTTAGCGTTTCTGTTTCTGTTTACATTTGTGTTACCATTACCATTTGCATTCCCATCACCTTTACTGTTATGTTTGCATTTTCATTACTGTTTATGTTACCATTTGTGTTTGTGTTACTGTAGCCGTAAGCATTCGTGTTTGTGTTCACGTTTGCCTTGGCGTTACTGTTACCATTTACATTTGCATCACTGTTACCATTATGTTAGTGTTTGCATTTGGACTAAACCATTTGCATTACTATTATCATTAGTGTATGCATCTGTGTTTTCCTTACAGTAACTGTTCTCGTTTTTGTTACCGTTAGCGTTGGCGTTACCATTGGTGTTAATGTTCCCATTAGGATTACTGTTACCATTGCCATTATTGTTAGCATTACTGTTATTGTTAGGGTTATTATGCACAAATGGGCAGCATGGTGGGAACTCAGGGCCTGCGCTCCCACCACCACATACCATTCAGTATTTATAGTGCACATTCTCAAAAATAAGGGAAATTCATGGCAAAAAAATGTTAATGCATCAGTTAAGATTATTCCACAGTGACAAAAGCAGGGAAATTCAGTGTTAGGGTTAAAAACCCTAACTTCTCATTCCCCCCCACCTCCACCACCACCACACACACACATACATGCAAGTAGGGGAAGGACCAAGGCAACACAACCAATCACACACAACCAGCAGCAAGTAGCAGAAATAGCATGCAACTATCTAAATCATGAAATCACACCTGCTGCTAACTCTGATCCCAGACATTCCATGCTCCACCAAACACATATCACTATGGAAAACTGGGCATCTTGGTCCCCACGCTGCCACCAACACATAACACAGACAACACATTTGCTATTTTGGGATTTATAAGCCCCAAAATAGGATTTTGGAAATTCCCCAAAAATACTTTTGCAAATCACTTTCACAAATGCGAACTTGTTGTACTATGCATTTGTGACACTGTCTTGTTTGTGACAGCGTTTTACAAAAGTATTTCACATTCTTTCCCAATGCAAAAGTGTTGAGCCTTCCATTTGTGACACTTTCGTGTTTGTGAAAGTATTTTGCGAAAATATGCTCCTGAAAACTGCACATCTTTGCCATCCTTCTGCAAGCAAACGGTTGGGTCCTTTGGGCCAAAATTTGCAGGGCCACAAGCCCTGGTCCCACAAATGTGCCTTTTGCTGCTTTGGTGCTAAAATACATAAGGATGGCAAAGTTACACTGTTCCAAAATTGAGCAATTTCCCATAGACTTACATTGTAGCACCCATGATGCCTTTCACCACCCATATGTAGCAAACAAAGCGAGGTGCACAGTTTTCACTACTGGTAGCTTGGTTCACCTTTAGATGAACCAACCTCATGGAACAAGTTTGGAAATACTGTTTGATACCTGAAGTTGGATTTTTCCCCTACTTGCTATGGTAACACAGGTATACACCTCCTGCTGATTGTGTGTGATTGGCTGTGTTGCCTTGGTTGTTCCCCTACTTGCATGCACACGTGTGTGTGTGTGTGCAGTGGGGGGTAGGGTGATGTGCAGTTAGGGTTCTGAACCCTAACACTGAATTTCCCTGCTTTTGTCACTGTGAAACAACTCTAACTGATGCATTAACATAGTTTTTTGCCATGAAAAAAAAATATATATATAGTAAAAATATCTTAAAATAGACAATAGGTCCTGGGGTTAGAGAGGGCACCATGGGCAGCCTGGATGGGCCATTGGTCTTTTTCTGCCACCACTGTCTATGTATCTCTGTATTCTTGGTATCTCATGTCAACCTGGCACCGAGGGTGACAAGTAAAACATATGGTGGTTTTGGTGATGATATATCTACCTACTAGAAGCAGATATGATATCAAAACAATTGCTTTCACATAGAAAAATGAACATACATCATATAATACAGCCACAGATTTGACCACCACTAACTTGACCCAGATTTGTAAATTGACATATTGCAAACATTTAGCAAAGTTCCTAAACCTGTAGGCATGATTTTATATTAACACTCAAACACAGGCACACACACACACACACACACACACACACACACACACATGTGTCTTTCAGAAATTAGAAAGTGGGTCTAAGTTTGAACTAGAAATTTATAGATCTCTATTATACTCATTCTTCCCAAATAAACTAGAGAAAGAAGTTCTGCAAACTCAGTTAATGAAGGATTATTATATACAATACAATTTTTATGTGATGTACTTTATTTCATGTACTGTAACATAGTCTATTACAATTTTTTTACATGATAGTGGATTTGAGTTTCATACAGTAGCAAAGTTACAGATTAATTAATACAACAAAAGAGGCAAGACTTTAGGAATAACCTGAATACGGAATAGGACTCTGCTACCAGAAAATTTCAGAAGAATACTCCTTAGATTAGGAGTATAGGGCATAAAGGCAATGTCCCCAACAAATAAATTATTAATAGAGGTGTGGTGGTGAAGAACATGGAACTGAAGACAGGTAGAGATGTATGGAATGCTGAATACTGCTGGTGGAATTTGTCTGGAATGGCAATTCCTTTTATCCTGGTTCTCATGTTAAAAGTATGTTTATTTTTGTATTCTCCAGTATTTAATATGCAGTAGAACAACTGAAACAAATCTGAAGTTGGTTGAGTGCTTCATTTCTGTGATGTAGAGGTAAAATTCAAGCAGTTAAGCATGGATGAGTGTCAGTACTCAAGTGGGTCGGGGGTTAAAGTGATAGGTGGGCAAGAAAAGCCAAGCAGTAAGCCATTTCCACCACTACAATAATGTTTTATTTTATTATGTTGCTATGATATGGGATCTTAGTGGTCAGACTCAAGACAAATGTAGAGTTGAGAATAATCAGCAGAAAAGTAATTAGACAGTTGAGAAGATGAAAGTAGTGAAGAGTATGATCCTGAGAGCAGATTCTTGGAAGATGCCATATTTCCCTGGTTTTGGTGCCTGAAGACATGTCACCACGTATGACACTCAAAATGTTTTTTGACAGGAATAAAACAAGGAGAAGGAGTGTCTAAGATGCCAGTAAAAAAATAAAGGTATTTGAGTAGAGTGTCATGATCAGTGGTATGGAAAGTCACCTTAAGCTCAAGAAAGATGAGACCTGCCAGGGAGCCCTTGCCACCCATGATAGGTTAAGTGGTACATGATATAGGAAGCTGCGAATGTTCTCTTTTTTGAATACTACCAAAAAAAATATAAGGAAGTGCGATGTGGCTAGTGAAGAAACCAGACTAGAATGTCCCCAGCAGATTATTGTGGATGAAGAGGGCTGAAACATACATAGACAATTTTTTTAAGATGCTTGCTGAAAATGGGTGGAGTTGGGGAGGGCACGGGGTCAAAATGTTGCACGGCAGAATGACGTGCAACTTAATTGCAGTGCACAATTTATTAATTTCTTTTGATCTGTGGGGGGCTGTGCCCCCACACCCTCTGTTATGGGGGGCTGCGCCCCGAACCCCCACCACTTAGGATTCTAACTTCCGGGGGATCCGATATGGAGGACACACAGGTCCAGGGTTCATGCATAATGCCATATGCTATTAAGTGTATGACATTATGACCCAGTACAGTTGGGGAGTACTCTTGTGGGACCTATGTCTGAGAATTGTTTCTTAGAAGAATAATTATACTTGCCATAGGTAAAGAGTCAAGAAAGGTACTAGGGAGTAATACGTGATAGAGGCAATGTGAGGGATGAATTTGAAGACAGTTGGGGATGTGGAGAAGGGCTTGGGTACAGATTTACTAGTTGGAGGAGAACCTGATGACATGGTTATCTTAGAGAAGGGTTGGTACTAAGTGGAAAGGAGAAGTATTACATTGCATTTGTTGGGATTGTGATCTGGTAGAATTTCAAATATCTAGTGTTGTGATGTTGCACCAAATGACTTCAAGTTCATAAAGTTTTTTCTTCTAGACACAAATGGTGTGGGAGTTATATTGTGTGGATGGTGCAGGAAACCCTTTGTTGTCCATAAGATGGAACTGTGGTTGCCAGCAATGCCTATCATATTATTTATGACCTCGGTATAGCTGTAAGACTTAACATGCCAAAGGTCAAACAGTAGAAGGGTCACTCCAACTTGTGTAAGGCAACTCCCCCTTCCCCATTTGAACAAGGAGTCTTTAAAGCACATTTCATGATATAAAGTTCAAAAGAACTACATAATGATTCTCTGTAACAGACAAGATGCCATATGTTTGCACCACCTACAAAACAGTATCACCACACTGACTGGAAATAAGAAAGGAAGTACTGGAATCTTAGCCAGAATCTTAGTGATCTGTAATTAGAGGCTCAATAAGGTCAGTGAAAGAAAAATGTCTAGTAAGTGAAAAAAAACATTCTGATGTACTGTACTCAACTGAGGTAGTCAAATCACAAAATGTAGGTTTTTGTGGTAAGCAAAGTTCAGCACCAGTAATTATAGAGATGGCTCCCACAGTTCATCCTGGAATAATAACAGTATTAGTGGATTAAACACAGAGCCAGACAAAAAATATAATTGCTCTATTTTTAGTAAAGATACACTGACATTGTAATTGAATAAATTAAGTACTGCTTGTCAAGAGGATTAAAGTGCACACCTGTAGTAAAAATACTCAGAACCCATTAACTGTTTTATACGAATTGTATTTTACTAATCCTAAATGTTTTATGCTAGCTTAATGCAAAATAATATATATTCTCCTTATTTTAAACTGTCTGTTCAGTTATAAGCAGTGCAGTAGAATTAAAGGTGTGAAGGAGAAATGGGAAGGCTAAGTAGGAGATAGCCCTGAAAATTTATTGTGATGGTGATGGCTATTACAGAGGAATGCTCTGTTCCAACTGCGGCTCATGTGAGAGTTTATCCAGGCAAATCAATGCAAGTTAATCTTTCAGTGTCGGCTGGCTGAGTTTTAGAGTGGAGAGGAATGCTGTTACCGGAAAGATGGAATGATGACATGGCAGGCAGAACTCTGACGGCTACAGATGGTACCAATTACTGCCAGAAGAGTTGCCCTGCTGTGAGCCCATAGTCTCTGATTGGTGGTCCTGGAGAAAAGAAATCAAGGGCTTCCAGCTGGGTCTGTCACCTGCTTTTTGTCATGCTCTTAAAACTTGTTTTCATTTTTTAACTAACATGTTATGGATGTTTTTGTTGTATGTATTCATCTGCTCTTGAATAATATCCAATACAGATCAGCTACAATGTATTGTATTTTTGATCCTAGAAGCCCTTCTGTTCAGCATAAATTTTATTTAGTAACTTACTCTAGGCTGTCTCAAAGATACATTTATGTGGAAAATGCATTATTGTAGTCACTGGTCTTTTTTTATGCTTACATTCATTTAAAATGATATTTGCCAATTTCTTAATCTGTATGTATTTTAGAACTAAACATCTTTACAGAGCACCACATATGGTCACTTAAAATGTCTAAAACAAAATATGATAATTCCAATGTTATTCTTAGTCATCCGTAAGTGATTATCCTTAATCATTCTGGAGTGGCTCTGAGTCACGAGATCTGGGTTTCAATCCCCACAGTTACAACACATTTTAAATGTTTAATTTTCCCTCAGCTTCATCAAAGTAGTGATCCATGGCAGTGTGATGTTAGAATAGACAATCTACACAAAAGGGAATTAAGCCCTAGAAAGAATATCTCTTAAAGGGACACTGTAAATCCTTGGGCCTGAAATTGTTCTTAATTTAAAAAACACATTTTATGATTGCTTATATTCTGTAAATATTGCAGATGTAGCTGGTTGTATGATTCAGATTCCTCTTTTCTTTTTAAAAGTGAAACAAAGACTGCCAACTACACTGGTGTTACTACACAAAAACATGTTTGTTTACATTCTGTAGTGCTCACCTGACCTTGTGTGCTGTTTTGGTTATTCTTTGTTTTATAAATTTATTTCAGGTCATGCCTAAAAAAAGGACTTTTAGTCTCAATGCGCTTACCCCAGTCATCAAAATTTATTGAAATAAATTAATAAACATTCCTTGATCAACTTCCACTGCATCTTTCCTGGATTTGGGAACACTCCCACACAGTCTAGCCACTCATAATGCAGTGAGCAGAGAAGAGACTATTGAATCATGAGTGGCTGCATTGTTTGGGGGTGTTCCTTATATTCAGGATGTATAAAATAAGAGTTGATCAAAGATAGGGGTGGGACAGGTGCAGGGGAAGGGTTCTGGAAGCAAAATCCAGTGCAGTGAGAATATCTGGAGCTGGGAAGGGAGAAGCTAGAGAAGGCGAGGGGGACAGCAAGGTCAGCTCCCAGGGTGGGGGCTGACCAAACGAGCAGACACGAAAGACCGTTAGGCCTATTCTGCTGGCATTTTAGTATGTTAGTATTTAAAACATAAAAGGATGGCTATAATTACACCATTACCATGCATTTCAGTTCTACTAAGAAAAGGAGCAGATAATGCCACCAGTAACATTAATGAATTTTAGAGAAGAAAAGTAATCACAAAATGTGGGTTTTTCACTAGAGATGATATGATGCAAAAAGGGTTGGCAGTGTCCCTTTACAGTAACATGTTCACAGAGTAAACTGATTCTTGATTCATTTGGTTTGTAAATTGATCCTAGAGCAGTGGTGATGGGAACAATCTGTCAGGAGCATGTGTTGTAAGTCACCAATATCACTGGCAACCATGAGGTTACTGTATGAAAAACTCTACAGTAATGGACTGTGGTGGACAGCAACACTTGTAAAGGGCATCATTTATGAACAATGGTAATTCACCCATTCGGGTGTTACTACTAAGGAAGATGCTATAACTCATTTAACTTTTTGGGTGCTTGGGGAAGGGATATTGGGTTATATGAGGTATGAGGGTCAGTTCTGTGGTCAGTATGGGGCGACATGGTTACTTGTTTGAAGTGGGTGGGGACAGGATTTTTTTACAGCATGGCAGCAAAGTCACACTAAATACAGGAATAACATAATTATTTTGCTGAAACTATGGGTGTGAAAGAGGGAGGTGGTGCTACAGTGTGGATGGGAGGAGAGAAATACATTTAAAGGACCTACGAGGTGGGTGGGGAAGGGAAATGTTTGTACAGTGGGTGAGCACAGGTTTTGCACAACATTTTTTTTCTATGTAAATGAAGCACTTTGCATACTTTGTTGCCAGTGAAATGTAATTTCATGTGACAAAAACTACATCAAATGGCACTTCACCAGCACTTTTGCTGGCAAAGTGCCAATTCATGTAGACTTTGTCACATGATAGGCAAATATTTATTTATGTGGGTTTATGTTGTATATGATGTAATGTACTTTAGAATTAAGACACTGTCCCTTTAACAGGTAACTACAAAAATAACTCTTATTTCTATCAAGGCTAGTGTGGACCTGTTATATTTCAGAGGGGCATAGGGGCACTAGTAATTTAACTTGTTATAACAAGTTAAACAAAGCACAATTAAACCATTACTTGCATTTTTTTCCCTTTTTTTTTCCTTCTAATTACTCTGACTAGGTTACAAACCCAGCAACTTATTTGGAATGGATTTCATTAACTGCAGGTACTGTGGAACAATTTTCAGAAGGACAGTCTTACAGGATTTAGGACACTGTCCTACATGCCAGGCCTTTGGAGATCTTAGGGCTCCAGCTCCGGGCAGCATGGGCGAGATTGCATGCCTCAAATTTCATATTGAAGAGGAAATACATTATAAGAACCACCCGCCATTTCCCAGCATCCAACAGAAAAACCTCAACCAGCAGAGGGTAGTTGGTCCAGGAGGTTGGCAGGTGGTTAGGAGGAGCAAACCAGGTGCCCCATCACTCTCTGCTCTCCAACACATACCTCCAAAACCATATAAACACTACAAACAGGTATCTGCCTCTATCTCTGAAATCAAACAAAGAGGCAGAAGACACTGCAGAGCAGGACATTGCGGCACAGGAGCTAGCACAACAAACTCACCCAAATCAGGAACCAAAACAAAACAAGCACAAAGGAAATCCAAAAACTTCTGATCATAGGAGACTCCATGATTTGGGAGTTGATACCCATCTCCAGCCAGGGTGATGGTCAGATGTCTCCAGGTACATCAGCTTGAGAGACACTGACCGCATTGCTAAAATTGTTCACAAAGCAGGAGAAAACATTGATGTCCTAGTACATAGGGACTAATGATCTCGCCAGCCTGTCAGTTGTGGAACCAAGGAACACCTGACTAGGCTGGGTGACAAACTATCATCTATTTCATCCGCATCTCCTTCTCTGAGGTCCTGCCAGTCTGGGAGAGGAGCAGATGGACGGAAGGTCAGAGAAGGGAAGATAGGGGAGCTAAACAGTGGCTCAAGGGCTGGTGCCAGGAAAAAGGACACAGATTTGTAGGGAACTGGCAACAGTTCTGGGAGCGAAAGTTCTTTAAATTTGATGGACTGCATCTGACTAAAGAGGGAGTCAGTGCATTGGGGCAGAAGTTTGATGTCTTTGCAGAACATTTAAACTAGCAAATGGGGAGAGGGGTGCAGCACCCCATACGTCAACTGGGAAGAACACCCCTCCCCCCTCAGCTAGTGGTCAAACAGGAATTCAGCATGTTTGCCATTCATTTGCATCACCAGGTAAGAAAAAAGGTTTGTCTCCCCATACGACACACAGGAGTAATGCCAAACTTCACCCAACAACTAACACACCAAAATCTGGCCAATGGAAAATCATGTACACAAATGCTCACAGCCTGGGAAATAAGATCCCAGACCTGCAGGCAATAATGTCAGAGGCTAAACTTGACATAGTAGCAATTAGTGATACGTGGTTTACCAGTAACCACACTTGGGAGACTTCAGTACCTGGCTATGTATTGTTCAGAAGAGACCGAGGTGCAAAAAGGGGGGGAGGAGTGGCCCTGTATGTTAATGAAAATATCAAAGCTACAGAAATTCAGAATACACAAGGAGCCAGAAGAACTGTGGGTCACCCTGGAAACAGGAAATGGGACAGCCATAAGAACTGGGGTTGTCTACATCCCCCAGACCAGAGGGAAGACATGGACACGTTACTGTTAGAAGATATACAAAACATGACAGCTAAAGGGAGGTTCTGATAATGGGAGACTTCAACATGCCGGATAGATTGGTCAATACCAGCAGGGAACATCTGCCAGAACTAGACTCATAGTGGATTCCTGCAGGGGAGGGCCTCAAACAACTGGTACAGCAACCCACAAGAGACAGGGCTATCCTAGATCTAGTGACTGACTAACAAAGAAGGGATCACAGATCTCCAGGTAGAAGGTCACCTGGGAGCCAGTGACCATCACATGGTATGGTTCAATTTGGCTACTACATCTAAATCATCCCATTCCAAGGCAAAATATTGGACTTCAGAGGAGCTGACTTTGATAAGATGGCCAACAGAGTTAAGCTAACCCTGGCAAAAAGAAACACAGGTGAGGGGTACAGGCAAAGTGGGCAAGCATTAAGGATGCAATACTTGAAGCAACATCCCATTGTGTTAGACAGAAAAGGAAGTGCAAAAGAAGAAGGAAACCACTTTGGTTCTCAAATACAGTAGCAGAAAAGGTCAGAGCCAAAAGGCTGGCCTTCAGGAAATATAAGGGAACACAGTGGGATGAAGATAGGGAGGCATACCAAACTGCCCTAAGGGAAGCAGGTAAGGCAGTAAGGCAGGCAAAGTCCCAAACTGAGGAAACACTATACCTAACAGTAAAAGAAGGTGACAAGACTTTCTATAGATACATTAGTGAAAGGAGAAAGTCCAGAGGGGTATTGCTAAGCTTAATGGAGAAAAGGGAGCATGTGAGGAGGAGGACCCTGTAAAGGCATCTATCCTAAATAGATACTTTGCTCAGTATTTACTGAAGAGAAGGTAGGGCAGGGCCCACAGCTCAGCAT
This sequence comes from Neoceratodus forsteri, assembly GCA_016271365.2. Classification (NCBI taxonomy): domain Eukaryota; kingdom Metazoa; phylum Chordata; order Ceratodontiformes; family Ceratodontidae; genus Neoceratodus; species Neoceratodus forsteri. Next base: position 162,967,142 of record JADMNL010000023.1, on the reverse strand, counting down.
CATGGACACAGGGGAGGGAGGTGAGCACTACTCCCTTCACAAAAGAAAGGGTCCTACAAGAGCTTGCTGCTCAGGTGGATAAGGCAATGGGACCTGATGGCATACATCCCAGGGTACTTAAGGAGCTAAAGGAGGAACTAGCAGAGCCATTAGCAGAATTGTTTAGTGAGTCTCTGAGCACAGAGAGGTCCCAGAAGACTGGAGAAGGGTCTCATGTGATCCCGCCCCCACAAGAGTGGTAGCAGGGAGGAGGCGGGGAACTACAGACCGGTCAGTCTTACCTCAGTAGTGGGCAAGATTATGGAGGCACTCCTTAAGGAAAGAATAGTGCAACACCTGAATCCATAGGGGCACAGGATCCAAGACAGCATGGGTTTACAAAGGAAGGTCCTGTCAAACTAATCTCATAGATTTCTTTGACTGGGTAACCAGAGTGGTGGACCAAGGGGAGCAGTTGATGTCGCCACCTTGACTTCGTGCAAAGCTTTTCAACTGTTCCACATAGAAGATTGATAAATAAGCTGCTAGGCTCGTGGGCTGGGAAGTTGGTCAACTGGGTGGCAAACTGGGTTGACGGCAGAAAACAGAGAGTGGTGGTAAATGGTATACAGTCAGAAGAGATGCAAGTCACAAGTGGGAGAACCTCAGGGATCAGTCCTGGGGCCAGTCCTCTTCAACATCTTCATTAGTGACCTTGCAGATGGACTAGAGGGTAAGGCTTGTCTGTTTGCAGATGACACCAAGATCTGCAACAGAGTAGATGATCCAGATGGGGTGGGCAGAATGAGAAGAGATCTGATAAACTAGCAGAATGGTCAGAAGAGTGGCAACTGAGATTTAATGCAAAGAAGTGCAAAATCATGCACATAGGGAAGAGAAACCCTGAAGCCACCTATAGGCTGGGAGGGAGTTGCTAGCAGTCACAAAGGAGAGAAAGAGACTTGGGCATCATCATCACTGATGACCTAAATCATCCAAGCAGACCTCTAAAGCAGTAGGTAAGGCTAGGGGTGTTAGGTGTATTAGTAGGGGTATCACAAGTCGAAGAGGGAGGTATTAATCCTCTGTACAAGACACTGGTTAGGCCCCATCTGAGTACTGCATGCAGTATTGGAGGCCACACCTTCACAAGGACATTAACCAAATTGAGGCAGTCCAGAGAAGGGCAACAAAATGGTGCAGGGACTGCATCAGAAGACATATGAGGACAGATTAATGGAGCTCAATATGTATACCCTTGAGCAAAGGAGGGAGAGAGTGATATGATCGAGGCATTCAAACACCTTAAGGGCATAAACAAGGTGAAAGAGTCTAACATGTTTAAATATAAGAAAAATAGCAGGACAAGAGAACACAGCATGAGATTAGAGGGAGTAATTGAGGGGTAATGTGAGGAATTTCTTTTTCACAGAAAGGGTGGTGGATGCATGGAATGGCCTACCTCAGGATGTGGTGGATACGAATACAGTGCAGGGCTTCAAACAGGCATGGGATAGGCATAAGGGAGCAATACAAATGACTATGAATAGATAGGCCACTGACAGAGCAAAGGCCGGTGGCACATTTATAAGGTAGAAAAAGAAATGGGCAGACTGGATGGGCCTTGCGGTCCTTGTCTGCCGTCAACTTCTATGTTTCTATGTTTCTAAGATGAGTATATGGCCCCAGGAAGACATAAAAAATCCCAATGTGGCTTTCCATAACAGGGAAGTGGTAATGTAATGACTTAGGGATCAGAGATTAAGCCAAATGCATGGACCAGATGTCACTGGGATTGACATGGAACCACCACAGTGACACCTACGGGGAAAGGTGAACTGTTGCACCCTAATATCTGTTTTGTCTTGGAACCATTTAGCCCTACCCCAGAAGGAAAAAGGGTTGGTGTGTCCAAAAAAATGACCATGTATATAATCAGACACATTTGGAATTGAGAGCAGTTGAATAGTGTTTAAGTTGGAAGACAGAATAGTCTGTCCAACTGGCATATACTTTTACACCAGAAAGTATATATGTAGGCCTGGAAAAATCTTTTAAGACCAGGCTTAAGTGTGTGGGAATTAGACTCTTCACATACCAAACAAAAAATTCAGATTTTAAGTCAGAATTTTGGAAACCAAATCTTTTCAACGAGGACAGCACCTGGATCATTTTTAAAAGGAAATCCAGAGACTTGGAACAAGGACTTGCTATACAATTCTATTGCCTAATGAACTGTTATCTCTACTAGGACATTTGAAATCTTGTCTGAACTTTAACATCAAAACAAAGTATAGTTTAGAATACAGTATCTAGTGTTTTCTGCAAACCATTCAGTTTTACTTTTGTTATTGTCTGCATTTCAAAGTTCTTCCAAACTGTAGACTTTTCTGCATTGCTTTTAATTTAAATAAACTTTTATGATTTTCTTATCAACCTACCTGGGGTCTGGTTGCATGATTTCACATTTAAACAGAAGGGTTTTGAAAAGACTGTGCCTAAAAAGATAGAATCTGATGTGCTATCATATAAAACTAGCCAGGCAAGACATAGCCAGTGGTCATGTTGGGATTCAAATACCAAAAGTAGTGCAGAGTCAAGGGAACTCAAAACTATAGAATCCACCCTCCCACTGGGAAAAGAAAGGTTGGGAAGTCTTCCTGAACCCTTACTCCTGCTCACAAGTTCCTGAATAGGGGATCCTCTCTGCAAACAGGAGGTCCTGCTGGGCTGTCTGAGGTTAATGGGCCCAGGGTGCATGACAAATTTGGTGCCAGCTACTGGGATTTTGAATGGTCTTGCAAAACCATCACACAATCAAAGGCAGAATTTGGAAAGGGGAAGAATACATTTGTTTGCAGACAATAGACCCTATCCTGTTTGAATATTTTTTTAACAGAGTAGTCTAGACACATCTGGAATTGAGCATGTTGCTCAGTATGCCTTCCTGGTAAATCTCGTAAATAAATAAATAAATAAATAAATAGATAGATAGAAGAATGTCTTGATTGGATAATGTGACCAGTTGCTAACTGGATGTACAGAAATAACAATTCAGAAGGTCACCTAAGAGCCTGGAGGGCATGGCTTTACATTTTACACCAGTGATGGGAACTTTTTTTAATTTTATTTATTTAACTCTAGGATTACAAGTACCTTTGAGCGGGAACTGCTCATTTACAAAGGTTCCACATCAAAGGATATAGGGTAACAAACATACAAAGGCAAACGATGGTTACAAACTTAACACATAGACTACTAAACATTATTTATACAGTCAAAAGTGAAGTGAGACAACATAAACCAGCTTCTAACAGATTTCAGGGTGAACAGAATATGGGGTAGGAGGGAGTCAGGAAGAAGCCAGTAAGCTAATGGGCCACTGTCAGAGGGTAGGGGTGGGTTTCAAAAGTGTGGGTTGGGGGGCAGGAGGGCACCAAGAATGAAAGTGCCAGTTGAGAGGGATGGGTGGGTGGGGAGGCAAAGGTTGAGAGGGGGAGGCAGGTGCCAATAGTGTGTGGCTGAAACAGCAGGTTACAGATCACCTTCAACTAGGGTAAAAGGAGATGACCGTTGCTTAGGAGAGGCACTCACATTGTGCAGTAGAGACAAGGAATAGTCATAGTTGCCATTTAAAGGGACTTAGCGTCGCAGCTGCAAGTGTTTCTTTGTCAAGGGTATTGAACCACTGCGGAGCCCTGTGCGTGAAAGACCTCTGACCCATAGTGATCCAGCACCTGGGGACCTGGAAGCACTGCATGTAGGCTGGGTGCTGCTGTTGGCAGTAAGGAGTTTTGCCACTCCTGTTGGCATGAGGAAGAGGAGAACTTGTTTGGTTATCAGACAGGTCTGGTATTGTTCTACTAAGGAGTGGTAGCCATCCAGCCTGGGCATAAAGGTCACAGGTGTGCATTAGGTGGGCTGCACTCATAAGAAGTCTACAGGCCTTGTTTAGTGTCACAGATATCCTCCGAAGGGCAGTAAGGGAGGCAGAGCCATAGATGACTAGACCGTAGTTGATGATTTTTTTAATTTTTTTAGTTTTTGTTGACCGGGTAAGTGCACTAGACAAATCCTGCCTATTTTCAGGCATGACCCGAGGGAGGGGGATACAGATGAATGCCAACTGACCTTGAACCAGATTAAGCTGTTGGTGGTATTTTTTAGTGAATGAGGGAAATTTGGCCAGGACACTGGGGAAATTCCCCTACTCTTTTCGATAAGTGCCATGGGATCTTTTACATCCACCTGAACTACCACCAATCCAGACAGATGGGACCTCAGTTTAATGTCTCATCCGAAAGACAGCACCTCAGAAGTGCAGCACCCCTCTCATGCTGCACTACAGTGTCAGTACTGGGATATTAACCCAAGTGCCAGATGTGGGAACTGAATCCACAGCCCTCTGATCTCCCAGCCTCAGAGGTGAGTGTGCTACCTACTGAGCCACTGACACTGCAGGAGGTGCAATGATGGAGGTAACAGAGCTGTAGATGGCCAGTCTAAAGGCATCAGTGGTCATTCAGTATTTGGGCCTGTGAAGCAGGCCAAGCTGTATGTTGGTGGACTTAGCTACATTACCTGTGCACTGCGAGTAAGAGAGTGAGTTGTCCAAGGTGATGCCGAGGTATTTAAACTCAGGAATATGTTCAAGTGAAGCCCTCCCTTAGTTCTTGATGGTGAGGGACAGAGGTTTATACTTGCTCTGTGCATTGCAAAATGTCATGACCTTAGTTTTGCTATAGTTCATGACAAGTTTGTGTGAGCTAAACCATTCTTCAACAAGCCTGAAATCACATTGCAGTTGACTCTCGAGTTGATTAAAATCTCGGTTGCTAGTAAACAGGACTGCATCATCTGCACAGAGTGATATTCTCTGTTGGCAGATGATAGGGAGACTAGTAAGGAAGAGAGAAAAAAGTAATGGTCCCAGTATAGACCCCTGAGGGACACCTGAGTGGACTGTTTTTTTGTCAGAGGTGACTCCAGCAATCCTAACACGTTGTACCCTTTCCCCAAGGTAGCTAGCAAACCAGAGCAGTGCATCATTGGAGAGCCCAAGTACGGTCAGTTACCTGAGTAGGAGTGGGTGGTTAACAGTATCAAAGGCCTTTGTCAGATCAATGAATACTGTCCCCCACATATTCCTTGGTCTAGGGTGTCATGGATGAATATGATAAGTTCCAACAGTGCCGTGGTGGTACTGTGCCCTTTACGGAAGCCATGCTGCTCCAGGCACTGGATAGTATAGTTGTCCAGGAACTCTACAAGCTGGTCAGAGACAATTTGTTCCACAGCTTTGGATGGGGTGGAAGATGGAGATGGGCCTGTAGTTGGTGTGCAGTGACTTGTCTCCGCTTTTGTGCACAGGTGTGATAGTCACCTTTTTCTAGAGTGAAGGGAATTGACCCAGTCTAAGGGAAAGGTTGAAAATCTTTGTCAGGGGTTCAAGGATCTCATCTAGGACTAGTGCAAGCAACTTCAGGTCGGGCGAGTCACTGCTATAGCCAGTTTTGCTAATGGCCTTGCAAATATAGGTTCTGGCTAAGTGCATTGGGATCTCTTTGAAGAAGAACTGCGGAGCTGTGTGTGCTTGGGATGCTGTGGCAGAGGTGAGGTTGGTGGTGGGGGCATTGAAAAAATCAGGTGGAAGGACACTACTCAGGTCGGAGAATGCTTTGTTGAACATATTGGAGATGGTACCTAGGTCAAGTGTTGGTGTGCCATCAATGTTGAGCATGGTGGGTGGTGACTTAGTATCATTGCCTGTGAGGTCCTTCAAGTTGTTCCAGAATTTTTTCCCATCACCCCAGGAGTTGGAGAGTACCTCCCTCAAGTATTTGCTTTTAGCCTTCCGTATAGCTTGGGTACAGCCATTTAATGCAGATTTGTATTTTTGAATGTCCCTTTGGGCTGCTGTGGCTTGAGCACAGTGTCAGAGGTGGTCCCTTTGTTTAAGCCGCGTAACAAGCTCAGAGTTTCTCCATGGGTTTGACCTACCTTTAACCTTCATTTTTTGAAGTGGTGCATGGATATCAGAGGCTGCAGTAAAGTGGCTGATGAACAGTTCTAAAGCTTTGTTTGTGACTCGTTGGTAATGCTAACAGTTTAGAACAATGTTGCTGGAAGGGGGTAAGGTTATTTCTCTGCTTTGTGTCATCAAATGTTGTGTCCCACACTCTAGGACCCATTTTTATTTTCTGGGTGATAAGTGGTTAATAAGTATGATCCTGTGGTATGTTTCCTTGAAATCTCAAGAGAGAACAGCTTTATGTATACTTGTACCTTGGAATACAATACCCACAGGATGAGTCAATGAGTATAGTCCTTGATGAGCATGACAATTTGTAGATATTGTTACTTAAGAATCAAACCTGTTGAGACTATTTGCCTTGAACTGACATACAGAGTAATTTGTTCATCTGAAATTCAATGTAATATTAGATCAGCTTCTTTAATGCAACATAAATAATACCGCTTGCAAAAAAATATTTGGGACAAACTAAAAGCTTATTGCAGAACTTCTTTCAAGTAATGAGTAGACCATTTATAGTGGAAAGCAATGTTTAGATAACTCTAGCTTTACCAACATGCTATTTAGGAATGTTTTGGTCCAATGGCTCATACTCCAATTCTTTAATAAGATGATTTCCACATAAAAATGCAAATATTTTGTCTAATAATCTTAATAGATGATTGCTAGTATTTCATCCTATGTTTCTGGTGGGGTATGACAATCTCAGTGTTCAAGGTGTGAGAAAATTCAATTTTTAATCCCACATTGCTCAAATTCATTTATTACATGTACAGTGGTGCCAGCCATGATACAGTGCAGTACCTTGCAGTAAATGATACGTCGCAGAAAACTGTATGACAGAAGGGCTTAATTGCCATTGAATTAAACTGTTCCTGCAGCATACTGCAGCATTCTGCAGTTATACTGCAGTAATACTGCAAGGCACTGTGTGGTGGTGCTGTAGTTATTGATACAGACCTGTTTCTTTGGCTGCCTGTATACATATGCAGCAATCTTCTACATATCTCATTTCTATCATATTGTAGCTCTGCAAGCAAAGCTTTCCATTAGTCCATGCTGTATTATCTGCAAATGAGCTTATGTTGTTCTTTAATAGATAGAATAATGTTAAATGTACACTTGTCAGCTATGATTTTATTTTTATTAAAAAACAATCAATCTTCTAATGAAGTTGCTGCATAAGAAAATTACCAGTGCTGGTTAAGCACTTTTTTAAAGAGTAATGAACTTGTTAAAATAATTTTTGTATGCTTTCTGAAGCTTTACTTAAGAATAGCTGGTGATCAAAATGGGCACCACTCTTTGCGTGGCAGAATGCTCTACATGCTGCTTTAAAGCAATTTTGATCAATTGCAGCTACTTTCATTCTGTAATTCTGTCTCTGAGAGCTTTCTTCTATGTACATATGGAGCATTGTTCTCTTTTTGCACAGCTGATTAGTAGTCATAAAATCCTTAAGAGAATTCTTTATTAAAGAATAGAATAGTATATTACTTCTGATTCCCTTTTATATTATAATGTCAGATGAGGAAAATGGCATGCACTCATAAAACTGGAGTATTCCTTCATATGATTGTAAGATACTTTTCTACTTGTTAGCCAATTCATTGGCATGCTGCCATCTTTATAACATCTCAGTCCCTGTATGCATCCATGTGGGGCTGTATATGCCGGCGCGACAAAAAAAAGACTGCGACTGGCATTACAGCATGGTAAGTTGCAGACAGCATGGAGCCGCACTGTTCAAGTCTATTTTTTACATTGGGGGGCTTTGCACCCCGAACCTCCTGCTCCCCCAAACTAAAGGATTCTAACTCCAGGTCGGAGTTAGTTCGAGGAGGTGGTGCAAGTCGGGGAAAGTAGTTGCCCCCTTCCAGCAGCACTTCTATGGCAGCATGGTGCTGTAGTCGATATTGACACATGTCACCATAGAAATGTCACTGTTAGGGTGTCATACCATTCATGTGCGCATGTGGGCACACATATAAGCATGTGTACCTTTATCATGTTATTAATGATGGAAAATGAAATTTTTCCATCACTCTAAACACTAAGGTGTTTCACACTGACAAAAAGTTTGGCAGTATAATAATTGGAAAGCATACATCTACAGTAGAAAGGAAGGGAACAGTTGGATACAAATGGAAGTATTTTTAAAAATTCTAAATATTTGATCTAGTGGGTAATAGAAGACTTTTAAAAATAATGGACAAGGATAATGGTATTGGAAAATGTTCCAGCTTGTATAATATGTGGTCTACAATATCTCTTGCTAACCCAGGGGAAAATCACAAAATAGTATTTAGACATATCAGCTTATATTTCATCTATTTTCAATATTATCTTCTCATTTTTCACTGCAACTATAGGCATTCAGATGAAATTGGCATTCATGTTCATTAAACTTTATCTGCTCTTGGTGATTATCAAAATCTGACATAATATTTTTTATGACTTCACAATCTCTCTGAGGAAATGATTATGATGCCACAACTAGAGGGTTTTAATTCCAGGTGTACATGGGCAGCTAGAATAGATTAGTCCTTCAGGACAGATTCCTGTAGTTCTGTGTGCAATTATGATAAAAACAGTGAGACAAAAAAAAATATATATATATATATACTCTAAATTTTACTGCATGTAAACAATTACTACATATTGTTTAAAAGTTCCCTCTGATGTTTCAGTTGCTCTTTACTGCATGTATTTTTAGCAGAAGAATTGATGAAGAACCTATTTTTTGTGTCAGACAGAACATTTTGGATTATAGATTTTGTAGATACTCAACTTCATTAACAAAAAAAAAACTTTAACTGAATTATGAGTTTGAATGCTAAACTAACCAATAATTGCATATCCAATGTAGTCTTTTTTGGTTTTTATATCAGAAAAGCACATAGTATGAATACAATTATCTATTATTTCTATATACATTTGTGATCTGCATCAAGATCAAAGTTTGGTGTTGCACAGTGCATGCCAGTTCTACAACGCTGGTTCAACAAGTTTCTCAAACTACGTTACAGCAACAGCTTTATGTCAACCACAATTACGGTCAGCATAAACCCGTCCAGTGAAAAGTTTGTTTTTCATTGGGGGGGGGACTCTGCTCCTCCGCACCCCCATAATTTAAGATTATCAACTCCATGTCAGAGTTCATTTGGGAAAGGGTGCCAGGATCTCACAGGTACATTACAGCAGCAACATTGAATTGTGGCTGTTATATTGTTCACTGTCAAAATGTCACTGTATGATTGGCATACCTACATGCCATGCTGTGCCATGTAACACTAGGCCAAAGCAACTGGTGACTGGAAACAAAAACTCTAATGCACTGAGATATCACTTTTGTGGCATGTCCCAATAATTAGGACCTCAATGTGTGGTGGTCTAATATGAAGATCTAGCATGACAAAGCATATCATAATACTACTGTTGTGATGTCCTCAGTCACAGCTATTTGTAATGCTCTGTGCCATTTGTCACTGTTTTTAAATGTTATGAATATGCATCATTGTCTGCAGAGTTGCTAAAGAGTCAGCAAGTGACATTGTACAGGAACAGTGCTGCATGTGTGTGTTCATCTTCAAGTCCTTTAGCCTGCTGGCTATAGCAGTTAACAGGAAAATTGTAAAAAGACAGGTATGTGCAAAGTGATGATCTTGACTATTCTCAATGCTTCTTCACTCAGGAAACTGACTGACTTCACTAGATATGAAAGAACAAGACTCTGGGCACCACAGTATGTCACAACTGTATGTTGCAACATTTAAACCTACTGTATTCTTATAGAAACATAGACTTTCATGGCAGATAAGGACCGCTTGGCCCACCCAGTCTGCCCATTTCCCTACCTAATGGATAAGCTGCAGATCCTAGTTAACCAGCAGCCTACTTCTTTCTACCCCCATCCCCTAGAATTGCCTTATGACTGTCCCATGCATGCTTGAATTCAACAACTGTTTTTGACTCCACAACCTCCTCTGGAAGGCCATTCCATGCATCCACAACCCTCTCTGTGAAAAAAAAATACTTCCTTACATTACCTCTAAGCTGCCCCCCTCTATCTTCAAATTGTGCCCCCTTGTTCTCGCACACCTCTTTTTTGGAAAGATGCTACCCTCTTGGACTTTTTTGATTCCCTTGAGGTACTTGAAAGTTTCTATCATGTCCCCCCTCTCCCTCCTTTCCTTGAGGCCATACATAGTAAGCTCCTTTAGTCTCTCTTTATATGTCTTCTGGTGCAAACCCTGCACCGTTTTAGTTACCATCCTCTGGACAGCTTCCATCCTGTCTATGTCCTTGTGGAGATTGCATCTCCAGAACTGCATGCAGTACTCCAGATGGGGTCTCACCAGCTGTCTGTACAGAGGGATAACAACTTCCTGTTTTCTACTGGTGATGCCTCTCCTTATGCATCCCAGTATCCCCCCCAGCCCTTCTTACTGCCCTCTCACATTGCTTGTCCACCTTTAAGTCATCTGATATGACTACCCCCAGGTCCCTTTCCATTTTTGTTGTTGTTAGTATCTCACCCCCCCCATTGTGTACTCTTCCCCTGGGTTTTTGTTTCCCAGGTACATTACCTTGCACTTTTTAGCAGTGAATCTAAGCTGCCATACATATGACCATTCCTCTAACCTTGCCAAGTCCCTTCTCATCCTTTCCACCCCACCTTGTGCATCAACTCTGTTGCAGATCTTTGTGTCATCTGCAAAGAGACATACTTTTCCTTCCAGTCCCTCTACAATGTCGCTTATAAAGACATTGAAGAGGACTGGTCCTAATACTGAACCCTGTTATACTGCACTAGTAACCCCCCTTTCTTCAGAGTGGACTCCATTTACTATTACCCTCTGTGTCCTATTCTCCAGCCAATTCTTTATCCAGGCTATCATCTTGGGACCCACTCCCAGGCTGGCTAACTTGTATATTAATCTTTTGTGTGGGACTGTGTCAAATGCCTTGCTAAAGTCTAGGTAGGCCATGTCCACAGCCCCTTCCTGATCTACTACTTTGGGCACCCAGTCAAAGAAATCTATTAGATTCATCTGGCATGACCTTCTTGCTGTGAATCCATGCTGCCTTGGTTCCTGTGCCCTTCTGGTCTCTAGGTACTTAACAATTCTTTCCTTCAGAAGTGATTCCATCATTTTCCCTATCTGTCTGTAGTTTCCTGATTCTGCCCTGCTCCCACTTTTGTGAAGGGGAATCAGATCTGCCCTCCTCCAGTCCTCAGGTACCACCCCATTCTTCCATGATTTGTTAAAGAGGGTAGTCGGTGGTGTCACTAGTTCTACCCTTAGTTCCCTTAGAATTATGGGATGAATCCCATCAGGCCCCATTGCTTTGTCCACCTTCAGTTTTAAGAGTTCTTTCAGAACCCTTTCTTCTGTAAATGGGCTGGTATCAACTTCTATATCCAGAGTGTTTCTATTGTTTGTTTTAGGTACCTCCCCCTCTTCATTTGTAAATACTGAGCAAAAATATTGGTTTAGTATCTCTGCCTTTTCACAGTCACCCTCTGCCCACCCCTCCCCTTTATTAAGCCTCACTATCCCTCCCTTGGTCTTCCTTTGCTCCCTGATGTATCTAAAAAAGGTTTTATCCCCCTTCTTAACTGAGATGACTATCTTTTCCTCGGTTTGGCCTTTGCTGTTCTGACTGCCTTCCCAGCTCCCTTTTGCTTTAAATGATACAATTCTCTGTTCTTCTCCTTCTGTGATTCCTTGTACTTCCTGAATGCTTTATTTTTCTTTTGAACCTTCACTGCCACCTCCTTTGAGAACCATAGTGGTTTCTTACATCATTTTGTTTTTTTTTATTTGCTTCACACAAAGGCTTGTCACCTCTGTGATGGCAGTTTTTATTATTCCCCATTGTTCTTCCACCCTTTTTTCCTGCCCATTTGCTAGAGCATTCCTTAGGAACTCACCCATTTTGGCAAAGTCAGTCCTTCTGAAGTCCAATACTTTTGCCTTTGTATTGCTTAAGTCTATTGCTGTGTTTATTGTGAACCATACTGTTCGATGGTCACTAGTTCCCAGATGGCTACCCACTTCTACATCTGTGATGCTCTCTCCATCTCCATTTGAGAGAACCAGGTCTAAGATTGCTCCCTCTCGAGTGGGTTCCAATACTAGTTGTCTAAGTCATGCCCCCTGTAGGGCATCTAGAATAACCCCACTCTTAGAAGTGGCTGCTGCAACTGCACTCCAGTTAATATCTGGTATATTCAGATCACCCATCAGCAATATCTCCCCTTTTTCTGCCATTCTAAGTATACTTACTATCATTTCCTTGTCCATTTCCTCCCCCTGAGGGTGGTCTGTATATAACCCCTCTGTGGAGTGTGATGCCATTGCCTGTCTCCAAATTGAACCACAGTGCTTCATCTCCTCCCTGTTTACCCTTGTGTTCTATTGCTTTGATTCCTTCCCTTATGTAGAGAGCTACTTCTCTTCCTCTTTTACACTTCCTGTCCCTCCTGTAGATAGTGTATCCTGGTATGTTTACAACCCAGACATGGTTCTGTGTGTACCATGTTTCTGTGACTGCCATGATATCCAGATGTTCCTCCTCCATCAAGGTCACTAATTCAGGAAGCTTGTTACCCAGACTACTGGCATTGGTACTCATTGCTTTCCAATTTTTGATGGCTTTACCTTCTGTAGCAGCATCCCCCACTGACCTTTCTACCATGGTCTTTTTCTCATTTAGTACCCTGTTTTGTAGGGGGAGGCTGGGATTTTCCTACTGCTTATCAGTCCCCCTTGACTAGTTTAAAAGCTTGCCAATGAAGCATTTAAATCGATTGCCCAAAAGACTTGTTCCCTTCCTGGACAGATGCAGATCATCCTGCCAGTATAGGCTGGTGCCATCCAGGTGGAACCCCAGTCCCCAGTAAAGCCAAACCCCTGTGCTCCACATCATTTTTTCAACCATTCATTAAACTGCATGGTGCAAAGTGCCCTTGCCTTACCCATGCCACTGACAGGCAGCACCTCTGAGAAGGATACTGTGTGTGCTACTTGTCTGAGACCGCTCCCCAACTCTACAAAGTCCTTCTTCACTGCTCTAATCTCATGATGAGCCAAGTCATTTGTCCCTAGCACATAGTATATAGTACATTAAACTGTAAATAAATTATTCATATCATAGATTCTATCATCAATAGATGGGAAAATGTGTACTGTACACAAATAAATCATGGGCAGCTATAATGACTTGGTATATTTTTACATATTCAAGTAGATGATGGATATGAGTGATATAAAAATAATGAGCTCATAAGTGGACACTTTCATAATTTACTTAAGGCTCTGACACATGCAATTTATTTAAACTATTGTCCTCAGTAGCTGGCTAAGTATTTCTGAATGTTGAGACAATGTATACAGTAATGCATATTATATTTAAAGAGCACTAATCATGCTCACTAAAAAATGCCCATCCCACAAAAAATTTTAGGAGCCATACCTCCCTGTAATACATTTAGCATAGCAAAGAAGCTCTAGGCTTTAAAAGTGGAAAGTGATCTATCTGGGCTGTCTGGAGCTAACAGGCTAATCCCTTCCACTTCCAAATGAAAAGGCATGCCCTTGCACTCTAGACATTTTATGATTTTTAAGTTGGAGAGCACTATAGTGCTCAGAGAGGGATATAAGGTCACTTTTTTACTTATATTTGTGTATATCTTAGAGGGACATTTGTTGACAATTATGGCCACTGCTCAACTAATAAAAGTCTTGTTAGCCGAGTAGTTTTTTTTTTATTCTTAAAAAATGTGAAAGAATGTGAACAAACAGCACCCTCATTTTCTTCTGTGAGGGGACTATAGCACTCTCCCGACTTAAAAAAACAAGGATCTGGAATGCTACAATTCCCTGGCGGTGGAATTGTCCACAGAACTTGCATCTCACTGCAGAATACAGTGTATATGGGGTGGCAGATATAGGCATTCTTCACAAGGTAGAGGGCACAGGAAAACCTGGGGATTTTTAAGCTGATTAGCCTGACCTCTGTTGTGGAAAAGTTGCTTGTGACTGTCATGAAGGAGCAAATGGTAGAAGTCCTTGAAACAAATGGCCTACAGGATAAAAGGCAACACAGCTTCATTAAATGAAGGTTGCATGAGATAAACTTCATTGATGCCTTTGACTCAGTGCTACATGCAGTGGCCAAAGACCAAGCTCTGGAAATCTTATACCTGGACTACAGCAAGGCCTTTGACTCTGTGCCACACAAGAGGCATAGTAAGAAGCTGAGGGACCTGGCAATGAGGGAGTGCTTATCCAGTTGGATAATCATCTGGTTGGGGGGAGGACTGAGAGGGTGGCTGTGAAAGAAACTCAATCAGGAATCACAGAGGAGATGAACAGATGCCACAGGGTTCAGCCCTTGAAGTGGTATTCTTCATTATGTTTATCTGCAACATAGGAGAATGAATACAGGGAAAGATTTGCTTATTCAAAGATGATACAAAGATATGTGGCAGGAAATATATGCAAGAGGATATAAGGGAATGAGAAGGTACCTAGAGACTGTATAAATGATTCAAGCTCTAGCAACTCCAGTTCAGTGTGACAAAATGCATGGTTAGGCATATTGAGAAATAGGACTCCAAAATGGAATATTGAACATGATGCATCAGTGTGGGTCCAAAAAAATGGATGACTGGACCTTGGGGTAATCACAAGTGGCAAACTCATGACATCAGACTGATACCATAAGTCATATGCTAAGGCCAACAGAATGCTTGACTGCATAGGCAGGGGCTTCACAAGTAGGAGGCAGGCAGTAAACATTTCTCTCTACATATTCATGGTAAGGCCACTTCTGGGCCAATGTGTGCAATTTTTGAGTCATCATCTTAAGAAAGACAGAGACCACCTGGAACCAGCAAAGAATATGGCTAAAAAATTATTCATTGCATGCAGTGATGGTCCTAGGATGACAGGTTGAGCAAGCTGAGCATGTAGTTGTTTGAGTGCAGAAGGGAAGGGTGAGATATGACGGAACCATGTAAGTGCCTCAAGGGAATCAGCAGGTTGGACTGTCACAAACTATTCAAATACATGAAAGGGGCCTGAATTAGGGACCATAAATATAAATGGGCAGGTGTAGGATCAGAAGAGATGACAGACAATAGTTCTTTGTGAAGAGGGTGGTGAAGAGTGAACTAGTTTGGAAAAGGGAGATGTCATGGTAGAGACAGTGATGGGATTTTTGGTGAGGTGTGACACGCATAAGGGGCTGATAGTAGTTGGAACAAAGGAGTTGAAAAGGGGTTAACCTATGAAACAGACTAAGTTGTTTATGTGGCACTCAGGGTAAGCCCACCCAGACATAGGCTGGAGTGGCAGTAGGATCAGAGCAGACTATCTGAACCTATCATTGTCTGTGTTTCTATGTAATGCTACATAACCCGCTGCTCTTGGTGATTCTTCATTAAAATGTACAGGCTTTCCATAGTACCTGATTTCTTTCCCCAACTTGATTGACCTGAAGCCCTCCTACTGAAGACAATGCTGCCACAGAAGTCTAGGAGCTATGCTGCAGTGATTAGGGTTGAAATGCAGCAAAGAACTATGTGGCCCTGCTTAGAAGTTAAGAAACATCAAGAGTGTGGGTGGATGCCTTTTAATAAGGGAGTAGAAAAGATCAACTTTCCAGCTTCAGTCCAACTATGACTGATATCTCTCTTAAATGCTGGAGTTTAAAATTGACTTTGCTGTGCCACATGCCTTACCAGTGAGCCGCTGATAGGGAGGGGGCTCATTGGGAGGGCCAATAATATCAGAGTAGGCATTATGTCCCATAGCTACACCATTCCTACCCCTGATGTTATGAGCCTTATAGTTACTACAAGCAAATATGCCGTGCTATACTTGAGGAAAAACAGAGGTAGGACATATAAACTTTTTTGGCCTCTTTTTGTTGCTGTTGAGATGGAAAAGAATGCAGGGTTCATAATAAACAAGAGGCTAAAGTAGAAAAAGCATTGCCCACTATCAAATGGTCCTGCAGAACACTGGAGAGCATCAAAAGGAGGGTTGCCAGTAGAGCAGGGGAAGTAAAGAAGTAATTCTGCCACTTTACAAGGCCTGTGTCAGGTCCTGCTTGGACTACTGCCAGCATTTTTTGTCTCCTAAATACAAATGGACATTGAGGCAGTAGACAGTGTTTAACAAATGGACAGAAAAATGATCAGTAGAATGGAGAGCAAAAGCTGTGAGGAGAGGTTGTAAGCTCTTAACATGTTTACCCTGGTGAAAAGGAGGCTGAGAGGGGATATGATGTCAGTCTTTGTTATACTGAAGGGTATCAACAAGATCAAATAGTCAAGTGTATTTGATCTGGTGTCTTGCACCAGGGTGCAAGATCAAGCCCTGAAGCTCAAGGGTGACAAATTCAGGAATAACATTAGGAGACACTTCTTCTGGAGGGTGAAAACCCAATAAAAGTCTATGGAGACAGTGGACATGAAGACAGTTACGCCTTTATAGTAAGCCTGAACAATGTTCTGCATACCAAGGGAATCCATGGGTAGCATGTGTACTAGATCTTGTAGGCAAGCCATATAAGTCGGTGCATGTTTGCAAAGCGTATTTAGTTTTCCCTGCTTATGAAGCAGTGGAAGTGTACATGATGGACCTAGAGTACATTTGACCTTAAATTATTATTAATGTGTTCTTATGTAAGCACCTGTATGTTATTTCAAATGTGTTCATTTGTTTACTTTAAACTGATCAAACTAGATTCTCTTTAATAAGGCTAGTGTATTTTAAATGGAAACATAGGTGCAAACCAAGCTGTGATAGTCTTATAGAATAGTATGATGGCAGACAGCCTTACAGTGTAGAAAAGCAGGCAACTTAAACCTGCAAATTAGAAAATAAAAATAGTTTTAGAGCACCATTTTTTATTTGACAAACCAAAATTAAGTTTCAGGTTTATTCAGAAAAGTATGTGTAAAAACAGTTTATCACATACAAAAGTTATTTAAAAATAATGCAAAATTGAATTCTTCTTTGCATAAACAAATACAGAATTGTATAAACAACAATTCCTCTACCGTAGATGAGAAGACGAACATAATGTACAAAAGTAGCAGAAGCAAAAATGTGTTGGTTTACTTCACAGAATCACATCCATTCAAGTATTTTTTGTCAATATTCCTTACTTAGGGAAGCATATATATTTCTCCAAATTGGAAGCAGTCATTTGTTTCTTATAGATTTTAAAATAGTACAATCAAATATTAAATGTTCAGTGGGTAACACAACTAGTGTGTCACATCTACAGTATGGACTTATCAGCTCATAAGATGGGATTCTGCCTCCCAAGTTATTGCCAACGAAAGGCCAAGATTAAATTTACAAAAGACACTTCTATGTATTTCTTTCTCATAGTAAACTACACATTTTTTCATCTATACCATGAGATTCTGAGCTTCAACATTTGAATATGCAAAATTTGGAAGTGTAGCAAATTTAGATTGAATGAAGTTATCTTTAATGGACTGTACTGCGACAGAGACATATGTAGCAATATCACCCACAACATATGGGTCCCATATTTCAGGAAGGCCAACCCTTTTTAAAATTTTATTCAAGTTTTGGAAGAATGGTGAACTGGACTTATTGTTACAACTTTCCTTCCAACACATAAAGAAGGATCTTTCTTAAAAGTGATTGGCCATCTTCCCCCAAAACTTGACTGCCTTAATCTGAGCAAGAAGAGTTATTGATTTCAAGTTAAATTCACTCCTAAGTAATGCAGTTGAAAATTCAATGGCAGATGTAAAATTTGTTTGAAAAAGCCATATTGTACTGAATCAAGTTCTTTAATTTAGTTACTAAAAGTCCAGCTTTCAGATCCATATAGCAGCATATTATTTACTCATATGCCTGCTTTAGTGCCTTGTATGGATTTCCATCGAAGTGTTCACTGAAGCATATAAAACCTCTTGAGGTTTATAAACCATTACTTTTTTTCTTTTGTAATATGATCTTTCCATGTCAATGAAGTATCAAAATTTAACCCCAGAGATTTATAACAATGAACAATTTTGGAAAATAAATAATATTTAGGCCGTATAGAATCTGAAGCAGGCTTCTTACCAAAACTACATACTTCAGATTTTTCTGAATTGAGCTGAAATCCAAGTCTTCTAAGTGTGTCAGAATATAGCATAGAGCTCCTTTTAGGCCTAATGGAGTCTGAGAACACAACAACAAATCATTTGCATACATTAGCATATCACCATATACATTATATTAGGAGGAAAGGTGTCAATGGCATCTAAAGCTAACCGTATAGTCTCACATCTACTGCAAACAACAATGTAAGTCACACACTGCAGAACTGTGCAATGCTGAAGTGTTGTTTGGCCGGGGCTAACCCAATAGCACAGTGGTAAAACAATAGCCTGGTGCAAACTGGTTAGCCCGGGGCAAACATGAGCTATATTCAAAGCTCCCATGCAGATGAGCCTAATTAGGTAATCTGTAGGCAAACAGGCACATTTGCATCTCATTATCTGCTGCTTAGCATACCTTGCCATGCAGTTTGCTGAGTGCTATGGCATGGACCACACAACTCCACCTTTTGGTCGGAATGTAAGTACAGGCTGGACGCTGCAGGCCAAGGCATGCCCACAGCATCCCCTGTTAGTCAGAATGGAAGCGCAGGCTGGAAACGTAAGGAACTGTGTGCTGGCAGGCACAAACAGAGCAGACAACCTGCCCATGCATCACTGCAAGCAGTACAACACAAGGTACATATATAGTGAGAGAGAGGAAGACAGTGATAACTATGTGATACATAGCTATATATATATTAGAGGCAAAAAACTCAGTTTAATGCATTCGTTAGGGTTGTTCCACATTGACAAAAGTGAGGAAATTCGGTGTTAGGGTTGAAACCCCCCCTTGGACCCCCCCGCCTACCCCCGCAACTGGCATTGGGGTGCACATTGAGGTCATCAGCCCTAACTCACCCCATCACATGTGTAAAGCAGCAGAAGTATAGGAGAATGGGGTGAGAGTTAGGACCGACGACCCCAATGCGCACCCCAATGCTGGTTGGGGGTGGGCGGGGATCCAAGGGGGTTTTCAACCCTAACACTGAATTTCCTCACTTTTGTTGCCGTGGAACAACCCTAACTAATGCATTAAACTGAGTTTCTTGCCTCTTAATTTCCCTTCGTTTTGAGAATGATAACGAGAAATAGTGAGTGTAATGCAGCGGCGGGAGCGCGCTCCTGCCATGTAATGCGGTGGTGGGCCCCGCACTCCCGCCACATGATGTCTTGTGGCATAGTAACAGGAACAGTAACGCAAACTAAAGTGCTTACAGTGGCGCACATGGTAACACAAGCGCGAATGAGAACAGAAAGTGTAACGCACATGGTGGCTTAGATGGGAATGGTGTGCCACGTTATGTGTTGTCACATAGTAACATGGTGCCTGCAAACAGAAATGTCAATGGGCATGGTGATGCAAAGTGAAACAGAAAGAGTAACAGTACTGTAGACACAAATGGCAAAAAATAACAGAAACACAAGCGCAAATGAAAACTCAAAGGATAACGCACATGGTGGCATAGACGTCAATGGTAAGTGAAATGGGTATGGAACCACAAGTGGAAAGGGCAACGGTAACAGTAATGTAAGTGCACAGGCTGGTTTTCCCCAGAAGCTGCATAGAGAAAGACAGTGAGCACAAATAATGTATGCATAATAATGGGTATCGGAGCAGAAAATGAGGACTTGGAATACTAAATAGGTTATCTCTCAGGAACCGTATGACGTAGGAAAAAAATTTAAAAGTCATATGATTTATGACTTTCCTGGCCCATAAGAGGGCTAAGTATTTTTCTGACGAAAAGTCCGTATCTCGCACCGTTTCCGATATATGGGCCCTGAAATGCACGGCGAATGCCGTGATGTTATCCTATGGGAAAAAAGAGAAGTTCAGAGTGCCATAACTTTGCCTCCCTGTAATATTTTTTCACCAAACCACTGAAAGGCACATCTGTGGGCTGTTTGCTGTCTTCCCTTCAAATTTCAGGAAAAAAGACCAAACCATTATTTTGCAGCAGAGTGCCAAAGGATTCCTGTAATGCGTCGGGCACCATAATGTTATCCTATGGGAAAAAATGTCCACTTTGGAGTGCCGTAACTTTGCCACCGTGTAATATTTTTTCAACACAACACTAAAAGGCACATCTGTGAGATGTCGGCTGTGTTCCCTTCAAATAACAGCCCCAAACTCCAAACCGTTCTTTTGCAGCGGGGTGCCAAAGAATTGCTGTCATTTCCCCACAGCCTAGAAAAGTACTGTCGCAATTTGTGAAAGCTTTCACAAAAATTTGCAACACTTTCATGAGCACGAAAGTAGTTTGCAAAAGTACTTTTTCCATAAATTTGAAAAACATATTTCTGGGGTGTTTTACCCCAAAATAAAGACATGGCTAGCATCCTCAGGCTCCGACTAGGTGAACACAAAAAGAATTAGGTTGCTAGAGGGTCCCAAATTTAAATGGCAAGCATTTTTCTGATCACTAACTGAAAACAAGATGGCAGATTTGCAAAAGTAAGAGGACCATTTGCGAAAGTAAAAATGCATTTGCGACACTGTCGAACGCTTTGTTAACTTTCCCTTTGACTTATAATGGGAAATTGTTTTTTGAATAACTTTTGAACTGTTTAATATTTTTTCATGAAATCTTTGAAAGGCACATTGAGGACCCTGGCCACACGTTCCCTGAAGATTTCAGGCCGGTCGCACAAACCGTGCGACCTGTAGGCGCGACTGTAGAATTCCAGAAAAAGCATAAATGCACACGCAGATAATGCTTAATAACTCCACAGCCATGTATCCAAATGGTACAAAACTTGGCAAATCCCAAGGCGTATGGTTCTTGATTGTGTATTCTGAATTTCAGACAAATCCATCAAATGGTTGCAAAGTTATTAAGGTGCAACATTTTGGGTTTAACATGTAAATGGCTCCTCAACCCTAACTATGGTAGCACTACCGTGTATATTCATATATATATATATATATATATCTATATATCTATATATATATATATATATATACACACACACACACACACATATATATATATATATAGTAGATGTTTGGGTTGAAACACCCTTGCACCCCAGCTGGAATCGGGGTGTGCATTGGGGTCATCGACCCCTAAGTGTCACCCCATCACATGTGGAAAGAAGCTGAGGAATAGGAGAATGGGGTGACAGTTAGGACCAATGACCCCAATGCACTCCCGATTCCAGTTGGGGGGGTGGGCTGGAGGGGATCCAATGGGGGTTTCAACCCTAACATCGAATTTCCTCGCTTTTGTGGCTGTGGAACAACCCTAACTGATGCATTAAATGGAGTTTTTTGCCTCTAATTTCCCTTCTTTTTGAGAATGATAATGAGAAATAGTGAATGTAATGCAGCAACCGGAGTGCGGGGGTGATGTCTTGTCACATTGTAACATTGTGCCCACAAACACAAATCGTAATGTGCATGGTGACGTAAAGCGAAACAGAAAGAGGAACAGTACTGTAGACAGAAATGTTAAAAACAACGGAAACGCAACCACAAATGAAAACACAAACGGTAACGCACATGGTGGCATAAACATGAACAGTAAGTGAAACGGGTACGAAACCACAAGCAGAAACAGTAATGGTAAGAGTAATGTAAGCACACAGGCTGGTTTCCCCCAAAAGCTATATAGAGAAAGACAGTGAGTAGAAAGAATGTATGCAAAATAATGACTCTCGGAACACAAAAATCAGCAGTTGTGATAGTAAATTGCTTGTATCTCAGTAACCGTACGACATAGAAAAAAAATGTAAAAGTCATATGTATTATCACTTTCCTGGCTAGTTATATATGTAGCCCCTATCATTTTTTGACAAAAACTCCGTGTCTCACACCGTTTTCGAGATTCGGGCCCTCAAAGGCGTGGTGAATGCTGTAATGTTATCTTATGGAAAAAAAAACTGAAGTTCGGACTCACATAACTTTTGAACAGTTTAATATTTTTTCATAAAATCTTCAAAAGGCACATCGGGGACCTGGCCGCACGTTCCCTGAAGATTTCAGGCCAGTCGCACAAACTGTGCGACCTGTAGACTCGACTGTAGAATTCCAGAAAAAGCATAAATGCACGCGCAGATCACGCTTAATAACTCTGCAGCTGTGTATCTGACCGGTACAACACTTGGCACATCCCAAGGCGGATGAGTCTTGATCATGTATTCCAAATTTCAAGTAAATTCGTCAAACGGTTGCAAAGTTATTTAGGTGCAAAATTTTGGGTTTAACATGTAAATGGCTCCTCAACCTAACTATGGTAGCACTACCGTGCTACCATTATATATATATATATATATATATATATATATATATATATATGATACACACACATACACACACACCCATATATATAGCTATTTATTATATATATATATAGATAGAGATATATATATATATATATATAGATATATATATATATACATATATATACAAAATAGGGTGAGTGGTAAATGAGTGAGATAAAACAGTGTATCATCCACTGCAGTGTGATACTTTTACCCTCTGCTCTACTGTGATGATATGAAATATTTACACACACAGGTCACAAAAGGTCACTGATATCATCACCCTAGGCAGCTTTCCCCTCAGCGTGAAAGAAACACCTGTGCTCTTACCATAGACACAAATGCAGAACTACCTGAGAGGTCTCACTGCTGCCTACAGCTAACTCAGTAAGCACTACAAAACACACCTATCCCCCCCCACTTCCAGCTCATTACTGTGATGCTCTCAACTTGATGCAGCCAGAATTCCAAACAGCACAGCTTCACAGAACAGTCTAAACTACTGCCTGCAGCTAACTCAACTACCATTGAAACACACTCTCACTTGTTCCTCAGACTCTGATTCTCACCCAATTACTGTGACAATTTCAACTTCACTGCAGCCAGAATCCTAAAGAGCACAATTTCACAGAACACTCTGCACTCTGCCTGCAGCTAACTTAATTACCACTGAAAACAGTATCAGCTGTTCTGACACTCTGCCTCTCAGTTCATTACAATTACTGTGATGCATTTAACTTCACTGCAGCCAGACTGCTAAACAATACAGCTTCACAAAAGTATGTTTCTCATTCCTATCTAAAATGAACTCATTTAGCATTGCAAAACACACTCATGTGTATCTTAAAGTTTATAACACTGCCAGCCCATTCAGAAAAGCTCACACACAGAATGAGCAAACACATTAACAGGAACAGAACACAAGACAGCATAACAAAACTTCTGAAACTCTTGACCCTATTGTATATATTGAATACATGATGGGCATATCGTGTGCTATGGCAAATATTGTCACTCCTGCATCGTGAGCTCAGATATCTCACTCGTGCCTTTGGCACTCATGAGATATCCAGAGCTCACTCTGCAGGAGTGACAATATTTGCCATAGCACACTCATGCCCATCATGTAACCCCCATATATATCTATGTATATGTATATATATATATATATATATATATATATATATACACATATACATGATGGGGTGACTGATAAATTAGTGAGATAAAACAGTATATCATCCACTGCAGTGTGATATATATTTTTACCCTCTGCTCTATTATGATGATATCAGCCATTTACACACACAGGTTACAGAAAGGTCACTAATATCATCACTCTAGGCAGCTTTCCCTTCAGCATACAAAAAAAACGTGTGCTGTTACCATAGACACAAATGCAGAACTACATGAGAGGTCTCACTGCTGCCTGCAGCTAACTAAGTTAGCATTACAAAACACTCTCACCTATTCCCCACACTCTAACTTCCAGCTCATTACTGTAATACTCTGCTTGACTGCAGCCAGAATTCTAAAGAGCACAGCTTCACAGAACAATCTGTTCTTCACTGATGCCTGCAGCTAACTCAATTACCACTGAAAAACACTCTCAGCTGTTCCTCACACTCTG
Organism: Neoceratodus forsteri; assembly: GCA_016271365.2. Lineage (NCBI taxonomy): Eukaryota > Metazoa > Chordata > Ceratodontiformes > Ceratodontidae > Neoceratodus > Neoceratodus forsteri. The sequence continues at coordinate 162,943,088 of JADMNL010000023.1, read as the reverse complement.
ACTCTCAGTCCATTACCATTACTGTGATACTCTCAGCTTGACTGCAGCCAGACTGCTAAAGAATACAGCTTCACAAAATAGTCTGTTTCTCACTCCTACCTAAAACTAACTCATTTATCATTGCAAAATACACTCATCTGTTTCCCAGAGTTTGTAACACTGCCAGCCCATTCAGAAAAACTCACACACTGAATGAACATATGCATAAACAGGAAGAGAGCACAAGACAACATAACAATACTTCTAAAACTCCTAGCCCTATTCTATAAATTGAATACATGATGTGCAGATCATGTGCTATGGCAAATATTGTCACTCCTGCATCATGAGCTCTGAATATCTCACTCGTGCCTTTGGCACTCATGAGATATTCCAAGCTCACTCTGTAGGAGTGACAATATTTGCCATGTCACATTCATGCCGATCATGTATCCATATATATATATATATATATATATATATATATATATATATATATATATATATATATATACACACACACACATGTCCTGTGGCCATATCTGCCCTTGTAGATGCCCCCCAACAACACAGGCACCCCATGGCTGGTGTGGGTGGAAACAGTGGGGGGACCCAAGAATGCATGAGACAGGTATAAGGCATGCTTGGTGGGGGTGGGAGGACATAGACTATAGGTCAAGTAGGGCTTGCAGAATATCCATTCAATAGGGAACTGTGCAGACTGGCTGGGACAGGCAGTCCTCTCTGCCGACATGGTCCCTGTTTTCATGTGTGCCTGTTGTACACCCTAGTAGTCTAATGGTCCCCCTGCTCCACCCCCCAAAACATGATCCCCAACCTCTAGTAGTCACTAAAATGTGTTTTATCCATGGTGGTGTAGCGGTCCTCACACACCCCCAACACGATCCCTGTCCTCCGGTTGCCATGAGAAAGAGGAAATGTCATTGGTAGTGAAGTGGTCCCCCCATAGCATGATCCCTGACCCCCATAGCTACAGTAATTTAAGAGTTTACCAGGTAGTCTAGTGGTCCACTCACCCCCCAACATGGTCCCTGACCCCTGTAGCTATGGTAATTTAAGATTTTACCTGGTAGCCTAGTGGTTCCCCCCAACATGATCCCCTTCCTCCGGTAGCCATGAGAAAGAGAAAATTCCATTGGTGGTGTAGTGGTCCCCTCCACCTGGCAGTGTGCCTCCTGTTGTGCTTGAATACATCTATGGGAGCCAGCAACCAGCTCAACCCTCCTCTCACCACCATAGCCGGCCGTCGACTGTGGTATGCATGAGCGCTACTGAAATGAATCATATGCATTAACAGTTACTAATTAAATTTTTTAAATGATATGCCAACACATAAAAAATGGAAATCCAATATTTAAGATCCTGTTATCATGGAAATTATCTGTTGTAGCCAGTGTTACCAAACCACCTTTAGCCCTACAAAACATATTATTTTTGTTTTGCCTCATACGAACAACATGAACATCCTTCAATAACAACTTTGTTTTCAAAGAACCATGTTTCCTGAAGGTGGATAATATCAAAAACAGTTATCAATTTTATTCACCCAAGTCTTCTACTTTTGATGCTAGGTTGGACACATTCCAACTATTGAAACATATGTTTGTATTGAAACACTGATGCAGTCAGTCAGAATCTAAATCAATAGCTGTGCTGGAATACTGTTCATCCTCTAAGCTACATGAAATTGCTGATGAATCACTATAATGTTTTCAGTCCTTCATGAAGGAATCTTTCAAAATAACTTCACTATTCTAACATCCTTTTGCTTCCATCTCCTTATGTATTTGGTGTTTAGCCTAAAGTAATTGTCATGCTCTTCCATCATTGAATTGATGGTTTCTACTGGCTTAACAAATTCTGTTATACAAGTTTGATATTTGTCAATAGTATATGATTTCTTCACCAATTTCTCTTTTCCCTGATTTACCATCGTGTTGTTTCTTTTGTACCCTTGATTCTATCTCCTTACTCTTCATCTGCAAATTAACATCTTTCATAATAGTTCTATCCAAAACTATTCCAAACACTTTAAAACTAGCTTGCTCCTCTATCAGAAATCTCCTTATTAATGAGTTAAGTGTAAGACAGATAGTCCAGTTTATGTCCCCAGTCTTGTATCTATACCCTCTCTCATCTTGTTTTTCTCTCTCTTTCTTTCTGCAAATTTGTGCTCCTGTGCAAATAGAATCCCTCTATTAAAATCATTATCATCTTCAGCATATGCTACCTTGTTTGTTTGTCCTTGCTTACTATGTGCAGTTACTTTTCCCAGTACTCCCTTCTACTTAACCTCACTCTTTTTCCCTATAATTCTGTCTTTATTTTAATCAGTAGTTTCATCTGTTCTTCTTTCATGTATATCTCTTTTGTTCCATTCTTTTTCTCTTTCTGTTCTTTGATTTATTAAAATGACAGTCACTCACATTTTTTTCTATTTCCTCTACTTCCTTATCAGCAATACACTCTGCTGTCTCTGAAATAGTTTCCTTTTTCTTTTGTGAACTTTTTTATTCTGATCGTTCTCTTCTAACTTCCTGACATTGTTATTTATTATGTTTGTTTTTGCTTCTAACAAAAAGTATTAATACAGAGACAATCTACCCTTGAAAATCACTGTTCTTTTTAAGTTCATTCTAATTTCATGTAAGTCTACCTGAAGTAATTTGAAGTTTATGTCACGGTTGTTTTCATGTTTATCTGATAAAATAGAGCCATTTATGGTCAGTTTTAATATTTTTGTTTAAAGTAACCTGACACCTTTCAACATTACCATTACTTTGTTCTTTCTGCCAATGATGGGGAATATCTGGTGACCTGGGGGGGGCCGGGTCTAGGCTCAAGATGTTGATTTTCTTTCTCTCCCTTTCTGTACATTGCACAATACACATACAGTAAGATAAAATTCTCAAACTCTACCAAAAAAGACTTATTTACAGGAGGACTTTTTTGGTTTTAATCTGTGTCCTTTCAGGCATAAATTGATGTGTGTATGTATGTGTGTTGGGGAAGGGGGATTTGTATGTAAACATACATTTTTGCCATAATTTGTTTCCTCCCTTTGATTATCTTCAGGATTAATTATCTTAGGCATCATCACCTTTTGCTGGTCATTAACTAATGTTTCAACATACTTTCATTTTCTCGATTTAATACCTCTGTTTTCTATAGCTTAGTTTCAAATGGACAGCTAAGCGAGTTTTCTAATTCTCTAATTACTAACAAAAGAGGATGTTGCATATTTGTTGGACCTAAGCATCCTTCCATTATAGGGGATGGTGTACTTTTTGGTATATGTGAGCCTTGAATTCTCACTATACCTGTTAAACTAATTAGATTAAGCTGAATGCCTAGGGTAACAAAGTACTTAGTTATTTTTCATACAGCTGTTATGGTTAATTTCTTTTAATTTTTTTAGATTTAGATTTAGATTGTTTGTTAAGTACCCCCTTTGGAAGTTTTTTTTTCCTCCTTATCATTGTTTAAAATATCTCTGTTATATGGGAATCAAGAACACTTATACATTGTTTCAGTAAGAGCACAAAAATATTTGAGCTCTTAGTCATGCAAATCTAATACAACCATAATAAATAAAACAAATAATAGTATAACATATAGTTTTCATAAACAATCTCAAAGTGCAGAATTGAGTCTTTATAGACTTTTTAATGGAGTCCAGTTTTTAGAAATCAACCTTAATAAAAACATATAAAATATATTTATCCTGTTTTCTTGCAGCTTTGAAACAGGCAACTGAACATGACTTAAATGAGTGGCAGGCAGCTTGTGGTATACTTAAGCTCTGGCACATTTTCCTTCTTCCCAAGAAATACTGTGCCTTCCCAGAACTCCTAGTCCACGTGAACTGGCAGTCCCCTAAGAAAAGAATAAGTTCCACATAAGAAATGTATCTCTCTTTCTCTCTCTCTCTCTCTATATATATATATATATTTACTGTATATTATGGTAGTACGGTAGTGCTACCATAGTTAGGGTTGAGAAGCCATTTCTATGTTAAACCCCAAAACTTTGCACCTTAATAACTTTGCAACCGCTTGACAGATTTGGCTGAAATTTTGAATACATGATCAAGTACCATAGGCCTTGGCATCTACCAAGTTTTGTACCAGTCAGACACACAGCTGTGGAGTTATTAAGCATGATTTATGCCGCATTTACACTTTTCTGAATTCTACTGTTCAAGGTACAGGTCGCACGGTTTATGCGATCAGCCCGAAATCTTCAGGTAAACATGCGGCCGGGGTCCCTGATGTGCCTTTTGAAGATCTGGTGAAAAAATATTATGCGGTTCAAAAGTTATTCAAAAAACAATTTCCCCTTATAAGTCAAAGGGAAAGTTAACAAAGCATTCGACAGTGTGGCAAATGCATTTTTCCCATTATAAGTCAATGGGAAAAGTTAACAAAAAGTTCAACACTTTCGCAAATGTAATTTTACTTTTGCAAATGGGCCTGTTACTTTCGCAAATTGGCCATTTTGTTTTCAGTTGGTGATTAGAAAAATGCTTGGCATTTAAATTTGGGACCCTCTAGCAACCTAATTCTTTTTGTATTCACCTAGTCAGACCCTGAGGATGCTAGCCATGTCTTTATTTTGGGGTAAAACACCCCAGAAATATGTTTTTCAGATTTCTGGAAAAAGTACTTTCACAAAGTACTTTCGTGCTCATGAAAGTGTCGCAAATGTTTGCGAAAGCTTTCACAAATTGCGACAGTAATTTTCTAGTCTGTGGGAAAATGACAGCAATTCTTTGGCACTGCACTGCAAAAGAACGGTTTGGAGTTTTGGGCTGAAATTTGGAGGAAATGCAGCCAACATCTCACAGATGTGCCTTTCAGTGATGTATTGAAAAAATATTATATGGCAGCAAAGTTACACCACTCCAAAGTTGACGTTTTTTCCCATAGGATAACATTACGACGCCCGACGCATTACAGGAATCCTTTGGCACCCTGCTGCAAAATAATGGTTTGGTCCTTCTTCCTGAAATTTGGAGAGAAGACAGCCAACAGCCCACATATGTGCCTTTCAGTGGTTTGGTGGAAAAATATTACAGGGAGGCAAAGTTATGGTGCTTCGAACTTCTCTTTTTTCCCCATAGGATAACATTACGGTGGTCATCGCGCCTTTCAAGGCCCGTATCTCGGAAACGGTGCGAGATACGGACTTTTCATCAGAAAATTTCTTAGCCCCCTACTGGGGCCTAAGTAGAAAACTAGACAGGACAGTCATAAATCATACGACTTTTAAATTTATTTTCTACGTCATACAGTTCCTGAGATATAACCTATTTAGTATTTCAAGTCCTCATTTTCTGCTCCGATACCCATTATTATGCATACCTTCTTTGTACTCACTGTCTTTCTCTATTCAGCTTTTGGGGAAAACCAGCCTGTGTGCTTACATTACTGTTACCACTGCCCTTTCTGCTTGTGGTTCCATGCCCGTTTCACTTACCGTTGACGTCTATGCCACCACGTGCATCATCCTTTGCGTTTTCATTTGCGCTTGTGTTTCTCTTATTTTTTGCCATTTGTGTCTACCGTACTGTTTCTCTTTCTGTTTCACTTTGCGTCACCATGCCCATTGACATTTCTGTTTGCAGGCACCATGTTACTATGTGACAAGACATCACGTGGCATACCGTTCCCGTCTACGCCACCGTGTTCGTTACCCTATCTGTTCTCATTCACGCTTGCGTTACCTTGTGCGCCACTATTAGCACTTCTGTTTGCATTGCTGTTCCTGTTACTATGCCACAAGACATCATGTGGTGGAAGTGCGGGTCCTTTGGGCCCCGCGCTCCTGCTGCCGCATTACATGCCGGTAGCACGGGGCCCTATGTGCGTTATCCTTTGCGATTTCATTTGCGCTTGCATTTCTGTTATTTTTTGCCATTTGTGTCTACAGTACTGTTTCTCTTTTTGTTTCACTTTGCGTCATCAAGCCCATTGACATTTCCATTTTCAGGCACCATGTTACTATGTGACAACACATCACGTGGCAGACCATTCCCGTCTATGCCACCGTGTGTGTTGCCCTTTCTGTTGTCATTTGCGCTTGCGTTACCATGTGCGCCACAGTTAGCACTTCTGTTTGTCTTGCTCTTCCTGTTACTATACCACAAGACATCATGTGGTGGGAGCACGGGGCCCTTTGGGCCCCGTGCTCCCGCTGCCGCATTACAGTCACTATTTCTCGTTATCATTCTCAAAAAGAAGGGAAATTAGAGGCAAAAAACTCCGTTTATTGCATTAGTTAGGGTTGTTCCACAGCGACAAAAGTGAGGAAATTCGCTGTTAGGGTTGAAAACCCTAACTCCGAATTCACCCCCTCAGCACCACACACACACAGACACACATGCAAGTATGGGGGAGGACCAAGTCAACACAACCAATGACAGACATCCAGCAGCAGGTGACAGAAATAACAAACAATTGTCTAAATGTACTACGAGACATCCCCACCTACCTGACCAGGTACTGCATGCTCAGTGGAGATCAACAGCAAAACTGTGGCCATGTACACCAAACGTACACATCCCTGATTGCAGCTGCACACAATGTACCACACTTAGTAGTTGCATGGCCTTACCTACGATGCCCACACACACCACAACTGGTACTGTGCCGTTAGTCAATATAAATGCTGAAGGTGCATAATGACAGTTGTAGAAAGGTTTAACACTAGTGAGTATACATTAATTAAGAGAAGTACATAAATTAACTACAAGACACTAGCATGCTCAAGATAAAAGTAGTGTTACTTTTAGTATGTGATTTACATAGTAGTACATTTACTGCAATGGTTTACTCAAGATAGAGAGGCTGATGTAAGCGTATGGAAAAGCATTGCCTGTTCAACGCTGTGAAATTGTACTGCCAGTATCAGATGCATTCTTACTGATGAAGGTGTACTGCTGATGTACGTACATAGACCTTCAGTGTGTTTCAATACTAAAGATGCAGTAAGTATTCTTTGTAAGAAACAGTGTAATTGCACGGATCAGGCTAAGCAACTTCTAAATATCATAGCACTACTGAGCCAACAATGACGTACCTGTATCGGAGATGTATATAGGATAGATTTTCCTGTAGGCACTTACTGAGTATGTTGTACCTGATAAAGAAAATCTCATTGCATCTGTGATGACTAACTTATTCAAATAGTAATACATTTACTATTGTTGCAATGAGTGATCTATGGCACTTATGGACACAGTGTAATTTTTTTAACAGTTGTTTCATACTCAGGCTGTATGCCTAGTGTTTGGGTTTGCCACACTTCTGTCACTGATGCTATCAAAGTGATAACTATGTTAATTGTGGTACAACAGGAATCAAGTAGGTATAGTGTAGATATAAACAGAATGTCTTTAGTATTGATTTAACTCACAATGGGGTAAGTGTACTAGGACAGCAGGGTTATTCTCTATCACTGACTCTGTCAGTTATAATCACTAAGGTTTTGATGACTGTAATTATCAAGTTACACTGTTCATCTTCATGAGTTCATAGTCACAGCCATTCTCCAGTAACTAGACAGTGTATGGTGTAACTGGGTGGGACACTGTGTTTAAAAGCTGCTGCAGTGCCTAGCAGAGGAGAGTATCTACTCATAAAGACAATTAAGCAATAAGGCATGACCAACAGTTATGTTAAATGGTCTGTTAATCACCCTGTAGGGGTTTAATGTTGAATGAGGCATGGCGAGTGCCACATGTCACTAGACAGTGATAAACTGACCATTAACATAATACCTGGGAGTAGCTTATTGCTATCATAATAAAATTGTTTTTTAAACAACATTGAGCCATGTTCATCATATGGTTAGGCTCTACATGTATGTTAATAAAAACTAAACATAAGGCTGTTACAATGTTTACAGTCAATTAGAAAGCTGCATTTCTCAAACCCTTGTTATAATCAGAGATATACCTGTACAACTCTTTGGTTTTGCTGAACTCTGTTGCTCAGGTGGCCCACCACGTGTGGTGTGGTCTGGTGTGGGGCATTGGTAGGTAAGGCCATGCAACTACTAAGTGTGGTACGTTGTGTGCAGCTGCAATCAGGGATGTGTACGTTTGGTGTACATGGCCTCAGTTTTGCTGTTGATCTCCACTGAGCATGCAGTACCTGGTCAGGTGGGTGGGAATGTCTTGTAGTACATTTAGACAATTGTTTGTTATTTCTGTCACCTGCTGCTGGATGTCTGTTATTGGTTGTGTTGACTTGGTCCTCCCCATACTTGCATGTGTGTGTGTGTGTGGTGCTGGGGGGGGTGGAGTTAGGGTTTTCAACCCTAACAGCTAATTTCTCACTTTTGTCGCTGTGGAACAACCCTAACTAATGCATTAAATGGAGTTTTTGCCTCTACTATATATATATATATATATACATATATATATATATATATATATATATATATATATATATATATATATATATGTGTGTATAGAAACACTCTTAAAAAAGCAGCAATTATTAAATACAGTCTTCATTTGAGAAGAATTACTTACATCTCCTAATAGTTTTTTATGATCAAACTACAACAGGCTCTCTAGTACAGCCCTTGGTTTTGATTAGAACAGCTCAAATCAACCACAACTGAGGTTTAGATTTAAAAAAAAAAAGAAAGAAAAAAGAATGGAGCCTGATAGCTACAAAGCACTGACTAAAAATTATGCTGAGGTCCAACTGGATGTACTGAAGTTGGCAGTCTCTTTTAGGTTTTCCTCTGCTACAGAATTGTAATGTTTACCTCATGAAGCAAAGTAAATAGATTCAATATTTGACAATGTGCTTCCCAAGCCTATTTGCTATAGTTGAACATGTAGCAGCTATCTGAGGTGAAATTTCCAATGTCTGACACTTAGTATACCATGTCATGCATTAGGAAACTGGTTTGAAATGTAAACTCTCCCAGTAATCCATTTAATATGCTAATAACTGTATCAATATTCCTTAACAAAGTCAGTGTCAATTAAATGACTAGCTCTGATGGAAAAATGTAATATCTGAAAATTATTATGAAACACTAAATGCAGGAGCCAGGAATATATTGTACAGGTATATATATATATATATATATATATATATATATATATACACACACACACACACATACTGTAACTACTAAGTTCTTATAGCACAAGTCCCACACAAAGGCATCTAATGTTGAAATCATATAAGACACCGCTTACATGATATATATAGTGCCCCCTTGATTATCTGCCTCCATATTTTCTGCCATTCTCTGTTATCCATCCACTTTTGTTTTGTACCAGTTTCTCATTTTGCCATTGCCCCCCATTATTCACCACCCTCAATTATCTGCCAGCTTTTGCCTTGTACCAAAGTGGGTGAATAATCAAGGGTGCTATATATATATATATATATATATATATATATATATATATCTATTATCAGTGTCAGTGGCTCAGTAGGTAGCACACTCGCCTCTGAGGCTGAGAGATCAGAGGGCTGTGGGTTCAGTTCCCACATCTGGCACTTGGGTTAATATCCCAGTACTGACACTGTAGTGCAGGATGAGAGGGGTGCTGCACTTCTAAGGTGCCGTCTTTTGGATGAGACATTAAACCGAGGTCCCATCTGCCTGGATTGGTGGTAGTTCAGGTGGCTGTTAAAGATCCCATGGCACTTATCGAAAAGAGTAGGGGGAATTTCCCCAGTGTCCTGGCCAAATTTCCCTCATTCACTAAAAATACCATCAACAGCTTAATCTGGTTCAAGGTCAATTGGCATTCATCTGCATCCCCTCCCGGTCATTGCCTGAAAATAGGCAGGATTTGTCTAGTGCACTTACCGGTCAACAAAACTAAATAAAATATATATATATATATATATATATATATATATATACACACACACACACACACATATATATATATATATATATATATATATATATACACATACAGTATATAACATTATTTGAGTCTTTACAGTTTTGCATTTTGCTCTATTAAACACAGTTTTACTTTTAAGTATCACCTGGCCCTACTCCATGACTTTCTTCGATTCTCTGACACTGACTTCAGGTTTCCATTTTCTGTGCTCCACTTTTCTCTTCCAGACAGAGACCCAGCGTAATAGTATGCTGATTATCTGACCTCACAATTCTTCTCTGTTTCTCTCCACTGCAACTCTGCTCTGTGATTCCAATCACAGACCTCCTAGTTGAGTTGGTGCCTTCAGCTCTCCTTCAACCCATCTTCAGTAATTCCTATTGGTGTCTTTTGGTCTAGCTGGATAAACATTATCTTTTTCAAGCACCTGAGCATCTAAGCCTTCTTTTTTATTTGTATATACTTTTCAGTGTCCTGGTCCCTGTTAGTCAGAGTCCCTTGTATACCTGAAGAAGACCTTACAGTCTCTGGAAGAACTTGCATGCTCTGGGGAATATGTTATATTTGAAGACTTCTGTCTGACTATAAACAGCTTAGCTCAGCTAACCAGAGGCAATGGTTGTATGTGTTTTGTGAACTTTAAATTCCTTAAGTGAAATTCAACTGGCATTACCTTTTATACTTCTTTGAATTTTTGTGAAAACTTTGCTAGTTAGTAACTTACTGCATTTCCACTATAGATATAAAACTACTGAACCTATTTCTCCAGCTTTGTTAGATTCCAGGACTCACTAACTTTGAGCAGGAATACCAAATTGCAGGTCTATACCTGTCATAGCAGTGGTGTTACAAGCAACCAAATCATTTAGATGTTTTCACTAAATTTCACTAGTACTTCAACTGTGAAATAAGAATTCCTGTAACTTTGAAATTGCTTAACCAAATCTCTTCACATTTAGCAGTTTCAATGACCCTTCCACAAAGGTTATGCATGCTAATCTATATATGCCTAGTTCCAATGATGACTGAGTTGTAAGCAGTTAAATATCTTTACAAATACTCCAAAAAAATATAATGTTAGACTTCAATCTTTAATAAATTAGGAGTTACGTATCTGAATTCCATTATATTTGGTATGCATTTAGTACACTTTACAACAAGTAGTCATGCCAGTGTCCAGATCTCTGGCTAAAAGTATGGCTGTTTTATGACCAAATAAAGAAATGTGATGAAATTTCACAAAATGTCATGAAATTCACAGAATTGTGTGAATGTTACACAGAAACAGAATATGCTAATTTCATCCAGCACTACCTCACAGTAAATTCTCCTCAGTGACTTAAAAGAAATTAAAAACAAAGTTATTAACACATATTTACAAGGTCTTGGCTGTTTACAATAATGAACAAATCAATATATATTGCAACATTAAACTCAGAGGTATGTATTCAGCATTCTCTTTGACCTATGTGATACACTGAAGTTTTGGAAAGAGAAAGAAGCAAATTACTTAAACATAAATACATGGCACATTAGTTATATAGATATCATCATTTATCATTTACTGTGTAGTAAATGATCTCAGTATTAGTTCAAAACACTGAGTATTTGGCATTAGTACTGTAAATAATTTCTTTTAGGCTGAGTGGAACAAATGTTTTATGAGTTTTTTTCACATCCTGACTTGCACTACTGACAAGGACCAGTGTATTTAGGGAGGACAGGAAGTGCATTCAATAATTGTTCAGTTTAAAATGTGGTTTTCAGAAGATATTGTAGGCAACTTACTGGACAAAATGGCATAAATAATCATTGGGTAATATATGTTCACAAAATATTTACAATGTAATCGGAGTCAGCCTGCCAAGTTATTTGGCAGCAGTACATTACACTGTTACATGGAAAACCTGTATTTAGCAGCAGCCTCAGGTCTCTTGTTAATTGGATAAGTGGAGATGGGGTACCTTATAGAAGTGGTGTTCTGCTGTTTGAACTGTGGGCTAGTATGTGCTGATGTGCAGTAACATGCAGTGCATTTGTGATGACAAGTGGGACTTGGTGATGTCATGGATGAGGGAACAACTGCAGCCCTTGTAGCCAGAGTCAGATGTGGAATGCTGGACAAGGGACAGACAAGATGGACATTATGTCCCTTCTGTCACAATAATACTATGTTACAATCTGCTGTAAGGGCACAATCCATGAAAAATATAGGATACATGAAATTTCCCATCAGGTGTGTTCTTCCATTTAGATTTACAGTGCTCTCTTTTGCTTCCTCTATCATGGCTCTTCTATAACCCCTCATCAAGACCATGGTCATTTGTTCTTTCAATTGTTTAGCCAGATTCTATGGCTAGGAACAGTGTCTCTGACTTCTTAAAAATTGGCTAAATGGGATAGTTTTTTATCAGATTAGGGAGTGGACACTCACTCACTGCTTTGAACAACATGCTCTTGTTAGTTTGTTGATTTAAGGTAGATCTCTTCCAAACTGAAAATTGGGACTTGTGTGTTTAAAAAACACAGCGTAAAAATGATAATACTGGGACATATCTCCACCCCTGAAGAAAGACCCAGAGAGGTTCACAACTGCTGGAGTTAGTAAGAGTCACCCATAGGTGGTTTGTGAAGTTGTATTCACATTATTATGTTTGCTGCAATAAGTTAGTGGGTGATATATGATGTTGATTTACTATAGCTGCTTTAAATGACCTTGAGTGCTGAGTGCCCACATACCTTGTCTGAGCTGTTTGCATTTAATAGAGCTAGCCACTCCTGAGGAGCACCAGAGTTGTTAGTCTGAGCACACCTGACACTGTGTTTGGTATTTATATGAAACTCCCACCCAAACACTTCCACAGTTTCAAGCCACCCATGTCCATGCATTCAGAGCTTCAGGCAGGGCCAGGAGCAGGGGGCAGTCTGGGAGCAGAACTAGGCCAGACATAGAGCCTCTGAAAGGAGGCCTGGGTCAGCCAGAGTGGAGCTCGTGCTCTATGCAAGCAGAGAATTGAGTGGTATCTGTAAAAGGTTTTTTTAAGACAGCACACTTTTTTTGATGCCCAGCCTCCCAGTCCTCCATACCCTGTCTGAGGGCTGTGTGCAACTTTTTTGGTGGGACTGTTTCTAATAAGAATTATGTGGGGTGGCATAGCTGGGCTTATGGTAGGGGTCCCCCTTGTATAGTCTACAAACCCTTCAGGAGGCCTCCACTGTGCATATCTTACACTGTGGATGCCCATGGATGTGGGTCATTTACTCTTTGTGGCCCCAGACATGACCACGCACAAAACATTGCAGATTGGGCTGTGGCCATCTTATGTAGGTAGGGCACATAATATTTCAGATTCATGGAAGTCTCTGAATATGGAAAGAGGATCCTGTTTGGGTTGGAGTTTTTTGGATTAAGCTCTAAGAGTGATCTGGGTAGGGGTCAGGGAGATTTTTGAAAAATGGGGCATATGGGTCAGAGCAGAAAATAATATATGCTCAGGGCCAAGTACCCAATTCTGTAAACCAGCAGTATAACTAAATTAAACTCATCAGTCTGGTTTCCACATTTAAAATATAAAACATATAAATGCATATTTAGCATTGCTTCCACTTTTTTATATATGCTTTGCTTACAAATATAGGGTATTATTTTGTACAGATAGAGCCAATGAAACTCTTTAGGGCAAGAGGTATTTCCCTAGTGAGTCAGAGTAATTCTCAAGCAAATTGTATCATTCCCTCCTCAATGATGGAAAAATAGTTTGATTTGCCCTTTAGATCTATAACATACACTGGGAGGAAAGTAGGTCTTTCAGAGATATTGGACAGCTGACCCTATGAATGGCAGTCTTTGGTTCAGAAGAGTATATTTTTCTCTGAGCTGTGTGACTTGTGAGGTAATTTGAATCCTAAAGGATAAACTTTAACTCAGGCTGCAGGCCATGTGATTTTTTTTTTTCCATCAACATATACTAATACAAAAATTTAGAAAAAAAATTTAGGTTGAAACAGAATAATATAAAATTATACATATATATATATATATATATATATATATATATATATATCTATATCTATCTATATCTATATCTATATCTATATATACTAGTGCTGGTTGACAGTATGAATTAAGTGAAAGTGCACGTCTATGTTAAAGTTCAAACATTGAGGGTTAATAACTTTGGAACCGTTCAACAGAGTTGCAAGTAATTTGGCAGGCATAATCTCTAGGGGTAGATCTAATGATTTTCTGAATATTATGGGCCTCCTGCAAGTGGTTTCTGAGATATAAAGTGTTGAAAAAACAGAAAAAGCAGGATTTTTTGACATTTCTTTCTATAGCTGGATCTCAAAAACAGCTTTATGTTGTGGGTTGAAATTTTCAGAGTAGAAAGCCTTTGGGCCACAGATGTGCCTTTTGAAGGTTTGGTGAAAAAAAATATTAATCATTTCAAACGTTATGACATTTTTAATTGCTCCATTGTTTCCTATAGGAAAATGTATAAGTCAGGCATGAAATATATTATTTTAAGAATAATAGGAATATTGTTCGAAAAATAGCTTATTTTCAAACAATAGGACTACTGTGCAAAAAATAACAGCTTCATTTTGCAAAGAGTGCTGGCATTTTTCACACAGTTCACTGTCCTGTGCTTGATTGAGCTGTGTTTTGGCCGCCATCTTGTTTCACCACTTAGTGAGAAAATTGAGGTCCTGAACCTTTTTAACACAAAACAAAATCATAAAACAGTTAAAAAGAACCCCTTTAGGTGTATTCTGATGTTTTCTGTGTTTTAAACTGGACCACCAAACATTTTTTTGGGGGTGAAGCTTATACAGAGAATGGCTTGTCAGCCGTTCTCTGTATGAGAAGACTAGTATGTTCTTGACTTCTGCAGCTGCACCTGAACTCATGCTGCTGGCTGTAGAGTCAAGGAAGACCCACCGACACAGAGTGCCCAATCCCCATGTTGGGATGTATCCCCCACACACACATATACATATTTGGCACACTGGGAGCCCACCCCAGTGTGTCCAACATCATTTAAAAGCCTGCAGGAAAAGGAAACTGTCTTCCAGTGTATTTTCTTTGATGCAGAATCTTGCATCAAAATGTGTGATCATTTTGAAGCAGGATCCTGCATTGCACTAGCCTGCCTCCTTCACCGACATGGTGTGCCCAGTCCCCATGTCTGGATGTATCCCCCGCATACGCACACACCCACACGCATATTTGGCACACTGGAAGTCCACCCTAGTGTGCCTACATTATTTAAAAATCATGTGAAAAAAAAGAAAACTGCCCCCTAATGTTTTTTCTTCGGTGCAGAATCCTGCATTGAAATGTGCAATCAATGCAGGATCCTGCATTGAAGTAGTGGCACCTTCACTGACATAGGGGTGCCCAATCTCTCTGTCAGTGTGTAGCCCCCAATTATTGTCGTACACTTGGAGACCACCCCAATATGCCAATATATATGTTGAATTTGTAACTTTCTGACATTGGGATGCCCACTTCTGGTGTCAGATAACCCCCTAGCCCACTCTTATTGCCAACGGGGGTGACCAATCCCCCTGTCGGCATGATGATCCCCTCCAAACTTATGTGGCACACTGGGAGCCCCCCCAGTGTGCCTAGTCATGTATGCCACCCCCAACTCATGTGGCACACTGGGAGCCCAACCCAGTGTGCCCAAATTATTTTTATATGTTTTGTTCCTATAGATGAAGAAAATCATCCCTTTGAGTCCATTTTATTTTTATTTTTTACCTGTAATGAAGAAAATGGTCCATCACCATCTCACCCATCTCCCTTCCCCATCACCACCCTCCATCTGTGCACTCACCTCTCCACACCTCCCCCCTACATATACTTACCACCCGGACATTGGAAGCCACGATCTTCTCTGAACCAGGGCACATCTGCACTCTTTAAAGCCAAACTGCAAAATGAGGAATCAGGTAAGCGCTGTATAATGGGACTCAATGGGGTTTTATCTTAGGTTGATATCTCAGCCAATTTTAGGAATTGTGGCCCCAGATTTTCAACATGGGGTTCTTGGGACCCCTCCTCATGAACACTGTCACTGTCATTTCATTTCTTGGTCCTGAAAGGTGATTTTGTGGTTGATGCATGGAATCGCCTGTTGGGACTGATTCATGAAACAACCGTGCCACTGTTCATGAGATGGGGTCCCGAAAAGTCCATGTTGCAATTTTGGTGAAATAATTCCCAAAAATGACTTTGTTATGAGTGTGCATTGCACAGTTTCTATACACACTCATAACTTCACCAATTTTTTATATTTTTATTCCAGATTTTTAACACTGCCATTTTTTAACACCGCCTTATGAATAGTACTGCTGTCATTTTTCATATCCTGCCCAACATGTGTTTTTGCACCTGTGGCACAGAATGGCATGGTCACTGTGTGAAATCAACTTTTGTGATGGATTAACACAATCACAGTTGCACTGTTCATAAGTGGAGGTCCCAAAATGCTGATATAGAAAATTTGGTGAAAAAATTCCAAAAACTGAGTGCGTTGTGAGTGTGCATTGCACAGTTTCTACACATGCTTGTAACTTTTCCAGTGTTTCTGATTTTTCACACTGTTGTACTATCTGGATGGAGGGATGGGAGCCTGAAGATACAATTATACTATCTGAAAAAGAAGGGAAATTCTTTGCAAAAAACTTTGTTAGTGCATCAGTTAGGGTGGATACCACAGTGCCAAAAGTTGGAAAATGAGGTGTTAAAGTTTCCAACCCTAACGTCCCACCCCCAGGATTCCCCCTACCACCCTACCCCATCCCCCCACCCTCCAGACACCAACAGGCATCAGGGCATGCCATGGGGTCCAAGGCCTACTCTCACTGTCTATACTGTGGCATGTAGCATATTTACATGTGGGATGGGGTGAGGTTGGCTTATGACCCCATGGCACACCCGATGCCTGTTGGTGTCTGAGGTTGGGGATGGGGTGGTAGGGGTGGGAACTCTGGGATGGGGTATTAGGTTGGAAACTCTAATGCCTTATTTCCTTCTTTGTCACTGTGGTATGTGGTATCCACCTCTAACTGATGCATTAATTAAGTTTTTTTAAACTATATATATATATATATATATATATATATATATATATATATACACACATCCATTATATTCCCCCCTTGTATTGTACCTGCCCTGTGGAGGGAATCCATTGTGATTCCTCTCTACAAGGGTGGCAATATATTTAATGAGTCTATTTATAGGCCTATTTCCTTGTTATCTGAAAATAGTAAGCTACTGGAGAAGTGTGTTCACCAGCAAATACTGGTATATCTTGAGGAACAGGGTATACTTCTTGATCAACAGCATGGATTCAGAGCTGGTCGATCCACTACTGTGGCGCTGGCTAGGTTCACAGATGCTGTACTGGTGGCAGCAGAGGAAGGTAAGACCACTGGTGCAGTCTTTGTGGACCTGGCCAGTGCCTTTGACATGGTGAACCATAATATTCTGTTATACAAATTAAGAAAATTAGGAATTAAGGATGTTCACGGGTCATATTGTCACAGCTAAATAATTATCTGACGTTATGTAAAACCTGGACCTGTCTTTGCTCTCCATGTCGGACCCCCCAGAGTTAGAATCTTAAGTGGGGGGTCTGGGGCTGAACACCCTTAATGGGGGTGTGGGAGCGGAACCCCAAAAAAAGAAAATAAACCAGAATCGCACAATGTGATTAAGATACACTGCATTCTGCCATGCAACATTTTGACCCCGTGCCAAGGATGTTCAGTTAAATTGGTTTTTGAGTTATTTGTTAAAGTGTAGTCAAAAATCTAAAGTTAACAGCCATATGTCTCAATCCAGAGAGATAATGGCAGGTGTTCATCAAGGATAGGTGTTAGGTTCTCTTTTATTTTCAATTTTTATTAACAATTTACTTCTTTGTTTTACTAATATTAATAGTTTATTGTATGCAGATGATACTGTGTTTTGTGTATCAGGGTCAAATAGTTTTGAAATTCAGGATTCCCTCCAAAAACAGTATGATATCTTTGCAAATTGGATTCAGTTAAATAAATTGATTATTAATGAAGTTAAAACAAATGTTAAGATGTTTGGTTTTTCCAAAAGACTTCAGAAACTTGACCCTATTCATATAGTAGGACTGGGTGGTAATGCTCTCCCTTTGGTTGCCATAGTTAAATATCTAGGTTTATACTTGGATCCAAACCTTAGCATGGTTCCTTATTTAGAGAAGTTGGGTCTAAAAATCCATCAGAAACTTGGCTTTCTTTATAGAAATATTAAATACATAACAGAAGAAGCTTGTTACACTATAGCTAAACAGGTTCATTTTCCAACATTAGATTATGGAAGTATTACTTTTGCACATTGTAATCAGTTGTTTGAGTCAGAATTCAGAGTTTTGTATAATGATATTTCTAGACTTGCCCTACTTGCCCAGTTCAGAACTCATCACTGTCAGCTTTACTTAGATCTTGGTGTACTTTCTCCAACTAACCATTTAAAATGTATGATAGTAAATTTTGTTTTTCTGATAAAATGTTCAGGAGGTCCCTTGTCTTTATATAAACTAATTGTAGCTAAGGATTATGGTAGGGGTACACAACAAAATTGTTCAAATCAATATGCTGTTCCTGTTTTCAGGTTACAAATGAGTAGGAAAGCATTTTCCTGGTATGCACCTTCATTTTTTAAATGAATTTGGAGAATTAATTCCAAAAACTCATTCAGAATCTCATTGTAAACATTTATTGTTAAAGAAGCTATATTGTGATACTGTTTATAACTGTGATTCATTTTTTCTATTTTGCGTAAATGTAATTTTGTATTGTAACGTTACGTGTCAGTCATGGCTGAAAAAGGGCTGTGCCTAGTCCACTTCCTAGTTAAAAATAAAACAAACATATATATATATACCTGCACTGTAGTGCAGGTACTGGATAGCTAGGGTTGAGTAGGCACTTTAATGTTAAATCCAAAATTTTGCACTTTAATAAATTTGCAACCATTCATCCAATTTGCCTGAAATTTTGCATACACTGTCTGGTACCATAGATTTCTGGATATGGCAAGTTTGTTCTGTTGGATTTGCAGTTGCGGAGCCGTAGAGTATCAAAAAGTGTATAATGCCTCACTTTTTGGCAAATTCTTTTCTCGTCTGTATGACCCAAATGGTTTGTCCGTCTAGTCTGAAATTTTCAGGGTATATGGGGACTGGGTCACTGGGGTGCCTTTTGAAGGTTTGGTGAAAAAAACATTAATTGGTGCAAAATTTATTAAACTTTTACTTTTCCCATTATAGCCTATGGGAAAAATAAATGTGCACCACTAAAACTTTCATAAGAGTATGGCAGACTTTTGCAAAAGTACCATTGGTTTAAATGCGGGACTTTTGAGAAAGTCCGTAGAACTTTTGAGAAAGTCCTACATATAAACCAATGGTACTTTCACAAAAGTCCGCGATTCTTTCATGAAAAGTCTGTGGAACTTTTGTGAAAGTTCTAAGGGTAAACAGACCCAAAAAAAGTTTCTTTGCCACTTCATAGCAATAAAAAATGACTTTGGGGCTGACATTTGCAGGGTGGCAAGCCTTTGCCCCACAGATGTGCCTTTTGCTGGTTTGCTGAAAAACTTTTCACCCGTTCCATAGTTACAGCACTTCAAAGTTTTGGAATTTCCCATAGGATAACACTGTGGCACCTGCGCCACTTTTTGGCAATTATATCTTGAAAACGGTTGGAGATACAGATTTTTCGCTAAGTATAGCTTAGTATACCTTTAAGTGTACTAAGCATGCATGGAAGTTGCCAGATCATGAACACTACTGTGATGGGATTTTTTCCAAAGTTGCTATGGTTACTGAGATATTGCCACATTTGCAGTACATGGGTTACTTGGAATGTCTCTACTCATGCTCTACTTGTCTATACTTATGGGTAGGTGGGATTGCAGGGCTCAAAGGGCCCACATTCCCACCTGTGCATACCATCTGGCTAAACTGGAAGCACAGGGCCCTCCTGTGCTATGCCTCTACAGTTACTAGTGGATGATGGGCCCGCGCTTCCAAATACAGTATGCATACAAGTAACATTACACTTTCTCAATAAGAAGGGAAATTCATTGCAAAAAAACTCCATTTTAATGGAGCAGTTGGGGCTGAATCTGCACCAACAAAAGTCTAGAAATTTGATATTAGGGTTACCAACCCTACCACCCCACCCCATCCACCCACCCTCCCACTCTCCACACACCAACAGTTCTTGGGGTGTGCGTTGAGGTCATTGGGCCTAACTCTCACCTCATTACCCTGTACTGTACATCTCAGCTTCTTTATACATGGAATGGGATGAGAGTTAGGCAGATGACCACAATGCACACCCCGATGTCTGTTGGTGTGTAGAGGGTGTGGGTGTGAGGTGGTAGGGTTGAGAGCCCTAACATCAAATTTCCAGACTTTTGTCTGTGTGGAATTGACTCTAACTGCTGCATTAAATCATTGCAATAAACTTTGTTAATGGATCAGTTAGGGTTGTTACTACAGTGACAAAAGCAGTGAAATGTGGTGTTAGGGTTTCCAACCGAACTCCTCTGCCCCTCCTGCAGACCCAGCGGGTGTCAGGAGTGCCTTGGAATCGTCACTAACACTCACCCCATTCCATAAGTAAATAAGCTGAGATTGATACAGATAGGAGAATGGGTAAGCTGCTAGGTGATGACCTAAGGCACAATCCACATCTGTCAGTCTGTGCAGGGTGGTAGGGTATTAGGGTTGGAAACCCTAACATCACATTTCCCTGCTTTTATATCTGTAGTAACAACCCTAACTGATGCATTAAAGTTTTTGCAATAAATTTCCTTACTTCTTCACATATCATAATCATATTCTTATTTGTCTGTGGGAGCACTCCCATCCCTCCATAGATACATATATGTATTTAGCTGTGGAAGCACAGGGTCCTCCAGGCCCTGCACTTCCATTCATAGGACAACAGTGACCAAAATGTCAACATAGCCATATTATTATCCCACCTTATGTACCCTGATACAGAAAGTTGTCAAATCCATGCCAAAACTTAATTCTCTGCAACTGCAGTGCCATTTCATGCCACAGGTGTGAAAACACATATCAGGCACAATGTGAAAAATGACAGCTGTTCTGTTCACGAGGTGGTGTGAAAAAATAGCTTTGTTGAAAATTGGAGTCAACATGTTAAAAATTACCAACGTTATGTATGTGCATAGAAATTTTTCAATGACTGCTCATAACTTGGCCATTTATAAGAATTTTTTCACCAGATTTCCAACTTGGGCTTTTTGGGACCCCACCTCATGAACACTGGTACTCTCATTTCATTAATTGGTCCCAAAAGGTGATTTTGCATTGTGAATGTGAAATCACCTTCTGGGCCAAATTAATTAAATGACAGTGACAGTGTTCATAAAGTAGGGTCCCAAAAAGTCCATGATGGAAATTTGGTGAAAAAATACTTAAAAATGCAAACTTATGAACATAAGTTGAAAATGCCATTGAAATACATTGTCTTACCTTGATTCCTCAGTTTGCAATTGGGCTTTGAAGAGTGCAGACATATCCCGGTCCACAGAAGATGACAGTGAATGACCTCCCAAAGTATGTATAAGGTGAGGGGGTATATGGGGAGGTGGTTGCTGAGTGGGAGGATCAGGATGGATGAGAGGAATGGTTTAAAAATATTAAAGACATCAGGGGACTGTTTTTTTTTCACAGGTTTTAATAAAAAATGTATTTCTGGAAACTGGGAGTGTGCTCCCCAGTGTCCCTCACTGCTGGGAGGGTAATACATGTCTCACAGTGTCCCACACTGCTGGGAGGACACATGTCTTTGGACACTGGAGTGGGCTCCCACTGTCCACACTGCTGGTGTGGATACATGTCTTGGGACAGTGGGAGTAGGCTCCCAGTGTCCCGATACGATTGGGGGCTTCTAGTGCTGACTTGGGATTGGGCCCCCAATGTTAACACCATTCCCAGAAGGTTGGGGGATTATCGTCAATAAAGAAGGACTGCGGTGTAGAGAAGAAGGCATGGACCGCAAACCAAAGGATCCTGGGTGGGAAGCCACTCCTCCATCATTTTTCCTCCTTCATTGTAAGTGGGAACAAAAAAAAACTAGCAAGAGAATGGTTTTGAACCCAGGACCCTTGGGTATCTTGTTCCTGTACCTTGTCCTTTGTACTACAGGGAAACTATAGGTAATACAGTGTTTTTTTCCCTTAATAAGGAAATTACTCAATCATCCTTGATCACAAGTGAATAATTTCATTTTTAAAAATGTGATATTTGCAAAAATAGGTATAGCTTATTTTCGCACATACCACATTTTCGAACATGAAATATCCACTTGCAATCAAAGATGACTTGAGTCATTTCAGCAGATATTTCATGTTCAAAAATGTGGTATGTGCAAAAATAAACTATACCTATTTTTGCACATACTGTATTTCCAAACATGAAGTATCCACTGCATAGAATACAGGAATCATGTCCCAGTCCACAGAAGATGACAGCAGATGTCCTCTGGAGCCAAGTATAGGGCAAGGGGGTGTGAGGTGCTTGGTGCTCAGTGCGAGGATTGGGATGGGGGAGGGGTTGGCAGGGACGATGAAGGATCATTTTCTTTTTCAGGAACAAAAACAAAGATGTTAGGGAATGATTTTCTTGTTTAACAAGAAAAAATGAAATAAATATTTGGGGACACTGGGAGTGGATTCCTCAGTGTCCCACAATGCTGAGGTTGGGCCTTCCATTGTTGGCACAGGGATTGGGCCCCCCAGTGTCAGGAAATCAGTAAGTCAATGGACTGCTAGGGGGGCATCAGACACAGAGAGTGGGCATCTTGGTGTCAGATTATAATAATAAAATCATGACAATGGGGGGGTAGGGGTGCCACTAGACACCAGGGCAAGATAAGGAAGGGGGTGCCACTAGACACCAGGGAAAAAGAGTTACAGACAAAGTTGCAGCCAGCAGCACGAGTTGCAGCTGCAACTGCAGAATTTAAAAAATCCCACTGTTCTCATACAGAGAACATGGCCAAAGTGGTTCTCCTACTAACCTCGGTACCCGGGATTTTGGGTGCCCACAAAAGGTGTTTCTTGGCACAATTTAAAAAAAAACATTGAAATACAGCTAAATGGGTCCCATTTAGCTAAGTTCTGATTTTTTTTGTATTACATTCATTTTTAGATGTTTTCTTTATTTGTGGTCTCTTGCTAATGGGAAAACAACATGGCAGACAGAAAAGAGCTCTGTAAAAATACAGTAGGGTCTTTGTGACCCTACATGCAAAATAACAGTAGCTCCTGTGAAAACAACAGAGCTCTATGTGACCCTTCATGTAAAATACACTACCTCCTGTGAAAATAAAATTATTTTCATGCAGAACATCTAACTTTTCCCCTTAAAAATAATGGAAAAATGAAAAATGTTATAACTTTTGAAAGCATTAATATTTTTTCACCAAGCATTCAAAAGACACATGTGTGAGGTGCAGACTTTCTACCCTGAAAATTTCAGACCACATTATAAAGCCATTTCTAAGATACAGCTGGAGAAAAAAAAAACAGCAAAAAACATGTAAATTTAGGAATTTTTGACACTCTGTATCTCAAAAATCACACAACGGATTCACATGAAATTTGCCACATCAAGAGATTGATGCCCAGCAATTATTCATGCAACCATTTGTGCACATCTGTTGAATGGTTCCAAAGTCATTAAAATACAAACATTTGTCTTTAACATAGATGGGATACATGATGGGCAGGAGTGGAATATGGAAAATATTCTCACTTTTGCAGAGTGAGGCATGGATATCCCATGAGTGCCAAAGGCATGAGTGGGATAGCCATGCCTCATGATGTAGGAGTGAGAATATTTTCCATATTCCACTCCTACCCATCATGTGTTCAATTTATACAATAGTCAACAACTGTTTCTGTATGGTTTTGCTATTTAAATATTGTGCCTGAGGTCTGTTTTGTTGTTACTTTTTAAATTGGTGTTATTACTCAGTGATTTGCCTGCTGTGTATTAGTCTGTTCAACTGTGTGATAGGGTTGAGTGATGCTTTGGAATCCTCTGTTGTGACTGGTTGATATGGTGTGTAGTGGTGTCTTGGTTGTGCTGGTAGTGGATTCGGAATTTATTTTTTCATTGGTGCTATTAGGTGTGTGTTGGGGAATGTGTGATCTCATTGGTTTGCTGGTGTTTGTGGGCGGGATGTGTGTGGTATGTTTACTTCCAGAGTGCTTCCATGACCATTGGTGAAATGGGACTGCTTATTGTTTTGGTGCACTGCCACTAACATTTATTTACTTATGAGATTTTATTTTATATTGTGTTGGTAGTGCTTAGTGAAATAGTAATTTAGTTATTTAGCCCTCTCTGCATCACAGCTTCTGAGAAGGGATATCAACATTAAGATATCGACGGAGGTGGAGATGTGGCACAAATATTCAAGACTTACAGAGAAAAACAGGTAGATGTGGGACAGAGGAGCTTCACTGGTTATTCAGAGTCTATGTCACTGGTGAGATGCTTTGAATGCTTTCTGGGAGGAGACTTGTAGTGTTAATGTGTGCAAAAGAAGGTATAATATTTATTATTTGTTTCTTTCTGATGGGTCTAGCAGTGGCTTCTTATCCTACTAGAACTGAGAACAGCTCAAGAAAATCTCTTGTTCCAGGTTCATTGTTTGCAGTGGATAATGTAATTTTAGTTTTTCATCTGTGGCGCTTCTCAATGTTTAGGAATTAATTTTGAAAAGCTCATTGTACCGAAATACTGTTTTTAGTCAAGTTTTTGTAGTTTGTTTTCAGTGCTAAGTACTGCTACAAGTGTACTGCTTTCAGCTTCTGGCTTTTTAGAAACTACTGGTAAAAGAGTCACACTATGCAGGTTGTGTGTAATTAGGTAGACTGCTGATTTCATTTTCAGTTTTAAAAGAAGTTCCAGCTTGTAGTGCTTAGCTGATGCTGCAGTGAGACTATTGGGTGATGACATAGCTGCTATTGGTGTAAATGTATTTATTTTCACTTCAGCTATGTCATCACTCAATGTTCTCACTGGGGTGAGAATACATGCTTTTATTCTCAATGAATACACAACACCCCCTATTGTATAAATATATATATATATTTATAAAATGAGATCCAAATCCAAATCCAGTGTTCTGATTGTATAAAACACATCACATGACCATTCGTATATCAGAGCGTAACTGCATACCTGCACTTCCCCCCCCTAAAAAGCAATTTTGCCATTTTAGAAGATAGATAACTCACTCCATGGTGTGCTGTCGCACTCTGATATACGCACGCCTTGGGTGGTTGATGCACTTGTCCTGTGGCCTTGTGCATACAATACATACCAAGGCGTGTGTATATCAGAGCATGACAACACACAGAAGAGTGGGTTATCTATTACATATATATTATATATATATTCATTGCAAAAAAACTTTGTTAATGCACCAGTTAGGGTTGTTTCCATGGTGACAAAGGTTTGGAAATTCAATGTTAGGGTTACTTCCCCACCACCCCACCCCATCCTCAAACCTCTAATTGTGCATTCCCCCCCCCACACACGCACATATGCAAGCAGGGGAAGGGGCCAAGGCAACACAACCAGAGACAACCAGCATCAGGTAACAGTTGTAACATAGAACTCTCTAATCATAGTACAAGACATATCCATCATCATGGTCCAGCAACTGTATGAGTTCTGTTGCCATCAGAGTGCCTTGAGGGTACACACACATGCAGGGAAACCATGGGAGATGCACAGTAAGCATTTTTCTCTTACAAACATCAATACCAAGATTTAAGCAGATGCCTATATTTCAATTGTTAAGAAATGATGAAACACACAGTATGTTATCTATAGATAGCTGTATTGGAAATAAGAGTTTAGATAACCCTCAGAACAGTCATTGGATGTTTGCGTATTTTTTTCTGATAGAGTGAGTCAGTCCTAATAACAAATAGGTTTGCCTCCAAAAAGGCAGACTCAGTTGTCCCTGGCCCTGAACAATGTAGTGGATGTAGGCAAGGAAAGAGGGCAGGGAAGGGGAGGGTTGGGGGGCTGGGAGCTGAGCTAAGGACATGCTAATGAAGGAGAGATGGGCAAGGGGTCTTCCACAAAAGAGGCAGAGCCTCATGACATCACGCAAGGAGAGTGGAAGTTGATTGGGTGAGGGAAGAGAGAGAGAGAGGGGTGAGCAAAGAGGGGTTTAAAAGAGGCAAACAAGGCAGAGGAAGCTCACAATTTTGCTTCTGTAAAATTACCACCCACCCACCCAGGAAGAAGAAGGGAAAGATCCATGGTGGAAAAAGAAAGGTGTAGGTGTGCAGGAGAGGGGCAGACTGCTGAAGGTGGACAGCAGGTCTGCCAGGACTGCCGAAGGTGGATGGCAGAGAAGAAGAAGGGGCACAGAAAACAGGGAGGGAGGAGGGGCTAGGGGTGGTATAATTTGACTCAAAGGGCCACATAGCAACACCAGACAGATGAGTGGTATGGGTTTACATCCATACCCAACAAGAGAGAAGAAAATGAAGAGAGCGTCCTCCCCAGGTGTATGTCTGGGGGTGGAGAAGAGGAAACAAGAATGAAAATGTGGTTATGAATATTGTGGCAGCCCCTTCAGCTTTAAGTCGGTGGGGGGGTGAGATGGACAAACAATGAAGAAAATGTGATTTACGGAAATTGTGTATAGTAATGATAATGAGGAACATGAGTTTGTAAAATATGATGATGGAAATGTTGTGGAAGTGAACTTTTGGAAAAGAATATAATAAATTAATTGCCAACTGAGCATCCACACAATTAGTAGTCTATATTTTCATTGGACAGGGTTCTAGGGACAAATGGCAGTAGTAATAAAAGTAATGTTTTGTAGTATAATTTACAAGCATCATGTGACAGCAGCAGTTGTAACATCCAAAGCTAACCATAAGATGCTGCTAATGAGTATTTCCAGGTAACACAGCAGTATTACAACATAGGATGGTGCTAGTTTCATATCTGAGCAGTATCTGAAAGTACTATGTATGTGTCAACTCTATCTTTCCTGCTACCACATGCCTATGTGGTAGCAGTGATACCTGTAGTGAGCCAATTGTTGAATTATGACACATACAAATCAATATTTAGAAAATGTGTACAGACTAAGTTTCACTGTGTGAAAAAGATATGCCAGCTATAATGTGTCATCATACTGTGCTGGCAGTGTAGAGTCGATCATACTGTATTTGTTTTTTCATTACTTAGTGTTATGTGAAATGAGAACAGTGTAGTGATTATTGTGCTTACAGATGTGACTGACTGGTATAGTGTCTTACAACCTTGCATGTGTCTTGCATGTGTGTGTGAGTGTGGGGTGGGTTGGGGTGGGGGAATGTGGAGTTAGGGGTTTGAGGATGGGGTGGGTGGGGTGGTGGGGTGGTAATCCTAATGTTGAATTTCCACACTTTTGTCACCGTGGAAACAACCCTAACTGATACATTCATTAAGTTTTTTGCAATGAATTTCCCTTCTTTTAGAGAAAGTGCAATGTAAGTGGTATGTGTTAGTGGGAGCACGGGCCCTCTAGGCCCTGCACTTCCTTTACATTGTACATTATTTTGCATAATGGTATGCGTATGTGATAGTGTGGGCCCTCATGGCCCTGCACTCCCACTTATACATATGTACAGAGCCATACAGCAGTCCTATAGGCAAGGAAGCCTTGTAGCAGTAATTTGCTAATATCTCAGCAACCGTAGCTGCTAGGAAAACAAAATCTGGTCAGATCCACCACGGCTACATAATAAAGTTAGTGAAGTTGTGTGGAATTGTTACAGAGGTATGGAGAAACAACACATTGATTTGTAAGTAGTAAGATTTGTTTTAGTTTCTGTTCTAAGGAAGGCATACACATTATTAGGAAACTATATGGAGGTGTACATTTTAATGGAAGGGATAGGAAGTTAACAAATGAACCTCAGAGCAAATGCCACTGATGTATGTATTATCCTGAATGACATTGGCCAGACAGCCACATTTTAAAGAAAACACAATTGCACATATCCCAATAATGCAATGCATCAAGGGAAACATATGCAAATCCCCATGATGGTACAGAAGGTGTCAGTACATGAAAAAGTAATGGCTGGCATATGTTCAGCCTTGGGATTATTTACACAGTGTTTTTTTTTAGAGAAACAGGGTTGTTGTCCATGAGGTGATATAAGTTATTTAAGCAATGTGTTGATGTCAGGAAATCAGGTGTAATGATAGACTGTTAGAGAAAATGTGACATTAACGTTTGGGGGGGTCACTTTTGATAAGGGAAAGGTAGCTATGCTTGTGACAATGGGAATATTAGGAGATTATGAGGTCTATGCAGAAGTGGAGTACAAATATGCACAGTTTCATAAGTATATGCTCAGAGTACAGGCAAATGTGATATGTAGGTTTGTTTTAGAAATGGGTAAAAATAGTGATACATGCAATTAATAGAAAGATAATTACATAGACATATAGATTGAGAGAGAGAGAGAGAAAGACAGACAGACAGACAGGCAGAATAGGAATGGCAGTGAAGTATTGAAGTGGCCACAACCCCACCCCCACCCCATAGACATGGACAGGCATTGGGGTGTGCCTTTGGGTCATTGGCCATAACGCTCACGCCATTTCACCTCACCCTACCCTGCAGACACAGACAAGAGTCGAGGTGTGCCTTGGGGTTTTCAGACTTTACACTCTCCCCATTCCATTAGGAAATATGCTGAAATGGGTAGTGTAAGAGAATGGAATGAACTTAGGGGCTGAAGAGTCAAAGGCACAGCTCGATACCTGTCAGTGGCTGCAGGATGGGTATAGGGTGGAATGGCGTGAGCATTTCTGTTGACAGTCCCAAGTCACACCCCTGATGCCTGTCAGTCCCTACAGCGCAGGGTGTTATGGTCAGAAACCCTAATGCTCTCACCATTTCTTGGTATTTTCACTCCAAGTTTTCAGCATGGGCCTTTTGTGACCCCACTGCATGAACAGTGACACTATCAGTTCATTAGCCGAAAGAAGATTTTGCACAGCAACTGTGCCATTTGGCACCAAAGGTGCAAAAACACATTTTGAACAGGATGTAAAAAATGACAGCTGTACATTTCTTGCTTCAGTAACTGCTTAGCACATCTGTTGCATGACCTGCTTATTGACATTTTATATCTGTTATGCAATGTACTGCTGATATGGCAGTATGGCTGAGAGGGACCTGGGGGGGTGGTGGTGGATGTCATGATGAACAACTTGGAGACATGTAGGAGGGCAGTGGCCAAGACCAACATGATTCTATGATGCATCGCTAGGCGAATTACTCTGGAAGGAGGAAAGTGATACTCCCTCTGTATAACTGCTTGGTGAGGCTGTACCTTGAGTACTGAGTGAAGTTTTGGAGGCCATACTTAGAAAGGGACATTGAACTCCTAGAGAGGATCCAGAAGAAGGCAACCAAAATGATCTGGGGCTTGGGTGAAAGGACCTATGGGGAGAGACTCACAGAGCTAAATATGTACACATTGGAAAAGAGAAGGGACGGGGGGACATGATAGAGGTCTTCAAGTACATGAAGGGGTAAATAGGGGAGGCACAGTCACGGTGCTCCGAAGGAAGGAGGGAGGCAACTAGAGGACATGGGTGGAAACTGGAGGGGGGAGACTCAGGGGAGAAAGGAAGAGGTGCTACTTCACTGAGAGGGTGGTAAAATCATGGACTGCACTGCCGGGGGGCTGGTGGAGGCAGAGACTGTGGAGGATTCAGAGGGTGGGACAGGAACAGGGGAAGGGACTCAGAAGGGAGAAGCCCGAGAGGGAGGGGGGCAGCAAGTTCAGCACCCAGGGTGGAGACTGACCGAACGAGCAGACACGAAAGTCTGCTAGGCCTATTCTGCTGGCATTTTTGTATGTTAATATGTTGGTATGCTTACTACACCAACATCATGAACCATTAAACAGATGACTGCCATAACTAGGGAGGCAGTATAGCACAGTGGTTTAAGGCTCTTAACTACAAATTTGGAGATCTGGGTTTGAATCCCACAGCCCCCACTTGCACAGTAGGTGACCCTAAGAAAGTCACTTATCTTCCATGTGCTCCCAGGTTGCCCCTGTAAACAAGCTTTCAGCTTAGTGTGCCACTCCTGGTTAAACAATTGAAAGAAAAAAAACACAATGGCCCAGATATTCAAAAGGGTTGCGCCATGCGCAGCAAGGGTTCTTATCACATAAGTCAAAAAATGCGCCATTCTGCATTATTCAGCAGGAGGCAGTTCGCCACTGACAACAGGTTCTCGAACAGTGCAATGCAAATGAATGCATGCTCAACAGGAGGGAGGAACCATGCATAAACTGCGCAACCGATATTCAGCGGGTTGTGCGAGTTGACTGCATGCGCAACCCCAACCTGCGCCTGCACGACAACGGGCAAAAACAAAACAATCCAGTTGAGGGCCACCCACAGGTGAGCTGCTGTATTGCAGGCGCAACACAGCAGCTGCCACCCTGGCTGGCCCCCAACTCCCGGTCCCTGTGCCCCCACCAGCCCGATCGCAGGCAGAGCGTAAAACAACCCCCACACACATCTCCCAAAGCCCAATTGTGGGCATGCAATGTATGACCCCCACCCACACATCTCCCGAAGCCCGATCCCGGATGCAATGCTGTGACCCCCGCCCACTCTCGAAGCCCGATGCCCAGGCATACAGTAACATGACCCGCCCCACATCTCCCAAAGCCCGATTGCGGGCAGAACATATATCAACCTCCCCAGTGCCCGATCGCGGGCAGAATGTAAAGCCCCCAGCGAATATCTCCCTGGTGGTCCAGTGGACGTAATGCCCGATCGTGGGCAGAATGTCAAATTACAACCCCCAAACATCTCCCTGGTGTCTAGTGTCCCCCACCCACCCACGAAGCCCCTCCACCCCGCTCCCCAATGAACATCATTCACAAATCTGGACTGTCATGATGGTATGGCTGCACTCCACTGGCTGTAGCTCTGCACCAATGGGCATGCAGTCTCACCGACAGTCAGTCGGGCGGTGGGCGGGCAGGCGGTGGATGCTGGCGTCGCTGACTGCCAGGGGGAGCGGGTGAGGGGCCTGTGATGGGTGGGGGGACACTAGACACCAGGGAGATGTTTGGGGGTTGTAATTCTGACATTCTGCCCGCGATCGGGCATTACGGTCCACTGGACCACCAGGGAGATATTCGGGTTGGGGGCTTTACATTCTGCCCGCGATCGGGCACTGGGGTTGATACACTGGGCCTGCGATCGGGCTTTGGGAGATGTGGGGGGCATAGTACTATGCGCCGATCGGGCTTCGAGATGTGGGCGGGGGTCATAGCACTGGTGCCCACGATCGGGCTTCGAGATGTGGGCGGGGGTTTAACATTGTATGCCCGGATCGGGCTTCGGAGATGTGGGCGGGGGTCATAGTACTGTATGCCCGCGATCGGGCTTCGGGAGATGTGTGTGTGGGGAAATGTATAACTGATTCTGCCTCACATCGGCTGCAGGGTGCATCGTCCTCATCGCTGCTGCCTGGCAGGGCTGCCAGGCGCAAGTCCTCGGATCGGGCGCACTCCATGCCAATGGCATGCAAATGGGGCCATAAATAGATGCAAATGGCCCCTCATGCTGCATAAATTATGGCCCCATTTGCATGTCACCTTTTGAATATTGGAAATTTAGCTTATGCTAATGGTACTTAGCCACCGCAGGTTTAATGTTCAACTCTGGCAACTAGCGGTGGCGCCAAGTTCCACTGCGCCATCTTGCGCAGTGGCTGTGGCTGGGGGTGATATTCAAGGAGTTGCTCAATAAGCGCAACTCCTTTGAATATCGCCTCTGGCCACCCCTGCAACTATTTTGAGCAGTGCAGGGGCTTGCGCCTCAGAATGGTGCAGTTTGAATATCTGGGCCAATATATTATTTGTCTTGCTTTATTTTGCTACTACAAGCTTTGACTAATACATCCATCCTTATTTATAGCTTATGTGTCTGTGACCTAGGCAAAACTACACTTAAAATCTCACACATAAATAAATAAAATATCAGAATAGCATTTATTTTAGTAGTATCTCCTTCCTTTTCAGGTGCCCATGACACTGTTTCTGGGATATTCAAAGGGGTTGTGCCTGGCATAACTGAGTTGCACTGGTGCAACCCTGCATTGCGCCCCGGCAGGATATTGAAAAGGCTGCCTGGAGCAGCACAAATCCTGATGCATTGGGGCTCAATATAATCTTATGCGACGCAGATACAGGGGGCATGCCCGTGCATATGCATCACATCCCGATATTCAGTGCGGGATGTGTGGCACATATGCTGGTGCAACCTTGCACTGCACGCACAGATGGGCTCAAAGTTGAGCCCCGGAAAAGTAAGAGCAAGTCCTGGCCACCCACAGGTGGGCTGCTGTATTGCAAGGCACAACACAGCAGCCACCAGCTGTGAGTGGTCATCCACTCACCCAGAACACCATGACAAACACACATACACCCCTGGTGGTCCAGTGGACACTCCACCCACCCCGTAAGCCTGATCGTGGGCATCTGTAATATAAACCCAGTCTCTGGTGGTCTAGCAGTCCCCTCATTACCCGATTGTGGGCATCTGTAATTTAAATTCAAACCCTGGTGGTCTAGCGGTCCCCCTGCTGCCTGATCGCGGGCTGTCATAGCTGCAGAAAGTCACCTGGTGGTTCAGTGGTAACCCCCCTCTCAACCCTCCCACAGAGGACCCCCAGCCACCTGGCACCCCATCTTCATTAGTGGGCAGCAGCACCCCACCCTCATACCACCCGGCTGCCCACTGAATGGCAGGTACAGTATGTTCAGTATGCCTATTGGTCAACAGTGTGGACCAATAGGTGTACTGGGCATACTCGTCTGGCGGCTGCTGTGTTGTGCCAGGAGTGTGTACTGTATACAGTATTCATTCCTTAGTGACAGCTCAGTCAGCAGCTTGATGCAGTAGTGTGAGGAGGGCTGTGGTGGTCACTGGCGCTATTTCAGGTTGGGGGAGCGGGGTGGTGGGACACTGCCTGCTGGAGTGGGGGTAGGTGTTCACTAGAACACCAGGGAAGTGTTTAATTTAGCAAAATGGGGGATCAGGCTTGGGGGGTCCTCTAGTCCACCAGGGATAATGTAATTGTACATAATGGAGGATCAGGGCTTGGAGGGAGACCACGGCACAGTGCTAAAAATGCACAGCTCTCCCAGCGGGCACATTTCTAAGGGCCCTTAGACCAGCCCTAGCTGGTCAAATGTTACTTAGAAATTTGCCCTCTGGGAGAGTTTTGAGAATCTCTATGTAGGTGATTAGGCAGCCTCCCTCAGCTACAAGTGCCGAGCACCATACCACAGCACATTGTGTGGTGCACGGATGGCACAAGCCCCCCTTTGGGGCACACAGCCTGTGGTTGGCACAGGCCGTGTTTGAGAATCACTGCCGGTGCATCAGTTGGTACAAAGGCACCTTGCACCATTCTTTGTGGTGCAGGCCCCTTGTGCCATACTAGGAGCGTTGAGAATTTAGTCCTGTGTCTTTGCCAACTCAGCTTTGCAGAACCAACATGGGATCTCATGCTTTTTCCATGGCAGCTCCTATTTATTTGAATAAGCAAACTGATTCTCTTTGCAAGTCAAGTTCTTATGACATATTTGAAAAGCAGTTGTGCCAGTATTTGACGTCTCAAAATTCTTGTAATTGTGTATAAAAGGTCTATAATTTGCATTTTTCTTAATTGAAAATAAATATGTATTTATGCTTGCCATGAATTTGGCCCAGGTTGAGCCTGAAAAAGTACCTTTGGTTCAGTTGCTTCCACCCGGAAATAAAAATTTCAAATAAGGTAAAATAATATACCTTTGTTTGAAGAGTTATCTTAGCTTGTACTTCCACAGATCATATATAAGTTCTGCATTCTTCACAAGTATTAATAACTGTTCATTTATTTGTGAGTTATGTGAAAAAAGCAAAGATTTATAATTAACTTACACAAATACATTTAATTATTTAATATGTTTATGGATGTTTTTATATGAATCTATATAGATCATTGGTAAGATCCCATCTAGAGTACTATGTCCAGTTCTGGAGATCACATCTCCAGAAGGACATAGAGTGGAGGAAGTCCAGAAGAGAGCAACTAAAATGGTGCAGGGTCTGCATCCAAAGCCCTATGGGGTGACTAAAGGACATCAGTATGTACACCCTGGAACAGTTGAGGGAGAGATGGATATGATAGAGACCTCTTAAATACCTCACGGAGGTAAATAAGATATATCAGGGAAGTATTTTTTCAGAAGAAAAGGTGTTCAAGAACAAGGGGACATACTGTGAAGCTGAAGTGAGGTAGATTCAGGAGAGATGTGAGGAAGTACTTCTTCACAGAAAGAGTGGTGGATTCCTGGAACAGCCTTACAGCAGAGGTTGTGGGTGTGACAACAGTGGTGAGTCTCAAGAATGCATTGGATAACACAAGGTAATCATAGTGGAAAGGACGTGGCAGGGTGCAAGAGCCATAGATTGGGTATAGTTTGCAGGGATAGTGTAGGTAGGGAGGAATGGGCAGACTGAATGCTCCAAGTGGTCCTTATCTGCTGCCAGATTCTGTTTCCATGTGTATGTTTGTATTTAGCTACCTTCCAATACTAGGAGGTCTCTTGCAGTCAAATTTCAAACCAATTCCAGGTGCCCTGATGGCACAGCAGCAGTACATCAAACTGTCCTGCAGGTGACCTGGGTTCAGGAGTGAACTTGTGTTGCTGCATTGAGAGGCAGACCAAGCTGCAGTAACTGCTGCCTGGCAGTGCACTACAGCCAGCAGAGAAGGCATCAGTAATTGGCTCAGCAGTGACTACTTTTGTGGGTTAGGGAAGCTTGTTCCTTTTGCAGGAATCTCAGCCTGTATCCAAAGCCATCAAGTGGATTCACTCATGTCAGGGGAGTAGAGAGGGACAGGGTGAAAAATAGCTGATAAAATCCCCTCCTCTGTGTCCTAGTGCCCAGTACTCGATCCTGTGGACTGCTTTGTGGGGGAGAATGGCCTCCTGTACCCGCCTGAAGGCCTCGCCTGTGCAGGAAGCCATGGGAGCCATGGGGAGGGGGTGTGACTAGACCAGGGAATTAAGGAAATGCTAGGCCCAAACCAGTGGCCAAAGAATAGGCTCTATGGAAAAACAGAATGCCAACTCAATATGATTAAAGAATTTCTTACAAAATAAACAGATTTAATTTCCTTTGGCTCTTCTTACCATTTCGGTTCCATGTCAGTACAGTGATTTTTACAGGGTGATTTCAATTTGGGTGAATTTAAAACACAGTGACAATTACAGCGATTGTATAGCCCAGCACATGTATTAAGGAGCTACTGAAACATGGGCAATTGAGACAAATATCACACATTTCAAATGTGCTGTAGCAACTGTTACTATCTGCAGATCCCAAAACCATCTTTATCCATCAGATCCACCCATGTCACGAAGGGGGGCTCTGACCCCTGCACCCCCCACAGAGCCCCTCATCTAAAAGATTACAACTCCATAGTGCTCCTAGATTGAGGGGTAGGCTATATGTCTAGTCACCAGTCTGGTGAGCCACTCAGCTTAATCGTGCATACATGACATTTGCGTAAATGTTTACTCGCTTGTATTGTTCATTCGCCGATAGTGTTTGTGCTGTATTGCCTGAGCTCATTTGCAGTGGCTGTAAATGCCACACTGTTTTCACATAATACCACAGTTTCTATAGCACAAAAGAATAAGGTAGCCATTTGATATTCTAATAATATCCTTCTGTATCCATGGTCTCCCTGACCTGCCCTTTAAAAGCATATTTCAAGAAAGGGCTGCTTTACCTCACTTTATGGAGACAAGAGTCTGAATGTGTTGGAAGACTAACATCTTAGGTCCCAATCCAAAAACATTATGCCACTCTACACAGGTACATAGGGACCCTGATGTGTGGAGGCCTCTGCACATCTACAGGATCAGAATTCCCTATGTTTAGCAGACAATCAAGTCAGAACACTAAGCAGGATATAAACAACCCTTTGCAGCCATCCACAGTGTGATTTAAGAACACACGAGGCCTCTAGCTGGGCACTTAGGCCACAGTAGGGAGACCCTGCAGTAAATACTATACCTTCTCTCACCACAACTCCCACAATCACTTCTGCCCAAGTGGGCCCCCATCGCATACAGCACCAGCTCCCTAAACAGGAGTAGAGGGATAGTGAGGACTATCCCCTTCCTTTATTCATATTTTTAAATAATTGGCCCAAAGATGAAATGGCAGTGCTTGGAGGACTGCTGTATTCTCAGCTCACCCAATGGCCATCCCTGTGTCTGGATTTTATTTTATTTTTATTTTATTGAAATCTAGGATTACAAATACCTTTGAGCAGGAACTGCTCATTTACAAAGTTTCCACGTCAAAGGAATGGGGGGTATACATACATACAAAGGTCAACATAATAATACATAGTTACACAATAACAAGAAGTAAGAGACTGAGGCTTAGGAAATTCCAGTAATTCAAAATGTGCCAAATGTTAGGTAGCATGACATAACCAGCCAAGGGCAATCTTGGAAATAAGCACTGCAGGTGAGAGGGAAGGGGGTATGCAGGCAGGAAGGCCATTGTCGGAGGGTAGAGGGTGAGGGTAAGAGCTCTAAAGGGGAGGGAGAGGAGGGATAGAAGTCAGGAAATGCCCCGGGGGAGGAAAGGGAGAGGGAGCAAGGGGGTAGGCAGGTAGAAGGAGGCAAGGAGGGGAGAGATAGCTTTCAAGACTGAGGTGGAGGGCAGTGAATGGTGGGCCCCCGATTAGGCGAGGCTGGATGAAGTTCAGAATGAGGAGAAGAGGGCAGTTGCAGACTATGGATTTCACAAGATCCAGAGTGTCATCAGGGAACATATTTGTAGGAGCAAGATGCATTTTAGTTGCATGCATCCTGGCATTTTGTTTCTGTACCAGGCCTTTAATCTTGTGGTCTATAAACATTTAGCAGAAAGAGTCAGAAATAACACACCCTTCCTCTTGAACAACACTGCAGTCTATTGATCCAGCTATGAACCTCTGACAGATCTGCTGCTAGACATTTTCCAGAAAATAAGTTAAACATATTTCCATTGGTAAAGTTCAAACTATTGGGAATAGCTGATAGTTGTGGGGTTACATTTAAAAGCTGTCTGCAGATGAGTGGGTGCTTTTTGGTTCTACCATGGTATTGTCACAGCATTTACTTTATAATGACAGGATTCTCAAGATATGCCAGATTCAAAATTAGAGCAGTTTTCTCTGTACAGTACCCCCTGTCTTGGTCAAAATACAGATGATGTTGGCACCTTGTTGGAGTTGCTCTGTTAGATTTGTGTTTTCCATAAGTTATGGAAAATAATGGGTAAACTGGTAGCTTCTTCAAACTAGAAACATGATAAAATATAGATTTAGAGGGCAAATCATTCCCGCTAGGCCACTACTGTCCATGATTTTTTTTTGCATTGAAACCTGCAGCTTCACAAGCTACCATTGACTTTCTAAATAATCACTAGCCCTTTATTAAAACTAAGTAGTTTTAAATGATAGCACACTGAGTCATAATGCATTCGTCTGGGATTTCTGCAGCTGCTCAAAACATGGACATTACATATTCGAAACAGGACCTAATGTTTCAGCGATTCATATTCCTCTATAATTATATGGTTCAGTGCAAGTGATTATATCTCTTCTTCAGTATCGGCCTTAAAAGTTTTGGTTTGCTGGCTTCTTCATAATTTACTGCCTAGGCATAATGGGCCAGTCTTGTGGAAAAAAAGATGATAAATGACGCTAGCTAGGAGTCATAGATTTATTAAATTTCTATCAAACAGTGCAACAAAAAAATCTGCTTGACTTAGAAATAGGCTCAAATTTTTTAATCAAAATTCATGAGTCCTGATGCTTGGTTCAGTAGGCCCAAGGAAGGCTTGAATTGAAGACTGATTAAAGAAAATAAAAGGCTTATTTGAAGTAATTTTTCAATGACGGCTTTTAATTGGATGTTAAATCAAATTCTTATCTGGCTTTCCACAGATAGCACATTATATAAAATACAGTTAGTGGCACTTCCACTGTAACTGATACACTGAATAACAATTGACTTCTCATCTTACACTCAAAAGATAGAAGGAGTGCTGTTGTCAACATGTCAGAAATTAAGTATGTAAATTAATGTTTAAAATATATAAATATGAATGTCATTTACAAAAGGTTGTGACTACTGTAGGGAAACTAAGTTGATTTATTTTTCAAGTTGAATGATTTCTTAACTTTAAAGATGTTTATGTGTTTTTTACTGCATATTATCAGTGATTCTGTAAATGACACACAGCCACTTTATTCCTTCACAGTTGCATATTAAGAAATGCCTACAGTTTGTTTATATGTTATCCTGTCTCATTCATCTTAATTGTGTTACATACTCTATATGAATCTACATATGCATGTCTGTGTCTTCATGTGCATGCAACCAAAAAGCTTTCTGACATTGAGGTTAATCAATAATTGATTGTGCTAATCCATTTACTAAAAATAATTTATATCTATAGGGTTGTTCTAGACATTGCTTTGCAATGTTTTAAGTTTTTGTTAAAACAAACAGAAATGCAAAGGAAATAATATGAACTACAATATGTAGGAATTGAATCTAGGCCACAGGAATGTGATCCTTGTTCTCTGCCATGTGCACTATCAGAGCCACTTGTCAGCCTAAGCTTCCTACAGTCACTTCCTTGATAAACTGTAAAGGTTGCATCTGGAAAGTATTTAGGGCATGATCCACAGAGATGTCAGCATTCACCTGATATCCATGTTGCCATCTTGCTTCATAATGCACCACAAATAGATTGTGCACATTGCAGAATCCACAGTCATTGGCTTCCCTTACAAGTAAGTGTAGAGGTCAGTGCAGGGGTTGCTGGCATTCAAGGGGCTATAACTGGGTAACAGAGCAGATGCCTGCCTTGGTTTTAGAGTTGATCCCTCTTGAGCAGGGGTTCTCAAATGGTGAGGCTAGCCTCCTTGGGGAGGCCCCAACCTGTTCCAGGGGAGGCTCAAGCAAGTCTGAAAAAATACTGTATTTAAATTTTGAGTTTTATATCTTTTGTGTGAAGAGATGAAGTAAACTGAAAGAAGGTACTAGTAGGTGAATTCAATGTATTTATTTACTAATAGGTGACAAGAGAAGGTGAATGAGCCAAAGCTCATTTCAGGTGTACCTGGGGAAGGGTATGAAGTGAATACATTTCAAAGACAACTGACAAAACAATCCAGAAATACACAATGAGCGATAGTGCAAAACAAATCTGAACAATAAATTAATAATGAGTGGTGGTAATTGATCAATTTGTAGCCTGATGGCAGAACAGCCCAAATACAAGGGTTGAGTATAGAAGTGCTAAGAGCAATAGCAGGAAGGAGCAAAGTAATCCCAGAGAAGTTTCTGAGGAGCAGGGAAGGATGGGGAGGCAAAGTATCTAGGAAGGTTATTTCATATAGAGAAAACAGAAAATCGTTTGACCCATGAAGGTACTGCAACAAGGGGTAACAATGGTTCAAGAATTAAAATAGCAGAGTATGTAGGTTGGCCTGTGTGGGGGGGTTACAATAAGCTGAATAATAATATCTGTTTATTTATTCAGATAACATCTTTGAGCACAGGAGCACTTTTTCAAAGGTTCCACGTCAGTATAAGACAAAGAACTGAATGTGAGCCAAGTACTCAAAGGGGTTTCAATTTATTCATGGTGTACTGCGCAAAGTACAGTATGTTATTTTTCTTTGGGGAGGCCCAAGATTATTTCAATTTTTGAGGGAGGCTCAAAATCTTTTCTATGGATTTGGGGAGGCTCACTGTGACAAAGTCTGAGAACTGTTGCTCTTGAGTGATTGTTTGATACAGCCAACTGCTATATCCACTTTGGACCTAGATATTTTTATTTAAAAAATATTGTGTTTGTCAATCCATAACTGCATTGAGAGTGGCTGCTGGGCTAGAACTGCCAGTGAGGGTCTTGCTGGGAGGGCAGACAAGGGGTCCACTTCAAGTAACCTGTTTGACTTCCACCAGAAACCTACAAAGCACACTCTCTGCATTGAGGATGTTGTTGAGAGAGGGACTCATCCTCTAGTAGAACCTAACCCTAGTTTATACATAGTGGCATGAATAATGTTATGGTTGTCCTCAAGAGAGGTGAACAAGCAGCTGGGGATGCACAGAGGCTGCTGCATATGCTGAGAGGGGCCCCCACATTCTCAGGACCACCCTAATGCCTGTTACATGGGTGCATGGCACATCAGAAGTGTTTTGTAATTATAAAAGGGCACACAGTAATAGCAAAAGGAGGGAGGAGATTGAGAAATGTGCAAAATATCATTTTCCTCACAAGTATTGTAATTTACATCTATAGAACTGACTGTCTGAGGAGGTTGTGGATGCAGGAACCCCCTACCTTTTAAAATGGATTAGTATATAATAAATAATATAACAGGTTACATAGTATGATGCTGAGGTGTGGAAACAGGTTATATAGAACAATATTGCAAGAGTGTAGTAGTAGACCTGGGCCAGGATTCACAAAAAATGCAAAGTGCTGAGCAAACATTTGCACAGCACCCCTCAGTTGCATTGGTGGGTAGTTGGGCTATTCACAGTTAGATAATATGGTGCACTATCTGACTGTGAATAGGGGCAGGTGGGGGCAGCGATAACCTAGGCAAAGCACCCGGGTCCCCAGTAGCTCTGACCCCATAGCCAGCCAGCCAGGAAAAGGGGCCGGCAACAATAGCTCACATGTGCTAAGCTCCTATTCACTAAAGGAGCCATGCAGATGAGTTCATTGGGCATGCAAGGTGCTATTAGCCATTAGGATACCCATTATGGGCCCATCTGCATGGTCCACGAGTGGCGTAGTGCAGTTCCCCACCCACCAGCCAAAGACTCATGCAGCTGCATTCCCTGGTAGTCTAGTGGTCCCCAGCCCCACCCCAATCTCCCACCCAACTTTAATAAAAAATGCTTCCATAATGTAGTGTCCATCCTTGGTCCCTGATCTCCAACCTGACTTTAATAAAAAATGTTTCCATAGTGTAGTGTCCCTCCCTGGTCCCTGATCTCCCACCCGATATTGACAAAAAGTTTTCCATAAGTGTAGTGGTCCCTTCCCCTTTCCCCAGTCACTAATCACTCACCTAATATTAATAAAAAATGTTTCCATAGTGTAGTGTCCTTCCCCACTCCCTGATCTCCCTTCCAATGTTGACAAGACATTTTTCCATCATGCAGTGGTCCCTTCCCCCTCTCTGGTCACCAGTTACCATCGCCAAATGCTAACACCCCATGCCCTGGTAGTCTAAAGTCCCTCTCCCAGCCCCCACCTCTTCCAGTGTGACTCACCACCCCACCCCATCCCAATCAGCTATTGGTGACCAGCACCACTTTCCTCACCCCACCATGGCTGGCCACCGACTAAGCCCTCAAGGAGCAAGCACATACAGTACATGCTCCTTGAGGGCTCAGTCATCAGCCAGCCATGGTGGTGTGAGGAGGTCTGAGCTGGTCACTGATCACTGATTGGGATGGGAGGGTGGGGTGGTTGGTCACACTTGACTATGTGGAGGGGTTGGGTGATGGACCCTAGACTACCAGGGCATGGGGTGTTTGCATTTGAGGAGGGCGATCGGTGACCTCAGCTGAGCAAAACACAAACAAATCTACTTAAAGAACCAGTGCAATGAAAATGTTGTTCCAAAAAAGCAATTTTCAGCTACAGTTAATAAAATTATTAGGTATGTGTTGATTGAGGAGTGAAGTAAAACTGAGACAATGCTTCATGAA
Organism: Neoceratodus forsteri; assembly: GCA_016271365.2. NCBI lineage: Eukaryota > Metazoa > Chordata > Ceratodontiformes > Ceratodontidae > Neoceratodus > Neoceratodus forsteri. The sequence continues at coordinate 162,901,218 of JADMNL010000023.1, read as the reverse complement.
TAGTGGGGTAAAATAAAACTCATAATTCTTTGCTAGATGAATTCATAAATATAGACCCATGTATTATTATTTGCAAAGAACTGCATTAATGCCACATTTAGGGTTGAGGCTACAGCAAAAAGGTAGGGAAATTTGACTTTAGGCTATCCAACCCTAACCTCCCCACCCCTGAAGCAGATCAGCAATGCAGTCTTTCTTGGGGTTGTCAACTCTAACGCTCACCCATAAGGTGTGTATTTATTTATTTATTTATTTAAGCTTTGGTAACTGGGAAAGGCATACTGAGCCAGGGCTCATTTCCAGGTGCAACCCAGGGATGTGGAGTTACAATACAAACAAAGGGAGAGAACAGATACAGCAATTATCACAGACTCAAACCCTCTGGCCCTACGCTGCCATCCATCCATAGTTTTGACACAGTGTAATTGTATCTTTACTTGCCTGTAGAGCACAGGGCCCTCCAGGCGGTGCACTCCCATCTCTCCATAGATGTGTATGTGTATGTTGCTGTGGAAGCACAGGGCCCTGTGTGACCTGCACTCCCATTTCTATGACAACAGCAAACAAATTGTCAGCATGGGCTTCTTATTACCCCAACTCATGTACCCGGTACTGAAAATTTTCAAATCCCTACCAAAACGTGATTCCACACCACCACAATATCATTCCACACCATAGGCATGAAAAGACAGTTTGGCCGTGATTTGAAAAATGACAGTTGTGACGTTCATGAGGTGATGTGAAAAAATGCCTATGTTGAAAATTTGGAGTTGAAATATTTAAGATTGGCAAAGTTATGAACAAGCATTGCAAAATGTCAATGGATGCATATAACTTTACCATTTTCACATATTTTGACCCCAAATCTCAACTTATCCCTCTTATGACCCCACCTCATGAACAAGGGTGGTGAAAATGTTAAAATCCTGCTTGTAAGGTGATTTCACCAAGTGACCACCAAATCGCCTTTTGGGGCAGGTTTCCATGATTCCACCAACACTGTTCATGAGGAGGGGTCTCCAGAAGAACATGTTGAAAATTTGGGGTCAAAAGATGCAAAAATAACAAAGTTATGCATTAAAGTACAAAAACCCAACTTCCGGTTTGCATCCTGTATGAAATGACAGCCTGAACTAACAGCTCTCTCTTCACCTCACACACAAACCCTGAAAATACCTCAGAACTGTCATAAATGTGAATATTGACCAAGGTACAGAAGGGGAAATATAAAATAGAGTTCTGAATTGAGGTTTCATTTGAAAGCAATCATCCTAAAAATGAAGGAAGACCTGCAAACCTCGCTCGGTGAATTCCCCAACTTGGAGCAATCGCAGGCCTCTGCTGATATAACAGGCCATGCAGAAACAACTACGATACCCCCAAAAAAGGTAAATAAAACCAAAAAGGTAAAACTTGACACCATCTACAAGGAGCTGTTATTGTTTAGAACAGAAGTTAAACAGATTTATGCAGAGCTCCGTAAGGACGTGGTGGCACTGGAACAATGAGCTGATGACTCGGAGAGGCAAATTACTGTGGTGATGGGTAGAGTCAATGATATGGAAGAAACACTTAGGGTATTACAAGACCAACAGGATCAAATGCAAGCTTGACAAGAGGATGCTGAAAATAGAGCAAGACGTGAAAACATCCACATTTATTGTATCCCAGGAGGTTCAGAAGGTTCAGACATTTTGGATTTTGTAATCACCTTACTTTGCATGACCCTGGAATTGCCATCTGATTTACCCCTAGAAATGGAGAGGGTACATCAAGTATTAAGCCCTAAACCAACTGTGGCAGATGCTCATCCACGATCGATAATAGCTAGATTTCTGAGCTTTTCTGCAAAAGAAAAAAGTATTACTCACAGCCTGACGATGTCAGGAAGTTTTTTATGGCTAAACAAGAATCTAGCTAGATAATGATTACTCTCCAGAAACGATGAGGTAATATAGAGTATATGCAGACATACTCCAAGTGTTGAAATCTAAGGGACATAAATTTCTAACTCCTTATCCTGCTCGCCTGATTGTACAGCTTCCAGAGGGTTGCAAAGAGTATGATTCTCAGATGAAGCATGTACGGAGTTCAGCAAGTTGGTCCTACAGTTCCCTGCAGATTCACAGAACCGCACCACTCAGACGCCACAACCCCCCAGATTGCAAACTGTTTCCCCAACCCGAGTGAAGCAAAGAGCTTGTGGGAGGGCAGTCACCCCTGTAGCAAGACTTAGCCTCTTTTCAAAGGTTTACAAGAGGGAAACCTTGAATGAAATGCAGGTCAAAATGTACCTGCTCAACTTTACTCCTCCTGAAGTTCTCTAACACTGTGGACACACTTTTTTGAAGAGATGCTCTGTACCTGCTGTGAGGTGTGGCTCTATCTAGGCCTCCATGGGAATACAGCAGGCAGACTACTCTACTAGAAACTAATTCTTTAACTGACCAAGAAAACATCAGAGGCTCAGATGAGTACTGACTTTAATTTTGAACCAGATGTAGATCAGGATTATTACAGACCTTCTCTTCTTTTCCTTTTTCCTTTTTGTTGTTCATATACAGAACTAAGATATTAAGTTGTTGTAGCCAAATCAGGTTTACCAGTTAATTACAAAACAATAATAAGACTGCACCAAGCTGGAGGAAATTAAGAAAGGGGAAACACAGACTATCAAAACTGGAACTGTGCTACAGAGATATGTTACTAGTTAAAATAGTAGGAAAAAAGCCTCTTTTTAGATAGTGGATAGGAGACTCCAAAGGTGATTCCTGGATTTAAAATTCTAATACTCGTAAGATACAAGACTTATTTACTTTCTTTCACAATTACAGTTTTTACACAAATGCAGCCAAACTGAATAAATGTTTCAGATATATTCTTTGAAGGAATCAAAGAGGTTGCACAGGTTTAGATGCAACTCTTTTACTTTTTGGTTGTCCTACTAACAATTGCATATGATTTTCATGGCAATCCCTTTAATTGTCCAATAGTTATAAGGGAGAAATACCCTTTGAAGTCCCAAGAGGCTTGTTCACCTGGCTTTCTTTCACAGCACGGTGGCCTCCCCACTGCCATGCATTTAGGGAGTTCTTCTCTTTTCTCTCCAACCTTGGAAGTCACAGATAGGAGTTCACCCAGAAGGAGGGACTCCTAATTTGTACATAGTTTATTCTTAAGACATAGTGATACACAGAAGTTTAGGCCACAGTTGGCAGTTCATTTGCAACAGTTTTATTACTTTATAGAATTTATAGCATTTCAACGAAATGTCATGCAGAATGAGCTGCAGGGTAATTATTTCAAATTTGTAAACATAACGACATTGTATAACACTTTAGGTAGCAGGTATAGCTATATAAAAATGTAGGAAACTTGGCAAGAAATGAAAGAATACTTGAAGGATATAATACAGAAGAATAATACATAGATACATAGATACATAGACAGTGTCAACAGATAAGGGCCTATGGCCCACCCAGTCTGCCCATTTCAGCTTGTAAGTTCAGTTTGTTTTCCTAGAAGTCTGTTTCCCCTTACCCCTGACCTCTAGAATTCCTTTATGTCTATCCCATGCATTCTTAAATCCCGTGATTGTTTCAGCCCCCACCACTTCCTCTGGCAGGGTGTTCCACTTGTCCACCACCCGTTCTGTGAAGAAATTCTTTCTCATGTTTCCTCTGAATCGTCCTCCTCCAACTTCATCCCATGCCCTCTAGTCCTGGAACATCTTTTTCGCTAAAAATAGTGTTTTCCTGCACTCTGTTTCTCCCTGTAAGATACTTGTATGTCTCTATCATATCCTCTCTCCTCCTTCCTCAAGGAGTACATGTTCAGTTCCTTCAACCTGTCTTCATAGGACTTGTGATGCAATCCATGCACCATCTTTGTTGCCCTCCTCTGAACCTTCTCTACCCTGTCTATGTCCTTACGTAGGTATGGTCTCCAGAACTGTACACTGTACTCCAGGTGGGGCCTCACTAGTGTTTTGTATAGTGGAATTATGACCTCCCTTTTCCTGCTGGTGATGCCCCTGCCTATACATCCCAGCATCCTATTTGCTTTACCTGATGCCTTGTCACACTGTTTCCCTACCTTGAGGTCATCAGAGATGACAACCCCAAGATCCCTTTCCTGCTTGGTGCATGCTATATCCTCACCCCCCAACTGATATATTGTGCCAGGGTTTTTGTGCCCCATATGCATTATCTTGCACTTCTTTGCATTGAATTTCAACTGCCAAACCCTTGACCATTCTTCAAGTTTCTGCAGGTCCCTTCTCATTCTGTCTACACCTCTGGTGTGTCTACTTGTTACAGAGCTTTGTGTCATCAGCGAACAGTGAAATACTGCCTTCTAGATCCTGTGCAATGTCACTGATGAAGATGTTGAATAGGACCGGACCCAGCACTGATCCTGTGGTACCCCACTGGTCACTCTTCCCTCTGTGGAGTGACAGCCATTTACCACCACCCCTCTGTAGTCCTGCCACCCAGCCAGTTACCTACCCACCACACTACTGTCCTGCCCACACCCATATTCCCCAGTTTGTGTAATAGTCTTCTATGTGGCACAGTGTCAAAGGCCTTGCTGAAGTCCAGATAGGCCATGTCCACTCGCCTCCCTGATCCACCTCCTGGTCACCCAGTCAAAACTTCAATGAGATTGGTCTGACATGACCTCCCTGGTGAAACCGTGCTGCCTTGGGTCCTGTAGTCCATTGACAACCAGATGTTCCACCAATCTCTCCTTCAGAAGTGCTTCCATGATCTTTCCCACTACCGAGTGAGGCTGACTGGTCTGTAGTTCCCTGCTTCCTCTTTGTTCGCTTTTGTATAAGGGGACTACATCTGCTGTCCTCCAGTCTTTGGGTACCTCCCTGTTTCCAGTGATTGGCTAAACAGGATAGCCAGAGGTTCAGCCACCACCTCTCTTAGTTCTTTAAGGACCCTGGGGTGCACCCCATCTGGCCCCATTGCTTTATCAACTCTTATTACTTCCAGTTCCTTCAGGAATCTTTCGTGTAAAGGGACTTGTGTCCATTTCTGCACCATTCTCACCCCTTGTACTCCCTTCAGACCCATTACCCCTTCTTCCTCAGTAAGACTGAGCAGAAATACCTGTTCAATATGTCAGCTTACTGTTGTCATCCTCCACGACTCCCATCCTCCCCTTCAGTCTCACTATCCCTCCTTTGTCTTTCTTTTTTCACTTATGTACCTGTAAAAGGTTTTGTCCCCTTTAACCACTGATTTTGCAATGTGTTCTTCTGTCTGAGCTTTAGCTTCCCTTACTGACTTCCCTGCCTCCCTTTGTTTCTCCTGGTACTTCTCCCTATCCCTTCTGCCTGTGTCTTTGTATTGCCTGAATGCTATCTTTTGGCTTTCACTTTCTTTGCTACCTCTTTGGAAAACCATAATGGTCTCCTCTTCCTTTTCCTCTTGCTAACCTGCTTAATGGCATAATTCTGTTGTTCTTATAATCCCCATTTTAAATACTGCCCACTGTTCCTCAACCCCTGATTCCTGTCCCATTCCCTTAATGCCTCTTTCAAGTATTTCCATTTTCCCAAAGTCTGCCCCTAAAATCCAGGATACGTGTTTTGTGTGGTTTGTCCTGCTCTTTCTGTGATTTCAAACCACAATGACTGGTGGTCACTGTTACCCAGGTGCTCCCCACTGTTACCCCATCACACTGTCCCTGTTTGTGAGCAGAAGGCCAGTATTGCCTTCTGTCGAGTTGGTTCCATGACCAGTTGCTTGAGGAAGGCACCCTGAAGGGAGTCCAGGATAAATCTGCTCCTAGTTGATGCTGCTGCTGGGATGCTCCAGTCCACGTCTGGAATATTGAAGTCTCCAACCAGTACTACCTCACTCTTGTCTGCCATCCTTTGGATGGCTAGCATCAGCTCCCTATCTGTTTCTTCCTCCTGGGCTGGTGGTCTATAGACCACACCTGTGCGGATGGCTGGACCCATTTTCCTTTCTAGCTTAACCCACAGTATCTCTCCCCCATTTTGTTCCTCCTGGATCTCTGTGGCCTTATGTCATTTTCACACAGTGCCACTCCTCCTCCCTTCCTGCCTGCTCTGTCTCTTCTGAATATGTTGTAGCCAGGTATGGCCATCTCCCAGTCATGGTTATCATTACACCAGGTTTCAGTGATGGCCACAATGTCCAGGTCTGACTGTACCATGACAGCTCCAGATCTTCCATCTTGTTGCTAAGGCTCCTGGCATTTGCACACATGGCTTTCCATGATTTGATCTCCTAGTCTGCTTCACTGTTCTACTCCAGCCCCTTCCTTGGTTGTCATTTATCCCTGGTTCTCCTTGCTGTCTGCCCTTCTGCTGAGTTTTGCCCCTTTCTGCTTATCCACCTTTGGACACTAATCTCCATCTTTTGCACACCGCTTTGCAGAGATAGCCACTCCTCTGGTTCACTGGTTCCACTGCTAGCTGTGGGGGTGAGCAAGTAGGTACCTCCTTGCTGGCCACCCCTTTGCTAGTTTAAATGCTTGTCAATGTAGCATTTAAACTTATCATTGAGTACTTGATTCCTCCAGGATGGATGCAGGCCGCAGGCTTGAACAAACCTCCATCCTCCAGGTGGGTCCCCAGTCACCAATGAATCCAAACCCTTCCTCACAGCACCAGTTCTTCAACCATGAGTTAAAGTTCCTGGTGCATGCACTCCTATGCTCTCCCTTGCCTCTCACAGGTAGTACTTCTGAGAAAGTGATAGAAGTAGCTACTTGCTTGAGACCCTTCCCCAGTTTTCTAACTCTTCCTGAACTTCCTTTGGCTCCCCATTTGCCAAGTCATTAGTACCTAGGTGGATAATGACATCCAGCTCACCCTCCCATCTTGCCTTCCCAGTGATCCCTAGTATCTTCCTTCCATCCCCCCATGCCGTGGCACCTGGTAGGCACCTCACCTCCCTGTCCTCTCCCTCCTGTGTTCCTAGCTGGATCCCTCTTACAATGGAGTCCCCCACCAGGATTCGCTTCCTCCTCCTCTGGGGTCCACTGCTTTCCCCACTGAGGTCACCTCCTTGGCTAACCTCCACATCCTTTCCTTCCACTTCTCTGGGTACCTCTATTTGGTTGTCCTCATTTGCCAGTGTGGCATATGAGTTCTTGAGAGGAATAGGATCTGGGATGTGCCTCTGCCTGACTGCTCTAATCCTCCCTGAGCCCACTGTCATCCAAGTGCTCCTTGTTCTCGGCATCCTTTGAGGCAGCTGCATTGGACTGGGTGGTCCCTGGATAGGGGTGATGGTACTCCTGACCCAGTTTACTTCCGCTCTGAGTCTGGTTACCTCATCCCGCAGTCCAGAGAGATGCATGCAGATAGGGCAGCACCTCAGTGTCCAGAAGGTCTTCCTGAATATGGCTGCACCACAGCCACTGCATTGCACCACTCCCCACATTATACTGCAATTCCACAACTTGTCTGCTACTGAAACTCTCTTAGTTCTCTTTTTATTAATTTACAGTACTAAAAATCCTGTAACTGATCCTCAGATTTTTTTTTTAAGGAAAAAGAAACCAATAAATAAATAAATGAGTGAAACACTTGTCGTGCTGAGGGTGGGCTTCTTCCCCCTTAGGCCCCTCCTACTTCACACCTCTTACTATACCCTGTGTTTAGCTCCTGTCAATCAGATTTATCAGGGCATATAATTAAGAGTTGGGGAAGGGAGGGGGCAAAATTTGCAGCAATTAAAGACAGCACAGAATTACACCACCACTATGTTTTAAATTTTCAACAGCCCAAAAACAATTATAAGTAAAGACAACAAAGAAAGAAAGTATAGTGTCACTACACACCACAATCTAAGTTTAAAAGAAAATACCAATTACCAGTTACTCTAAAGCACTGAATTGAATATGTTTCCTTCTCCTTCTGGCTTCTTCTGAAAAATCAACCTCTGTTTGCTACTTTAACTCTGACTAAGCCCCACCTCCAGTTATCATGTAGCTGAGGTCAGAGGCCAGACAATTAACACCCTTCACCCAACTACAGGGCAGTCAGACAAGCCAAGATAAAATTTGCAGCAATTAAAGACAGCACAGAATTACACCACCAGTATGTTTTAAATTTTCAACAGCCCAAAAACAATTATAAGTAAAGACAACAAAGAAAGAAAGTATAGTGTCACTACATGCCCACAATCTAAGTTTAAAAGAAAAATACCAATTACCAGTTACTCTAAAGCATTGAATTGAATATGTTTCCTTCCTTCTCCTTCTGGCTTCTTCTATTCTAATATTGAATGTATGGACAGAAACGCTTTGATAAAAATGCCTGGCAGATAGCTGAATTAAGAAACAAGGATGCTCAAATCACAGGAACTAATGAGGTGGATGGACAGGAACAATCTGAAACTGGAACTAGCTGGTTTGCTTTCAAGCATGAATTACACTGGGCCTCGGAAGCCAAAGACTGTGTAATAGGGTTCAAATATTTCCATATAATCATAGAGGGCTAAGTCTCTAACGTGAATACTCTCCCTTAATATAAATGGGTTAATTAACCAGATCAAAAGGTTGAGGATAATTAGACTTGCCACTAAAAGGCAGGTCGGTTGTCCTGGGACCCAGCCAGAAGGAAAGCAAGGGGGGTGGGAGAGAGGGGGCAGGTAAGGGGAGGGGGCTGCAGGTAAGAGGGAGGGGCTATGACATCACGGATGGTGTCATCTGACCTAGGTGGGTGCTCGCTGGGATTGGTAAGGGGGAGGGGCCAGGACGGGTCCTGCCCAGGGGTGTCTAGGGGGTATTTAAGGGCATGCAGTCCACAAAGAGCCATCTTCCTTGCAGTATACTTCAGATCTGGAATTACAGCACATCGTTGGCACTGAGGGCCTGGGGCCTGTTAAGTAAGGCAACAGGCAGTATTTTGTTATGTAGTTACAATGTGAGTTTTTGCTTGGCTTCTGATGGGGAAGGATTTTGTAGCATTGTTTGTGTAGTACATTAAAAGGAAGAAATGAAGAAATGTGGTTCATGTGTGCCTGCTGGCTACAAAAGACAGAGCAGAGGTTTGAAGCATGGTACTCCTACAGCATTGCTGTAGACTCGTTGTGATGATTAGAGCATTGTTTTGGGAAATTGAAGAACATGTGGAAAAAGAGTATTTTGTGGTTTAAAAGCCAGAACAGAGTTTGGTTGGGGCCATCGAGGCCACTGAGTTTTCGTCATGAGGGTTTGTGTCCTGGAAGCCAGTGCAGGCCTGTTTGCTGGGGTCAGCGAGGCTAATGGAGGGGTAGGCATCATTTGCTGTTTAGGTGCAAAAATAAGAAAAGAAAAAGAAAGAAAATGTGCTGGTATGGTTGCTGGCTGAGGAAGCCAGAGCAGGTGGTAGGATAGGCCACCAAAGCCCAGAAGGATGATTTTCTCCCAGTTTGCAGAGTGAGTTGATGATGGTGTGGGCTGCGCCTGGCTGATGCTGTGTGGAACTAGCATGAGCCTACCCAGCAAGGCAGGCAGGGAGCAGGCTAGCAATGTAGTGGTGGAAGGACAGAGCAGGCAAATGGCTGTGCCACAGATGCCTGATGACAAAAGTGGTGTGGTGTGGCGTGGGGTAGCTACAGGCCATGGTGTTGGCATTCTCCTGCACTGGCGTTTTGACTAGGGTAAGCCACCTGGAGGGTGGGCGCAGAGGGAGGAGAGTTTGCCATGGGAGGGGGACAAAGCAGGCCATGGCAGACACCACCAGGCATTTTTCTTGTGTTTTGGCTCATGGGCAAGCTGATGGGGGCCAGGGGGATGATCTGACAGGCCCTGGCTGACAGGAGGTGACCGTGCAGAGCACGGAGATGTGGCAGCAGGCTGGCTTCAGGCTGGAAGGCCTATGGGCTGTTGGAAGGCCCAACCACATTGCACGGTGCCATCTGGTATTGGAACAAAGGGGCCTAGAGATGATCGGGAGGTGCAGAGGTCCAACGGCATGGCATGGTGCCATTCTTGCAACATAGCAATATTGGTGTGGAGGCTTAGGGGCATAGTGGGGGTTTCAGAAGGCCAACCACGTGGTATTGCACCATTTTGAGAACAGCATGATTGGGCCTGGGGCCTATGGGCAGAGCGGGGGTTCAAAAGCACCACCGCATGTCAGGGCATCATTTTGGGTGCAGAACTGCTTGACTAGGAGGTCTGGGGCAGAATTGGGGCTTTCTGATGCCTGGAAGTGTGGCAGAGGTGCCATCTTGCGTGCATGGAATGGTGGGCCAGCAGGCCTGGTGGCAGAGTGGGTGGCCTGGTTGCGATCCAGCCGTGTGGCAGAGGGGCACCATCTCAGAGGGACATGACATAGGACCAGGTGGCTTGGATGCAAATGGGGCTGTTTGCTGGCCAACCACATGGCAGGGGCACAGGTCAGCAGGCAGTCTTTACCCGCAGTATGATGGATGATTTTTATGGAATAGGGCTACTTCCCCAATGGTTGTGGAGGACAAAGGAGCCACTTGGTGTTCCTTGCAGTAGTGACCCAATGGAAGGGCCCATGAGGGGCACATGGTATCCTAGCAGGAGAGGGATGGGTGGACCGGAGAGCACCTTTCGGTCCATGGGGGTGGGGGTTATGGTTTTTGCATGTACAAAAAAAAGGTGGAAGGAAAGGAAGGGGAAAATATATCAAAAACAGTAGGAAACAGAGCACACCAGGTAAGGGGGCCAACCACCTTAATTGTAGGAGGTGAGGTGAGGAAGCCTCAGCCTACAGGTCTTAGGTGAGACTGCACTGGATGTAAAAAAAAGAAAAAAGAAAAAGGGGAAACAAGCAGAAAGGCTGGCAATAGCTGTACCCAGAGTTTGGGCATGGCACAGGAGTGGAGTTGTTCCGGTGAAGGAATGGTGACCAGGGCAACAGCAGAGCATGGTTCTGGGGGTGGGGGATGGGGGCAGTGAATGGTTTGCGTTATGATCATGTGGTTTCTCGTACAGCCTAAGTAACAGCGGAAGAGATGGCACCCAAGAGACCTCAAGTGTCCAGTGCCACCATGCTTGTGGAAGCTGCGAAGCTGATGTCACAGATGACTGAGTTGGTTGAGGTGGCAAAGAAAAGGGAGGCAGAGGAGGAGGAGGAGGCCCAGAAGAAGCAGAAGGAGTGAGATAAGAGTGCTGGTTCTGGAAGAGGAAACAAGAGACCAAAGAGGGTGGTACCCAGCCCTCTGGTGGCACCCGGTGCTGGCGGTGAGCCAAGCCCGGCCCCAGCGGGGCCCCAACTGGATGGGGGCAAAGACGAGGTAATATGACCAATGAATCAGATCTAAAAGTGTATATTGAGAGCTTGTTGGGGGACATGGGGGAGGAAGGGGTCTCAGAATTGGAGCAGGCACTACAGGCCATCAAGGAGAAGGGCAGGCAGGGCAAAGATGGGGCAGGTGCCTCAGACGGGGCACAGAAGCTGTATGAGGGGCTGCCGGGCTTCACGCTGAGTGACCACATGCCGGCCTCGATAAAGGAGAAAATATGGAAAATGGGTATGTGGATATCTTCGGATTAGTGGATGAGGAGACCGCCAAGAAATATGAGCAGTGGGAGTCGGGCAAGTCGGAGATGGCGGTAGCTCTTGCGGTGGTGAGGCACAAAATGGAGGAAGCACAGTTCAAAGAGAAGAGCATTGATGCATGGTAGGCTGGGTTCCTGATTTATAGCGCATTGGTGCTGGAGAAGCATCCGGACCTGGTGATCCCACTGCTGACATATATGGCAATCATCAGGGATGCGTATAAGACAAAGCTGGATTTTGGGTGCCTCAAATAGGATGAGGCATTCTGGAGGAGAATGGTGGTTAAGGGTGACCTGGGGTGGGATTGCATTCATGCAGAGTTATGGGAGAGGACACTTTTGGGTTCAACAGCAGGGCATGTGGCTGAACAAGTGAAAAGGGTTGCACCAGCCCTGGGCACAAAGGCCTGCTGGGCATTTAACAGGGCACCATGTACATGGCCTAGCTGTAAGTTTAGGCATGTCTGCTCATGGTGCGGGGGACACACCCGGCAATGGGGTGTCAGCAAGTGTGCTACAAGGCTGGGCAGACAAGTGGGCATTTGCAAGAACAGCCCTTTTGGAGTGGATAGGGGGAGCTGGAAGGGTCCTGGGGGGCCCCAGCCCAGGAGAGGGGGTTATATGCCCAACTATGGTTGGAATTAGGTTGGGACCCAAGGTGGGGAGGTGGGGTTATGCCCTGCCCTGCACCCCCATCAGGAGTGGAGTGGTGGAGGCCCGGACAGCAAGTTACCCCAACAAGACAGGGTGGAGCTGCTGAGGGTGGGGTTTAGGGATGGTTTTCCTCTGGGTTTTGAGGGGCTGCATGTGGGGATGTGAGCCAAGAATTTGAGTTCAGTAAGAGGGAAGCAGGAAGTAGTCAGAAAAAAAATTCAGAAAGAAGTTGGGGCAGGGAGAGTGGAAAGGCCGATGCTTGAACTCCCATGTGAGCAGTTCAAGGTGTCTCCCTTGGGGGTGGTGCTGAAGAAACAAGCAGAGGAGTTCCGGCTCATACATCACCTGTCCTGGAGCCAGTGAATGAAGGGATCCCAGAAGCTTTGAGCATGATCTCTTATGCCTCTCTTGAACAAGTGGTTGAGTTGATCCGGGTGGCTGGGGAGCCTCAATGGCAAAGATGGACATTGAATCCGCTTTCAGGCTGTTGCTGGTACATCCCACGGATTGGGACCTGCTACGCTTCCAATTTGAGGGCAGCTTGTATTTTGACAAGGCTATGCCCATGGGCTGCTCAGTGGCATGCTCCACTTTTGAGACATTCAGCTCGTGGGTGCAGTGGGTGTTTGGGTCTTGGTATGGACACAGGAGGGTGGTCCATTACCTGGACAATTTCCTGTTGATCAGAGCCAGCCCAGTGGAGACTGAAGGGATGTTGAAGGATTTCTAGGACATGTGCAGCACAATAGTGATCCCACTGGCAGCAGGTAAGACTGAGGGCCCATCCCACAAGCTAGAGTTATTGGGGATCGAGCTGGATACTGAACAGGAGTGCTTCTGGCTGCTGGAGGACAAGGTGGCACGTCTTCGGGGGCTACTCACGCTAGTGGGCCGGAGGGAGAGGGGGCCGCTGGCACAGGTTCAACAGCTGCTAGGGCATCTTAATTTTGCCTGCAAGGCCATAAGCCTGGGCAGGGCCGTTACACAAAGGTTGGGGAGGGTCATGGGCAAGTCAAAACTACCCCATCACTGGGTGGACATTAATAAGGGTGATAAAGAAGACCTGCAAGTATGAAAGGGGTTTCTGGAACCGTACAATGGAGTGACATTCTGGCAGGAGGATTGGGCCTCCAGCATGGACATGGAGTTGTACATGGACACAGCTGGAGGTTACAGGATGGGGGCCTATTTTTGAGGGGAGTGGATTTCAGAGGTGTGGCCAGCCCAATGGCAGGAACAATGGTGGACCAAGGACATCACATTCCTTGAGATCTTCCCAATCTGGGTGGCCCTCGACCAATGGGGCACCCAGATGGCAGGGCAGCACATCTTATTTTGGTGTGATAACAAAGGTGTAATGGAGGTGATCAACAGGCAGAGTGGCTGTATGGAATCCATAGGGTGGGTTTTAAGGTGCATGGTGTTGTTGGGGCTGCACTTGAACCTATCTTTTAGGGCACAGCACATTGATGGGGTTCAGAATGGGGTGGCTGACTGTCTTTCTCATTTACAGGTGGAACGGTTCCAAGAGTTGGCACCGCAGGCTGTGCCTACCTGGATCAGGGTCCCAGACTGGATGTGGGGGATTGGAGGGTGAAGGCTAGGGCCTTACACAAAGGGACATGATTGGCCAACACCCTGAAGGCCTATGAGGGGGTGTGGGCTGGTTTCCAGGTATTTCAGGCCAGCATGGATTGGGAGACAGAGGAACCAGTCCAGGAGGAACAGGTCATATGGTGTGTAGTGGAGAAGTGGGAAGAAAGGGTGGCTTCAGCCACCATGGGTGTACAGTTGGCAGATATCAGCTGGATGGGCCAGGATCAGGGACTGGTGGACGCTGCAGAGGGATGGGCCATCAGGTGGATGGTCACAGGCTGGCAGAGAGGGCAGGGCATGAGGCAAAATGGGCAAAGACTCATAATGGGTCCCCTGCGCAAAAAGGTGGTGAGCGCGCTGGACCACGTTTGTAGCTCAGTGAATGAGGCCTGCCTGTTCAGCGCTAAATTTGCAGTCATGGCAAAGGGGACTTTTTGGGTTGGGGAGGTGGTGGTGCCCAGAAAGCGGGCGGCTGCCGCAGGATTGCAGGAGGAGAATGTGAGAATGGACGAGGGGAAGGTGGTCATCTGGCTCCAGAGGTCTAAAATGGACCAGCTGGGCAAGGCTTCCACCATGGTGATGCACAGGCAAAGGGGGCAGGCATTTGTGCAGTCCAGGCCATGACGGACTATTGCGTGTTGCGGGGCCACAGGTCAGGGGCCTAGTTCATATATGGGGATTGGTCACCAGTGACAGGTTTTCAGATGGGTGTGGTGCTGAAAAAGGTGGTGACATTCACAGGGGGAAAACTGACAATTTTGCCTTGCACTCCTTCAGGATTGGTGCGGCCTCGGAGTTGGCCACTACTGGAGCAGGGGAGAGTGAGGTCAAGCGGGTGGGCAGATGGACATCAAACTGTTACAGGAGATATGTGTGGTGTTGACATTTGCTGATTGGTGTACCTTTCTTTTCTCTTCCCTCAGCAGGCTCCAAGAGACAGGTGTGGATCATGGGGCATTCATTCATCTACTGGGCAGAGAGGTTTGCAGCCACCACAAGGATAAGGATGCAGTTATGCCCAGGAGCAGAGCACACCAAGGTGCAGTGGAAGGGCCTGAGAGGCATGAGGTGGTCACAGCTGCTACCTCTGCTGGAAGAGCTTTGGGTGTGCTGAGCCATACCGGACTGTATCATTGTCCATCTAGGGGGTAATGACCTTGGGACAGTGCCATGGGGGTCCCTGTTGATGGACATTCTGGCAGACCTGGAGAAGGTGAAGGGCTGGTGGCCATGGGTGGTAACTGGACTGTATCATTGTTCATCTAGGGGGTAATGACCTGGGGATAGTGCCATGGGGGTCCCTGTTGATGGACATTCTGGCAGACCTATAGAAGGTGAAGGGCTGGTGGCCATGGGTGGTAATCGGCTGGTCCAAGATCAAATCCAGAAGGGTTTGGAGGGGAGTGAAAGGACCTAAGGTGGTGGAGGTTGTGCACAAGCATCTGAACAGGAAGGTCGCTAGAACAGTGATAGAAATGTTGGGGGGGTCCACATCCAGCATAAGGACATTTCATATGAGCATGAGGCAGTCTATCAGTAAGACGGGGTCCACCTGACCGAGTTCAGCATGGGCCTCTTCCTCTGGTCCTTTGGGGAGCTGGTTGGGGACATCAATAAGAAGGGGCTGAGGGATTAACCCACAAGAAGGGAGCCCCATATTCCATCACAAGCTGGAGATGGGTCAGTGGAAGGGGTTTGGGAGTAAGGGAAAAAGAGGGGGGCAGGTAGAGGGGGGAGGTAGGCATCATGGGCTGGGGACAAAGGAACCCATATGAGGGAGTCGGGGAGGGGAGGGATATAGAACTAGGAGGTGGATCACTGTGTCCACACCTAGTGGGGTGAGTGGTCCAGGTAAGTGTGGTACAAGGTTATGGTGATGGAAAGAGGGGGGCTGGATCACGGTGTGTGGACCCCAAGAAGCAATGAGGAAAGAAAAAGAGAACACGGCAAAGAAGCACGAGAGGAAAGACAGTACTGTTATGTCCTAGAAGTGATATGGGACTGTTATGTCTGTTGTGTAAATACTGACGAATTGGGATGTATTGATGTAAATACATAATTGTGCCTTTAAATAAATACTGACAGTGAGCATCCAAAAGTAAGAAGGCATTGGCCTTAGTTATTTTTGGTTGGGGATCCAGGGACAATGCAGGATTTTAAGAGACAAAATACAAACTTGATATACCTACAGGAGACCCATTTGACCCTGGAGGAACATGCTAAACTGGCTTGGGGGGGAAGATTCCATACACATGCGGCCTCATACAAAAAAAGGTAGGTAATGGGGAGTTGCAATAATGATCCCAACCTCCACCTCATTTGTCCTACAACAGGAATATGTTGATGTCTCAGGCTGCTATGTGATACTGACAGGACTACTAGAAGGAAAACAAGTTACCTTAACGAATGTGTATTTCCCTCCCCAGTCTGCCTCACACAAATTCAGAACCTTTTTCAGCAAACTTATAGATATGGTTCAAGGATGTCTGATATTGGGGGGGACACCAACCTAACATGCTTTCCTCAGTTGGACACAACAAAACACACACAGCACTGCCTAACACCATCCCAGAATTTGTTTAAAACACAGATAGACTCTCTGGGGCTGACAGATGTGTGGGGATACTGTTATCCAACCACTAGGGCTTATACATATTATTCTCCTTAGTTTCATACCCAGTCCAGGCTGGACTATTTCTTTATTATGCAGGAACATGCAAATTTAGTTCAATATATATGTTTCCCCCCACTTTTTATTGTATCATCCCCCCTTTTTACTGAAGCTGGACTTGGGTAGCCCTCCAAAGAATTCACTCCGGCATTTGAATTTATCACTTTTCAGAGATTCTGCATTTAAAGCTGCAATTAACAAGAAAATACCACAGATACTGCAAGAAAATTCCTCCACAGACTCTCCTTCTGTGATAATATGGGACACATTAAAAGCAGTAATCCATGGAGAAATAATTGCTTATTCCTTGTATAAAAGACAGCAGAGGGGAAATCAAATATGTAGAAATGGAAAAGGAACTAAAAACACTTCAACATACTAAGAACCCACCTACCCCACAGGAACAAATTCAAATCCATCAACTAAAGGCTGAACTGCAAAAGATCTTGGATGAAAAAGTCCATCAGGTGCTATTTTATTGAAAAAAATATAAATTCGAGAGAGGCCCAAGAGGAGCCCAGAATTTGGCTTGTAGAGTTAGAAAGCAAAAAGCCTCCTCTGTTATTAAGCAGATTACCACAGTTGATGGAAAGGGTATAGCCACCTCCCATCTAGAAATATTAAAAAGTTGTGAACAGTACTATGCCCAACTTTACCGAGCACCACCCAAAATTAATGAAGAGGAGGTGAAACAGTTCCTAACCAGAATCGCTTTCCCTACCCTCACCCCCCAACAACAGAGTGATTTATTTCTCCCTATTAGACCTGGAGAAATGAAAACTTTTTTAGCAGAAACTAAAACACAGAAATGCCCCGGCCCCAAAAGCCTCCCTTATGAGAGGTGTAAGAAATTCCAAAAACAATTAGCCCCTCTCATGTTAGCGGCCTTTAAGGAGATAGAGGAGGGAGATCCCCCCCACCCCCACCATCATGGACATATGCCACACAACCCCCAATTTTAAAACTGGGTAAAGACCCAAAAAAAACAACCTCATATAGACCTATATCCATATTAAATATGGACTACAACATTTATATGTTCATCTGGGCCCGAAGACTGAAGGATATTCTCCCAGCTATAATTCATCCGAACCAGTCTGGTTTTATCTGAACTCACCAGACGGTGGATAATATCTGCCTGTTATACATTTGATGCATCATTTAAATCAAAGACAAATCCCAGTGGCCCTGATCAGTTTGGATGCAGAGAAAACATTGGATCAGATGCTATGGCCATTCCTATGGATGACCCTGAAGAGCTTTGGCTTTCCAGAGGACTTCAAATGGGGAATGAAATTAATGTATTCAACTCCAAAGGCACAAATTAGACTTAATGGCTTTCTCTCTTACCCCATTCCCTTAACTAGAGGCACACGACAGGGTTTCCCCTTATCCCCACTTCTATTTTCACTGTATATAAAACCACTCTCAATTGCAATAAGAGAGGCCCATAACATAGAGGGAATTCCATTAGGGGGACATATGTATAAGTTGTCTTTATACACTGATGATGTTCTTTTCACTTTACTAAACCCTGAACAGTCTGTTCCCGCTCTTCTGGATACATTACATTCTTACGCAGAACCATCCGGATATGTAGTAAATGTGCAGAAAACGGAGACACTGACTCTACATTTTTCCCCATCAAAAATTGAAAGAATTATTCTCATCCAGATGGAACTGTACTAAAATAAAATATTTGGGAGTGTTTCTTCCTAAGAACTTGTCACATTTAGAATTAATAAATTATGAACCTCTATCTCATACAATAGAAACGGAGCTCAACATTTGGGTTCATCTTCACTTATCTTTTTGCTCTAGAATAGACACTATCCGAATGATGATACTCCCAAAGTTATTGTACTTATTCCAAACTCTTCCCTTATATCCATCCCAATACTACTTTACTTCATGGAATAGAGTCTTTTCCAGATACATATGGGGCGGCAGACAACCAAGAATTAGATGGTCTCTTTTGATGCTCCCTACAGAAAAAGGGTTAAATTTACCTAACCTACAAGAATATAGTAAAGCAGTTCTATATAAATCTATAATATTGTGGCTCAATCCACACTATCAAGCAATATGGAAGGAAACTGAGTTGTATTAATTTATTTATTCGACATAAACAAATCGTTGTTTGCACCATTAACATCCCCCCCCCCCCCGTTTTTAAAATATTTACATTTGGAACTAAGAACACTCTTGTAGCCTGGTATAGGCTAAGAACCAGCAAAAACCTGCAATTTATTTTTTTAATTTTTTTAAACTACTAAACTTAGAGGTAGATTTTTTACCAGCATGTCTCTCTTTAACATTTACCAATTAGCAGAGTTGGTCTCCGGCATATATATCAATTCTTGGATGCTAATGGAGTTAACATCTTTTGCTCATCTTCAGGCAGTATTTATTTATTTATTTAGTTTTTGTTGACTGGGTAGTGCACTAGACAAATCCTGCCTATTTTCAGGCACAACCCAGGGGAGGGGGATACAGATGAATGCAAACTGACCTTGAACCAGATTAAGCTGTTGGTGGTATTTTTAGTGAATGAGGGAATTTGGGCTAGACGCTGTGGAAATTCAGGGTACTCTTTTCGATAAGTGCCATGGGATCTTTAACATCCACCTGAACTACCACCAATCCAGGCAGATGGGACCTCGGTTTAACATCTCATCCGAAAGACGGCACCTCTGAAGTGCAGCACCCCTCTCATGCTGCACTACAGTGTCAGTACTGGGATATTAACCCAAGTGCCAGATGTGGGAACTGAACCCACAGCCCTCTGATCTCCCGGCCTCAGAGGCGAGTGTGCTACCTGCTGAGCCACTGACACCAACTCTCTAACAAGGACCATTTTCATTAGCTACAAGTTCATACATATTTATTACAAAAAGGGCCCCCCTTGGAATAAGCTACCTAACCCCCTTCCCTCACTCATGAAATTACTAATGGAAGTTTCCTGAGGTTTCTATCATTCAAAGTTAATAGGACTAACATATAAAGCTTTACAGGAGACCTGGCTGGAAAACACAGGTTTGATTTTATGAGCCTGGAATATTGAACTTGAAGCAAATTTAACTCCTGAGAAGTCGTTGGAATCAATCATCCCTGCAATAAATATTTTACAGGCCCCATATTGGAAAGAATTTGTCTGGAAATGCAGGACCAGATTTTTTAATACCCCTGCTAAATTACTTAATTATTTGCCTCCAAAATATGGGATTTGTTGGAGAGACTATAGGGAACCTCAGGCCAATTTTACTCATATTTTTTGGAGTTGCTTACATTTGACACCATATTGGCAAGATATATTTAAGGCAGTATATCATATATTGGGATCGGATATTGTTCTGACCCCAAAGCTGGTTCTCCTATATATACATCCACAAGATATGGTGCCACCTTCCAGAAATATGATATATTATTTCTACTAACAGCAAAGAAGATAATCACTTGTCTTTGGCATAGCTCAGTGGCTCCTGAATTATCACAGTGGCATAATGTTGTAAATGAGATATATTATGTAGAGTGCCTTATAGCATACCAAAGGAACTACAAATGGCATTCCTGGGTGTTTTATATATCTAGAGAGGATGAATCCTTTGCTCACTGAGAAAGTGAGAAAATCTGCTGAAAGGAGATTACTTGCCAGATTATGTTTTCTGCTTTTTGTACTATATACATTTGATGAAGGCTTGATGCCTCGCTGCAACATGTGGAAAGCGCTGCTTTTATTATCCCTGTAAGCTGAAAACAGTACTATGCCATGACTACAATCCATGTATACTTCTGCATGATATAATAAATAAATAATATATAAAAAAAAGTACAAAAACCCATTGAAACACATTGAACTGCATTTACCTTTTTTCTCATATTGAAGTTGGCAGTTCCAGCAGTAAGACACGTCTTCCATCAGAGAGTGGATCTTGACCCTGGGATCTGTTCAGGTCAGAGAGGGTGTGGAGGGGTGCAGTGTAGTGGGTGCTCAGCGAGAGGTTGGGTTGGGTGGGTTGGATCAGTGAGGGACCCTTTTTTCAGACTAAAGAACACATCAAGAGAAGGTTTTCTTTATTACAAAATATATACGGGATGGTGATCAAAAGGGGGGTGCATTTGGATGCCAGGGAAATATCTAAAAAGTAATTATAGGGAAGGTAACCAGATGGTGTGGGGTGCCACTAGACACCAGGGAAATATTGAAAAAGTACAGGGACCATGATCGGAGGGTGGGGAGTGCCACTAGACACCAGGGAATTACATTAAATTTACCGGGATGGCAATCAGAAAGGGGTGCCACCAGACACCAGGGAAAACAAATAATTATGGTGACTGCGATCAGAGGGTGGGGGGTGCCACTAGACACCAAGAAAATATCTGAAAAGTACAGGGACCATGATCAGAGGTTGGGGAGAGATACTAGACACCAGGGAATTACATTAAAATTATGGGGATGGCAATCAGAAGGGGGTGCCACTAGACACCAGGGAAAACATTCAGTAATTATGGGGACTGCAATCAGAGGGTGGGGGTGCTACTAGACACCAGGAAAATATTTGAAAAGTATGGGGACCATGATTGGATGGTCGAGGTGCCACTAGACACCAGAGAAATACATTAAAATTATGGGGATGGTGATCGGGGGGCTGCTACTAGATACCAGGAAAAACATTAAATAATTATCCCTCATGAAAAAGGATCCTTTTTGTGGTTCGTGGTACAAAAGAAATACTCTTTTTTCATATTATGTGATGTGAAAAAAGATTTCTAATCTTTAAAAAACACAATTCAAGGGCTTTTCTCAAACACTTAAGTGCAGAATCCAGCTAAGGGGCTCCTGATAAGCAAGCTACATGTGTTGGTCACTCTCCAGAATGTCACTTTAGTAGTATTTAAAATTTGAAATGTTATGGAAAACAGAAAACAACATGGCAGCAAACGAAATTGGATTTTCCCTAATTGGGGAGGCAGTATAGTGCAGTGGCTTAAGGCTCTGAGCTGCAAACCTAGAGACCTGAGTTTGAATCCCATAACCCCCCACTTGCATATTGTGTGACCCTGAGCAAGTCACTTAACTTCCTTGGGCTCCCAGGTCACACTTGGAAACAAACTTTGGCTTAGTGTGCCTCACCTGGTTAAACAATTCCCCCCCAATGAAAAAGGATGATGTCAAATCAAAAGAAGATTCTTTTTTCATTTCATATAGCTATTTTGAAGTGCTTGCTGAGCATGCTCAGAACTAATTTTTCAAAATTCTAAAACTAAATAACTTTGGAACAGATTAATACTTTTCCCCCACACTAGCAAAAGGCATATCTGTGGGCTAACCCCTTTCTACTCTGAAAATATCAGGCCAAGATTCCAAACTGTCTGGATGCTATAGGTGTCAGAAGAAAACCTATTAAATCCAGTGGGAAAACACGAAAATTTGCTTTTTGCACTATCCAGAACTAGGAAACCACATATCTAGCTGGATCACAACTTGACACATCTAGAGATCAACCCCAAGAGACCAAGCATGCAAAGTTTCATGCAAATCCATTGAATGGTTGTAAAGTTATTAAAGTGCATAAATTGGGGTTTGACATTAAACTGCCTACTGAACCCTAAATATAGTGGCATGACTACACCACTATAATAAGCACTGTAAACCAACATCTGACTTGGCTTCAACAACATTTTATCTAGGTAGGGTACAGGTTATTTGTCAATGTTTGAAATGAAGAATGTAAAAGAATGCCTTAATAGCAGGACTATAGTAAATCATTAATAGCATTGTTCCACAATCTACACTCTTGTTTAATGTTTGTTTCATTAACAATCATAACATTTGTAGTAAAACCTTACACCAATATAAATGTAGCCCCATGATGAAGCCTTTTTATGGAGGCACTACTTATGGGTGTCAGTCCTCCTCATTCCTGGATGACATGTGTTGGTAAATTATTATGAAAATATATATGCACTAGCCCCCATTGTGTGCACCGTTTTCTTGTTTCATTTTGATATAAAGAATGCATGATACACTTGTTAAACTAAATAATATATTCATTGTAAACCTATTTTACAGTAAATAGAAGGCAGTTAAATGTCCTAGTGAGAGACAAGTAAATACTATACAATAGAACTTTGCACTCTGATAAAGATCTTTAAAGTTCCACAGAACTATAAACCTAACAACATGTTGGAAGTCATGCAGCAGTACTCTGACTGGCCAGTTGCCAATTATTATTTATGATGTAAAAAACACCAGTTAACCCTTTTAAACATGCATAGAATGTACTGTACATCTAAAATAAATCTTATGAACAATTAATGATATGCACAAAAGTCCTCTGTTCTGCCTTTGTTTTCCTTCAGTAAGCTCCTCATACTGAAATGTGTGACCCTAGGACTAAGATAGCCAATTCAGCATAAAGGGAGGGAGACAGTGTTGTCATACTTCTGCCCCCCATTCAGATTAGAAATACCCCCATTATTGATGCCCTTTCTAGTGCAGTAGCATTCTGAAGAGATCCCTTGACTCTACCTATGTTGCTATGACAGGCATTTTTGTAGCTCTGCCTCTGTGTTGCACTCCCTTTATGTTCAGTATATGAAGTAAACAAAGTGCAGAACAGGATACATCTCTTATCCTAGAGATGGATAGCATCTTCAGGGATGTTCATGCCATCTCTGCTTTCTCACAGTGACATTCCAGACACGGGATGCAAACATCTTGCCCTTGTTGGGCAAGCTTGTACCTCAGCCACTGCATTATTGGGCAGGCCATGTGTTGGTCTATTCCTAATCACATCTTACTTATAAAGACTTGCTGGCCCTACATAGCCCTACACATTTCACATCAGCCATTAGCTACTAGTAAGTAACTGGTATGTCAGGGCAAGTGACCTCTAATTGACCTTCTATACCATATCGATGTGTGCTTTTTTTAATCTAGACAAACAGAGTGAGGGTTAACATGTTACTAATGTATGATATATTGAAAGTCACCGAATTAATGGAAAAACTTAATCTGGAATTCAAGTGTCAACCACAACATAAAGGGTGCCATAATAATCAGCTGAGGTGTGTAACTTAGAGAAAACATTTTTTTTTTACACAGAAGGTTGTGAATTTGTGGAATAGGCTTCTAGAATCAATAATGCATGGTAACACAAAATTATACTTTCTAAGAAATTTAGACATATATAGATCAGCTTCCCTATGAGTTTGGACCTCCCAACCCCTGGAGAAGCCCTGCTACTGGCTACCAGCCAATTTAGGCCCCCCTAAGTCCAGTCTGTGGAGGAAGTCAACCCTGCCAAGCAACTCAAGGTGGTGTGAGAAAGCAACCCCTGTGAGTTTGCGGCTCCCAGTTCTGTAGAAGAATGTTTTCTGGGTCTCTTGTTTTATCCAACTGCCTTGAACCTGGGTACTGCCAGGGGTGGAAGCCTTCCCTACCCAGCACCTCAGAACAGTGCAGGAGAACACACTGCAAGTTTGGGGCTCCCAGCCCCTGGAAAAGCCATGCAACAGCCTGCCAACCATCTCACCTGCCGGTCAGTCATGCTGATATATTTTTCAGGATAGAAGTGTAGACTACCACCAGTGAAAATGGGTGAGCAGTTAACATGGGCTTCATGAACTCCATCTGCTCCTATTATTATAGTCTACCACATAGCCTCCAAATGATGCAGAACAGAGTAGGCATCTTATACAATAAACTTTGTGTTTTTGCCCTACACTATAAATCCAAAGCACATAAATGCACATTCTTCAAAAAAAAAAAAATGGAGAAGCCCATCTTCAAAGAGGAAGCCACACTGTTTTTTCTTCTTTCATAACTTTCTACAGCCACATCCCACCCCCACTACCTCACATCATACTTCACTACAGACCCCAGCCCTAATAAAGGGTCTGAAGCAAATACCTGGACTGTCCAGACTTTAAATAGTAGTACACCAGCATATCTAGTAAATGTTATTTGTTTCCTTGTCAACAGAAAACTCTTTTCATGTAGCTGTTGGGGATATATGCATTTGCTTTAGTTTGTTTTCACTGTTCACACCACCCCTTGTAACTAGCCTGGGGTTCTGCATTTTCTGGTTGTTGAAATCTCATTGTGCCTGAGAGCTGCATTAGCCCTTGAAATCATGATGTGTCAGCATCCTTTAGATTCCACAGTATGCCTGTCTGCTTACTTAAAATTCAACAAAACAAGCTGCCGCAAGGTGAAAAATATCACAGTTACCTTCAATTAGCTTTCCAAACTGTCTTAGATGTAATGCAGTTTTTTTCCCTTTAAATTGCATTCAATCTGTGTGTTTCTGGACAGTTTTTTTAAGTTATGTGTGTACTTTCAGCATAGAGATACATTGTGTACATGGGTACCGAGGCATTATGTTGTCATATGCTAATGCAGCTCTTGGAGACAATGAGATTTCAACAACCAGAAAATGGAGATCCCTAGGCTAGTTACAGGAGCTGATATGAACAGTGAAAACAAACTAAAGCAAACACATACATCCCCAACAGCTACACAAAGAGTTATCTGTTGACAAGGAAATAAATAACATTTACTAGATATGAGAGTGTACTACTCCTTTAAGAAAGACTGAAGCAGTTGTGTGTGTTTACCTTTGCAGGCCCAGATACTGTAGATGGAATAGATGTCTATGCCCCCGGAAAACAACCAGCAATTTATCACACAGCACTTCAGGACTGTGTTCTTGTACAGTAACTGTAATCACACACAAACCTAACACTATGGTAAAAGTTGCCTATATATTTCTAATTTAAATGCAAATAGTTCTGCATTCCTGTAAATGGCTTCTGTGCTCCACCCCCATTTAATTGGACACAACTGTGAATTTGTCAAGCTGCTACTGTAATTATGTACTGTCTGTAAACAGCTATAACTAAAGCCACTATAAAAAATGTATCTTATCTCATGAGGAAATCTGGCAATAAAATAAATAGATTGCATTATTGATTAATTTTAAAACACATGATCATTTGTAGATTTGTGATGATTTATAGACATTCAGTTTCTTGGAAGTTCTCTTAAACATTTCAGGTGAACACACTTATCAAGAAAACCAGAACCTGTGTTTTCTACAGTTTTGGTATCTGATGATTTCTTTTGTCCCAACATATTAGCCATCTGACTTTACAAAACTGTTGGCAGTTTCTAAGAGGGATTATGTCTCCTGGTTGAATGTGTAATTGAAGCTGATGGAAAGTTTTGAAACATAGTACTCTTGCTCATCTATTTATATTCTCTGTATGTACCAATGTGTGGCCTCAGTCATAGTCACAAATGGTAAAGGTGCAAAATAGGATACAAACAGCCACCCATTGCACTATGTTAAGTTAGGGCCAAACACAAGACTAGTCCCTAGTTGGTTAGGAATGAGTCACCACTGTGACCAAATTGCAATGCAAATCAGTTTGTCAGATGGTGAGCATAAATGGGGGCAACATCTGCTAACATACTGGTTAGGGACACCCACATCTAGATTGTGGAACAGCACCTGTAATATGGCACTATGTCATGCTCAGAGGTCATGGGCACCAGTGCTCCTGCCTGAAGCATACTCGCCATCCATGCAACCTGTTTCTTTTGGCCCCCTTCTCAGCTGCTGGTTGTGAAATGTTCTGTTTTCAGACCTCCAAAGTAGTTACTAAGTGGAAATGTTTAAAAAATCTTTTAAAAAGACCTCTTTTTACTCTGGCATTTTATGAATATGTTTATTCAATTCTGTTTTGTATTTATTATTTTTTTAATTATTATGGTTACAGTATGTTCTGTGTTCATATTGATTTTTTTATGTATAGCAATCTAAGCCCCTGGGATAGGATGCTTTGACAGTAACATTTTACTTACATACTGATATTTTCTACTTCTACTGTTGTCTGGGACAGTTCCTTTTAGTCTCGTGGTCTCCCAACCACTCCCCGTGCCTCCATGTCTCCCATGCATTCAGTGGAATGGCCCTTCCCTAGCCACATTCTTCCATGCTGGTCCCACAATGATATCTGGCCCTCATCAATTGCATAAAATCCTGTCACACTTAGCAACATCCCCACTGCCTGCCTCTAACAGCTTTACAGAGCAGAGATGCTGCTAACACATGAAACAAAGTTTGAAGATTCACTATGGTTTGTATATGGGTCTGCAGGCCATTTCCAATGCAACGCCTGCCCTATTCCCTCATGATCTTACTGTGTTCTATAACTGAGCAGTGAAGGCTTCTGAACCCCATTGTGCATAATACAACTGTATTTTGGTGGGAGGGCAGGAAAGGCACACTGAGCCAAAACTCATTTTCAGATGCACCCCAGAAGCGCAGTGAGGTTATGAAACATGATTGGGGTCACGCAGCATCCAAGTGCTGATTTTGGTTTAAAACCAAGATCTGCTGGTTAATAGCTTGATATATTAATCCTCTAGGCTGTATTGTCTCCTTATTAATTGGGTGCAAGTAAAGGAACTATTTTAGGTGGTCACTGCTACCAGTTCATGTCAGTCACTTGTGTCTCACAATAGGGACCCTGAGTGTATAAAAATGTTATTATGTCAGACACATCATACCAAAGGAGGTATTTTCTTAATAACATCTTATTTGGTGTAAAGCAGCACTTTGCTGGCAGGAATGTGTTATGACAAATGTTCCCCTAAAGGATTTACTTTAGCTGTGAATAAGGATATATAGTAGCAATCACTTTTCAGAGGCCATGTTGTGGAATAAAGGATAATTTTTACAATTTAATATGCTTTATTAAATTTAATTATTAAAAAAGGCAAACATTACATCACTAACAAAATACAAACAAGCACAACATCACTAAAAACAATACAATATTTTAAGATTACAATCCCCAACTACCAGCACACAAAGGAAGAATGAATAAATAAAATAACTAATTCCATCCCTCCTCCTCCTCCCCCCCCCCCTTACCCTCACCTCAATCCATGCATTTTAAAGAATAAAAAGGCCAAAACAAACCCTGAGTCCATTCATCCCAGGGCAAAACTCCTATAGATACACAACATGCATCACGCAATACAAAATAATCTAGTTGGAAGGGACAGTGTAACAGTCAATCCTGCCAGTAAGAAATTGAGAGAAAGGCCACCAGCAAGCGTGAAAATGTAATACATGGTTTGCTGATGCTATAGCCCTTTCAGCATTCAATGCTGTGAAGAACTCTTGAACCAAATCTGCACATGAAGGTACCTGATTACCATTCCAGTGCCATAGTAAAAGCAATTTAGTAACACCCGTGATCAAGGCCATGTATAGGCATAAAGGATTTTTTATGATAAAAGTTTTCATCATTTGAATATAGTATACATATATATATATATATATATATATATATATATATTCCTACTTAAACACGTCTTTGAAAAGAACTGAAAGATGGTATTAGCTGAAAAAAGGACTTTTCTGCAGTCACTACCATTTTGATTACATCCATCACATCCTCACTGAATGACTTCAGGCTGTAACATATTTATTAAGAAGCATGTTTATAAGAACATTAAGTTTGATAGCTTACCCTCATTATGTGCTTGGTAAAGAGAGCTATTAGTTTAGCTCTTTACAGTTAAATAGCTGGTATAATAAGATGCATGTTACTAGCGAGAACCTGGACGTCTGTAAATATAGGTTGGACAACTTCTTAAAAGAGGATGGGTTAAGACATCTTTCTCATTGAATAATTGCTGGATAGGCCAGATGAGCATTAAGCTCCCTCTGGTTTGTATTACCTATGTTCCTATGTTACAGCGATCACTAGATTCAATAATAAAAGATGATTTTGGATACCTTACTATATTTAGTGCCTTCACCCTCACCCTATTCACTTATGGTCCAGCTCTGTGAGCCCATTTCCCATTCCAGTTCCTGTAATTAGTCCTCCAACAATGCCTACTCCTGCATGTTTTGCATTACCTTCTCCACTGGATGTGGCTCAGGCTCTCCTGCCAGTACTTTGAAAGTCTTGTAACTTAGTTTAGTGTGGTCTAATTATATCTGGTGTCCCCAGGGATCTCTCTTGCACCCCATCCTGTTCTTGATCTCCTTAAATGATCTCCCCAAGGCCTGTGTATCCTGAAACATCCATATGTACTGTATGTGACAAAATGTTTTATGCATGTTGACCCTCCTCCCATTAAATGGCAGAACATCTCCAGTGTGATTTTTATAACATTCCGTCCAGTGCTGTCTATGTCCAAACCAACTCACAATTAAACACCAAACATGTTCTCCATGACCTTTTGGAACAGACAACAACTGTCCAAAATCCAGACTTAGTCCTGATACAGCCATGTCCCATGGTTTTGAAGACCCTAGATCACTCCCCTGGAGAAAATCTGCACTTATGTTTTAGTGATTGAGCCAGGCCGTGTGTGTGTGTGGGGGGGGGGGGTTGGCAGCTGCCAGGATAGAGACTGAGGTTTGTCTTGGTCTGTCTGGGCTTTTAGCTGCCTCTAGGGTGAAGAATCTTGGAGTCATACTGGATGAGGGCTTGACAATGGAGGCCCAAGTGTTGGCCATAGTCCAGAACTGCTTTTTCCATTTGCAGAATATCCACCAGATCAGATCCCTCATCACCCCATGACCTGGCCATACTGACACATGCATTTGTGACCTCCAGGGTAAACTACTGTAACTCTCTGTACCTTGGGGTTAGTGGGGTTGCACTGCAATGCCTGCAGCTGCTGCAGAACTCAGCTGCCTGGGTACTTAGGGCCTGTCTGGATTGTGTCATATTTCACCAACACTGTCAGATCTGCAGTGGTTGCCAGTGAAGTGGCATATCTCATTTAAGGTGGGCAGAACCTGGTACAGCTAGAAGAAGCCCGAGTATGCCAGTGTGAGCCATATTCTGGTGCAGATTGGGGACTATGAGGGAAAGTAGTATTCTGTTGTAATTTTGGTACAGATGGGGAGCAGTAGTCTGTTGTACAGTTGAAGCAATATATTGTTAACATGCGAAGGTGGCTAAGCTTATATAACAGAGGACTTAAACTAGATGCAGAGTCTATAAACATACATGCTGCATCCATCACATTGCTACTGTCTAAACATTAAAGGTTTCAATAGAGAGAATATAGTAGGATGTCAGAGAGAAAAAAATCCAAGCCATCAATTCTCTTACCTTAACTATTTTCAGATTATGCTAGCAATTGTCATCCACAGAAACAAAAATGTTACACTCAGGAGCTGATGAGATGTGTTGCAACCTGTTCAGATGCAGGTAAGCACAGTAGCTCACTCAAAGTAGCTTTTTATGGACTTTCAGACATTAAGAAGTCCTGAAAATGAGAGGTCTCTTTTAACATACAAAGCCCTACATGGGCTGGGCCTGGACTACCTGGTTGTGCTCCTGCATCTGCATATCCGCATCCACCTGTTCCAGTTCACTGGGGAGGGCCTCCTGGGAATTTCTATGGCTAGACTGAAGACCTCTGGGGACTGGCCTTTGAGTTAGAAGGCCAGACCCTTTGGATTTCTCTTCACAGAGCCTTGAGGGAGGCTCTCTTGGTGGAGGCCTTTAAAGGGGAACTGTCATCTTCAGGATTTCTTAATGTCTGAAAGCCCATAAAAAGCTAATTTGAATGAGTTATTGTGCTTACCTGTAAATCTTGGCAGTCCAGAGTTATTCATATGTAAATCAGCCTGTAATTAAGGGCTGGGGGCAGCGATGTGTTTTAGGCTTCTGAAAGAAATGATGTCACCACAGTGCTGGCCTTGCTTTGACTGCAGATAATCCAACAGATTAAAAAGGAAGTTGTTTTATTAAGTGTGTTTTAAGGTGTCATTACAACACTTTCTACATTTATTATAACTGTTTTGTACGTGCATTGAAACTAGTGAGTTACCACCTTTGCATTTCAAACTGTTAGAAAAGATAACCCAATAGAATTCTGGTATTATTATAAAATCCAATGTTGTCCACAGTATTTTAGTAAGAAACTGTTACTTTTAACTTTATCAAAAGAAGTGAAATACTCTTTTAATAACATGTTTCATGTTATGAACATTTTAACATTGTTTTCCATCGATGTGTTTTTGCAATTAATGAACAAGTAATTGTGTCCAATTTTTATTTCTTTTTAAGCCACAGCTGGAGAGAAAGAGAATAATATTTGCAGAATAGGGGTGGGCGAAGTTAGAAAACTTCACTTTGTGGAAAAATTTGCTAATTTTTCCAAATTCGTGAAGTTCACCTTTGAGGAATAGACAGTTGTTAAGTGTGCTCTGTAACTTTGTGCCTAAAAACTGTTGGAATACATTTAGAACAGGCATTTTATTCCAACAAATCACTCCATTAAGTGTCTACTGCGCCTTGTGTCTCAGGATCACCAGTTATTTGTAGTATTTTTTGTGATTTAGTCTAAAGTTGTAGTTTTGTTTTCTGTATTGTGTTGTGAAGCAGTACTGTTGGGAGTAGGGGAGCTTAGCTGCAGCAACTTCCAGAAAGAAAAAGACAAGTTAAGCAGCCGTTTCTGTCATCACAGTACTAGTGCTGTTGTAGTCAGTGTTTAGTGTGATTTTTTTACCTGTTTTCTATAGTTTGTAATTTTAGCTCTGTAGAACAGTTAGTTGTGTTTTACTGAATTATTTCTGTCACTGTAGTTTGACTATATTGATTTCATTTTTGTTTATTTAGTGAAGTTAGCATTTTTTCATGTACACAGTAATATCATTGTAATTACCTGTTGCTGCATCTTGCATGTTCCCCTTAGTCTCTGAAATCCCTGTCATGAATTGTTTGTGTAAAACACAAAAAGAAAAAAAATTGGTGGCATTGGGAATGCTGCTGGTGATTTATATATTTAAAACATTGATAGCTGGGAAAGGCACAATGAGCCAGAGCTCATTTCCATGTGTGACCCGGGAAGAGGTAATGGGAGAAACATGTAACAAGTACAATACGGTATACAGAAATACAAGTCAAAATTCAGCAGATTAAATACAAGGGAGTTGGTACACTCTGAGGAAATAGCAAAAGTCATGGACAATCACTGTAGCAGCCATGAGTAAAGTAAGTAATCAAAAAACAATGTAACAGTGATAGATTAAGCTGTGGTGGAAACAGGTGTACAAGGAGCAGTGGTAGGGGTGAAAATGCAGCCAGTAAACTGCAGAAAGTATAGGAACATTTCTGCAGCAGGTGAGAGTACATAGTGATGCTAGTTCATGAGGATCTCAAATTCAACAGATGGTGCTGCTGTTCCACAGGGTGTGCCTGCCTCCCTACTGTGACAATTCTCTTACACCCTCCATGAACCACTGCTAGCACAGACAGACCACTACCTCCACCACCTCCATTCACCACTTCCCTGTGCTTTTCCTCCTACTCAGCACAGTGATTTGCCATGAGAAGGGTCCTCTGGCCTCTAGTACCCATGTGAGTCTTCTGCTTGCCCTGGGGACATGTTTATTACATAGGATGCAAGTGACCACACAAACCCTAACCCTAATCCTAATGTCCTGAAGGATAATACTGCAACTTTGCCAAGCCATAACTCCACTAGTCTTTGGAGTTAAGGGACACTTTATACATCCAAACAAGGGTCTCAATGTGTATGACAGTAGTAACACATACTGTAATACCCCTGGAAAAATTCATGGGGTGTGAACAACACCCCAAAATCACCTCCCAGGTTGATCATGGTGCCACATCCACAGTGTAAGTCCAATAAGCATCAAATATGCACCACATATGTACCTTCTCTTGGACTACAACCATACCAAGTTCCAGACAAATTCAACAACATTTGATGGCATAATGCCTAAAAAATCCAAAAGGAGTAGTTGCTGGAAGCCATTTTGACCCAATTTCACCTGTGTGTACCCCAAGGAAAAGTTACAGGTGAAGTTACCAATGACACATTTCCTATTAAATAGAAAAACTTTGCAAAATGATCTGTGGCTGAGAATTTGGCAACTTTGCCTTAACTTCGCTTGTGACTTTAAACTTTGCAACATCTCCATTGCAGAATCGTAACAAATGCCCAGATTTGTTTTTACTATCTTTGTCCAGGAAAGGCACACTGAGCTACAGCTTGTTCCCGGGTGTGTTTTGGGTGCACGTGGAGGTTAAGTGACTTGCTCTGGATTACATACTATGCAAGTAGAGCATATTGGAATTGAAACCCATTCTGCTGAATGAACCAAACTTGGTCACAGCTCTTTGCTTTAATCTCTAGGCTGTACTGCCAACTGATCATCAAAAACTACAAATTTCAAGGCTGGCCGCATGGTGCCAGGCCAGTAGGTACAGGGTCACATTTGCATCTTGTAGATCTGAGTTAACACCCAAAACCCACAATTGGAGAACAGGGTGTAAGAGAGGGGATGTAAAAAGAAAGTTAAAAGGTGGCACTGTGGCATCCTGAGACATTTGTACTTACTTGAACACAGCCAGGAACTAGAAATCTAGACATGGGATCCCATACTTATTGGCACCACAGTGCCAGCCTTGAAATGTGTAGTTTTTGATGATCAGCTGGCAGTGTAACCTACATGTTAGAGCAGTGAGCTGTGAACAAGGTTGGTTCATCCAGCAGAACTGGTTTTGATTCCAACATGCTCTGCTTGCATAGTGTGTGACCCTGAACAAATCACTTAACATCTCTGTGCTCTCAAAACACACCAGGAAACAAGTTTCAGCTCAGTGTTCCTTTCCTGGACAAAGATTGCTCAAATAATCTGTAAACATGTGTTATGATTCTGCAGAAATTATTCTCTTTCTATCCAGATTTGACTTGAAGAGAAAAAGATAGGTCACAATTATTTATTAGTTGCAAAAACACATAGATGGACAACAGTGTTAAAACTTGCATAACTTGAAATGTGTTATTAAAAAAGTATCTTATTTATTTTGATAAAGTCAAAAGTACAATAGGTTCTTACTGAAATATTCTGGACTGAATAGTCAGGGCATTTTCTAACATAACAGCACCAGAATTCTATTGGATTATTTTTGCTAGCAGTTTGAAATATGAAGGTGATAACTTGCTAGTTTTATTGCGCATACAAAGCAAGTATAAATTTTGAAAGTGCTGTAATAACACCTTAAAGCACACTTAAGAAAACAGCCAACTTCCTATTTAACCTATTGTATTATATGCAGTCAATGCAGGGCCTAGACTGCTGTGACATCATTGCCTGTTAGAAGCCTAAAACACATGATTGCCACAGCCCTTAATTATAGCCTGATTTACATATGAATAATTCTGGACTGCCAAGACTTACAGGTAAGCGCAACAACTCACTCAAAGTACAGAAGCTTGTTATAGGCTTTTCAGATATTCTGAGAGTTCTCCTTTAACCTACAAAGCCGTACATGAGTTGGGCCTGGACTACCTGGTTACTCTCCTGCATCCGTATATCCCCATTCATCCACTCCAGTCCACTGGGGAGGGCCTCCTGGTGGGTCCTAGGGCTAGACTGAAGATCTATGGGGACACGGCCTTTAAGATAGCAGGTCCAACCCTTTGGAATTCTTTACTCTGAGCCTTCAGGTAGGCCCCCTTGGTGGATGCCTTTAAGAAGAGCTTGAAAACATATCTATTTCAGCAGGCATTTGGGGATTATTCATAACATCCTATCTTAGTACATCCTCAATTGCTAACCTGTTTTGTTAATTTTGTTGTATACATTTTATATAGTTATGTATCTTGCAGTTTTAATTGTTCTTTGGTTTATAGATTGTTGTTATATTGTAATGGCACCTAGGGTCTCTGGGGAAGGATGTCACAAACAAATAAAAACTACTACTGCTACTACCTTTAAATATCTGGAAGTTGGCCAGGATCATCACCCTGACTTTTCCTGTCACATTACAATGGTACAGCAATGACACTATAGTTAAATTTGATTTTCAGTCACTTACATTATGTCTCAGCCATTTTTGACAGATTTTCATAAAACTTTCAAAAGCCTTATCCATGGCTAGGATGTCTTGACATAGCAAGTGTAGTGGCAATTGGTGTCGTGTTTTTTTAATGTGGCTAGAGCAGAGGAAAAACATGAAAAAGACCAACTTCTTCAAATATTTCTGTGCACATGCCTGCTGTAGCAAATGCATTTTTACATTATTTGGTTTTAAAGTCTCACTGCAACAACAGTGTTTTGCTGTTGATACCCTTGCAACAACAGGAGTTCTTTAGATAAAGATAGTAAAATGGTTTGGTTTGGAATAATACTTGTGTGGTCATAATGGGGTGGTGATAGCTAGTAGACTGCTGAAATTTAAAATAACAAAAATGATAAAATAAAGAGGTTATAATTAAAGATGTACATGCTTGTGCATGCACAGATCACATTTATGCATGTGCCAAAAATAAATAAATACAGTACTGTGCTTTCACAAATGGACTTATTTATTTTCATCTGCATAAACAGTCTTTTTGTGCTTTTACAGATGGGCTTATTTTTCACTATAAAACAATCTTTTTTGCATTTGTATAGGTGGACTTTCTTTTTCTGTCTGTGAAAAACACTTTCTTTTGTCATTTTCTCAGATAAACTTAGCAGATGTGTTTCTTACTTTTTGTATTGCCTGCAGGCTCATACATGAAATCTACTACAGATCTATGGTAGTGTGTGATGGGTCAGCTATTAAAAGTATTGATAACGCCAGCTACAGGCTGGCATTGTCAAAATAAAGTAGTGATCTGTTTTTAAACAAATGTTTTTAAAGGGAAAGGAAATGTATTGCAAAACAGTACGTTAAAGCATCAATTAGGGTTAAAGATTAAAGTCAAAAAAGTAGGGAAATGCAATGTTATGGCTAAATGTCCCCTAAGCCATGGTAAATTTGTGTGTTGACATTCATTAGGGTTGAACAATCATGTAATGCTTCATTCATATTACCCTAACCTCAGCAACCAACCTCCAAGCATTGCTGTGTTAATATTTATTTGTGTGCCAGGATAACATTGCAGAAGTTAGGGCAATGCCAATGCTGTGTCATGTAATCATTTAAATCCTGAGGAACACCAGGTGACATATAACCATAGTTAGGGGATTGTTAACCTTCATGCTATATTTTCTTACTTTTGTGGCTTTAATCTTGGACCCTGACTTATGTTTTAATGTTGGGTTTTGGGGACAAGTAGAGGTTTTTCACAAAAACTCTTCCCATACTGTAGCTGGTGCACTGTATCACAATAAAATCTGTAGACTCCACCCTTTCTGTCATGATACTGTTGAGAAAATGTTCCTTCCTTCATTTGACTATGGAGATAAGGTTTATAGGACTGCTATGGAAACCACCCTGGCCAGATTGGACCCTCTTAGTGCTCATTCTTTCAGTTTGCTCTTTACTGCCCCATCTCTGTTCTTTGTTCCTTCTGCTCTCTACTTAATGGAGAGAATACACCTCTCTCTCTCTCTCTCTCTCTCTCTCTCTCTGTCTCTCTGTCCTTTTGTCTGCATATCCCTTATTTCTAGATTCTAGTTTGGCCCCCTGCCTTGATTCTTTAATCCCCTCCAACTTTTATCATACTACTCTCCCATTTCCTCTATTTCCCCATTTTTGCCTTGTTGGTACCTTTCTCTAACATGTAAAATACTATCATTAACAGTTTATGTTTTCAGTTATACAGTAATTTGTCAATGGATTACTTATTTTGTATGGACACCAACTCATCATATTCATGTAACTATGTAATTAATTGTATTTTTTCTGTATACAGCATCCTACTTACTTTCCTACATGTCACACATGGAAATGAACATGGGCTAAGTGAGCCTTTGTGTCCCACACTTGTAAAGAAATAACTAATCAAAATAAAAAAAAATATAGCCATGGAATTGTGCAGATTTCTTTCTGATTTGTTGAAGATTCTCTCTGTCTATGTCAAAGATCTGAGTTTCCTCCTCACTATAATTTTATGTTGTTTCATTAAAATTGAGCAATTGTGTTAAATCATTCATATTTATTTATTTATTTTTATTACACTCAAGATCCTTTAAGCAGGGCCTATTTTCAAAGGGTCTAGGGTCATATACAACAGCATAGCATCAATAAGGTATATTATATATTTACAACGGAGGTAGCATAGCATCATTAAGGTATATTACATATTTACAGTTGAGAATGATGGAGGCACAGCATACACAATACAATAGGAAGTATTTTGGATACAGTGAGATGAACTATAATGAACTGCGATTACAATCTGGTTAACATGGTACAAGTGGGTGACAACAGACCAAAGGTTGAGGAAGGTGATAGCATAGGGGAAAGGGAAGGTTCAGGGATGCAGTAGACCAGTCAGTGATAGCAGCCACATGGATTTCCCTGTCCTTTTCATTCATCTCAACAAGACTTTTCTGGTTTTCAATATTCTCACCTGTTCCATCACTCATTTATGCCAATACATTCATCAGTATACTCATGTCACCTTCAAAATATTTTTCTCTTTCAATAGTGCAATTTTGCCTCTTCCCATTGTTGTTAACAGCAGTAGTTTATCAGAGTCTCTGTAAACATACTTTAGGTAGATTTTTCTAAAAACTTAAATATATATACTGTACCTGTAGTTAGAATGTGTCAGGTCTCCATGTGGGCACAAATGAAAGTCCTTTACAAAGCACAGTAATCTCATCTTTACCAAGTCTTTACTTGATAAGTTGATGACTTCCTGTTTGCATTTCTCTCCAGTTAAACACTCCACTGCTGTTGTGCACCTTTTCATTTTGCTGCCCCTTGTGCCTCTCCTTGTTTTCCACCTTTTTCTGTTTTTCTATTTTGTTGTGTTGTCTCCATTACAAAAACACACTATGATCAGTATCAGCTGTTGTCTGAGATACCCCATCTTCAGTGAAGTGCTTTCTGAAGGCATGGCTACTGTCCAGTTTGCAGTCTGTTCACATGAATCACAACAGAACTACATGTAGCTGTGGGGATGGTTGAGTTATTGCAGCACCAAGTTGGGGTGGTGACAGCTGGCTACTGCTCCACTTCCTATGATGACACCAAGTGTCTGATTTGGGGTGGTTGAGGGTAGTCGATAGGGAAGGGAAGGGAGTTCCTAAAAGGAGTGGTGGGGTCCTAAGACTGTGACCATGAATCATATGATCCCCTAGACAATTCAGTTTACTCCAGGCCTCCCCATAAGGAAACAAAACTTGTTACCCCTCAGGCACCTTTAACTGCTACCAGAGTAGAACCTTAGAAGGTATGGAATCTGAAAGTAGGGGAAGACCAGAAGGATATTAATGATTGAGGTCTTTGTCAGGAATAGTGTGAGGGTGGTGTGTATAGGGGGCTAGGAGAACTGGGGTTGCTACCTGTCCAGTTTGGAACTGGATAATCCCATTTTTAAGGTTCTTATGTGGTCATCCAGTTTTACTGAGAGGTAGTCTGATCGTCGGTCATTTTTAGTGCTCACACACTCTTAAAACAGATTGTATCAAATCATTCACTGTTTTAGCTGCATGTCCAGGTTACAAGCAGGTTATGATGAGATACAGAACTTTGTTTATAAATCAGTCAGTTTGGAATTGTAAAGCATGGCTATTAAGACCATTGGCAGATAATTAACTTAATCTATCTCACTCCGTATTTCAGGTTCAGAGTGGTCTATTGCAGCAGTGACAAGAAGTAGTTGTGATACCTTTATATCATCTTCTGTTTTTCTTTTTGTGTCCACCTTATATTCTAATTTGTTTCAGGCCCTTTTTTTGTCAAATTATTGATCTATTTGTATTGCCTATGTCATTACATTGAACTCCTCTCTACTGGGTCCTCAACAGATGCTGCTTTCAGTTTTCATAGAAACACTGAATTTGATGGCAGTAGACTGAAGGTCCATTGAATCTGTCATTGCTATAATACCTCAAGTTATCCCACCCTGCTGACCTACTGCACTGATGTGCTATATCCCTCTCCCAGCTAGCCCACCCCTCAAACATTTGCTACCCCTTGTGTACTATGAATCCCTTGGTCCTGTCCCAACTGTGTTTATATCCATTAAGGGTGGCTGCCACCATCACTTCCTCTGGCAGTCTGTTCCATGCTTCCACCACTGTGTTAGAGAAATAGAACTTCCTCAAGTTTCTCCTGAATTTGCCTGCTACCAACCTCCAGTTATGCGGCCTAGTGACTGGATGCCTATTTTGTTCAAATATGTCTTCACTGTTTGCCTTATTTGTACCCCCGTGTGAAACTTATATTTTTCAATCATGTCTCCCTGCTCCTGCCTGGCCTCCAGAAAATACATGTTTAGGGCCTTCAGCCATTCCTTAATGGATCTGTCCTGATGGCCATTAATCATCTTGGTGGCCCGTTGCTGTACTGACTCTAGTTTGTCGATGTCCTTCCTCAATTGAGGGCTGTAGATCTGGACACAGTACTCCATGTGAGGCCTCGCCAGGAATCTGTTCAGTGATAGAATCCCCTTACTTCACCTACTGTCAAAACCCCTCCCTATACAACCCAGCATCCTTGGTGCTGTGCTGTATGCTTTGTTATACTGATTTATTTGCTTCAGGGAATTACTGACTATCTCCGCTAGATCTCTCTCCTCTGTTGAAGTGACCAATCTAACTCATCCCATCCAGTATTTTGTGCATGGATTCTACCTCCCAAACTGCATTACTTTGCACTTCTTGGTATTCAACCTCAGCTGCCAAACCTTAGATCATATGTCTAGTTTCTCTAGTTCCATCTAGAGCTCCTGTACACCTTCCTCATGATCCACCTTGCTGCATAGCTTTGTCTCATCAACAAAGAGACACAACGTTTGCTAGATACCCTCCCCATCCCTACCTGGACATTCCTTGACATGAGTTACACCATTCCAAAGCATTCCAATGAACAGCATTAGAATGCTGTGAGTGATGTCACGGAATGTCTCAGAAATAGTAATAGTAAGCAGCAATTGCTGAACCAAAGGAAGCACTATGTACTCTTAAGGACACCACAGATCTTGGTAAGTAATTTATCAGAAATTGGTCACACCATGTTGGAATACGTGATTGACATAGAAAGGAAAACAGGAGGGAATTTAACAGTATAATGATTATTTCCTATCACTTTAAAAGTCTTCTCTGACATTGTAAGGAGGAAATATTTTTATCAGTCATAAAAAAGTGGTGGCACTAGTGGAAGAGTCTGGGATGTAATTTAGTAACTGATTTTCATCCCATCCAAAGTTGACAACCATAAGGAAGATAGAATGATCAGGTGTCTACTGGGGGCACCGACTGGAAGGGATACCCACAGAATAGGAAAGATTGGAAGGAGCATGGATGATAAGTTAAGGCCTGATACAGTGGCCCATCTAGCAAAGGACTATCTGGCAGGATGGAAACTTGGGGACATCAAGGACAGCTTTATGGAGCTGGGCAGGAGACTAATGCTGGTGGCAGCCTTAGTAACATTTTCTGAGGTCTTGCATTATGGTTCAATGGCAAGGCTATGCTTTGCCTCATCACTGGTTTTAATGCATTGCTGAAGGTGTGTTGCAAGGAAGAAGGGGTTGGCTTTGAGGGGACTGGGGGCAGTTCTGGAGGGTCAGAAAACTGTATAAGAGAGACAGACACAATCCTGCTGCAGAAGGGATTAAGGCATGGCCCAAAATGTCATGCCTATAGACATATAAACTGAAGGGGGTGTAGCTATGGAGAATCATGATGTAAAACCAGCCAAGAGAGGCCTAGCATGCACTTTCCTGACTAGCAGAATTAAACAGGAACTTAGAGTGGATGAGGGAAATGCAAAAATAATCCTATACAGGGGGAACAAGTCACTGGGCAATTGGGGAAATTGGGGAGGGAAAGTGGAACAAACATTTGAAAGGAGGCTAGGTTAAATGCTAGCTGCCATGAAAATAAGATATGGGCCATCTTGGCAACGGCAGTAGAAGGACAGCTAGCATCAAAGCAATCATGAAATGTGGATAACTCCAAACCATGACTAGGACTTAGCCATTTCAGGATAAACCATTTACAGAAAACATAGAGTGACAAGGAAAGGGGAGTAGTGCTCTATATTAGGCAGGGTATCTCAGCCCTTGAGGAAAAAAGCAATAGATGGGGAATTATGGGAGGAATAGATCTGGGTACATCTGGAAGGGGAACGGTTTAGGAATATCAGGTTTGGAGTGGTGAAAATCCCCCTAACTAATCTGAGAAAGGGGTTGTAAAATGTGGGAGGCTGCACACAGGAATGTAATCCTGACAGGTGATCTCAATACATTTGATGTGGATTGGAGTATTGGGCTTCTCTCGGCAGGAAGATGGCTGGTTCCAGGATAACTTAGCTAAAACTACAAAAGCACAGCTGTGCAAGATAAGAGGAAAGGCAAAGCAACTTTATTTCTATATTGCCCTTTCCTGATGGCACAGTGAGCTGTACAACAAAACAACTACAGATGAAACAATTAGAAATGCATGAATCACCCTGGAGATCAAGTAAGCTGTTATACCTTATGAGTTATTAGTTGGAGTTTTTCCAGTGAGATTGATTATAATAGCATTAGAGACTGCCAAGCTGAAGAAGCAGCAATGCCACAAAACATTATATAATGGTGGAAGATAAAGTAAATACAAAGTGATTAATAATAAGGGGTTGAATATTCAGTAATAGTTTTTATTAGACTTTCTCCTGCATAGAAGAGTTCCTCTAAATTACAGTTTTTTTCAGGCCTATCAAGCCATGGGCATCCTAGTCCTTATTTCTCTGGATTGGAGTATACCAAGGGCCAAACTGCCATAATCCAGTCCCTAGTGGACACCTTCCATGACTGTTTCTCCTCCTCCCAACATATAAGGGAATCAACTAGAGAGAGAGGGTGTACTCTTTGATCTGGTTTTCTGTACCAGGAACTCATAGAGGATATAACTATTAAAGCTCCCATCACAGCAAGTGATCACCATTTTGTGTTTTTTAACATTCCACTTAAGAGTAGGCAGCAGAAATCCAAGATGTTGGTTCCGGATTTCAGAAGGCCTAATTCGGGGAAGAGGGAAGTGATCCTTGAGACCAGGATCTGAGGTTTACACCTGATGGATGGGGTGGAGACAAAATGGGATAATATACTGTAGAAAAGTAGGTCTGGCGGTCCCTAACTTAAGTCTGAGGCTTGTCAGGAAGAACAAAAGGCCAACATGGCCATTATAGGTCTCTAGGGAAGTGTGGAAGGCAGTAAAAAAAAAAAGCTGCTCTCATGAAATATAAGTAAGAACAGTCCGAAAATACTAATGATGAAATATCAAGAAAAGGTTGAGGCATCCAACAGAACTGTGAAGAAGGCTAAGTCATAGACCCAGCTCTGGATAGAAAAATGAGTAATGTTGAATGACAAAGCTTTTTTCACATATACTGTATAAGTGAAAAAGAAAAAAAAAAACGAGGGCACAGAAAGGCTGACCAAAGGGTCAGAATGGGTCTTTTATGACCTGGGAATGGGATCTGTACTGAATGAATTCTTCTGTTTGGTTTAACTAAGAAATTGGATGGTGTACTGCCAGTTGTGGAGTGACTCAGGCTTAAGGTCTAGGGCACAGGCTAGAGGTGGGACATATTTCCAAAGTCAGGGTACTTAAAGGTCTTAGTCCATTGAAAGTCAGTAAATCCCTTGCCCCAGGCAGATGTACCACAGGGTATTAATAAAAATGAAATAGGTACTGGCTGCCCCTCTGTTCCTGCTAACAGAAATAGTCCTGGCAGACTGGAGGAGGTGGATGTGGTATCACTTCATGAGAGGTGGCAAGGGTGGCCTAAGAAACTACAGACCTGTGAGCCTGATCTCCACTGTGGGCAGACATTTTAAGACCATCATATAGGAGCAGAGAATGGAGTTCATGGAGGAAAGCAACCTACAGGATAGATGCAGCATGGCTTTATTAAAGTGAGGTCCTGCCAGACAAAACACATTGACTTATTCAGTGTAATGATATAGGCAGCGGATAAAGGATCAGGCTCTCGACATCCTATATCTGGACTTCAGCTAGGTCATTGAATCACTGCTGCAGAAGGCTAGTGAAGAAGTTAGTGGATATGGATCTGGGGCAAGACCAACAAGAAGTAGTAGTTTTATTTCTTAGGCACCCAATCTTGAAGGCTCTGGGTACCTTACTAAAGAACATCAATAACAAAACACACCAGCACTACTAATCAATAACTAACAACAGTTCCTGAAATCAGTGTTGGTATAGTTTCTCAGGGTTAAGAGAGGTATGCTCTTCAAAAAAGATGAGGCTTTAATGCTTGTTTGAACAACTTCACAGAAGGGTCCTCCCTTAGCTCACAAGGCAGCTGATTCCAAAAAGCAGGCCACCCTGTAACCCCCTGATAAAAGCATAACTGCTGAAGTGCTGGGGGTCTGATGTAGCTTGGCTCTG
The DNA here is from genome assembly GCA_016271365.2 of Neoceratodus forsteri. Taxonomy (NCBI): domain Eukaryota; kingdom Metazoa; phylum Chordata; order Ceratodontiformes; family Ceratodontidae; genus Neoceratodus; species Neoceratodus forsteri. The sequence continues at coordinate 162,858,420 of JADMNL010000023.1, read as the reverse complement.
CCAGCATTAAATTCTGCAAATTTGAAAACTATAATTTTGTTTGTGGCATTAATTTCTGTGGAGTTCAGTTTTCATTGGATTTGCACCCTGTAATCCAGGTAGTCAATGCAGTAGAGCTCACAGCACTGGTAAAAAAATTCAACTACAAAATGGGTCTTAGATAAAAGCTGCTTTATTAATAATACAAATATGCAAAGTTCAGCATGACAGCAAGCATTTGCCATACATAAACAGCCATAAATAAACAACTCTTGTTAGTTGAGTGATGGCTTTGAATTGACCCCAGTAGACCTTTGTGAGCTTCTGGCAACCCACCCTGATATCTGGGAGTTATGTTCCACCTTTCACTGGGCTGTTGGTGGTTCCAAAATCAAGGCTAAAGTCAGTTGGTGACAAAGCATTGTCTGTAATGGCCCCATTACTATGGAATGGTTTACCCATGGATACTCATGCAGCCCCATTAGTTACCATCTTTAAGACCTGGCTGTTTTCTCAAGCTTTTGTGGGAGACTGAAATAGTTACATTGTGCACATTGTTTTCTATTAGCATTTTTGTGATGTTGTTTAATTTATTATTATAATTATTGTATTGAATTTTGTATTATTTTAATGTAAGGCACCCTGGTTTTTAGAAAGGCATTTTCCAATAAGGTATCTACACATCTAAGTATCAAAACTATGGCAAAAAAATGTTTTACAATTGCCCCCATTCATTTCATTTCAATGTAACATGCCCATGCAGTCTATAAACAACTACATTACAAAATGTTGCAGTGTGGGGCCAGCACAGGCAGGGGTGGTATTTTTGGCAAATAGTACCAGGAAAGGAAAGGGAGCTGGCATCCAACTCCTCTGAGCCAACAATTATGATTAGTTCTCCTTCAATCTACTATATATCAGAACATTTCATGATATGGACTATGTAAGTCCAGGTGAGGTAAGGCACCAGTGTGGGGGGGGGGCTTAGGAATTTTTTTTAAAGTGACCACAATTGTTGCTCTTTAACAGTGGAAGTCATTTCATCAAATACAAGAAGGTTGATACAAAACTGTTTAAAAACTTTAACTGGCTAGGGGACAGACTCAGAGGGTAGTGATCAATGAGCAGCACTCATGTGAGATGAGAGTCACTAGCATTATACCCCATAGACAGAGGAGAATGGACATAGGGCAAGATCAGCCAGTTCATGAATGATGTTAAGGTGTAAGGTACAGTCAATGGTGATGAGGGATTTCAGAACATGAAAAGGGATCTAGGGAAGTTAGAACAGTGGTCAGTGGTGTTGCAGCTCAGGTACATTGCTAAGCAATACATTCATGCATGTTGCTAGGAATAAGCCTAAAACTGAGTATGGGATTGGGGGTGTCACAGAAGCCCAGATATCAAAAGAGATGGAATTGGAAGTGATTACAGAATAGTAGGTAACTTAAAGGCATTGACTTGTACAGATTAGGCTTCTTATAGGAGGGCAAGCAGAATGCTAAGGTGCCTAGAGAGGAGGTTCTTCAGTAAAAATGAGAATGTGATTCTGCCTCTGTGCATATCTCTTGTATAACCACACCTGGAATACTGTGCACAGTTATGGAGCCCCACATAGGAGGACAAGGACAGACTACAGTCTGTGAAGAGAAGGATGACAAATATGATTCAGGAGCAGCAGGGGAAATATGATGAGAAGAACCTGAGAAGCCTTAAACATGTATTTGCTGCAGACCAGGAGGGACCAAGGTAATATGATAGAAACTTTCAAGTTTCTTAAAGGAGTAAACCGTGTTGACTGCTAACACCTTTTTAGGGCTGTGGGCATCACCCACTCTCCTATTGTGATCACTCAGTAGCTCTAAAAATGGCCAGTAGTGGAACCTTTCATTGGACTTTTGGAAGTAGCCTTCTGAAAGTCCAATGGAGCTTAAAACCCTCTGCCATGATCGGCTGCTACAGAATAACAGCCACACTATTTTGTCTGTTACTTCTGCATTCTGTGGCATGAACTGCATATGCATGACTTGTGCACATGTGCAGTTTTCCTGGTGCCATCACATTGTGAATGGCACACTGTTCACCACAACTACATATGCGTGAGTGCAGTGCATGTACAGTTGCCTTGCCAGCTCCGTGGCATTCTGTGCCCCCCAACTCATGTGGTACACTGAGAGCCCACCCCAGTGTGCCCAATGATTGTTCCTTTTACACACCGACATCAAGGTGCCCAATCCCTGTGTTGGCATTATGTGACCCTCCCCACTCATGCAGCACACTAGGAGCCCACCCCCAGTGTGCCTAACAGTTTTTTCCTTCCCCCACCAACATCGGGGTGCCCAATCCCCATGTTGGCATCATGTCAACCTTCCCCCAGTCAACTGGCACACTGGGAGCCCACCCTAGTGTGCCCAAATGTTTTCTTTTTTTTTCCTGTGAAAAAGAAAATGGTTCCTCTCTGTCACTCCAGTCTTTTTTTTCTGTAAAAAGAAAACAGTCCCTCATCATCGCTCCAGTCCCCCTCCCCTTCCCCACCCTCCCACTGAGCACTCACCTCCCCCACACCCCCTACCTCATACTTACCCAAGGATGTTGGCACTGTCATCTTCTCTGGACCAGGACAAGTCAGCACTCTTCAAAGCCAAACCACGAGCTGAAGACTCATAGGTAAGCATGCTATAATACCATTCAATGGGGTATTCAACTTAGGCTGAGAAATCAGTCATTGTTTTGAATTTTTGCCCCAAATCATCAACATGGGGATCTTGGGACCCCACCTCATAAAACCTGTCACTGTAATTTTGTTACTCGATCCAGAAAGGTGATTTCGCGGTCATTGCATGGAATCACCTTTCAGGGCTGATTCATGAAATGACAGTGCCACTGTTCATGAGGTGGTGTCCCAAAAAGCCCATGTTGCAAATTTGGTGAAAAGTTCCAAAAAATTGACTGTGTTATGAGCATGCATTCTGCAGTTTCTATGCACACTCCTAACTTTGCCTATTTTTAATATTTTCACTCCATATTTTCAGCACTGCTAGTTTTGCACACCTCCTTCAAAAAAGTATAGCTGTTATTTTCCACAACCTGCCCAAAATGTGTTTTTGTACCTTGGGCACTGAATAGCTTGGTTGCTCTGTAAAATCACCTTTTGGGACAAGTGAACAAAATGACACAGGCACTCTTCATGAGGAAGGGTCCCAAAAAGGCCATGTTGAAAATTTGGTGCAACACCTCCAAAAAATGGCCATGTTACACCTGAGCATTGAATACTTCCTCTGCACATGTTCAACTTTGGTCATTTGGTAGCTCTTCACAGCCCTATCAGCTCTGGCTAGAACTTAAGTGTTGTGAGGGGTCCACCACAAGGGAACATGGGCACAAGCTGCTAGGGGGAGTTTCAGAAAGGATATGAGGAAATATTTTTCATGGAAAGTATGATGGACAAGTGGAATGGGTTGCTCAAGAAGGCCATGGAAACAGAAACTTTGGAGGGCTTCAAGAGTGGTTGCCACAGACATATTGGTCTGATTACAAATGAGGAGAAGGGATTAAGATAGGAGAGAGGGAGCTTAGATTCCACTAAGGGCTCAGCTATGCACACACAGCACAAGACTGGTGGGCCTTATATACTGTAGGTGGGAACAAAGAAGACTAGAAGGACTCTGGTCTTTTTCTGCCCACAAAAATGTTCTCTGTTTTCTATCACCACTGTAAGTCTCAGTTTTGAAAGTTGGACATAACTATGTCTTTGCTTTGAAAACTGGACATTGATATGGTTTGGTCTTATGTTCAAATATGTATACTGTAGAAAATTACATCTAGACATAGGCTTTAACCCCCCTACACACATCCACACACCAACACACTGAGTTCATTTCCCAATGCTGCTTGCAATGACAGAAATTCCACATTTCCAATGCCACTATACAATGATCTGGATTTTTGAGTGTACCACGTACTGTATAACCAGTATGTAGCCATTGGTTGTACAAGTCAGCAGATACAATACATGTTTATACTGTATATAGAGTTACTGTGTCCCTTCTGGTTAAAAGAGTACCTTTATGAGTTTTTTTGGGGGTGAAATAAACAATCTTGACAGGCTAAGTAAGAAAGATTTCATGATTTGTATTGATCTTCTGAAAGTGCCACACTGCTATTCTTTTCTTGATTTAGAGCTGTAGCAGCCAAAAATGGCACAGATGGAAGATGCGTTCAGTACATGTCTACATTGTAAAAATGCACCAGTTGCGATAAACAAACACCACAGTTGATGTACTTTGGTAGAAAATGCAAAGGAAAATCTGAATTGCTAAGTTTCCAGATCTTGATTAGTTAAAATGGTCATTTGCAAATTATTGCCTGTGGATTGAGAGGGTAAACACAGTCGGGTGATACTGTATCTAATATAACATACACTGTTGTAATGAATATCAGAAAACATACTAAAATAAAGGAAAACATTTATTTCTTTGCCCATTGCTGCTGTACAGAATTAATATGGAACCCTGTCCAAACCAGAAAATATCATTTTCTAAAAGTTATAAATTTAGTGTTACTTTCTAATGTCTATCTTAAAACTTGATTTAATCCAGAATGATTTTATTATTAAAGGCTGGTTTGTAAGGTATGAAAACAATTAAGCCCCTTAAGCATCTCTCCTTTAGCTGAAGAACATGATTTTTTAATATCTTCCTGAACTAATCATGTCGAGAAACAGACAAAGAGATCAGCTGTGTTTCACTGCAAGCCTAACTTTAGTGCTGTTTTCTGTAAAGACTATTTGTAAAGAAAATAGTGGAGTACAACACTTTTTATATTAAAAAAAAAAGCTTATTTTAGACTATACACAGCGTGCAGTTGTCTTCAGCTACAAATGTTCATTTCTTAGCTAGATCTTATTAAATCAAAAGCTCCCATGATTATTTGTTAAATGGCATTTTGGACTTAACATGCTGGGTAGCTCCAGGCTAAGAGAGTTAATTCTCTTGTAGCAATTATGGGGACAAAAAGTTCAAGGACATGAAATCTGAAAACCACAGCATTTACAACAATCCCCTTTATAATTTTACTGTACTGTATGTCTGTAAATATAAATACTTTATGGAGTGAGTCTTATTGTTGTCTTTGGTAAGCAAAACATCACCTCTGCAGTTTTATATGAAAACAATTATAATACTGATATGAAGTGTCTTGAATGTTTTTTTTAAAGAGTAATCTCTTGGTAGTCACCTATGAAGAGTCAAAATTATTATTTTAGGTGATTATGCTCTTAAACTGATTGTACAGGGTAAGCTAAAAAAACAACTATTTTTAATGCAAGTGTCATTGTCCAGTTAGCTGTTTGGCATTCTTGTAATCAATGTTTGTACCACAAGAATGTGATGGCTTTACTGGAGGTGGGTAGAAAGGGCAACAAGCATCCACAAGGATGGCTACATTGCACCACTATTAGTATGACACCTAAGAAAGGCATAATGGCGGTGCCACTGGAAGCTTTGTTGACCAAAGGGGTGACACCCACCCACCATAGGGCAATTGAGAGTGTGCACGCTGTCTCAGAATGGAGGGCAGCACAAATGGAGAAGATTCCATATTTGGCTGGGGCATGAAATGATTGCTGAATCACTATCCATGACTGCTGAGTACACTGAATTGGCAGTCCATCTCCAACTCCACAGAACTGAGGTCTGTTTTTTTCCTGTAAGTATGCCCTGACCAGGCAGGGATGGGGATCCCACCCCAGTAGGTGAACTGAGGCTTTTTATATAGTGAATGGTGGCTATGCCAGGAGTGGTGCAAAATCACTATCCTGAGACCTGGGATGGGGGATCCAATAAGGTGTGGGTAAAAACAGAAATCTGAAACAAATTCTAAAATATCAATATTGATTTATGTTTCCATCATGTAACCATGTTGCATCTAGAGGAATATTGTACCAGCACTGCCATAAAGTAAGATGGAAGGGCAAGCAGTGCTGTCAGAAGAAGTTCTACTGCCCTCATTGAAGACTGCACCATGTGTACATTATAATTTGAATACCTGCCACAAACCAGTGAACTTATTTCAATTGTAAAAATGCAGTCAGAGCATCACAGTGAGATTGGAAAATGAAAACAGTATGAAAAAGATTGGGAGATATGGAAGAATTATTTGCTTCTTAAAGGGAATATAAACCTTGTTGTTTGCATTTTTATATACTATATATTTATAGATTTAGGCATATGTGAAGTCTGTGTACCAAATGCAGTGAACTGTGTGTGTGTGTGTGTGTGTGTAACTTTTGAAATGGTCTTGTTTTTTTCTTATTTAGTGCCCTTTTAATGTAGCTTTTCCCCCACCCAGTATTCACTGTTTTAATTACTAAGCTGTTCCAGAATCCAGTGACATCGGTTGAGCAGAAGATCTGCATGGAATGTTTCATTGCAGGCTTCAGCTCAGAAGATGTTACTGGGTTCAGCTTCATTCTGCCTCAATGTTGTCTTCAATTCAACATATGTCACCAGGTTCTAGAACTGGTAACTAATTAAACAATGAATATTGGTCTGGTAAAAGGTAACATTATCAATGGACCCTAAATTAAACAAAATGTCTATTTCAAAACAAACACACACAAAACAATACAATGGGATAAGTAAACAGGCTTTACAATTGCACGATTTTCATTTCATGTTATGTTTTTTATATTTTAAAATCTGGTTGGCCCATGGGGAGAAATCTGCTCTTTTTCAAGAAAGGCCTGACAATTCTACAAATATATAGTTTACTAAACAATGTACTGTAAAAAACAGGTTATATTTTCCCTTTAAAATATATGGTACAGTATCTCAGTAGTGTGATCCTTCATACAGTATGCAATGCAGTTAAACTAGTAAAACAATATTATGCTGAATGGAGTATCAGAGTGTAACATAATGTATGTAGCCAGGCTGCAATAAACATCAGACCTTCAGCATAATTCATTTTAGTTACAGTACTAAAGAACTGCACTTAAATAAGTAACACATCAATTGCATGAAAAGAACACTATGTCCCCAAAATAAGACATTAAACTTAGATTGGAACAAGTGAACATTGTACTTTAGTGTACAGTACTATATATAGAAGACATAACAATGTTCATTCTTTCTTTAGAGACTCACTGCCACACCATTACCTTCAATGTTAAATTGGGGGGACCCACAGGTACAACAAAGCAGCAGTCAGAAATGAGAAATGACTTAGGTATAATAGAACAATGGGTAATCAGAAATAAAATGCAGTTTAGCTTGGAAAAATTTACAGTAATGCATTTGGGTAGGCATAATATAACACAGAACTATATGTTTAATGGGAAGGAATTAAATCTAAGCAGGAGAGGGACTGTGGGATCATAATTGACAATAAGCTAGATTTCAAACAACACAGGACACAAACAATACAAAAAAACTAACTACATGGTTAGGAATATCAAAAGAAGTATTATTAGTAAAACTAAGGAGTGTGTACTTCCGCTATATCAAATATAAGGGAGGGCCACACATGGATTATGGGTCACCATTATGGAACTGCATACACAAGGGAAGATCGATAGAGTGGAAAGAGTTCAGAGGAGGTGCGCTAAAATGGTAGGATCTCTGAGGAAATAAAACTATGAGGACAGACTACAGAAGCTAGGGCTATTCTCATTACAACACAGAAGAGTCAGAGGAGATCTAATGACAATGTTTAAGATAATTAAAGAACAAGAACTGGTAGAAGAAATGAGAATTACTATATAATATGGGACACACCATTGGGCCTGAGAAGACATAAGAAGCAAATAAAGGTTGAAACAGCTAAGAATAACAGCAGATACTTTACCTTCATTAATAGAACAGGTAGGTCATGGAATGCACTTCCAAATGATCTGGTGTCCAGTAACTCTATCACAAGCTTTAAAAAGGGAATAGATAGTTGGTTAATACAGAATAGGGAAACATTGACTCAATAATGCGGGGAACAGTAACCATGGGCTTTAAGGCCTTCTTTGTTCTACATCCAGTATAATGAAGTTAAAGAGCTAGTGGATTGGATTAACTGGCATACCTTTCTGTTTGCTGTGTTAAATAGGTTCTAAGTTGTTGATTTCATGTAATCTGGTGAATAAGAGTGATGATTATCTTTTTTTTTTAATATTTGCATTTTTTTTATGGTTCTGGCATGCACAGTAGGTGCAACACCATCCTTGAAGTACAGAAACATTGAGGGGGAAACTGTGACTGTGTTTTTGTGTAGCAGGCTATCATATTTGATGAGTGAGCTACTGAGCCAGCATCTGTCTGCAGATCCTTTACAGTACCAACTACGATTGTTGCTGCATTGTATAGATACAAATATTTCTACTGTCTTCTGTACTGCCTACCCCCATCCTGACAGACAAATTTATTTATTTTTGTCTACTGCAAACTTGTTTGTAAGCCAGTCTGATAGATGATCATCTTCAATACTGTAGCGGAACAAGTAAATGTCAAATGATCCCCCTCCCCTGTCCTCAGTCACCTCTGTAAAGGAACAGCATCCCCACTCCAAAACAGCACAGTCCCCATCTCTGCTAGTTTTCCCCTCCCAAATCCATTAATCTAATGCAAGTCTCCCCCCCCCCACCGTGGTGACTGGTGCATTCCGTCTGCTCACCTCTGCGGCCGGCCGCCATTTGAATGATAGTGTCCAATCACAATTTGTTTTTATAAACAGCTTATAAAGTCTTATTGTGATTGCACGCTGTCATTCAAACAGTAATTGGCAATGGAGGTAAATGGAGGGAATATACCAGTCACTGTGGGAGAGTCAATCCATAAGCTAGTGGATTTGGGAGGGGGGAACTAGCAGAGATCTGGACTGGGCTGTGTTGGAGTGGGATGCTGTTTTCTTACAGTGGTGACCGAGGAGAGGGAAGAGGTAGAACACTTGACACTTACTTTTTCCAGTATTGAAGAAAACTGTGTATCAGGATGGCTTACAAACAAATGTGTACTGCAGGCAAAAATAAACAAAACTATCTGGTGAGATGGGGGTGGGTGTTACAGTAAAAAATAAAACTCAACAGAACTATGTAAGCCCCCCCAAATCTGGGGTTTACCCTGATGCCTCCGCTCACTCTATTGATCCAATATTCACCCTCTGATCTCCTCTGGACTTCTGGAGAGGACTGGCAGGGCCAGCAGGTTCAAGGCCAGGAACCCTAGTGGGACTTTAAAGGGACACTGTCAACCCCCTATGGGCTCATAGTGTCCTTAGTTTAAAAAACACATTTTATGATTGCCAACATTCTGTAAAGATTGCTGATGTAGCTGGTAGTTTGATTCTGATTCTTTTTTCTTTTAAAAAGTAAAAAACAGACTGCTCACCATACCGGTGTTACCACACAAAAACAGTTTTTTTACATTCCTTGATCAACTCCCACTGCATGTTTTCTGGACTTGGGAACATCCCCAACATAGTCTAGCCACTCATGATGCATCGGGAGTTTATGAGGCTATTGCACCATGAGTGACTGTACAGTTTAGAGGTATTTCTAATGTTCAAGGAGTCTTCAGTAAGAATAGTTACAGGATTTGAAACAAAACAAAGTTGCTTATAAATATGCATTAGCATGCATTTCAGTTCTACTAAACAAGCAGACAGACAAAACAAACATCAACATCAATGAATTTTGGGGAAGGCAAGCAATCATAAAATGTGGGGTTTTAACTAGAAATACTGTAATATGATGCAAAACAGGTTGACAGTGTTGACAGTGTCCCTATAACCAAGATTCCACCTTCAATTTCTGTTACCATACAGCTCCCCTGGCTCTTGGCTGTCAGGTCTGTTGCACAGCCAAGTCAGGGAACAGAAAAATGAAGAAGCAGCTGTTGTGATGATGTTCCTTATGCCCAGCAGCTGAATAGGGCCAGGGAACTGAGCTGGAATAGCGTGGCACTCTGTAGTGCTGTACATGCTTGCACAGTATGTGCAATATGGGGCAGTAACTCTGTGGGTTAAGTCAGGCCAGTGTGCTTGCCCCAACAGCATCCCACTGCCCCCCCACCCACCTGACCTTTCCCCTACATCTCCCTTTCATATGTCCAAGATCCCACCTGACAAGCCTGTTCAATCCTAGTACATGGATCTTTCCTGGTGACTGACAATAACCTTCCGCTCATCTACACAACTGGCTGCCAACTAAATATGCGATCGCACATCTGCTGTATGTAATCAGCTGAGTACATTGCTCAATAGAGATCTGTCAGTCAGTGCCCAGCCATGGAAGTGAGAAGAGGGTTGATGCTGGTCACCGGGTGGGGTGCTGGGATATCACAGGCTTATTGGGGGGTGTCAGACCTACAGAGGTGTTGCACAGGGGCCAGGTTAGACAAGTGGGGGTGGCAGTGGGATCATCTTTTCAAATGACGATTGAAAAATCAAGACTCAACAACATGTACATTTGTGGCCAGTTTATTCATGTTTCCTGGTTGTGAGGGAGTACATTACTGATTAAATGAACTTACAGTATTGACTGGACACATGGAGGAGACAGAGATGAAGTGCTACAAGCTGAGTAGCAGAGCAAATATTTAAATGACCACATCCCCCCAAGATGTCACTTCTGGACAGTACTAGTTGGACTGATTGAGATCTGCTAGCTGAAGTCAGATCCTTTAGGTACAGCTAAAGATGCAGTTTTCCATGTATTTCATATTTAGCCATGTGTTTCATATGTGTAATACAGAGGGCTGTGTATGACCAATCATATACAACAATGCTGTTTTCTGACTGAGTGGTTTCCATGGTAACAAGGGACCTCGAAAGCGCAGCTTGAGAGATCTCATTACCCCAGAAATGATGAGATAAAAAAAAAAACAGTATTGTTTGTGTATGGTTGTTCATGCACAATCTTTTCTCGTGTATGGGCAACCATTACTGCATCCCAATGTCCATAAAAGTGCCCTCAAAGAACATTACAGTGCCTTACTGTGGCACTTTCTCTCCATCAGTTGTCACTTTCTTGTCAGCTCTCACCCCCATGGCCACATCACCACGCATGCACAACGATGCTCAATGTTGTTGTGCTACACTAGTGATGTACTCAGTGCAACACAACAACATCATCACACACACTCAGGGCAGTACAACAGTGCTGTTCTACGCATGTTTTTTTCAGTAGAACAGTGTTCTACCATACACTATACACACTTTAGTTTCATCAGATGTAAAAACCAAAAAACAGTACATTTGTGTGTTCCGGTATTTGAGAAAATGAAAAACCAGTAAGATCCACTAACTCTTTAAATCTGATCGGGTGACAGTATGTGCACACATCACTAGAAATGAAGAGTCAATTTTGATACACAGAAGCTTTTTAAGATCACAGGCCCTAGCACTGAGCACTGGGGCACCACGCTGGTCACCCTCCTGTCCATCGATTGTGCTCCATTAACCTGTAGCTTCTGGGTTCTGCCTTATAACCAGTTTTGTACCCATCTGACTACTTCTGGACCAACCCCTGTGTGGTCAAGCTTCTTTGCCAGCCTTCTGTGTGGAACCGAGTCAAAGGCCTTAATAAGGTCTAGGTAGACCACATCTACTGCCCCACCATCATCCACGATTTTTATAACGTAGTCAAAAAACTCAAGTAGATTTGTCTGGCATGACCTACCTGCTGTGAAACCATTCTGTTTAGGGTACGATAAACTAAGTTAGATATTTACAAGCATCATATAACCTACTACAACTAAGGGTTTTCATGTCATGAATATTAATTTCCATACAACACGAATAATAGGGTTCTCACTAATTTGAACCAAAAACTAAGTTTTTTTTTTTTTTTTGTGTTACTATTTGTGCTACTTGTAATCGGGACAGTAAGCAAACAAACAAAAAAAATAAAACTGTGAAAAAGGAACAACCTCTAACCCTACCAAGGAGGCAAGGTCTAGTCCAGTGGCCACTCCCCCTCCCTACTCTAATCATTTACTGCCCTCTATTTCACCTCTGTTCTCCTACACACTTACTGTAAATAAAGAAAAATGGCACTGTGCTAGGATCTGACAATGTCTCAGACACCTCCGCTCCCTAGTCTAAATCCCCAAGTCCCCCCAAAAATATACACACATGAGGATGGCAACACAGAAAAAAGGGAATTTACCCTGTGCACCACCCCTTTTTGCTGTGTTGCCATTCCCATGTTGAGATAAACCAAAGTTTTAATTCACTGGTGAAGTTGCCACAAAGTGGTCAAAATTCACATTCGTGGAGTTTTGTGAAGTTTTCCCTACCCTCAACAACTTTGACTTCACCCAAAATCATGAAGTTTTCTATGTGAACAATGGAATTCTGTCCATGAAGTGCAGAATTTCACCCATGAATGGTGCAGTTTCACTGTTCATGGGCAAAATTCTGCCATTTACGGATGAAATTCACACTTCATGGATCGAGCTACACTTCACAAATTGTGCTAACTTGGTAGATTTATTCATGGAGTGAAGTTAGCCAACTTTGCCCATCTCTAATCCTATGTATGTATCACATTTTGCACATTAATAAATTGGAGTATTTTTCATATTATAGTCTAGTGGTTTTCTTAGGAAGTGCTGTTGTAGTGAGTATGGGCTTGTCTGCATTTCACTTATTGAGTTTTTGGCCATGAACCATGCAGACCCTTTGGAGCAGCTCATTACTGTCCCAAAATATGCTTCCATAATAGTGGGCCTCCTTATAATCCACTGATCCATGACTGAGAGGTGATCATCCTAGGTCCCAGCTAGTTCAGATGCCACCCTCCTACAGTATGTTCACTCCCATGCAGTATGCTTACAGTCATCTGGCTGAGTGCAAGAGTGTGGCACAGAACCAGGAAGGAGGGGGAGCAGAGTAGTCTCTATCATTGATGACAGAAGGCAGACTGATTGGCCAGTCTGCCTAGTATCACTGATGATGCAGACTGCATCCCTTTTTGTCATTGTACACCTTACTCAGAGTCAGATGACCATGAGTATAGGAGGTAGACACGCCATGGTGGTAGAGTATGACAGACTGGGGTGGGATTTTGGGCTGCTGGACCCAAAATCACGGATTGTGTGGCCCACTTTAGTGGAAGCTTAATTTTGGGACTCTGTGGGACAAGCTAGGGAAGTAGGCATCTGTGAAAGGATTTTGCAGCCTCCTAGCACACTTCCAAGAGCTGACCTTTTTTAAGCATTTGTGAGAGAACAAAGAGGCGGATGGAAGTTGAGGAATGGCTGGGGTTCAAGGGTTGTTCATGGGACAAGCCCTGATCATCTAGAAGGGCGCAAATGGCTTTTTTATGTTTTTAATAAATATTGGGCCCAAGAGAAATAGCCAAGATAACACATAAGCAAATATTGTGGTTTTCATGTACAAACACTTGACTAGCAATCAGAAAAAAGTAGTCACATGCCCCTACCTGAAACTTTAAGACATGGCTATATTGTTTTTTACCTCATTGATTCAATATATTATGTGATAACTATAATAATGACTGACAATTGCAGTGTCAGGTACTTGCGCACTGTATTTTATTAATGTATTTGAATTGTGAAACATTCCAAATTTTCCTTCATGTGCCACCACTAAAATGTAATGCTAGGGGAGGTCCATGTTACTGATGTGCATGGTTTCATTTTAATTTATTTTTAGATAGCTTTTTCTATCCTGTTTTGTGTTTAATTTTTGAGCATATCAGCTCTGTAGTTCAGCTATTTTTGAGCTGTAGCCCCTTGGATGAAATGCATGAAGGTATCAATGTATGTAAAGTACTCTACTTCCTGTATTTTGGGCCATTTCTAGCGATTTTCCTAGCTATTTAAAAATGTGCATGACTTTATATGAGGCATACTGTAAAATACTCAAACCCTCTGTAATGTGAAAGTCTGCCCACATTTGGATTTGAGATTAAACTGAATAATAAAACTGAATTCATCAATTAAATCCAAACTGCATCTAATTAGGGTTATGTAGTCATATTTCTGACTCTTAGCACTAAGCCTGAGAGCCTTTTCAGTTTAACCTAATGTAGCTAACTTGGAGACTTGAAACTATCTGTCCAACTTTGGTTGGAACTGTGCTCAGAGTTCAGACACTGGGAGACCACCGCCACCATGTGGTCTAACAGCATCTAAAGTTCACACACAGTTGCATCCAAACAAGCAGGGCGTAAATCAAGTAAATTATGCAAGCTTCAGTGTGTGATGCAAACTGATGCAAATCAATGAAAACTGTGGCAAAAACTGGGACCCTTTGAAAATAAGTTGTCCAAGTTTTGGGGCAACTGATCAGCCCTGATGTAGGCAGAACATGCATGTATGTCTGCATCAGACAACTTTGAAAATCTTGCCCTGTGTGATAGGGACAGTGTCCGAAATTATTTTCATTTCATGTGTTTCCCTGTGTTTGTCCTGAGGTATGAATGAGCAGTCCTTGTTTAGTATTGTTATCCCTTCTTTGTCCTTGTTGTGTATAGAAAATAGCGTGGTGTAGCCTGGCCACCTATGCTACGCTATTATTCCCCCCCTTCTTTTATGTCCAAATACCGGAGAAACAAGTCTCTGTCATTAATAAAATAAAATAAGTATTCAAGCACAGAGTAAACGAGAAAGGAAGCGCCCAAAATTATGGATATTTTTTTCTTTATTTTATGGTTCCAGTTTGTCGTAATCCTCTCTGTCGAGTCCTATTTGAATTCAGTCCTGTGTGGACTTGGTTTAACAGTAGGAGCCTCTAGGTATTGTTGTTTAGTTGAACCTCCCCTCTCTTTTAATCGCTACTTTAGTGGAGAAGAGAAATTCCGTTTTGCTTTGTTTATTTTCCCCCCTGCGACTGTGCGCACATTTGCACTGCAGTGTTTATCGCTGCTTTAATTATTTCATTTAGTGGAAGGTCGCGGTAAGCGTTAGACGTACCTTGTGGGTTTTTACATGTTGGAGTTTCTTTTGTTGTGTGGGGAGCTGTTCTGGGGTAAAAGCTGGTGCTGCCTCGGCTCGTTTCCCGGTTTCCTTCTCTGCTGTTCCTATAGGAACCGGCGCTTCTCCCATTTCTTTTATGCTTGTCATCTGGGGGAGGGTTTTCAGATTGCTAAATTTTTGTGTTTAAAGCCTCTAAATCCATGCTGCAAGGGTTGGGAATGTTATTAAAAAGGGGGAAATGTACTGTTATGCTTTTCTGGTATTCTTTTTCATAGGAAATTGTGTTTATTTTATTTTTGGGTACTGGGTATGCTGATTGACAGAAAAGTTACCCTATGGGAATGTTGCTGGGTCTTTAAAACTGAGGTCATCACTGAAATGTGGCAGATTGTTCCTAGGTGTTGTACCTATAACACCTACCTGGGCAGCTGGGCTTCTCCTGCTAGAAGAACCTGAGGATCGAAAATGTTAGGCTGAGATGCCTTGTTCATTATTTTTATTTATTTTATAAAATGTTATTTTTTGAAAAGTTCGTCTGGAATTTTGCTTCTTCTTAGAACTTAACTGGAATCCTGACAATAAAAGCTATGGATGGTAACAGTAGCTTGGACTCCTGGTGAATGTCTTTGGCTCAGCCCCTCCACACCCTGCCATATCCTATTTGTTGATCACCAGCAACAACTATTTGTGTGTAGTTTTCTTATCTATAAGCAATCCAAAACACCACTCTGCAGATGCTGTGCTAGACTAAAGAATCCAATAGCAGTGAACAAAAAAAGGTGCTCTCTTGTGTTTGGGTGCTCTGTCTAAGATGGTGTAATTTTTTGAAAACACCTAATACACTTTTCCTCACATCTGTTGCTGGTCCCAGCTTTTTTTGTTCACAGTTTTTTTTTTATCTATGAAGCATCCACATTAACTGACCAATAACATTACGAAATGGAGCTTCACATAGGTACAACAAGTAAGAGAGAAGAGTCTTTATTTTCTTTCTTTCTTTGCTGGTGAGACCTTAGGGCAACGACTATGTAAACCTCCTGTCATGTTATGTGAGTGGATTCTCTACTGAGATTATGGTACTTAATGTGTCTAAAAAAAAAAAGAACTTTCATTCTGCAAAAATACAGTTCTATGGTTTGTCTACCTAATATTTTCTGTTGACAGACATGATGTCAGAACACTCATAAAAATAAATCTAGCTTTTAATTAAATGTGGGAAATCCTGACTTGTGGGTAAGAGGTTCCCCTGCAGATCAGAGAAAGAATATAATGGCATTAGAAGTATGCTGAATTTTTTAGAAGTATACTGAACAGTATCAAGTGCACATAGTGCACTGATTTTACTTAGCTGTTTTAACTTTGGAATTCTTTCTAGCAAAAATGTAGTCTAAGTTGAACCCAGACATTGTAAGGTATAAAACTTGGCATCTGTGTTCACTGAGAACTAAAATTGCAAAGGTTCATTACAATCAATCTCAATTCCTCAGATCTATGTCTGACTAAATTTCATTTCTAGGACACATTTCAAGCCTAATTTCAATCAGATTCTAATATCCATCATGGGAAGTTGAATGTTAATAGTGAGGTATTATCAGATCCCATCATCATTGCAAACATAGTTAATGACTTTTTCATTTCCCACATTTCTGACTTATTGGATCGTTTACCTCCTTTTAATGCTGGCTATATTTTCTTTCAAAGGGTGATCTGCTCTCTTTTCAACAGCTGGTGTTACTGATAGCATTGAAACCTGTATGTCAAAATTCAGCTTTGCCTCTTCTACAGTATAAGATCATAAAGAGCTGCGAACGTGCTGTCTCTCAAACCAATTTGCACACAATTCAGTTGTCCCTAAAATTCTTCAGTAAAGTACACAGTCAATAGCTAGACCAAAAACACATCTGAAAAACATTTCTGAACAAAGAATAGTATTATATGAACAGGGCCCCTAGTGCTCTAAGGCAATTTATCCTGATTTCTGTGGTTGGGCTTCTAGGCTTCTGTGGCAGCATTTTCTGATTTATGTTGCATGAGTTATTCATTTCTGTGGCACAATGCAATTCTGCCATTGGCTAAACTATTATGTGATGTCATCTATGACATTTCATGCTGAGCATAGACAATGGTCTTTAGGATGAATTAGATGGGGAAGGGAGCCATGCACTGTAGAAAAATGGTATATTTGAAGGAAATACTCACCAGGAACAATTAATTCTGTGGCACTATATGTATATCTTGTAGCAAGATACAAATTTTGTGGAACATTCTGTGGCTGCAGAACAGCAGAATTCCATGGGCATTGCATAGGAATGAAAATATGTTGCCACATGTTGGCCCATAGCTGCTGTGCCAGACACCAAGGAATGGACACAGAACATACAGATCAGTTGACTAGTCCAGGAAAAATTGTTGCTGACCCCTGTGGCAGGCCAGGACGATTGCATTCCCAGGGTGTAGCTGTGGTGTATGAGGTCACCAGCAGGCAGGCAATGCAATCATAGTGGTTGGGGGGTGCAGTGACAGAGAAAAACTAGGTTGAATGTACCAGTGCATTTTCTATATGATTGCTCCAGTACACCAGGGCCCTACTCAATTTCCTTCATGTTTTATTGGGATAAAACACTTGAGCAAAATGCATTGTTTATAGTGTCCCTTTAGTCATAGCAAAAAAAGTCACATGGCATTTAAGAACTAGTCACAAAAACAATATTATAAAATAGAGAAGACTATTTTTATTCCTATTACAATCATACTAATAAAACTATAAACAGAATGATTTATAAAAATACATTTTCATAATTAGGTAACACTCTCAAAACCACAGCATAACTTGAAGATTGACAGGAATTAAATAAAACATTCCATAGCACATTTTAGTTGGAGTTTTCTGGTTCATGGTTAGAGATGGGCAAAGTTAGCTAAATTCACTCTGCAAATGAATCTGCAAATTTAGCACACTTAGCAGACTGTGGATTGATCCACAACGTGTAGAATTTTGCCCACAAATGGCAGAATTTTGCTTGCAAATAGTGGAGTTTTGCCACTCGTGGACTAAATTCTGCCATTTGTGGACAACATTCTGCACTTCATGGGTGGAATTCCACCATTTGCATGGGAAACAACACAATTTCAGGTGCAGTAAAAGTTACTGAGCTTACAGAAAACTTTACAAAACTCAGTGGATGTAAATTTTGGCTACTTGGCAGCAACTTCACAGGTAAATTAAAACTTCAGCACATCTGTATTTATGGTACAAATATTTGTTAAACAAATTTCATCTTTGTTGACAGTAAAAACTGAATGATGACCTTCCCTTGCTGGTTTTATTCTTTGGAGTGTGTGAGCAATAGTGGAGGCAGCGTGCAGATTTCCCAAGTGTTGTCCCTTAGAGATCCTCTCCTGGCAGTAATCTAGAGTCCTCCCCTTTATTCAATTTACTATGAACAAATGTTTGTACAATTTTCTTTTATCATTTCAGGAAATTCTTTTAAACCTCCTGTAGAGTTCAAAATCATGAACATCATAGGGGCACTCTAAGACCACCCTGACAAGTCTGTTACATACTACAGTTATTCTGTCAAGATATTTTCATATAAGAAAGCCACATAATTGAAGAGTGGAAATATCATTGACTGAATCATCTTCATCCTGCTTTCATATAGTAATAAATGCTTATTTATATAGAGGAACCCAATTTTGGGTCATAACTTTTTCAATAACATCTCAGCATGAGTATTCACAGAGTGGAGCAGATCCAACCGATAACCCAGGTATTTGTTTTTGGTTACTAATTCCAGGTTAGAGTCACCAGTGGTATTTATCTCAAGAGCATAAGTACAATTGCACCTAACTTGATTCAATATATACTTTAAACCAAAAAGCATAACTTTAGTTTTGATTCTAATATTTTTTTTTGGGGGGGGGTCCTCCCTGGGATAACCGCCACTGAGGTCAAACTGTGATGGACATGAAGCAGAAATGTTAGTGGCTGATGAGCAAAGTGAATTTAATATTAATTTTGAGCTTAAAAGGACTGGAACTCATTGAACTCTTACTGAAGGGAAATTTGAACTCCTTGGATCATAGCATATGATGCATGTGTATTATTCATATATAGTTGTCAGGCATCTGAAGTACAATAGCAATCCTCTCAGGTACAATTAGAATAGTAAATGGCCTGGCACCAATCCCTGAGGGAACCTCCATTACTGTGGGCCATTGTCTACAGTTCTTTCCATTTAACACCACTTTTTAGATTCAGTGCATTAAATAGCTACAAAATATTTCTGCCCAAGATTAAGGTGGCCTGCTTTCTTCAACAGGAGGTCATGGTCCACTGTGTCAAAGGTCTTGGACAAATCCACAGACACCACTCTTGTGTGGAACCTTTCTCCACAGTGATGTTTATTGAGCTTCGTAGAACCTGTTGCTGAGTTTGGATCCTAAGATGTTAGAGGGGGTAGGAAGATGGTCCTCCCTAGGATACTCACCATTGAGGCAAACTGTGTTGGATGTGAAGCAGAAATGTTAGTGGCTGATGGGCAAAGTGATTGCTTGGAGCCAGAAAGGGGTCAATTTCTGCCTGGTTGGGAAGAGAAAGTGAGAATGAAAAATAAGAGAAAGGTGCTAAGGTTGTCTGCATGCTTACAACTGGAGATAAAACAGCAGCCATTACCTTTGCATTGATAAATGTGGCTTTAGAATATAGTTTTAAACTACTGTTGTTTTCAAAGTTTGCAATGATACCTAGATGTGTTTTGAACAATCCATTCTTACAGATTCATTTTTTTTAATTGAGTTTGGCTAATAATTCAGTATACTTGATCACATAACCCTACTTCAGAAATTATGCAAAACAGACTTGCCTAAACTGGCCAACAAAGTTTATCCTCTTTCCTTTCAAAGTAAATGTGTATCTGGTTTTACTTACAAGTCTCCTCCTTTATTTGTTGATCATGCAGTTTCTCAGGGATCTGTTCTGGAGTCCCTTGTTTTCTCTGTGTACATAAATGATGAAACAAATGTCTACTCAAAATACAGAACTTACATGTTTGCAGACAACAAAATCCTTTACACTGTTGGCAAATACAAATCAGAAATTTGGCAATTTTTGCAAGAAGAACAGATGAGCTATATTCTGACAATCCTGCAACACCAAGGAAAATCAGGTCTCTTAGAGGGGAGGGTAAACTGTCTGCAGTGCAATTAAGGGTTTAGGAGTAATGGTTAGGTAGCTAAAATTAGCAATGTTCCTCATAAAATTGGTTAACAACAAATAAAAAAATAGTAACATTTTAAAACAGTGCTTCTAAATTATTTTTTAGAACCATCAAACCATCATAACGATATATAAAATTTGTAACAATATTATATATTGATATATAAAATGTGTTTGGATATACGATGACAGAGTATAAGATGGTATTTCAATGCATGGTAACAGAGTGAGAAATTATATTGACATTACTTCAGAAGCTAAAGGATTTATACAATATATCAACATATATGCCATGTATTGAGACATGCAAATTATATTGCTATAATCTATTCATATTATGCTGACTCTAAGGTTTCATTAAAAATATAAGCTGCAGCCAGTCCAGTGGCACTGAGGGTTGAGATGCTGGATGCCACAACTTGTGCCAGACCAGTGACCCAGGTTCAGGAATGAGCCAAGACCCTGGGGTTCAGCAGTGGGAGCAGAGGATTGAGTGTCTGGAGGACTGCTCTCCTCTCCTGGAAGGGAGGGGGGACTTGTCTTGTGCAGGTAGTGACACACAGTGGAAGCTGGGTGTACTACAGACATCTGGACCACGTAGAGCAAGGGAAGATGTCAAGTGGCTGCCTTCTGGACATGAGTGGGAGTGCTCACATAGTAGGCTGGGTGGCATTGCATGACCCATGTCTAGGGAGAGAGTAGCCAAGAAAACCCCCGGCATGCTGAGGAGGTGATGAGGGCCTCAGGCACATTCCTTTACATCCCCAACACCGGACTACCACAATGATGATCCATGGCCACATTCCAGAAGAGGGACAGACCCTCTAATTCTAGAAAGATGAAACCAAGGTAGGAGTTGTGGGACCTCCCCAGGGGGTGATCTGGGTGGGCTGGGAAGTCTTTCAGATGGAAGGGGATGGTCGAGTGGAGTCATGGTGGGGAGTAGCAGGGGTAGAGTCGAGTAGGCACCTCTCAGAGATGCCTCAGTACACAGGTGCAGAAACAGATTTTGGGGAAAAAAAATAAGCTGCTAGTTGTAACAAGTGAAAAACATTGCCTTTCAAAAGATAATTCCTTTAAAATGGGCTGACTTTGGACGTATTATGGTCTAACATTGGGACCATTAGGGCATGAAACTTATTTTATTTAAATGAAAGCTGTGCTGATCTCGCTCCAAGATCTCACTTAGAGAATATTTTCTATCCCTAACAGTTCAAAAGTTAAACATTTTTAAAGGCAGTTTCCTGTAATGGGGTAACATTGGTTGGAACCATCTGGCCTATGGACTTTTTCTTTTAATGAAAGATTTGAGTCAACTAAGTTGATATTGATGTATTATGTTGCAATTAGAGATGCAGCAAAGTTTAAATTCACTGATGAAGTTCTGGCAAAGTCGGGAAATTTGCCTCAGTGGAACAATCCATTAAGTTTTGCTACTAATCTAAAAATTCACCTATCTGACTTTACCATTTTTGGGGGTAGAATTTTGCAGTAAATTGTGGAATTTCACCCATAAACAGCAGAATTTTGCCTGTATATGGCAGAATTTCACCCGTGAATGGCGAAATTCCACGATTCACATTGACATTCCACCATTTGCAGGCAAAATTCCACATATCGTGAGCAAAATTCTGCACTTCATGGACGAAATTCCACACTTCACAGGTTGAGCTTCACAATTTGCATCTGCAAATTAATCTGAGAATTGCACTAAATTCAAGAATTAATCTGCGGAGTGAAGCTTCTCAACTTTGGTCATCTCTAGTTGCAACAGCTTTGATCTATTGACATACAAAAATGTAAAATGGTTAAAATGTTAAAATCCTTTAAGTACCAACATATTAAAACAATAGGCTTTATAGCTGTGAAAATATAAAAATGATATACTGATATTATGCAAGATCACAGATCTACAATACATCATTCATAGTTGAAATATACTAGTGGTTGCTCCATTAAAGAACAAACAGAGTATTTTCTAGTTTCCATCTAAGGTGGTATTCATGATATTTGGACTGCAATCTTAGACCAGTTATTAAACCCTAAATATGACATTGATACTTAAATATGGTTGCTGCCTCAGGTGACTCATTATAATCAGTTGATTGATTAACTGAGAATTTGGTTTGACCTTCAGTTAAAATGTAGTCTATTATCTGGCTTCAAAATGTTATGCCAACTATGGAATCTTATTCTAAAGCAAACTGTCTGCCATTCAAAGGTAGGATAAGACATTTTCAACTGTTGTTACTTTCCAGCTGGATTATTGCAATGCTATTTATTGTATATCATCTGGCACTCTCTAGCAGCTGCATGTCCTACATAACTGTTGTGTGACTACAGAAAACACCTTTGTCTAATGATCTTTTAGTTGCAGTGGATCTCTTAACAGTTGCTATCAATACCATTTTAGTGTCTTTTTGTTTACATGAATTTTTGGTAAGCTGCCACTGAAAAGGCCACTATAACAATCATGCATACAGAGCAGTCCATCAGTTAATTAAGCTGCAATACATGACAGGATGTGGTATATCATGGGATATTGTCATATCTTTGTGCATTGTGAGGCATGAGGCCACAGGTCAAGTGTATTGTACACCTGAGAAGTCATTATATCCCATGATGTGCCATACCCTGGAGTATATTATTGTGATTATGAATTGGAGCCACATGTGCAGTAATAAAAAAAATAAAAATAAATCTTTTAATAGGTTGTCTTACTTATTTTTATTGGGTAGGTTGACATTTAAAAAAGTTCTACTATTTGTGGTTATGGTCTGTAGGTGGTGCTGTTTAAAGTTGAGGTGGCTAGTGGCTATAAGGATGTTGTTCTTGGGTTTGGTGGTAGTAATGCAAGGCTTTATAGGATACTGCTGGTTGGTTAGCAGGAGTTTCTAAGGTTGGGTTCATGCAGTATTTGGTGTGTGTATCTGTGTGAATGACTGGACAGGCTGCTTACTGACATTTCAGACATTTGTGGACTTCTTAGCTTTTTTATTAAACTGCCATTCATGCTGTCACTTGTGCCATCCTGCACAATAGACATGAAAACACCATTCAAGCCACCACTCATTCCCTGCACATACTTTTGTCAGTAAGGGTGGGTGAAATGACAGATGCAGGGTAATTAAAACAAGCATTTGTTAATGCCGAATGTTGATTGTGTTGGTGTGTTGAGCTCGTTCACTGACTCTCTGTCACTCGCTCAGTCTGTGTCTCCCGGTGCTGCAGGCTGCTCTTTTGTACGGGGCTCCTGCCTGCACTGGCACCTTGTTCTGCCCACTAAGAAATTTGCAGCTGTCCCGACAGAGCTCCGCTGAGGTGGTTCACTCCCCCTCTCTCACTCGCTCATTCTGATTCTCTTGGTGCTGCAGGCCACCCTTTTATACTGGGCTCCTGCCTCTGTTGGTGGCTTTTTCTGTCCACAAAAAAATCTGCAGCAGTCCTGATACAAGTCTGTTGAGCCTGCTGACTCCCCCTCTCTCACTCGCTCATTCCATTTATGCCAGCGCTGCAGGCTGCCCTTTCCTATTGGGCTCCTGCCTGCATTGCCGCCTTCATCTACCCACAAAGAAATTTGCAGCAGTTACAATAGAGCTCCGTTGAGCTCACTCACTCCCCCTCTCTCACTCACTCATTCTGGTTTTCCTGCCACTGCAGGCTGCCCTTTTGTACTGGGCCCCTGCATGCACTGCTGCCTTTTTTCTGCCCACAAACAAATCTGCAGCAGTCCCAACAGAGCTTCGTTGAGCTCACTCACTCCCCCTCCCTCATTCACTTGTTCTGTGTCTCCTGCCACTGCAGGTTGCCCTTTTGTACTGGGCTCCTGCCTGCATTGGTGGCTTGTTCTAGCCAGAAAGAAATCTGAAGCAGTCCTGACACAGCTCCATTGAGCTCGCTCATTCCCCCTCTCTCACTCACTCATTCCATTTCTGCCGGTGCTGCAAGCGGGCCTTTTGTACTGGGCTCCTGCCTGTGTTGCCGCATTTTCTGCCCACAAAG
Organism: Neoceratodus forsteri; assembly: GCA_016271365.2. Lineage (NCBI taxonomy): Eukaryota > Metazoa > Chordata > Ceratodontiformes > Ceratodontidae > Neoceratodus > Neoceratodus forsteri. Next base: position 162,834,294 of record JADMNL010000023.1, on the reverse strand, counting down.
AAATCCACAGCAGTCACAATACAACTCGGTTAAGCTCGCTCACTACCGCTGTGTCACTTACTCATTCTGTTTCTCTAGGCACTGCAGGCTGCACTTGTGTACGGGGCTCCTGGCTGCTTTGGCACCTTTGTCTGTCCACAAAGAAATAAGCAGCTGTCCCAACAGAGCTCCATTGAGGTTGCTCAGTCTCCCTCTGTCACGCGCTCATTCTGTTTGTCCTGGTGCTGCAAGCAGCCCTTTTGTTCAGGGCTCCTGCCTGCATTGGCACCTTTTTCTGCCCATAAAGAAATCCACAGCAGTCCTGATAGAGCTCCGCTGAGATCACTCAGCCCCCCTGTCTCACTCACTCATACTAGTTCTCCCACCGTTGCAGGCTGGCCTTTTCTACTGGGCCCCTACCTGCTTTGACACCTTTTTCTGCCCACAAAGAAATCCACAGCAGTTCTGACAGTGCTCCGGTGAGTTCGCTCAATCCCTCTCTCCCTCACTTGCTCTCTCGTTCTGTTTCTCCCAGTGCTGCAGGCTGCCCTGTTGTACTGGGCTCTTGCATTGTGGCCTTTTTCTGCCCACAAACAAATCTGCAGCAGTCCCGACAGAGCTCAGTTGAGCTCGTCATTCCCCCCATCACTCGTTCGATCTTAATCTGTCCCAAACACTGATTTCCCACAGCAACTGTGCTATTCTCCGTCAGGAGTGCAAAAACATATTTTAGCCAGGATGTGAAAAATGACAGCTGTACTGTTCATAAGGAGGTGTGAAAAACCGCCACTGTTGAAAATGTGGCTTGAAAATATTACAAATTTGCGAAGTTACAAGGGTGCGTGGAAACAGTGCAACGCACGCTTGTAACACAGTCATATTATGGAGTTTCGTCACCACATTTTCAACATAGGGATTTTAGGACCTCTGCTCGTGAACAGTGCCACTGTCATTTTCTTAATCTGTCCCAAACACTGATTTCCCACAGCGACCACGTTATTCTGTGCCACAACTGTGAAACCACATTTCAGTCAGGATGTGAAAAATGACAGCTGCACTGCTCATACAGTAAGGAGGTGTGAAAAATGCTACTGTTGAAAATCTGGCATGACAATATTACAAATCTGCGAAGTTACAAGGGTGTGTAGAAAGTATGCAATGCAGACTTGTAGCACAGTCATTTGATGGGCTATCATCACCAAATTTTCAACATAGGCATTTTAGGACCTCTGCTCATGAACAGTATCACTGTCATTTTCTTAATTTGTCCCGGACAGTGATTTCCCACAGCGACCGTTCTATTCTGCACTGGAAGTGCGAAAACACATTTCGGCCAGGATGAGGAAAATGACAGCTGCACTGTTCATAAGTAGGTGTGGGAAAATGTCAATGTTGAAAACCTGGAATGAAAATATTATACATTCACAAAGTTACGAGCGTACATGCAAACTGCGCAGTGCACGCTCGTGACACAGTCATTTTATGGACTATCGTTACCAATTTTTCAGCATAGCCATTGCAGGAACTGTACTCATGAACAGTGTCACTGTCACTTTCTTAGTCTGTCCCAAACACTGATTTCCAACAGCGACTGCGCTATTTTGCACCGGAAGGGCGAAAACACATTTTTGCCAGGATGTGAACAATGACAGTTGTACTGTTTACAAGGAGGTATGACAAAATTGCTATCTGGTGTTAAAATATTGCAAATTCACGAAGTTACAAGCGTGCGTAGCAACTGCGCAGCGCATGCTCATAAAACAGTCAGTTTTTGGATTTTCCCCACTTAATTCAACATAGGTTTTGAGAGCCCTCCTCATGAACGCTGGCACTGTTGTTTCAGTTAATCAGCCCCGAAAGATGATTCCGCACAGTGACCGTGAAATCACCTTTTGGGAAGATTAACGCCATGACAGTTCAAGAATTCATGAGGAGGGGTCCCAAAAACCCCATGTTGAAAATTTGTTGAAATAATTCCCAAAAATGCACCGAGATATACACTAAAGTTGTAAAAACCCTATTTATTACATTATACAGCTTACTGGCATTTCTTCAGTTCGCGGTCGGCTTTGAAGAGTGCAGACATGTTCCTGGTCCACGGAAGATTGTCGTGCCAAGCACCGGAGGTAAGTATGGGGTGAGGGTGTGGGGAGGCAGGGTGCACAGTGGGTGGGTGGTGTGGGTTACGGTTGGGGGCTGGGAGACTACAAGGGACCGTTTCCTTTTTACAGGGTGAAAAAAGACTTTACGGGACCGTTTTCATTTCTGAGGCATGTGGCATGCTGGGGTGAGCCAGCATGCAACTTGAGTCTTGCTTTTGGGGAACAGCTGTAACTGATAGGATTGGGCACCCACTGCAAACAGCAATGGGAATCCTTTTCTGCCGAGTGGGGATTGGGCACCCCATTGGCAGACAATGAAACAGGGGTTAATTATGTTGATGGGGAGGAGCTCCCTGTCAGCAGATAAACATGGTGGAGGGGTTTATTGTTTGTGAACATGGTGGCAAGCGGCCGCCATGTTCACAAACAATATCAGGGTTCCTACATCCCACCCTGCAATGATGGGTCGCTCCCTCATTGCAGCGGATGGTTGACACTGCAGTGACGAGGCGGCCCCTGATTACAGTGACGAAATTGTCAGAAGTTGGTGGCAATGTTTCAAACTACTGTCACCAGCAGCCTGCAATGACATTGGGAGAAGCAGGACAAGTCTTTGCAGGCTGTGGGGGCATTGGCCACAACAGTGCCGTGCCTCCACTACCTGCTTCTGAGAAAGCTGCTGCAATATGTTTCTTGCGCTGCGTGCAATCAACATAAAAATGGACATATAGGCAGCCAGCCTAATTAAAACATAATAACCTACAACTTGGGGTGTCAGAATGTATGGGTGGATTGATCAGGAAGAGGTAAAAGACCTGTTGGGTGGCATCTTTTTTTACCTATGATTATGTTGTTGATTTTAATCACAGGACAGAAGAGGGCTAAGCCAATCAGGTTGCAGGATTTGTTCAGTCCAGTTTATAATATTAATTTCCACATCACTTACAAATCTTTTAAAATAAATAGAAAACAGAGGCATATTAAATCAGATCAGCAAGCAGGCAACCCTTTGAGGAAGCCTAATATGAGTTGAAAGCAGTTGAGGATTCCAGTGAGGCAAAAAGCTGCCCTTTTGCTGCCTCTAATTTTGTAAGCATGTTTGATTATCATTTGTAGCATACTGGATGTTTTCATGCTATGAAATAAAGCCTTACTTTTTTAAGATTTAATATGCCTATATCAATTTCATTAAAGATTTTGCAGAGGTATAAATATGTCGGAGCATTTTGCAATTTGATATCTCCATATGTAACCTCAGGTGGGGTACTAATGCATCCCCTGAGTGCTATTGGAGATTGGAGCTCAGAGTTTCTGGACTAGTAGGGGTGGGGGAACCTAGCCAGTTCAGACTTGGAAAGGTATTTCAAAGCCTTATCAAAGAGAGGTTATTGCTAAAAGAAATGTATCTACTGCTACCATAGTTGTTTACTGTTGGTACGTTATTAAGGATTAAGGGCAAAAAAAGTCTACAAACATACATTGTTTGTGAATAGTCTGCCAAGTAAACTGAGTCACAAGGCACTCCTGCAGCAGGAAGCCTCAGGTGATGCCAGATAGTACCTAAAAGTAAGAAAATGTTTGAAATTAAATGTTTTGTTTTCGTATTTATTAGCATACAGTTGTTTTTTATGTAACTTTCAGTGTTACATGAGAGGTTTATTTTGTTTTGTCAGTTTATTGAACCCACAAGTCTGATTCCTACTGGAAACCTCTCTATATATTCACCTCTCCACATACACCTGAGCCCAGGGCAGACTTACTTCCACTCCTCACCATTCATAATGGCCTCCACCTTTCATTATCTGAGCTTCCCTAATACATAGTGTTGTCAGGTGATCTTTAGAGATGGGAGTATTCTCTTAACATTCCCTCTGAGCTCACATGAAACAGAGTGAGCTCCTCTGTAAAATGTTGGATATGACCATTTCATTGTAGGTTAGATGGCTTCTCAGGGGGAAATTATTGGACTGTTCCATGTAATGTTGGATGGTTTATGGATATAATTTCCAGCACAGCTCGATTTCTTTTCCCATTTGCACCCACAGACTCAAAAGACACTACATCTGTGACATCAAAGCACTCCTCTAAGCACCAGTTATCCCAGTTCTGTCCCCTCTCTAGCTTAAAGTATCCATTTTGCTATCTCCAACTAATACAATAAGGCAGCTACTGTAAGTAATGGAATTTGCCAACCCTACCCTCAGTGAGAAGAACATCCTAGTAGATACATGAGCCATTTCTAGTGGCCTCCTCTCAGGACATCCTGGGCTTAGGGAGTGATCGCAGGTCACCTCTGCTTGCTGAGACGTCTCTTACAACTCAACATTATGGAACTGGCTCTTTTTGCATTTTTGTCCAGTTTCCTAGCTCTTCTTTGTACAGCAAGCATTTTTCTAAAGTGATTTTTCATGGATATTTAGTTTGTGTCAGTGTTGTGTGATTTTCTATGTATCATTTACTCAGTCTGTCCCCTACACCACAGCATCCTAACATACCACTCTGTGCTGCTACAGCTGACCCAGATTCCAGTGCTACAGTGGGTTCTGATTCCAATAGTTCATGCACTTACATCACCTAAATGCACTCTCCTCCTTGGATATCTGAAACATATATTCGCATCACAGCACCAATGAAGGGTTAGCTGGGTATTTGGAAACAATTGTTTTTTGGTCTTGCAGTGATTTCTTTTTTCTTAGCCATTATACCTTGTGATATATCATAATCTGATATGTGAGTATGAATGTTCCTTAAGAAATATGTTACTCATACTGTCATGACCAAAGTAACCCTGAAGCCTGAATCCCAGAAAAGGCGGACAGCAAGTAATCAGCAAAGTGGTTCACGTGAGATTTTCTGCACACAGTATATTAAATGAAAAGTTTCCATTCTGAACAATTTCCATGATTTCAGTCACCACCTAAAGTCTTCCATGTCATCTTTCATTTAAAAAAATCATCCTTTTTAAAGTGGCTGTAGTCCTAGTTCAGAGCTAATTATGCTTTTGAATTACTATGTCTAGCAATGTTTCCATTTTGTGAAACTGCTCTGATTTGAGACTTAAGTATGCCATATCAGATTAGTTAACTTTCAAACCATTGACCTCTTAGCTCTGGATCATGTCATGTTGGTTTGTACACAGTATAGCAAGGCTGTCCCTGTTCAGGTTACACAAAATCACAAACTGATTAGAGGTGATGGGTGCTACAGCCATTCGTAATCACATATTGTTTACTCTGTTGCTTTTTGGTTGGAATTCCAGCTTACAAAAGATAAGACAGGTCATCTCTTATCAACCCAAAACCTACTGTGAGACAGCTTTACCAGTAGACTTTCTTTTAAAAAACATTTTTTATTAATGTCTAGAGTGCTGTCAGTTGAGCTGCTTTAACAACCATTCTGCTCTTCATGGCTCTGTGTTGGGCTGTTGCAGAACAAACAAGTTGTCACTTTTTGCAGTCCTCTGCCATTAAGGAAAATGAAGAATTTTATTTTAGGTAGTGCTTCCATATATTATACAGTAATATGCTTTACAAGCAGTTTATTTATATATGATAGCCAAGCTGAGAAGCCACATCTCATTTTTAATGGGGTCCTGCTTTTGTAGGACCCCATTAAAAAGCTTAAGAAAGTTTGAACCCCCTAGTGCCATTGTTACTTTGATTTTATTTTGACACTAATGTTCCTATCTGTTTTAACTATTTTACATACCTCTCAGACAGATTGCTCTTGTCATTGCTGTTTGTTTTTTTCCATAATAATTGTGATTAGGTTTATATAAAAGATACAACACTGCAAAAACAGACAACAAATCTTAAAAGTATTAATTACACCATGAATTATACAGGTTCAATACACATAGCAATGACTTCTTTACTAAATACTTTTTCCAAAATCAGAATAGATCTCTAATGGGAAGTTGAAAAGAAGAAAAAATCTGAAAAAGGGAGAGAAAGAAAGGGAAAAAATAGGGATAATGATAACTTGATTTAAGTTATGACAGGTTATTAATAGAGCCATGTAAATACAACTGTAACATCTAGTAACTCATAATATTTAAGAAGAATTATTACTAATCTGCAGAAAGGGGCCCCATATTTCCACAAATTTGTCAAGACTTCTCTAGTATATAATGATTGATTCTTGCATTGTTTGCTGTGAAACTCATCATGCTGTAATATTCACTCATGCTATGGGGATCTGGACTTTTCCACTGTTTTAAAATTAATCTCTTGAGCATCAGTGTTGCTGCCAAGACCCCCATAGTATCTGGTGAATGGGGAGAGTGAGGCCCTGAGGTGGAATACCCAGAATAAGGAATTTGGGGGACAGGGGTAGGGTGGTGTTGACACAAGATTCACATGTATTCAGTACAGAGAGCCACACCTTTCTAATCAGGTGGCATTCACAAGCATGTGTGCCAGTGTACTTTCTGTTTGCTTACATCTGAAACATAAATTATCTGTAGCATAGCCCATCTTAAAGAGCTTTGCTGGAGATAAATAATAACAGTGAATTATTTTGAATTGAATGAGCTTACCTTGTGTCTCTCTTTGCTTCACATATATGCCATTTGCCAAGCAGAGTTCCAGTCATCTTCTGAGATGCTGAGATTGAGCTCTGCTTCCCATTTGTTTTTGCTTGTAAAGTCAAGCATGCAGAGTTAGAAGCATTAGAAATTCATTTATAAATGTTACTAGTTCCTTTCCTCATAGCCCCAAACTTAATGATTTGATCCCAGTGGATGTTTGAGGGGAGAGAAGAATCTGGTTGGAAGATCTTTTTTGTAATAAATTTCAGAGGTTTAGATAATAGTGGAAATGGAATTTATGTAAATTATAATGTTCCTTTAACTCGGTGAATGACTTTAATATGTTAGAGTCTTTACTGAGCAGATCACTTATGTTATGGATACCAGCTTTCTCCCATTCTAGGTTATTCAGAACTATCTTTTCACCAAACAAATGGGGGTTCCTCCATAACGGTGCTCTAGGGAGGGGTGAGAGGTCAGGATTAATGATGGTGTTTACTCTTTTTAAAAGTCTGAAAGTGGAAGTCAGGCACTGATTGTCCTTGAAATCCACCGGTGTGGCCAGGTAAATATAGTCAAACATAACACTGGGTGATACTAAGGCTCTTTCCATGGACAGCCATAATGGATCCTGTTTTTTAATGGTAATATTGCTCTGAAGGTGACGTGCAGTCTGCCTGAATAGGAAGGCTATTTGATATTTGGCCCAACAAGGAAAAGCCAAACCTCCCTCCTCCTGTGGGGCACATAATTTTTTAATGCTGATTTTGGGGGGGTTGTTATTCCAAAGGAAGGCTCTTGTTAAGGAATTAAATTTTTTCAGATGTTTATTTTGCAAGAAAATTGGAATGTTTTGGAACAAGTAGAAGACTTTGGGAGCCACGGTTATTTTAATTGAATTAACCTTGCCCCTTAGAGAGAGATTTAGTTTACTCCAATTGCTAAAATCATGTCCAAGATTTTTTAGTAGGGGCTCTAAATTAATTTCTAACCAAGACACTGGGTTTAGGTTTGTTCTTAGGCCTAGGAATAGTATTTCTTTAGTCCTCCAGTATTTGTCGAATAGCTTATTTAACTGATCAGTTACAGAAGTTTCAAACTAGAGCACACCACCCGTGTTTCCTGCCAGTTCATGCATAGGCCTGAAGTAGATTTGAAGGAATCTATGGTCTCCTTAAGTGCTGGGAATGATTGGAGGGGACTAGAAATTGTAAGAAGGTCATCGGCAAATGCAAAGACCTTATGTTCTTTCTTAGCTACTTTAATTCCACAAATAGCTTCACTAGACTGTATGGATCTTATCGGGGCTCTTTGGAAAGAATGAATAAGTATGGTGACAGAGGACAGCCTTGTCTAGTGCCCTTTGACAAGGGGATAGGATCTGACAGAACACCATTAGTTAGGATTTGGGCTTTTGCACCACTATATAAAGTGGATACCCAGTTACCAAATTCAGCTCCACAAGCAAATTCACTGAGCATAGATAACATATATGACCAGTCCAGGGGGTTCCATGTCATAACGATGATTGCAGAAAGGCGATCACTTTTATGGTGAGTGTACATTGCCAAAAATCTATTTCAGTGACGCACACTTGCAGTGCGGATAAAAATGACACCCGAGACCTACAGGTCTCATTCTTAATGCAGGGTGCTGCACTCTTCCATGGGGCTTCCCCCACTCACCTACTTTTGATTCTTGACTCGGGGGTGCATGTTTGGGGTGAAAACTTAAAAATACATGCTGCCTGCTGGCAGAAAAAACCCCACACCAAACCCAAACCCTGTACCCTGTGCCTCCCAGCCAACTACCTTCCACATGATGTCAGTGGTCCAGCTTGGCAGCTGCCCACCACACCCCATCCCACAAACCATTTCACCCCTACCTTCCCCCCACAGGTGTACATGCATACGTATACCCTCTATTTCCTGTCATGGTTTTTCACCCACCCCAGTATCCAGTCACCCCACTCCTTGGTAGCCATGAACACAGGCGCTGTAATTGAGTCACCATTTTTGTAAGCGCCCAATTTTGGTCGCCTTGTTCACTGGATACTGTCCGGGGAGTCAAAAGCTTTGAGCAGGTCAAGTGAAAGGATTACGTATGGGTATTTGGCCTTGCTTGCAGCCCAGATCACATTAATCAAATACCTTACACTATCAGACCCTGCCCTCGCAGGTATAAAGCCTACTTGCTCTAGACCCACTAAATCTTGTACCACCAGTTGAATCCTGCTTGTCATAACTTTAGCCAGGATCTTATAGGTTCATCAGGGAAACTGGGTGATAGCTAGTGCAGTTTAATGGATCCTTATTCTTTTTATGTATTATAGTACAATGACTTGATGAAGTGTGGAGGGGGTAACACTTTAATTTCTCTTGCTTCATTAAACATTAACAGTAGGTAGGGACTGACTTCAGAATTTATTTGTTTGTAAAATTCCCCAAGGAGGCCATCCAGGCCTGGGGTTTTGCCAGATGGGAGGGAGGGAGGTGATAGCATCCACTATTTCTTGACTAGTTAAGGTTTATTCAGCAATTCCTGCTGTAACTCAGATGGGCGAGATAATTTTATAGTATGTAAAAACTTTTGTAAATTATCTGGATGAAATTGCAGTTTTTTTGAGTATAGAGTTTGGTAAAAATCTCTGAATGTCTTATTAATGTCCAAATTTCTGGTTAGGCT